>ML682005.1:30673755-31165551 GCA_007922195.1 Podocnemis expansa | reverse complement strand
ACACACACACACACACACACACACACACACACACACACACACACACAAGTTGCTGAGCACTTCTATTTTCCTAATCACTCCATTGATGATTTGTTAACTATGGTTGTTAAGAAAATCAATGGGACATCAAGACTTCAAAGAGAAACAGCTGAAATTCAAATAATATGCAGATTAGATTGTGTGAAAGCAGGGCTGAATCATGACTATGGATTCTTTTCACATTATAGCAGGTAATTTGACTTCACCCTCCCTCTCTGTGCTGTTTCCTAGAATTTGAATTCTTACAAATGCTCTGATCTGCTGTTGCAGTATGACCTGATCCCATGTCTTACACTCCCCTGCATTTATTTTCATCCACTTCTGTAAGTTCTCCCTCTTCAAAGCATCTGATGAAGTGGGATTTTATCCCATGAAAGCTCATGCAATAAATAAATCTGTTAGTCTTTAAGTGCCACAAGACTCCTTGCTTTTCTAGTTGAAAAAAATGGTTTGTGTCCGTGACCTAACAGTTACATCTTTTAGCAATGCATTCCAGTATTTTGGCGACAACAGCAGGTGGTGCCACTCCCAATACCTGAGGGTCTGCGACCCACTGGTCTGCACAACTAACTACATTACTTTTTGTAGCTGTGTTCCTGTTGTATACACCTCCTTTAGCACTTATACAAAAAGGAGTTCCTAATGGATACCACATCTGCGGTGTAACCACAGAAATTATCATATGTTGCAAGAAGCAGAGCTTACTCAGAGTTGAAAAGTTTCAAATCCTCTCTGTATCTGTCTCCTTCCTTGCATTTTTGTAATAGGTTTTAGCTTTTTAGCATATCATCACCATATTATTGTTGACAGTTGGGGGAGCATAAACATGTATCATATGACATCTTTGGTATTCAGTTTGCTAGTAGTCCAGAAAGTTCCAGCATTTGAGAGTTAAACTTTCTAACATCTAGTTCTTAAGATTTTTGCCTAATCTCCAAAAGTTTGTCATTACTGTCATACCCAAAACACAAAGTCAAAATATAAACATTTCCTAAATACTGTGAACTTACATTGGAGAGAATTTCCGATTGCTTCCTTCATGGTTTTTTAAAGTAAATAATTGAATTAGCATCTGTTCTCTTAACCAATTTTTTAGTCTTCTTATGAAGTGATTGAGAGCTCAGTAGTAAAGTTTGACCTCATTAGTAATAAATCAGAATATATTTGAAATGTATGGAATGTGTAACAATCTACTATGCCAATCTGTTGATACAAGACCATCTAAGCTAGTCATTTAGATTTTATGCTACAGTGCAAATTTGTTGAAATTGAGGTATGTATTGGGTTTGTGTTGCTTGGAGGTGGGAATGAAAGCCTTACAATATTAGAGTGGGTTATTGACAGTGTTACAGTCAATGTAAGTGGCAAGGAAGTAGACATTCCCTTAACTTATTTTTATGCTTTTTAAATTTTGATTTGATGAGGTATGTTTTGTTGTAACCATGAATGTAACTAAACAGAGGTTCTGTTTATTTGTTAAATCACAATAACATAGTAAAATAATATTAATAGTTTGAAGCCTTTAACAGTCATCTGTAGCTCTCCTCTGGTGTCTGATTACACTGTTCATGTGACTTTTTTGTGACATTTTTACACAGCTCCTATTTTCCAGGCCAAGTGAAAGCTCAGTTGGCAGACCCATGAAGCAGAAGTTTATGGACATAAATTGTGTGTCACAGTTAAAGGAAACACTTAGTCATGCACATAGTTAAGTGCCTTTTTGAATTGGAGCCATAATGCTTTTGGAACACAAGGCTGTCTACTATATAAGACTTCAGCTAATTGGTTATGTCTGCTGTATGTAGTGTGAGGCAGAACATCTACTGCTTAATTGGAAGGTGTGTTTACAAAAGTATGTCCTAAACTCATGAGATACACGTATATTGAAACAGATGTCTAGATCTGTGGAATTAAAAGTAGGCTTTCTCCCTTTTACTTACATTGTAGGATTTTTATTCAAAAATCTGATTCTTCCACAATGGCTTTCTTGTAGTCAGATGATAAATGCAATATAAGAATCTATGTAAGCAGCAGACTTTGGTAGCCTAATCAAAATGTTGCTAAGGAGTAAAATCACTTTTAAATTAGATCAGTGAAACAACTTCACCTATATAATGAAGTTAATGTTTTTTTTTGTATGACTGACTCAAGCTTAGCATATAAATTTCATTTCCCTTATGTTTGTCATGTTCTTTAGCAGAACATTTAATATTGAATTTTCTGTTAAATGCTTTGGAAATTCTTAAAGTTTATATTGTTTATTTGAGTTTCTGATCTGTTTGACTTACATTTGCAGTGACTTGACAATCCCCACTGTTGTTGTTCTGAACACTTCCAATCAACAATACTTTCTACCAGATAGAAACATTGAGAGTACTGAAGACCTGGTTCGGTTCATTAATGACATCTTGGATGGTACAGCTGAAGTAAGTCTTCCACTTTGGTTTGGATATTTTTAGCATCTGTTAGCTTTAATTTCCTGACCACTTAAAAGCAGAAAATTTCATTTGACCGCTTTTAATTGTAATGCAGCAAAGAATGCATTAGCTTTCTTATTCTGTTTAGTGTGTGGTTAATATATATCCACGTTAGAATGTGTGTATATTTCCTTTGGTGCAGGTTTGCATGCCCCTGAAAAAGCAGTGATTTGTTAGATTTACATATATTCCTGCCCTGATCAGCACTTTAGTTTTATGTTTGTTTAATGAACAGTGGCCCCTACTCCTCCCTGTCAGCCTTACTTGCATAGATTGTGTTTACTTAGAATTGTAGTTTAATGTTTTCTACTTCAGAATATGTAATTCTTAAAATCCAATTTTGTGGAAACTGTTATTTTTTGTCAGAAATCATTGTAACAGAAAATTTCTGACCAGCTTTAATTACAGGCCCTGTCATAGTTGCTGTCAGATATGGGTTCAGGAGAGCAGACTACCAATCTTTATTTAAATAGCTGTCATCAATCCCCGCTTGTTTGATGGTAGTTAATATTAGTTTTCACTTTTTAAAATTCACTGGCAATACTCAGAGGAAGGAAGAGGTTGTTTCTTAGACTGAGTCCCAAATTCAAGCCCTCTACACTTCTTCAGAGTCACTTTTGCAAACTGAGATAGTAGAAGAACCAGGGGCATCACAGTTTCTTACAGCCATATATCCAAGGTTTAGATTCTCAAGAAAGTATGTGTAAAGCATATTCAATGGTCAGTCTTCCAGAGGGGGTTGAAGAAAAGTGTAGCTCTGTACTGATAAACTAGCTGAACTGGTAAGTAATCTACTAATGTATGTGGCAGAGGAAATGGTGAAAAATACCATTGCCACTGTAGCAGTTGACCTTATTCAGTTAAAGCAAAATGATCTTGAGTGAAGAGAGAATGTCAGTCTTTCAAGAGATTGCGGAAAGATCTACTTTTGGTAGAACTTGAAAAATGAGCGTCATGAGGAACAAGAATGGTTAATAGCTGTTCTTTTCTAAGGGAAGCACTGGTAAAACCTGGAGTGACTTAAAGGCTTCATCAATTAGGGAGGTAAATGAAACAGTGAAAGTGAACTTGTAATGAAATTTAACTGGATAGCATTGACTATTTGAGACCTTTTTCTTTTTGAAATTTCAGGCACAAGGTGGTGATGGGTTTCTGCAGCGAGTCAAGAGAATAATTTATGATGCAAAGTCTACTGTAGCTGTAAGTAAAACCCCACAAGCAGCTTGGAATACAAAGTAGACTAGCATACATATTTTCAAGAGTCAGAGTACCTTTACCCAAAAGTCACTGAATATATTCTCAGTAATTTATACCCTTTCTGGATTAAAAAAATAGCTCTCAAGTGATTAAAAAAAAAAAAAAAACCTCTCTCTAAATTGTTTTGAAATATATATTACCAAGTACTAAAATATTGAATTTTGTTGTCAGAAATATGATGAATAGCTTTGCTTTCATTTCTTGTCAATTAAAATGAATAAGGTCAGGTTATAAGGGATAGCACTAGAGGATTCAAAAGCTTTGTTTCTGACATTTCTGGAACCTGTTTACTGACAGTTATGAAACCTACCTGTACTGTAAAATGTTGCTGTCAGTCCATTCAGTTAAAGTGTAATGAGAGAAAATACTTCAGTGAAATTTGAAAGCAATAGTTTGTTGCTACTCTTTTTTTTTTTTTTTTTTTTTTTTTTGCTTAGGAGAAAAAGTCCAGAACTGATACTGAATATCTGTTGTGCAAATGCATGCTTGTTTGTAGTGGTTTCCCTTATTTTATGGGTCAGTTAAGGTCAGGAGACTTTGCTGCAAAGATTTGAATAAAACCATTTTTCCTCCACCTCAGACAAGCAATACATTATACACAAAAAAACTACATTAAAGGAATGTATTAAGGTTGCAAATCAAGCACTCACAAATAAGGAAATTCTATAGTTGAACTTGCCTATGTTATTGACGTTGTTCATACTCCTTAGGATACTGCCTTTAATTACATGATTCCCCGCCCCCAGCCCACCCCCAGGAATTCTCAGTCAGTGCACAGAACTTAGCAGTCTGTGGCCCCATGACATTTATTTACACCCTGCTTTGAAGACAGAATTATTAATTTTGGCATAGGCTGTTTTATGGTGCTCATCACTGAGTACTTAATATTTGTGAAGCGCTCATTTTCACAACACCTTATGGTCAGATAGACCAGTGGTTCCTAACCTTTTCTCTGCTGTGGCACACCTTGATACCTTTAATTATTTTGTGGCACACCACCAGATAGTCTCCAAATGATCTTATAAATGTTCATGAGCTAGTCCAGAACTCTGAATAGTTTTTCAAAAAATTCAGTGGCACACCTGCTCAGGCCTGACAGCACACTGGTTGGGAAACACTGAGATAGACTGTCAGACATTAAGGTCAGAAGGGACTATTGTGATCTAATCTGACTGCTTTCCCATTGTGTACCACAGAACCTCACCCACCCAGTTCCCTGTAATAGACCTATAGCCTCTTGTTGAGTCACTGACCATCTCAAATTGTGATTTAAAAACTTCAAGTTATCGAGAATCTATCATTTACTTTAGTGATCTTCAGGAACACTGCTGGCCCAAGAAATGACCTGGGGCTTGGTGTGCTGGGGCTTGGGACTCTCACGCAGCCTCTGTGGTGGGTGGCAGACCAGGGGCTTGAGCCCCGTAAGCCTGGCACCAGCAACACCTCAGGTGGTATGTGCTCCATGATGCAATGGAAAGCAAAAACCTGCTAGGGTCTCTGGCAATTTGATCTTGGGGAAAATTCTTTCTAAACCTCAATATGGCAATCATATTGGTGAGACCCACAAGCCAGACACTTGGTTAAGCATTCAGTATTGTAACTAAGCTGTCCTCTGATGTTCCATTTCTGGGCTGTTGGACATATTTGCTACTAGTAGCCAGATGACCATGTATCATTATAGGTAGTTTCATCATATCATCCTATCCATCAGTTTATCAAGCTCAGACTTGGAACCGGTCAGAAGTTTTTCCGCCTCTTTCCTACTGCTCCGCTTGGAACATCACTCCTCTGATGGTTAGAAATCATTATCTACTTTCAAGCCTGACCTTGTTGGTGGTCAGTTCCAGTTTATATCCATTTGTTCCTGTTCCTGTTCCACTCATGGTGGCCCTTAACTTAAATAAGTCCTCTCACCATTCTATAGATGGTAACTGAGGCACAGAAGTATTTAGATCAAAACCCTCTACTAGGTTTGGCTGCCTGATTTAAGACATCTTGAACCTGATTTTCAGAGTATTTAAAATTATGTAATTTCCAAGGGAGTAGTCGTTCTAGTCTGTATACAGCAGAATTATACAGAATTATATAAAATTATGTAGTGTTTCATACGTTGCAAATAGAGATTCCACCAAGTTCAGTTGCAGCTGAGAATGTACCACACTTCTTCCAGTCATACCAGACATCTCAAGTCAAGGATTCATATAATAAGGAACGCTCGGTTAATGCCCCCCCCCATCAAATGTTGGATTAAGTTACTTGCCTAGCATAAAACAGGAGGTCTGTGTCAGAGGTACGAAAAGAATTCTGTTCTCAATAGCAACATTCAGCTGCCTAAATTGTGAGACTATCCTTCCCTTTTCCTCAGTCCCCTGCCTCATTTTACTGCATAACTTCTAACACTGGAAAAAATGAAGTTGGGACGTGCTTAATGAGGATGGAATCTTTCAGATTTTAGTTGTTAAATTCTAGCAGGTTCTTAATGAGCTTGTTCTACCTCAGGTTTTTCAAAGGCTTATAGCTTGGCCAGATGTGGGCAGATTTTCATGGGGATGTTAAAAGGTTTTCTCTACACCAGTGTTTCCCAACCAGTGTGCCATGGCACACAGATATGCCATCAGGCCTGAGCAGGTGGGCCTCAAAATATTTTTGAAAAACTACTTAAAGACCTCTGGATTGGCTTATTGACTCATGAATATTCATGAGTTCATTTGGAAACTGTGGTGGTGTGCCTCAAATTAATTAAAGGTAGCGAGGCATGTTAACGTCAGAGAAAATATCAAGTTCGCACGCTATGGCCTGGGGCACTAGAGATTTCCAAAGAAAAGATTCCAAGAAAAGATTTCCCTAAATGTCTGAACTGTTTGGGATGAAACTTATGTATCTATATCTCTGTCTTCATTATATACATAATTTCTTTGTCTATGGCAAGTGACTATCTCAAATTGGCTTTGTGTGTGTGCGCGCGCATGCGCATGCACGCACACGTAAGTTTTATATATGTACAAAACACACACACACACCATATATATAAAAATCATCCTGAAACAAATGAGGTTTGATAAAGTTATAAGTGAATGAAGATAAAGCCATTTAATGGGAAGTGTCAGGCAACTTTACTATTATCTGGCTTTACTGTCACTCTGAAAACTTCAGGGTATTTTTTAGGCATTAATATTAAATACAACAATTTGGTATGCTTTTTTCTAAATTATGAAGTACATAGTTGTTGCTTTACTTTTCACCTTCCTTGCAAAACCAGTTTTCTTCACCTTTCCCAAGAAAACTGATTTAACCTATCTGGATGTTTAGAAATATAGTGAAACTTGTAAGAAATGTTGTAAGGTATCTTAAATATTCTATAAAGAGCTTTTAATTTCAAATTATGTTTCAACAGTCTGTATTCAAGAGTTCTCCTCTTCTGGGCTGCTTTCTCTTTGGTCTGCCACTGGGTGTCATCAGCATCATGTGTTATGGAATCTACACAGCTGACACAGATGGAGGAGGTGCAGAGGAAACAGAGACTTCTAAAAAGGAAATTGGGGATAGGGAACTTACAGATGAAGGCAGTGAGGAAGAACAAGAGCAGGAAAATAAAGAAAAATCCTCAGAATTTTCAGATGAAGAGCACGGACAGAAAAATATATTTGATAAGAAAAAAGACTGAGTCGCCTAGTTGAAAGGATTCTGTAGAATTTCCAAATAGCCTTATTTATTGAAGTCAGTCATTTAACGAAGATCTTCACAGAAGAGGACCTTTTGTCTTTTTTTTTTTTTTGCTAGTTTTGACTTGCATGTATTCAAATCTTGTCAAATATGGGCAGTTGAGGACCTGAAAGCTTTCTTAATTATCTTTGATTAGCATCTTATTGTAAACCAATCAAATTGGAAGATTTGCATGCATTATTCTGAATGTTGTCTCTGAAGGCTAATGTTCCTAAGCGGTTTGTTCATAGGCAACAATCAGGTAAAATGTGCTGTAGCCTGACTACATGTGGTGATGATCTAGTAACAATGTGGCCAACATATATCAGGCTTATCTTTTTATATGAACAGGTAAAAATGTTTCAGGAAAGCTTATAATGAAATGTATAAATGTTATAGACTCTTTGAAATTATGATGGCTAAAGTTGGTTTGGACTTTCCATAAAGACATTTTTATTTTAGCTAGTGCAGATTATTTTGAAAGAAATACCCTTTTTTATATTTTAAACTTAAAGATAATTTGCTGTTAATTGAAGAATTACTTTATTATATGACTGTACTGAAATCAATTGCTAGCAGTTTTCCACAAAACTTCTGTTAAATGCAATAGTTAAGGTAGCTGTTTATTAAAATAGTAGCTCCTTAGTAATATTTTAAACAAATAAAAATCATGTAGGGATTGCATTATAAAGAAGTTTTGCCAGTCTTAGGGAAAGTCAGTCTTTACAAGTAAAATGTATTTTTTTATAATATAAATTATCCACAGATTCTGAAAAATGTAGGTTCAGCTTGATGGTTGAAAAATAAATATAAGCGTCCTCATACAACTGATCCTATCATGCAGCTCTCTAATGACAGGCTTGAACCAATTACCTTTCAAAGCTTTCTTTGAATGGTTTATGATTCACAATAACTTTAAGTGTGACTTAATTTTAAAGAGAGAAACATTTTATTTAAACACATTTTTATCGGGGGTTGGTGTTGATACTTGCATTTGAGATTACTTTTGACTACATGTAAACCATGGAAGGGAAGTTAATGGAGCCATTGTTAGCACTGATTGAAAGAGGGGTATTTGTCAGTGTAATGCATT
This sequence comes from Podocnemis expansa, assembly GCA_007922195.1. Classification (NCBI taxonomy): domain Eukaryota; kingdom Metazoa; phylum Chordata; order Testudines; family Podocnemididae; genus Podocnemis; species Podocnemis expansa. The sequence continues at coordinate 31,156,983 of ML682005.1, read as the reverse complement.
CTCATTACCTATTTAATCATGAAACTCATTTCTAATACAGTCTCATGACACTGAAAAAAAGTAAGTTTTCTCCAGGGTTGAGATCTCAAGGGATAAGCCACAGAGCAACCTTTGGTTCTTGGTTGGCATTGATGCCATGGAGATTACCATAGCAACCACACTTATGCTCCACTTTCTCTCAGTACTGAAGCTGTATAAGATTCATTTGGACAGTGAGCCATACGCTTTTCTAGCATTGATGTTTTTAAAGAACATATTTACAATATAATACAAATAGTAATGCCTTCTGTATAAGGAAGCGTAATCACTTCATATATTACATGCTATAACACTGAATTAGGAGAAATACTTCTCTATATAAATATGGATAATCTTGAATAGAGATTTTGTGTTTAAATTAATCTACAGATGAATTCCACTTGATGCAGCAACTGCTTCATTCTTCTCCCTTTTGTAAAAGGAAGTTGGTTCTTCTTTTAAACTAGTCTAGTAACAGCTTTGTACTGAAGCTGCAGTGCAGAACTCAGAAACTAGATGCCTCCTGACTTGAGAGACTTTGCAACAAAAGGTGTGGAGGCCAAGAGTACATCATGGAGATTAAGAAATTATTTTCAGAAAGCTCATTAATTTTCTTTGAGTTGTGGTCACTGTCAATTTAGAATCCTGACAGTTTAGAATCCTGCATTTTCATTTTCTTTAAGAAGATGATTCTCCTATTATCCCTGCTTGAAAAGAAAATTTTTGTGTGAGAGAGAGAGAGAAGGATAAGTACTTAATATTATATAAAAATTGCAGGTGTCATCTGGCCATGAACACACCCTTTGTGAATTGTCTCTTTTCATTTATAATGCATAGAAATATTTATCTTCAACTTGGGTAGCATGGTTGTAAATAGAAAATTGAGTTATGTTGGGTTTTAAAACTTTTTTTAAAGTGTGCAAGATTTTTCCAAACTTTTTCATATTAGTTGTTTTGTATTTGAAGAGTGAAATGCTTGTACTTACTTTATATTTTGTTTCAAAACTTCTTTAAACATGGTGTAGTGTAGTTATGTTATAAAACACTTCACTTAATGGCAGGCCACTTGAGCTCCCATTAGCTTTCAGTGCTGGCATAACTGAGTGCTAATTAATCAGAATATGAGTCTGAGCAGTGAGGAGGATCTTGCTGCTTTATCCATTATATGTGACTCTGCCTTTTTCCAACTTGTAAGGTTATCAGTCTTTTCATTTACTTATGAGTCTGAATATACTTTTTTTTTTTTTTTAACAAGGTCATCAATTAAAGTAGCTTTTGGGACTGCACTAATCATTCCATTTAAAAAAAAAAGTCTAGATTTTTTTTAAACATATTTTTCCCCAGAATGCTGTTGCATAGAATTCATTTTTAACTACCACCCCATGACTTAATTTTCCACAGTCTTATTTGTCACTAGTATCTGTAGCTAACATAGTAGCGAAACACTATGCTGAGAAATGATCTAAGAAGACATAGAAATGGAGATGATAAATACAGGCACCAGGAGAGACAGGATTAATTTGTGCCTAGTGTGTAAGCAATGTTAAGCTGCCAAACTTCTGATGGTTCGCTCATTTAGAGTTGAAAGGGGCATGTGTCTGTCAGTCATTTTGTGAGTTGCCAGGAGAACCAGAAGTGTGCTGAACTACAAAAATCCAAGCTTTAAATGCACTGCTGCCATTCTCATCAGGCTGTGCTTCCAGTTGTGTTTGGTTTAGGATGGGGAAAATCACAGAGCTAATCATGTTATACTGGACATTCTCTTCTAGCTTGAGACATGAGAAGAGACAGGTTCATGGTGTAAAATGAAATGATTTTTGCTTGACTATTTGAAGAACTTAAATACACTGACAGAGAGGGTTTTCTATTTTACCTTGGATGGATGTATCCCTAACAGTTTTTGAAGATTACTTAATGTACTAATTTCTTGAGTTCATGGAATAATGCTGCTTTTTTGGCAGTCATGTGTAAGCCTTTGTTTTTCTACAATAAAGAAACTGGCAGGCTTTTGCTGGATTTCATTCCCAAGTCACGGTGCATTATATATGGTTGGATAAATTAATTTTGAAGTGCCAGCATGTCCAAGGAACATGCCTTAGTCTGTGCCTAAAATGTGCTGACCTTGCTCTGGAAATCTACATGGTAACTATTTAAAAAGAATTCTGAACTCATCTAGTCTGATACTTGGTACCAGCATCACATCTTATCATACTTCTGTGTTTGAGTTATCAACAGAACTAACAATATATCCTGTTACTGTGCCTGAGTTATTCAGTATAAGTAACAGGATAAAAAGTGAACATCTGAAATGAATCTGTAAAATTTGTGGTCCCCAAATCAGCATTTCCTCAAAGTTCAGCTAAAAGGAAGCAGAAATGCTTTTAGTTTACACACACTCTTTTAAACAGTACTTTGAATTTTGTTCTGAGGGAGCTTATACATCCGATATATTGAGGTACTAGTATTATCATAGAATCATAGGACTGAAAGGGACCTCATGAGATCATCTAGTCCAACCCCTTGCTAAAAGCAAGACCACTCCCAGTAAATCATTCCAGCCAGGGTTCTGTCTAACCAGGCCTTAAATATTTCCAAAAATGGAGATTCCATCACCTCCCTAGGTGACCCTTTCCAGTGGTTCATCGCCCTTAGTGAAGTTTTTCCTGATATCCAGCCTCGACTTCCTCAGCCACAACTTCAAATCACGGCTCCTTATTCTGTCCTCTGTTACTACTGAGAACAACCTAACTCCCTTCTATTTGGAGTTGAAGGCTGCTTTCAAGTCGTTCCTCCCCCCCCCCGTCGTCTCTTCTGCAGACTAAATAAGCCTAGTTCCTTCAGTCTCTTCTCATAACTGATGTGCCACAACCCCCTAATCATTTTTGTTGCCCTCCATTAGACTAATTTGTCAACATCCTTCCTGTAGTGCAGAGCCCAAAACTGGACACAGTATTCCAGATGTGGCCTCACCAGTGCCGAATAGAGGGGAATTATCACATCCCTATCTGCTGCCAACATGCCCTCCTGATGCAGCCCAATATGCCATTGGCCTTTTTGGCAGCAAGACTGAACAACCCTTACACAAATCTCCTAACCTGCTTCAGTTCCTGTTTAAAGGTATTATTAGCCAGACAGGTGTGCTCACTTATTAAAGATATGGAACAGAATTAAATGTTTAAAATATTGCTTTCCATGCATTAATTGAAAAATTCACCCATCAGTATGCTAAATAATATAAAAATACCTTTATAAAAAAGGTAGAAAAGTTTAACTTGCTGTGTTTGAAAACAAGCTGGTTGGCTTTAATTTTTTTTGTGTTGAAGTCCAATACCTTGCTGGTAGTAGTTGATTAGTATTTTATATTAAAGTTCCATCAAAAGCCCTGGTCAGGATTGAGACTCTGTTGTGCTGCAGGTTATACAGATACAGTACCTTCCCCAAAGATTTTTAAAATCTAGAGAGATTATGCATGTCTCAGGGATGCAGAGCATGGAAAAAATAAACCATATGGCCGGTGTAGTGCTAAGAAGCCCAATGATAAAATATAGGAATCTTGACTGCTGTCTTCTCTAACCACAGTTTATTCTAACATTTAAAACACATCAAGCAGTAACTATTTTTGATATATCAATTATACTGGATAACATTTTAAGATATGGTTGTAAACGTTGCTCAAATCAAATCTACAGTGGGCTTTTGTCAATGCTGAGGAACTTAGTTTAAATTCCTAATTGCTTTCCAAATCCAGTGGTTCCTAATATGGTCTGTTTGGCCAGCGTAGGCATTCCCAAGCTGTGAAATGTTTGTGGTTGGGGTTTTCCAAGTGCACAGTAGATTGGGTAAAGGTGAATAGTTTTGTTCTCCTTTAGCACCTTTCATCTAAGACTCAGATGCTAACTCTATGAATTTCTCTTTGTTGAAAATATTTTGCTGCCTTCATGACAAAACATTTCGTTGGTTAAGTGAGGTGAGGCAGTTTCCTGTATGGTAGCCCAGTGGGTTACTAAACTATTAAAATATGGTAGTTCCTCATGCTGATATTACCTAGGAAATTCCCATTGTGTGTGGTTGGGGTGGGAGTTGAGGTGATGTGTGCCTGCAGAGCACAATCCTGTTCTTGTTCTTTTGGTTTCTATAACATAAAGTTGATTTGCGCTTCTCTCTATGTTTGCCCCTTTGTTACTTGCCTATTCTCTGTCCATCCCCTTTTCCCCCCAGTTCTTATTCATTGCCCCCCCCCCTTTTCACTTTAGTTTTACTGTTTTTGTTTATTTTTACCCTGAATGTGCTAGAGCATCAGTTTGGTTCCAGCTGCCAGGTTTCCTCTTGCCTACAAATTTCTCTACTGCCAGCTTCAGGACAAATATTGGAATCGTGAGGTGGAAGTGAGTCACTTGAGCTACCTTTCAGCAAACTTGTATGTGAAAGCAAATGCTGTTTTCTCCTTATACTGTGCTGATCTCAAAGCAAAGCTGTTCATTTTCCATCCATGAATATCGGTTTAGCACACTAGTATGTTCAATAAAAGCAGATAGCTTCTGGCTGTTGGTTTCCAAAGTTATTTACCAGTTATTGTTTCCCAGTTATTTATATTTATTATTTATAATAATTATTATAATTGTTTGTTTGCATTACTAAAACACTTAGGAGACCTGGCCTTGACATTAGATCTCGTTGTGCTAGATGATGCACAAATGCGAACAGTAATAGTCCCTGCCCGAGTCTTTCAATCTAGCAAATATATTTGTAATATTTTCAATATACTTTGTATCTCTATTATTATTTATTTATTTAACTGAATAGCTATGTGGGCAGTAGAGTGGTTGCTGCTATTGCACTCAACTTCTTTCATGCCATACTCATTCAGCATGGCTATTGTTTAAATGAATGCCAATTTTGAGTGTTTTGACATACAAAATATGTTAAGCAAAGATAGACAACTTGCTATGTTACCTAACACTTAACTGACAAAATTACCCATCTTAAAAAGAACTCTGAGCTTTAAAATATCCACCTACATGTGGAAGAAATATTTTCTCTCTAGTCTGAATGATGTTGCCAGTGTCAATGGTTCTCATTACTTACATTGCCTAGACAGTAAATCAGATCCTAAATTTAATCAGCCAGAAAATAAGACTAATGGATCGTAAATACAGAGGCAGCTCAATTTTTAAGTTTGGTTTAGTTTCTGCCTTATTGGCTATGCTGCCTTATTGGTGGAAAGGATCAGCAGACCATCTCTTAAGCCTGGCAGCAGCACAAGTTCAGAGGCTGCTCAAAGTGGTAGCTCCCATGCTTACTTGTTCCTACTTGCCTTTGTCCTTGTTCCAGTCCTTTTTTGACTTTATTCCAAGCAGAAGCGTCGCTGGCCTGGGGAGGTACCGAGGGCATGGGCCCAGCCCCCCCCCCGGCCGGGGACAGGGCCAGAAGCTGCTGCGCAGCCATGGGCAGGTAGGCCCCGCATCCTCGGCCGGGGACAGAGCCACCGCTGCCGTGGGCGGCCAGGCCCTGGATCCCCAACCGGGGAAGGGGTCGGAAGCCGCCACAGGTGGCCGGGCCCAGCATTCCCAGTCAAGGATGGGGCTGCCACCACCATGGGCAGCCAGGGCCCAGATTCCCCGCTGCTGCCACGGGTGGCCAGGCCCCTGATCCCCAGCTGGGGACGGGGCCGGAAGCAGCCACAGGCGGCTGGGCCCCAGATGGGGACGGGTCCACCACGGCTGTCAGTGCCCAGGTGCCCAGTGACACCTCTGATTCCAAGCACTGCCCTCCACTTAGTATTGCCCTTGTCTAACCAAAGTCTGACCATTGTCTCTGATTACTGGCATCTGGCCTCTGATTCTGATCCTTGACTCCAACCACTGGACACAACCATTCATGTCCTAGCCTCTGATGTCTATGATAATTAATTTGTAGAATGTTATGGCAGAATATACTAGGTCAAAATTATAATTTAGTTTGTGACACACCTCCCTATTGGCTAATTCTGTTCATGTTCTGCGCCTTCTCAACTTGCTATTTTGTCAGTTGTCCATTCCTTTCTTCCCCTCTGTACATCCAAATGATACTATTTTGCTTGCTCATACTAAACATGCAGTGACTCTAGGTAGGGCTCTTGTGTGCTATCGTCTGTATTAGCATACGTAGATATTTTGTAGGGTGTCAAACCTTTTGCAGAGCTGACATGCATGGAACATTCTGGGCTTGATAATCTAGCAACATGAAGTTAGTTGGTCTGGGTTCCAAGGAATATACCTACCACCCTTGCATCAAAGAGCTGATATTACCGCACTGTATGCCATCATCCTCTCAGAACCACCATAGGCAGGGGAGAAGGAAAAAAAGGGTGCTTACAGGTTGACTGCTGTATAACTTTCTCAAAAAGCTTGGGATCATAGGCAGCCAGTTGAGATTTACAACAGCAGCCTTAGGCTGCTTTCTTACACTTATAGGCAGGCCTCCCCCAGGCTGCTCCCATCACAGGGGAAAAGGAAAGTTAGCTTAAGTACAATGAAGCCTTAATTTTTTAATAGAATTCCTAGGTGCTTTTGTAATATAAATGATAATAAAAGACTTCCTCCTTCCAGTTCAAAGCACACCTCATCAGGAACAGTGAATCTGTGCCTCTGACCTGAAGAGGGGCTTTGTGAAGAAGAGCTTTATTGTGTATCTCACCAAAGAAACTGGCCCAGAAAATAATTGGTGTCTTATCTCTGTTTGAGTGGCTATTTGGAGTGTGCTGACCTTATCAGAGGAAGGTTTGAAAGAGATGTTGCGAAGATCAAATTTATTTGCAAATTTGATTGCGTTGCTTCAGGGCTTAAGAGGGACTTTGACTTTTTCTCTCATTACAACAGGTGATTTCACCTCATCTTCTATATGCTGTTCCCCAGTGTTTGAATCTTAACAGCAGCTTTGATTTGCTGTTAGTGTCACCTGATCCTATGACTTACACTTCCCTGCATTTATTTCCTCCTGTCCTGTAAGTTTCCCCCATCTTCAAAGCATCTGACGAAGTGGAATTTTCTCCCACAAAAACTCATGCAATAAATAAATTTGTAAGTCTTTAAGTGCTGTAGGACTCGTTTATTTTAAAATATAAGGGTACGATTGAATTTTTTTTAAACTACATCTGTTGTAATTACATGCTGTCTACCTACAACCTCCATGCAATTTAAAATAAACGTGATACTCTCCTTCAATTTGGTCTGAAACTGTTGTATCGTATTGCTTTGTACTGTTTAGTAGTTGCAGCACTTCATACTAGAGGCGGCTACAGTTTGGCAGTGGCTGAAGTGATTCATGGTTATACGTATCACTTTGTTTGAAAAACACATTGAAATCTTTAAAAATACTGTATATAAATGCAAAATGTTTAGGATACAAAAACTAAAACCTTTCTAATATTAGTTTTGGAGCAGTCAAAAATTGCATATTATTTTGAAATTTTTAAAAGTTTTGTTGACAAAGCAAACAATTTTATCATAGTTAATCATAATTGTATTTAATTTATTTAAATTTAAATTTTAAAGTTTATCATAAATGTGAGTTCCACTGCAAGAGAAAAGAATTTATAAATTAAGTTATGCATGAAGGAACTGCAAATCAAAAATGAGAATGAGTTCAAGACATATATGTGATGTACCAAATATCTCCCTGACCAAACTGTTGTGGCTATTCAATGCAAAGAACATTTTTATTTAAAAAAAAAAAAATTATTTGCAAAGTTGTTTTTGTATTTCATGCTTCACTTAAAGCAGGGGTCTCAAACACACAGCCTGCTGGCTGCATGTGACCCCTAAAGCTGTTTCCTGCAGCATGCAAAGACACTATCGTTACCCATATTTGCAATATCATTGTACGAAAAGGTTTCAGTGGTGCGTCCCTCAGGCTAACGTACTACTCCTCATGCAGCCCTCTATTAGCCCTCATGCAGCCGTTGTGGTGATTTGAGTTTGACACCCCTGACCTGAATGATGCATTCTGAGATACTTCATTTACATCCCATATACCACAGGTTGCAAGGAAACATGTAATGGATTGTGATATCATTTTTGACTCCTTCTGAAATGCCTTTCATGAACTTTGAAATACCAAGAGGATTTCAGGATGGGTTGGGGAAGCAGCAGAAATCCTTTAAGAATTGTCAAAGGGTTGGGGCACAGCCTAGGACTTCAGAGACCTGTGTTAATTCACATTCTGCTACAGACATCCTATGTGACCTTGGGTAAGTTGTTTAACCTCATTTTAAAGATAAGGAACTGAGACACAAAGAGGATAAACTTATTTACCTATTTTTCAGGGTTATTACCCTAGGTAGTGAGCTCTCAGATATTGTGATGATGGGAGCAAAATAAGTATCAAAGATAGAAATTATGCTGAGTGCTTTTGTATCCCAGTGAGTTGAGATGTTTGGCACTGAAATCTTTAACTAATCTATCTGGGGTGGGTGCATGTCTGTGTTTTGTTTTATTTGTTTCTTTGTGTATAACTTCTCTCTAAGTGCCTAGAAATTTCTCAGACCATTCCATCTTCAATGTTTAAAAAAAAATAGCCAAATTTCCAGAATAAATGGGCAACATTTAATAATTTTTATTCAACAACTCTGTCTTAAATACAGTTCTGTTACTGTACACAGTGTATTTTTTTTCAGATTTTACACTTCACAACATTCTTTTGTTTTTATATTTTGAAGTGATCATCAAGACGAAAGCTGTCTGTGCTATTGAGTGAAATTTTTAATTAGTGCTCACTGAGCACCTAGAAGCCAAGGCACAGTGTAGGAATGGTTTTCTTGTCTAACCTGTTCTTAAAAGCCACCAGTATTAAAGATTCCACATCCTGCCTAGATAATTTGTTCTAGTGTTATAACTACCCTGGCAGGAGTTTTTCCTAATGTCCAGCTTAAACTTTCTTTGCTGCAGTTTAAGCCTGTTGCTTCTTGCCCTAACCTGAGATGTTAGTGAGAATTTTTTCATCCTTCTCCTTATAACAACATTTCATGTACTTGAAAACTGTTATGTCCATTGGCAGTTTTCTCCAGGTGAAACAACTGCCCCCATTGTTTTGTTTTGTTTTTTTAACTCTTCACTTATCAGTCATGTTTTGTAGACCTTTAGTCATTTCTCTTGCTCTCCTCTGCACTTTTTCCAGTTTCCCATCTTTCCTGATATGTGGTGTCCAGAACTTTCATATATGCGGTACACAGAAGAGCTCTAGCTGAGGTCTTCTCAGTACAGAGCATAACGGAAGGATTACTGCTCATATCTTTCTTACAGTACTCCTACTAAGACATTCCAGAATGATCATAGAATCAGAGAGGGCTGGAAGTGACCTTAGGAAGCCATCTAGTCCAATCCCAGTGCTCAAAGCAGGACTAACTCATCCCAGCCAGAGTTTTGTCAGTCCACAACTTAAAGAATGGTGATTTTACTGCCTCTTTGGGTAACCTATTCCAATGTTTCTTCACAGTATTACTGAAGAAGTTTCCCAAATATCCAGCTTACACCTCTTCCACTGCATCTTGTGACCAGTGCCCCTATTTCTCCCATGTACTGCCACTGAAACCAGCCTATTTCTATCCTCCTTGAAACTTTGTTTCAAACAGTCAGTGGCTGCTATCAAATCATCCCTCATTCTTCTGCAGGTTAAACAGCCTAGTTCTCTCAGCCACTTCTTATAAGTCGTGCATCAGCCCCTCATCATTTTTCTTGCCTTTTGCTGGACTCTCCATTTTTTCCACATCCTTTCTGTAGTGAGGAATCCAAAACTGATATAATACTCCAAATGAGATTTCTGACGAAGTGGGATTTTCTCCCATGAAAGCTCATGCAATAAATGAATTTGTTAGTCTTTAGGTGTGCCAGAGGACTCCTTGTTTGTTTTATAGAGGAATAATCACTTCCATCGATCTGGTGGCAATATTCCTGCTAATTCAGCACAATATGCCATTAATGTTCTAGGAAGTAAGAGCACACTGTTGATTCACGTACAGCCTCTTGTCCATTGTAACCCACAGGTCCTTTTCCGTGGTACTGCTGCCTAACTAGGCAGTCTCCAGCAATGCATGGGATTCTTACATCTTAAGTGCAGGCCGATGTACTTGATCTTCTTGAACCTCATCGGATTTCTTCTGTTCCAATTCTCTAATTTGTCTAAGTCACACTAACCGATCATTGCCCACCAGGGTACCTACTATTCCCTTCAAGTTAGTGTCATCGCAAACGTGGTTAGAGTGCAATCTACCCCATTCTCTAAATCATTAATGAAGATGACGAACAAAACTGGCCCCAGCACCGACCCCTGGAACACTCTGCTTGTTACCGATTGCCAGCTAGACATTGAGCTATTTGACCATTCCCAATTGAGCCAAATGGTCTGGCTAGCTTCCTATCTAACTTATGGTCCATTCATTCAACCATTATGTCTTTAACTTGTTTTAATAAAAATATTGTGGGAGAGCATATCAAAGACTTTGCTAAAGTCAAGGTATATCATGTCCACTGCTTTCCCCACATCCACAGAGTCAGTTATCTCATCATGGGAGGCAAGCAGGTTGGTCAGATATGACTTGCCCTTGGTGAATCAATGCTGACTGTTCCTGATCACCTCCTTTTCTTTCAAGTGTCATCAAATGGATTCAGTGAGGACCTGCTCCATGAGTTTTTTCTCATGTTACAGCTGCTAGTGCTATTTTAGGGGGCCCCAGAACACAGCGTTCCAGTGCATTCCTCTATTGTTAGGGGCCTCAGAATGCTGCCAGGCTAAAAATAAGGGGCCCTGGAACTGTGTTCTGGTACGTTCCCCCTTACTTTAACCCCTGCCTTTATCTCCCCTTGGAAAGGAACAAATTCTGTCATCAGATATGCACATAGCCATGCATAATTTTATCAAACTGTCTAAGGACAGAATTTGATCCTGAATGTTGTGCAAGGCAAGTTCTGAATCAAATTAAACATGTATGTTCTTTCCAAAAAAATGGAAGCCAGGGATTAGGACAAATGATGTTAACCCGGGATGGCAAGATTTTGTTCTCAGCTCTGCCTCTGACTTGCCTTGTGACGTCAGGCAAGTCACTTAGACCTGTTGGGCCTCAGTTTCTCCACCTATAATACACAAATTGTATTTACTGTCATGGGAGTCGTATGGCTTAACCAGTGTTGGTAAAATGTTTTTGATTATCTGGGCTAAATGAGCTCTATCAGAAGCTCTGTTTGTATTTATTTTTCCTGTTTTGTAATGCAGCATCACAGTTTGTAACATCTCTTAACCTCTGCAGGTTAATGTCTACATTAAAAAGGATGAGGCATTATCTTAGACCCTTGAAGTATTAAACAAAATGAAGGGTTTTTTTTACTGCTGTACAGAACACAGCTAAATAGAAATGGGAAAGATGCACTACTTATGATGGAACTATAAGTTACCTTTGCCATGGTGATAAATTCTGCTTTATAGACAGTTCTCCCAGGTGTGCTGTCAAACTCAGAATACTTGACCCCTGAGCCAAAGCTGAGTACTCATTTTCATTGGCATTTGCATGACAACCACAAGAGAAACACTTTAAGAGAAACTGAAGTTGCAATCTGTAGAAATATGGAAACAGTCATTTGTTTATCTTCAAGCCCTTATTTTAGGCTATAGTAGTTGGCTAGCTGTCCCAATAACAGTGGGCCAGTACAGGAGATGGCTTTAAATGGATGTCAGATAATTCTTAGCAGCATTCTTTTTAAATACTTCAGGATTCTTGTGGAAGCTGCTTCTGGATGATCTGAGAAGTAACCTGCTGCACTGGGAATAGCTAACTTTAAACCTAGGTTAAAGGAAAGGTTAAATGTCAAAAAATGAATACCCCCCCCCAACACATACACTTCTCCAACTCCTATTGTATGTATTTTGTTCTCTGCCTATCAAAATGTGAGGTTATTTTACAAAGACAATATAAAATTTAAGAATTTATGCACACTAAAGAAGTTAAACAAAATAAACCCTTGAATATCTGACTCTGTAAGGACCCTGCCAAATTCAGATGAGGAGACAAAAATCATGTCTGTGGCTATCTTCTCCAAGTAACATTGCTCAAAAATTTTATCACTTGGTAACTTGTACTGTCACCTAGACTGAGCCAATAGGAGTGCAAGCACAGCCTTTAAACAGTGATCAGTGGCTGGAAGGTTTTTGCGTTTTCTTGAGCAATAGTTGTTCTTCAAGCGCTGCTCGGATGCATTCAGTAATAGGTGTCTCCGTGCCGGAGCACCGGATTGGTCAGAAAAACCTTGTCCTAGCCTGTCAGGAGAGGGGAGGTGGCCTCCGCCCCTCACGCCACCCTGTGACTCTATATATGGCTGCCTCCCAACCCCTCCTCAGTTTCATTTCTTCTGCCTTGCGCGTCGAAATTGGAATGTCCGCTCCTTGCAAACCGCAAGCAGCCTGTCCCTTTCTTCAGCTTGCTGTCCAGCTGGGAGCATCTCTTTGTGGATTTAATTCCACTACAAGAGTTCCCACTACCGGACCGGAACATCGTGTCAACAATGCCAGGGTTCAAATGCTGCAGCGAGTGTGGCAAGGCCTTCCCCTGGGACGACCCCCACAGGAAATGCCTTAGGTGCCTGGGCAAAGACCACATGGTCTTGGCTTGTTCCATCTATCTCTCCTTCAAACCCAGAACGATCAAGGAGAGGGAACAGCGACACTGTGCCCTAGCCTCGGAGGACACCTGGCACCCTTCATCCGAGGCTTCGGGTTCATGCCTGGCACCGAGACCCAGCTCAGCACCAGAGCCTACATGGCGCCACACCACCTTGGTGCCGACTCCGGCACCCCAGCACCTACCCAGTGCCCTGGCACCTTGGTGCCGCTCGAGGTTGCCCTCAGTTAGCCTGGCACCAATGATACTGGGATTACCTCAGTGCCACTCCACATCATCTCCACCACCGATGGCCTGGTACAGTCTGGCCCCACCGTTGCCAAGCTCACCCCGTCACCGGCCAATTTCACCCTCGGCACCGCAGGCCTGCCACAGCCTGGTGCCGCAGGAGTGGGAGCCCTGCCACCCAGGCAGTCCTCCCTCCCCGGGCGAGGACTTGCCTCCAGCTCAAATGGAGTCACTCCTTGTCCCGTCCACCCCGGAAGTGGTGAAGGCAGCCTGAGCCTTCCTGCTACTCCCGACACCCCCTGCCCCACTCCCCACCAGAAGGGGCAAACCTCCCTTTATATCGAAGGCCTGGGTTCACCCGGCACATTCGCCCTCACCACACAGCCCCCCATTGTCCACTCCAGTGGGGGCTGCCACCACCCCGTCATCGCTGGTACCAGCCCAGGAATCTGTCCCCCTCCCCTGCTTCCAGCCCAGAGGAAGGATCTTCCAGGGGTTCCAAACGGCCTTGGTGCCGCACATTGGCCCCATCACCCTTCCATTTCAGGCCGCAGGAATGGTCCCCCCAAGGAACTCCCTCTCCACCACGGCAAGCTCCCAGTACTGCTCTCTCTCCAGCACCAGGGTCTTACATGGGAAACCTGTCAGCGCATTTTGATTGGTTGCGCCAGGCTATGGCCCATTTAGGCATGGAGGTGCACCCCTTGAGCCTCCCTCCTGATACCCTCTTCAGGCCAGCCTTTGCCTCAACGGCACCCTTAGCAGTCTCACCCCACCTGAGCGTATGGGACCTTGCATACTCCTGGTGGCAGAGCCCAAGTTCCATTCCCCCGGTTTAGGATATGGTGAGTGTAAAGTATCGGGTGTCCGAGTTGGACTACCCCTCCCTTGATGGCCACCCAGTCCCCCCAAGGGGCATAGGCCAGATGGCAATGGGCCCTGCGGAGCCCCCCAGTGACCCCCTTCCATCCTTAAGGGAAACCAGGGAACTGGACCTGCTAGGCTGTAAAGTCTACTCCTCATTGGCCTTCCAACTGTGAGTGGCAAACAGCCGGGCTATAACCAGCAGGTACTTGCTGGATGTCTGGGAGTCACTTGGGAAATTTAGAAGCCTGCTCCCACCTGAGGCTAGAGAGGAGTATGATGCCTTTCTGGAGGAAGACAACCTAATCTCCCAAGACCTCCTCCTTTAGGCACGTAATGCAGTGGACACAGCCGCTCGCACTGTGGCCTCGGCTGTTACCATCCGCAGGGTGGCATGGCTTAGGGAGGCTAGAGCGCCCCCTAATGCACAGCAGGCAGTCCTCGACCTGGCCTTTGAGGGGGGCGCCTTGTTTCCTCCTGAAACCCTCTCGGTGGTTGGCACCGCCCGAGATCCTTGGGGAGAAGCCAAGTACTTTGGCCTGCTTCCCCATAGACCCACCTCCCCGACTTAGTTTCCCGCCCCCCCAAATTCCCCATCTTCTCCCAGAAGGGGATCACAGGGGAGTTTTCTTCCACCGCTTTATCCACTGCGAAGGCTGGGTCTTTGCCCCTTCTCCCACAGTGAGGGGCCCACTACTCGCCGCCACACCACTTTGATCCTCGGGCAAGAGGCGTCAGGGCGTCAGCGCCGCAGATGTCTGCCACACTCCTTCTCCCCTCTAAAGGAATTGGGATTTGGTGGGAACCGCCCACCCCTCCTTTTTTTTCCCATTTGCTACTGCACTAGCAGACCTCAGATCGGGAATGACACAGCCCTGACAATATAATGACGTCCCTGCCTACACTGATGGTACCCGAGTACCGTGGTCTACTCCCCACATACCTTAAGCAGCGACTCCTCCAAAGACGCATGAAAAACCACCCCTTTTCGCCTCTTCACATCCCCCTTCCTGGATATTCCCCTACCACGTCCCCCACGCCAACACCATCACTGGAGACAAGAGGCACGTCTCGTAGCCCCAGCCCTGCTGCAGAGGCTCCGAGATGCACATATTCGCAGCCTACCTGCAAACAGAACTGTGCCTGTGACCCTGATGCCTTCCTCAGGTAGGCCTCCTCAAGTCCGGGTCAGGGGAAGTGGGAGGATACCTTCGGTCACATACCATCGGCTCACATGCACCAGCCTTTGCGACCCCAACCCCAATTTGACAGGAATATCTCCTGCTTACTGAAGGGGACATATCCACTTAGCCAGAGCGGACCTTTACCTCTGAATGGGGGCCAAGGTGAACGGCCCACCCCTACCCATTCCCCTTCCTTATGGGAACTATGGCTCCACACCCTCACCTTGTGGTGATCTAAGTGACGACCAGGGCTCCTACCCTAGGAACCTTCATCCTCAGTCTGCCTCCCAATCGTGGTGGTCAATTCCCCTTATGCCCTTGCCTGTAAACATGGGCCAGGTGTACCTTCCTTGAACTTCCAGACAGGGAACCTAGGAGAGGACACTTAGTCGCATCTCCACGTAGGGGAACAGTGAGGGGTAACCCTTTTGGGCCTTCTCCCATCAACGCCCTCCTCCATGTCACCAGGCACCACACTGGGCAGGAGACCATGTGTAGGCAGAGGGGATCCTTCCCAAGGGACTTGTAGCTAGCCCCTTTTCTGCCTCTTGGTCTTGTACCCTGGCAGGGCACATTCTCCCCCCCTTCTGCCTTTTGTTTCTTGGGGCCCTTCCCCTACATCTGATTGCAGCCCTATAACTCTACTGCAGGGTTACCCCCACGTGCTTTGGGGGCGCCCAATAGTACTGCTGTTCCTCCTCAACTCTTGAAGATCCGTTTACATACACTGCCCGTCCACTGCTGTGATAGACAGAGGGAATCAAGCTAGAGCCTATTTCCTACAATATCCAGGAATTTGGGGATCATACTCCCTCAAATTGCCTTCCAGCTTCCCGCCTGGGGAGATACTTTGTTTGGTTCTCTAACCCCTAGAGTATCCTTGAGATACTGCAGTTGCCACCCTGTAGTGGTTTCACTCCTAGCTGGTAGGAATGAACCTCCCTCAGCGTTGGGGCTCTCAGGATATCCCTATATTGAGGAGTGTTTCCTTGGAACCCACTGGAGTGACAGAGTGGTAGCGCTATCCTTCCGGGAAGTGCTGTAGGTGCTGGGACCATGACCTTACACAGCACTTCTATGAACCTTTTTGGTCCATGTTGGGTTGACCAAAGGATAGCAGGTGCTATTCCTGACCCTTCTTCTCCCTCCCTCACGCACTCGTGAGGGCTCTCGCGATGCGAAACTCTGCGAGATTATAGGCCGAGCAGGACTTTCCTGTGAGTTCTCATGCTCCCATGGGCCCTAGAAGGACCAACTCAATAGCACTGCCTAAGGCCACCTTGCTGTTGGTGACTCTTATGTCGCGGAGCCTCCTTCCTGCGTGGACCCAGCCCTGGGTCCCTGTTTGGCTGAAAACGTGCACTCCCACACTACCCGTTTTATAGCTAGCATACTGTAGGTCCCCCGTTCTGCTCAGCTTGGTCTCCATATGCTGCTGTTTAGTGTCTCATGGGTCTTCTCAGTCATTCTCAAGCCCCACCCTACAACCCTGTATCCTCATCTTCACTCGCATCGACCAGACTCGGCTATGTCTGGTCACGACCTGGACAGGGGATATGGTTGCTACCCTATGGCTACCTGCGTACCCAGTAGTCATCCAGATCAGTTCATAACCATGTGGTTCCAGCTAAGTCTTTGTGTGATCAGTTCAGGAACTAATGTCCACCCTTTCTTCGTTCTCGTGCGGGACATGGCTAATATGGCTAAACCCACACTTCTTGGCATCCAGTGTTCTCCCACGAGTCCACGCTGCAAGGCCCATGGCCAGACACTACATTCTGTCTGTTATACTTCATGTTTCCACCTATGCGGAACATTTAAAGCAACCCTCTAAGTTCAGGTTGCGTCCTTTACTCCGGTTATGGTCACCTTGTTCTGACCTGCTTATGCGCATATGTCTCAGTGGGTTCATTCCCACCCCTGTCCTGGGTTGGCCCTCAGCTCTTGACTCTTCTGGGCCACGTCAAGGCCTGTTCGCCTCTTGACTCCGGTGAGGATCTTGTTGCTGGGTCTCTACCTTATGGGGCAATTTGCTGTGCTGAAGCTGGAAGAAACAACTTCACCCACCATCTATCAGCACGCCTAGTAGTCACCTATTACTGAATGCATCTGAGCAGTGCTCCAAGAATGGTGGGTTACTCACCAGTAACCGTCCTTCTTCGAGATGGGCTGCTCGGATCCATTCAGGTCCCTCCCCTCCATCCCTGCATCTGGAGTTGGAGACTCTAAGGAACTGAGGAGGGGTCGGGAGGTGGCCGTATATATGGCCACAGGGTGGCGCGGGGGGCGGAGGCCGCCTGCCCTCTCCTCACAGGCTGAGGCAAAAGTTTTTCTGACCAATCCAGTGCTCCAGCACGGAGACACCTATTACTGAATGGATCCAAGCAGTCCATCACAAAGAAAGACAGTTACTGGTGAGTAACCCACCATTCATCTCCTCCTCCTGGTTTGATTATGTGCCTGATTTTGCTAGTTGCTTGACTTGCCTTCCAAAACCATCTGTTCCCCTCCTCAATTTTCTCAGTTTTCTCTTTTGCCCTCTATTTTTTAAACCCCTTTGTCATCTCCCTTTCATCATCCTGCTCCCTGGGCCCTTGTCTCCTGTCTTCAAAATCTTCAGCTGAGAGTATTTCACTTTGCCTTAGTTCCCTCCTAACATTCTTCTCCTTGCTTTTCCCTCCTCCTTGTCCATCTTCACAGCAGTGAATGACTCCTATCTGCCCATACCCTAGATCAGTGGTTCCCAACCTTTTCTCTGCCATGGCACACCTTGATACCTTCAAATTTTCTGAGGCACACCACCATTAAAAAACTCACGAATATTCAAATTAACTTAAATTACTTATGAATATTCATGAACCATGGCACAGTGTTTTGGAAATGCTTCTATGTGGGGTAATAGGGGTAGCAGAGCAGGGGCGGCAAAACAGGGGAGGTCAAGAGTCATGTGCATTGGCAGGAGTGAGTGTGAGGAGCAGAGCAGGGAAGGGGTGGCAAAAGAGGACAATGGCAGCCATGTGGAGAACAGCACAAGGGTGGCAAAAGAGGGGAGAGGAAGGGAGAATAAGAGTGGCTTTGTGGGGGGCCAGGGGGGAACCTGGGGAGCAGGAAGGTAGGGCAGGGGAGCATAGCACAGTGCCCACTTCTCCCTTCTACACAGTGGCTCCCTGCCACCCAGGGCAAATCCTCCCCCCACTGCTGCTCCCTCCTACCCCGGTGGGTCCCGTCCTCCCCTTCCCCAGCCCCCTGCTACCTGTGATGGACCCTCTCATCACTGCAGGGGCCAGAACTAGGCCTCTAGCCCCCAGCTACGCCCCAAATAGCCACCCCACAACCCCAGCTACACACTCTCTGCTACACAGCCACTCCCACCTACCTCTGCTACCCACACACACCTCCCCCATGCAACCCCCAGCAGCCCTCCCCCCCCCAAAACCCTTATCTGGGCTGTTTGCAGGCTGGCTGACACAAGCTGCTCTGCCCTGCCAGGGGAGATTCACACACTCCTGGCCTCCCACAGCTCTCTGCTGGCTGGGGCTAAGGTGGAGCCACTGGAACGCTGCATTTGGGCTGCTCCTGCTATTTTTAGGGGGACCCCTGGAATGCTGAGTTCCAGTGCCTTTCTCTATTTTTTGGGGCCCCAGAATGCTACCTGCCTAAAAATAGGGGGCCCCGGAACTGTGTTCCGGTGCCTTCCCCCTTACTTTAACCCCTGCCTTTTCCCAGCCCTGCACAGCCAATGTGGCTGGGCTGAGCAGGGAAGGAACTTTAACTCCAGCTCTTGGGGATGCTCGCGGCACACTTTGGGTGTTGCCACACACACAAGTGTGCCCCGGCACACTGGTTGGGAACCACTGCCCTAGATCAAGAGACTGAATTTACGTGAAATGCATGTAAGCTGAGTAGCAGAGATTCATGTTGGGAAAAAAAAAAACCCACAAGGAGTTGTGTGGCACTTAAAAAGACTAACAGATTTATTTTTCAAGTGAGGTTTCATGGGAGAAAATCCCACTTTGTCAGATGCTTCGTAGATGGGTGAACTTACAGAATGGAATGAAAATATATGCAAGGGGATATAAAACATAGGAGCAGGTCATACAGTAACAGCAAACCAGAGCAGTTGTTAGGTTCAAACCCTGGGAAGCCTGAAGTCAAATTACCTTTTGTAATGTGAAAAGAACCCATAGTCTCGATTCAATACTGCTTTCACAGAATTTAATTTGCATATTAATTCGAGTCCAGCTGTTTCTCTTTGAAGTCTTGATGTCCCAGTCACATGTCTGATGATGGTCGTTAACAAATCATTTACTGAGTGATTAGAAAGATGGAAGTGCTCAGGAAATGGTCTCTTTGTTTTGTGATTTCTGATATCAGCTCTATGTTCATTTAGTCTTTTGCGCAGCAATCGTCCTGTTTGTCCAATGTATAAGGTATCTGGGCATTTCTGGCACATGATGGCATGGATCACATTAGTAGATGAGCAGGTAAATGAGCCTTCCACGTTCTCAACACTACAGTACAATTCAGGGATAGACACATCAACACCACCCTGTACCGAAAACCTACTGATCGGTATAGTTACCTACATCCCTCAAGCTTCCATTCCAAGCACACCACAAAATCGATTGTCTACAGCCAAGCCCTGAGATATAACTGCATCTGCTCTGATCCCTCAGACAGAGACAGACATCTTGAGGATCTCTATCAAGCATTCTTGAAACTACAGTACCCACCTGGGGAAGTAAGAAAACAATTTGACACAGCTAGACGGGTTCCCCGAAGTCACCTACTACAGGAGAGGCCCAAGAAAGAAAACAACAGAACACCACTAGTCATCACATAAAACCCTCAAGTCAGACCTCTGCAACAGATCATTAAGGACCTACAACCTATTCTAAAAGGTGATCCCTCACTCTCTCAAGCTCTGGGAGACAGACCTCTCCTTGCCTACAGACAGCCACCCAATCTTAAACAGATACTCGTCAGCAACTACAGATCTAACAACAGACAGAGCTGTCCCTAGGGAGGAGCAGGGCCCCCCCATTTTAAAATTGCACAATGTTCCCTCTAAGCTGATGATGCAGCTGAGCAAGTTCCCTGCTGGTTCTCCAGGCCCCATCGAGCTTCTTCCCTGCTGCCCACTGGCTCCCCAAGTGTATCCATAACTTGTTCAGCTGCATCATTAGCTTAGAGGGAACACTGGCATTGTCATAATTTTTCTTTAATAAAAATCATAAATTTCTAGTCCTCAGGCTAAAATGTTGCAGACGGAGGCAGAAAAGCATGACCTGACTTTATCCTAAAGGCTCAAAACCCAGAAGTCAGAGAAAAATAGCTCCCTCCCATTTATTATTTATTTAAACATCTCTTTATTTTTAAGTGAGTTTTAATTATATATTTAAGCCAGACTTGTGACTATTTTTTGATGTTTGGGGTAGGCAATACTGAATGTGTCATGGTGATGTTTCATCACCCTCACAACCAAATGGACAGGAGCATCTGGAGGTATCCTTCTTTGTGGTTCTAGTTTTCTGTTCAAGATGGGCACACGATTTTACAAGTTTAATAATTTTTCTTAGATCAAGTTTTTATAAAATAGAAAATTCAGAGAGAGAGAGATGCTATTTTTGGATGATATCAAGAAATAAATCTAGGTCCTCTCTCACCTTAAAGCACTAGATTCCAATTGTCTAATGTATGTTATTTCCTTTATGCTGCCTGACTCTCTCCTTTTCCGTCTTATTTTAATATATGTATTCATACATTCCTCATTGCTTTGCAGGTGATGTAAGTAATGAAACTCAGGTACTGTTTGAGGATGAGAGGAAGAAACAAGGGACCTTTGGCCTCCTCTCAAATAACCTGATGTAAAACAAACAAGGAGTCTTGTGGCACTTTTAAAAGCTAACAAATAAATACATTTGTTAGTCTTTAAATGTGCCACAGGATTCCTTGTTTGTTTCGCTAAACTAGACTCACACAGCCAACCCTTTGGAACTTGTCAACATGCTGTGTATCTGTAATAGCTGCTTTCCTCCTTGCCATGCTTTGGAACTGGTGGTCTGACTGCAATCAATGACAATGGGGCATATTTACAATGCAGCAGGAAGGACCAAAAACTTCTTTAATGTGTTGATTGATGGCCATTAACCTTAAAAGCACAGTATTTCCATATGAGCACTAGCCTGGGGTCTTCTCTCTCAGGTATAATAGAACATTATCTGCACAGAGAAGTTTGCTCAAAAACACATCCCTGAAGACTGAAAATGGTTGGTTACTCACCATAACCGTCCTCGGAGATGGGCTGCTCACATACATTCAGTTACAGGTGCCTACGGTCCGCAGCGCACGGTAGCTTGGAAAGTCTTTAGCGTTAGTCTGTCAGGTCAGGGCACACTTCCAACGGCCCCCTCCATGCTGCGGCTGCAGCTATATAGGTGACTGTGACCCTGATCCTCCCAGTCCCATATACCTTTGCCAACTCCATTAGCAGGGACGGTGGGAGGGAGCTGAATGTATGTGAGCAGCCCGTCTCGAAGGAGGCCAGTTACAGTGAGTAACCAACCGTTCTCCTTCAAGCACTGCTCACATCATTCAGTTACAGGTGACTGCTAGCCGTACCCAAGGGAGGAGTTACGGTCTACCCACACTGAGTACAGCTCTGCACACAGCGGAATCATCTCTCGCCTGTTGGGCAATGGCATAGTGTGTCGTGAAGGTATGTATCGATGACCATGTAGCGGCCCTGCAGATCTCTTGGATCGGGACCTTAGCAAGGAAGGCTATGGAAGATGCCTGAGCTCTGGTAGGGTGAGCTCTCTCAGTCTCTGGGAGAGGTGTGTTTGACCTTCCATAGCAGTCCTTAATGCAGTTCACAATCCATTTGGAGATGCATTGGGAGGATACCGGAGAACCTCTCATGAGTTCCGTGACCGCCACGAACAGTTGGGAGGTCCTGCAGAAGGATCGTGTACGCTTAATGTAGGTTAGGAGTGCTCTCCTCACATCTAGGGTGTGCCACCATCTCTGGTTTTCTGTCACTTGAGGGTCTGCATAAAAGACCGGTAGGCAGATCTCTTGATTCATGTGGAAGGAGGTGGCAACCTTGGGCAAGAACAAGGGGTGGTGACACAGGACCACCTTGTCTGGGAAGAAAACCATATATGGGGGTTCAGAGGATAGGGCTTGTAGCTCTGAGACCCTTCTGGCCAAGGTGACGGCTACCAGGAAAGCAACCTTCCAGGACAGCACGAGCAGGGTGGCTGAGTCTAAGGGTTTGTACGGCAGCTCTGTCAGAGCCCATAGCACCATGTTCAAATCCCACTGTGGGGTGGGGTTATGGATGTGAGGGGAAAAAGCTTTTCCACTCCTTTCAGGAATCTATGGCAGAGGGGGTGTGAAAAGAGTGGGACACCATCTATTGTTTGGTGAAAGGCCAAGATTGCTGCCAAATAAACTTTCAGTGAGGACAGGGATAGGCCTTTCTCTCTTAGGTCAAGAAGGTAATCTAAAGTTGCCTGAATTGGTGCAGAGGTAGGGTCTATGTTTTTATCATGACACCAAGTGGAGAAGTGATTCCATTTTGCCATGTAGGTAGACCTGGTGGAGGGTTTTCTGCTACCTACCAGGACCTTTTTAACCCTATCCGAACAGTGTGTCTCTTGCTTGCTGAGCCAGAGAGCATCCAGGCTGTCAGGTGCAGGAGGCCCGGGTTGGGGTGCCGAAGGCGTCCCAAGTCCTGTGTCAGAAGGTCCGTCCACCATGGGAGGCAGAGCAGGGTCCTCACTGACATGTCTTGAAGCAAAGGGAACCACTGTTGCCTGGGCCAGTCTGGGGCTATCAGGATGACGAGTGCGTTGTCTGCGAGGGCTTTCAGAAGCACCCGGTGAATCAGGGTAATTGGTGGGAAAGCATACATTAGGGTTCCCGACCACTTGAGGAGGAAGGCATCACTGAGAGACCTTTTCTCCCAACCTCAGAGGGAGCAGAACCAAGGGCATTTGTAGTTCTGTGCCGTGGCAAAGAGGTTGATCTGAAGGGTTCCCCATCTGGTTGTGCCAGCAGGAAGAAGACCTCATTGTGGAGGGACCACTCGTGATTCTCCAGTGGCTTTCTGCTGAGTGAATCCGCTATGCCATTGTCCATCCCAGAAAGATAGGTGGCAGTTGGTGTGAAGTGATGGTCTACCGCTAGTTGCCAAAGCTTGGTCGGTTCCTTGCATAGTGCTGAGGAGTGGACTCCCCCCTGATGGTTCATGTAGAACACGACTGCTGTGTTGTCTGAGAGGATTTGGACCACTCTGCCATGGATCTGGTCTAGGAAGGTCATGCAGGCCAGTCTGATGGCCCTGAGTTCCTTCACATTTATGTGGAGGAGACTGTCCTCGGGGCTCCAGACACCTTGCGTGGAGAGGCCCCTGGACAGGTGGGCACCCCATCCTGAGTCAGAGGTGTCCGTTATCAGGGTCACTGCAGGCTTGGACTCCCTGAATGGAATTTCCCCCATCCCGAAGTTGGGGTCCCTCCAAATTTGGAGGGGCTCCAGGGCGTGCTGGGGTACCAAGATTACCTTGTCTAGGCGGTCCCTTTCTGGTTGGAAGCTTGTGGCGAATTAGAGCTGGAATGGTTGGCTCCACAGGCGGGCTGTTTGGATTACCAATGTGGCTGCTGCCATGTGCCTCAGGAGCTGCATGCATCTGCACGCTGTGGTCAGCCCGGGCACTTGGAACTCTGTGATGATGGTGCAGATGGACCAAAATCTTGACAGGGGAAGGATGCAGTTCCTTGCTGGGCGTTTAAGCATGCCTGATTGAGCTCGATGTTCTGAGTGGGGCAAAGCTTGGACTCCCCAGGAACTCGGGCAGGTTCATTACCATGTCAAAGTGGTCTTGTACTTGTCGACTTGACTTGCCCACTGTGAGCCAGTCGTCTAGGTAGGGGTAGGTTCTTACACCCCTCCTGCGTAGGAACGCTGCAACTGGCGCAACACACTTTGTGAACACCCTGGGGGCTCTAGCGATAACCCGAAGGGGAGGGCGGTAAGCTGGTAATGGCATCGTGCCACTACAAACCTGAGGAACTGCCTGTGGTGGGGCCGAATGGCTATGTGGAAGTAACTGTCCTTTAGGTCGAGGGCTGCGAACTACACTCCTGGGAACAGGGAGGGAATGATCTGCGGTAGGGAGATCATGCAGAATTTTATTTTCTTTGTTTTTGTTGAGACCTCTGAGATCTAGAATGGGCCATAGGTCCCTATTGGGTTTGGGGACCAGGAAGTAGCGGGAATAGAACCCTTTGCCACGTTTCCCCTTGGGAACCCTTTCGATGGTTCCGAGGGAAAGTAACTTCTGGCATTTGGCCTCGAGCTTGCCTAGCAGATCAGGATTCTCTGGGATTATGGGAGGGGATGGTTTTCTGTCCCGCGGGGTTGAGAGGAACTGAATGCAGTATCCTCTGGCCACTGTGTCGAGGACCCACTGGTCTGATGTGTCCGGGGTCCATCGTGGGGCGAAGTGGCAGAGGCAGCGCAGGGAAAACAGGGGTTGTGAAGCACTGCCCTTGGGGGGACCTTCAAGAATGCTGTTTGTGGCCCGAAGAACAGTCCGACCCCTGTCCACGCCATCCCGACTGGGAGGCATCCAGCTTGCCCCCTTTACCTGATCGGCCTTTATCCTTGTCCAGGTCCCTGAGGTGACGCTGGGGAAACTGGAGAGATCTCGGAAACTAGGTCTGCAGTTCCAGCTGTTGTTTCAGTTGCTGTAACTGCTGTTGTAGCTGGTGCAACCTTGAGGAACGTCTAAAAGATTGAGGGATGTAGATTCCGAGGGACCTCAAAGTAGCCCTTGAGTCCTTCATACCATGCAGCTTCACATCTGTGGAAGGTGCAACGAGGTCAGGACCTTCCCTTTGAAGGATTATCCCTGGATAATCTGTTGCATCTGCATGGAGAGACTGGAATTCTGGAGCCAGGCCAACTGGCACATCACCACTGCCGATGCCATTATATATGCTACTGTGTCCGCTGCATCACAAGCTGAGGCAAGCACATCCCTGGACGCTCGCTCTCCTTCATCCAGCATTGCTTCTAAGTCTCTCACGCAGTCCTCAGAGATGGCCGACCAGAGATTTCATAGAGCTTCCCACAGGCTGAAGATGTAGCACATCATCAGGGCTGAATGATTTGAGATGCACAGCTGGAGGGCAGCAGAGGAGTGAACTTTCCTGCCCAACAGGTCAAGCCTTCTAACCTCTCTGTTCTTGGGTGTGGTGCTAGGTTGACCTTGTCTCTCCCTTTGGTTGACTGTGTCGACCACCAGGGACCCTGGGGCCAGGTGATGAAACAGGAAGGGAAATCCTTCTTGGGAGATGGAATATTTCTTGTCCGCTACTTGGGACTTGGTGGGATTGAGGAAGGCATTTGTCAGTGTTCCTGGATGATGCAGAACACCGTGGCGTGCAAGGGGATTCCAACCTTAGCCAGCGGGGCTGTACGGCACTCATCGAAGAGAGAGTCATCCTCCACCTGGATCACCCCTAGCTTGAGCTTCAGGTTCGCAGCCCTGTGGCAGAGAAGGTCCTGCTTGATGCGAGGATCCCCTTCACGGTCGACGGACATGTTGATTAAGCAGTTGTCGGGTGACGAAGATGATGGGGCCCTTGACCTGCTTCATTGGGTAGAATCAGGGTCTGGCTCGTCGTCGGAGAAATCCGAAGACTCCGGTGCTGGTGAGTGGGCCTAGTGGGAGGAGGTGTCATCTGCCATTGTGTTCAGTCAGTAGAAGGTCCATTCGTTGTGCAGGGACCTCGACGGTGGCATAGGTGTCATGAGGGGAGCAGGTGCCTCCCCTGATGGGTGTCTTCCCCTTGAGCCCGGCGACACGGAGCTTTTCTGGGCTCACTTTCTCGGGTGCTCCTCCTGGGGAGGAAGAAAGGGACCTTCCAAGGATGACCTGGATGACCTCCCCCCCCCGAAAGTCAGCAGTCCAGTACCGAGAGTTCCTTGGAGGAGCAATGAGGCGGAGCCATAGAGCTTGGGCCCAGTACTGGGTTTGACAGTGCTGGGTTGGAGAGGGGTGAAGAGGCCCGAGGCAGTGCCAGCATCAGTGCAGGTGTTGCCGGTGCTGAATCCGATGGTACCAGAAGTGACGGCACGGGAAGCGGTGTTATTGGCGACAGTGCCGGGTCCAGCGGTACTGGGCTTGACGGCAGTGCTGGACTTCTGCATGGTGCCGTGTCCAGTGGTGCCGAGGGAGGCAGTGCCATTGTGGCTGGTTGCCTCTTATTCTGCACGGAAGCCAGATTTAAATGCCCTTGGCGAGCCAGGGCACTACCTGGGGCAGCTGGAAGGCTAATGGAAGACCGGCGAGGTTGGTGCCTAGGAGGTACCAAGGAGGGCCAAGATTTTGGGCCCAGTACCAGAGATTGGCAGGAATCTTGAGCCCAGGCCAATCAAGGATCTGGCGGAGTGCTGATGGCTCGGCCGCTTTCGAGCGGAGCAACTCTGGTCCCCAAAATTAGGCGGATGTGACTCTCCCTTTCCAGCCGAGTCCTCCGCTTGAAGGATCGGCAAATGGGGAAGTCCACTGTGAGGTGGGACTCACCCAAACAAGCAAGGCATTTCTCGTGCGGATTGTCCATTGGGAAAGCCTTGCAGCAACCTAAGCATGGCTTGAAACTTGGCATTTTGAGTTTCGCGCGAAAAGACAGGCCCTCGCGTTTCGCAAGATAATACTGATCCAAACCGATGCTGATGGCAGAAAAGGGAACTGAGAGGGTCAGGGTCATGGTCACGGTCACCTACATAGCTGCAGCTGCGGTGTGGAGGGGGTGTTGGCCGTGTGCCCTGACCTGACAGGCTAATGCTAAAGACTTTCTGAGCTACCGTGCGCTGTGGCATGTAGACACTGTAACTGAATGATGTGAGCAGCGCTCGAAGAAGAACTCTTGTTAAATGTAGAAGGAAAAAAGTTCTTTAATATCGCAAACACTTTCTGGACATGCTGATGTAAATTCAAAGGAAAGGTCCTGTTTTGTAAAGTTTGGGGATGTGACATTCTCCTGACTTTGTCCCTGTTTGTTTGACTGAGGCTGGCTCCATAAGTTTTATCTCAGCACCTGCTCCTCAGGGAGCAGTTGTGGGAAGGTGGCTACTTCAAGAGTTACTGTAAACAAATGCTGCCTGTCTGAATTCCCTTCCCCCTTACCTGACCAGCTGGAGCTGCTCCCTGTCCCACAGCTTGAAGAAGCTCCCTGCTTCCTTACTCCAGACGGCTGCGTGGGATTCCCCAAAAGCATGAGGCCCCCCAAAGCGAGGGGCCTAGGGCAGTCTCCCTTTTTGCCCCCCTTAAGGACGGCCCTGACAACAGAAACATTAAAGCAGGCACACACCCTGCAACAAACCATGCTGCCAAGTCTGCCCATGTATCTGCACAATAGATACCATCATAGGTCCTAATCAAGTCTGTGACTCCATCAAAGGCTCATTTACCTGCTCACCTACTAATATGATCTATGCCATCGTGTGCCAGAAATGCCCCAACAACTTATATGTTGGACAAACAGTACAATCCCTGCACAAAAGAATAAATGAACACAGAGCTGACATCAGAAATCACAAAACAAGAAAACCAGTTGCTGAGCACTTCCATCTTTCTAATCACTCAATAAATGATTTATTAACAACCATCGTCAGAGATGTGACTTCAAAGAGAAACAGCTGAACTCGAATTAATATGTAAATTAAATTCTTTTAAAGCAGGACTGAATCGAGATTATGGGTTCTTTTCGCATTACAAAAGGTAATTTTGACTTCAGGCTTCCCAGGGTTTGAATCTAACAACTGCTCTGATTTGCAGTTACCGTATGACCTGATCATATGTTTTACACCCCGTTGCATTTATTTTCATTCCATTCTGTAAGTTCACCCATCTTCGAAGCATCTGACCAATTATGATTTTTCTCCCACGAAAGCTCATGAGAAAAATAAATCTGTTAGTCTTTAAGTGCCACACGACTCCTTGGGTTTTTTTTTTGCTGGACTAGACTAACACGGCTATCCCTTTGGAAATTCATATTGCAACCACTCAAGCAGTCTCTCCCTTCCACTGACTATTATTTGAACAGTAGTGATGTCCACTGACAGTTGATTGAGTGGCAGGGAGGTAGTGGAAGAAATCATAGTCAAAACTCAGAAAAAGGTATTGATTTGCCCAGGTCTAGCTGTTCAGCATTGCCATGGAACTCCACAGGCTTGGCAGGCAGGTCAGGATATGTTTAACAAACAAAGAATGCTGCCTCTGTGGGATGCCAGGAGGAGATTTGGTTTTGTCTATAAAAACAACTGCAAAGTTTTCTATTTTGACAAAGCATATAGTGGCTAGCACTTCTGCTTAATATGCAGATTGTCCTGGGTTCAAGCCCCAGGGGGTTGAACTCAATGATCTCATGAGGTCCCTTCCAGCTGTATGATTCTATTTGATTCTAACTTGGCTATTTCTTAGGCACCTTAGCTCATAAACAAAAAGCACATCCAGAGATCTTAATATTAAAAATGTCTTTCCAAGCTCATCTCCAGTATAATACGCTGCTCATTAACAGTCTTAAGCTTGTTTTCTAATTTGTTTGCTATGTTAAAAAGCCCAACTGAATTGTATGCATGTGGGTGGGGAGGGAAGTGTTAAAGGTGAAGAATTCTTAATAGCACATTAGATATCATCATAATTTATATTTCCTGACTTTATCTATAAGGCACTTATACCAATGTTTTTACAGCAACTGAACAATGTTGCACTACATTTTATTTTCTGGTTTTTTTCTTTCATTAATTTTATATTCATAACTTCTGGTTATAGGCCTTATTGTTCAAGCACTTTTACATATATAGAGTACTCATCCATCTAGCTGACCTGTTCAGGTGAATGAAAGTGCTTATGTAACCTTCTAGGGTGGGCTAGAATTCATTTAATAGTCCCTCTCCACTGCCTAACAGAGAGAAAGCCCTATGGAAAACAGTTGGAGAGCCAGGATCCAGTCTGTACAGGACTCAGCGAAGATTGCTAAGCGTTCCCATCCCACAACAAAATATTATTCAGAATAAACATAATAATGAACTTTATTAACTAACTTAACAAATCTTATCTTAAGAATCAAAATGAATTTAAACAAAACAGCAAGAAAAACCCAAGAGTCCCAAAGTTCAAGTGGAGTCACGCTCATCTCAGTTGCAGTCTCTAAGTCCTTGAAGCTTGAATGCAAAACAGAAGCAACAATCCTTATCTTCTCTGGCTGCAGGAATCTTCAGCTGGAATCCTGCAGTCCTTTTTTCCTCCTGTGCAGCCAGCACCATGCAATCTATTTACTGGTTACCCATCTCTCAGTCCTACAAGGGAAAACTCCCCTGCAAAATAGTTCAAAGCAGAGAGAAAACATCCTGCAATCCACTCCTAGCTCAGCTCCTCTCAGTCAATCACTGAGCACATGGACTCTGCAGCTCTCTGTGGCCACTCCTCTCCAGACTGCTGATTTCAGGCTTCTCTCAGGCATCTGACTCCAGCACAACAATAAAACTTTTGGGGCATGCTCAAAATGCTACCACACCCTAATTCCAGAAAATTCTGGTTTCTGGGCTGCAAAATCGGCCCAGCAACATAACCCAGCCATAAGGGATCTCTGAAAGAGATTGCTCCTTCTTAAGCACATGGGTTACACTTACAAGTATAAATATTTTCAGAATCAGACTATTAGTTACTACTCTTACCACAAATGTACACATTCTGTGCAGTGCAGCACAGTCAACATGTGGAGCTCATTGCCAAAAGATGTTTTGAAGCCCAAAAATAACTGGGTTCAAAAATGAATCAGATCAGATTAAGTAGAATAGATTTATCACTAGTTATTAGCCAAGATGATGAGGGATGCATCATAATGCTCTGGGTGTCCCTAAACTTCTGACTGCCAGAAGCTCGGACTGTGAGGTGGGGGCTCGCCTACTCAACAAATTGCCCTATTGTGTTCATTCTCTTTGATGCAGTGGGCACTGGCCACTTTCAGAAGCTAGGATACTGGACTAAATGAACCATTGTTCTGACTCTGCATGGCCATTATCTTCTTACATATAGAAAATTTAATTTTTGGTTTACTGAATTCTTCCCAAATTACCTGCGAAACTGAGGCAGTGAATTAACATGCCAATGGGCATTTTGCAACCTTGAATAATTCATGGTTTTTGTATGAAATATTTGGTGATGCATTCTAATCTTTTTCCCCCCTCTCTACACAAATTAATTTTAACTGTTTAAGTTTTATTTCCTGGGTCAGAATGTTTGAACAAAAATGCTCTTGTTAAAAAGACCAGCTCTTGCACCTAGTATTTGAATCAGATTGCCATGGTTTGCAGTTCTAACTTTATCGTCTTTGCATTTTGCTATCTCTTATCGGATGTTGTTGCAATAGTTTGTTGATTAAAAACATTATTTCTTGGATGTCTGACTAATGAGTCTTGCCCACATGCTCAGGGTTTAAAATGATCACTGTATTTGGGGTCTGGAAAGAATTTTCCTCCAAGGCAGATTGGAGAAGACTATTGGAGCCTTTTGCCTTCATTTTTAGCATGGGGCACAGCTCATTTCTTGGTGGGTTCTCTGTATCTTAAAGTCTTTAAGCCATGATTTGAGGAATTTAATAACTCAGTCATAGGTTAGAGGTTTATTACAAGTGCCAGGGGGTGATGTTCTGTTGGCTGCATTGTACAGGAGGTCAGACTAGATGATGCTATTGGTCCCTTCTAACCTTAGTATCTATAAATCTAGAAACAGGCATATCACAATTATATGCACTCTCACTTCTGTTTTAAAATGATTTCTCAAATTTGTAAACTGAAAGGTTGCTTGTGAAAGCTTTCTCAAAATAGGATGATTTAAAATAGCAATATGACTACCAACATCAATTGAATAATAGACTATGCTAGAGCAAACACAGTATGCTAACTTTCTGATAAATGGTAATTAAATCAATAACATATTTGATCTATGCCAGTGGTTTTCCACCTATGGTCTCTGGATCCCTGGGAGTTTGAAGACTATATTTAAGACTGTTCTACAAATGAAAAAAATGTTGAGAACTACTGATCTTTCTCTGAAACGTCTGTTGCTTGCTGCCATCAGAATCAAAATAGTGGACTTAAATGGATCACTGCTCAGATGGAGCAATTTTTATGTTCCTTTATGTACTATAATGAACTATAGGAATAATTTTTAACCAAAATGTATGTGCATCAGATTACTCATCTTAGTTCTAAACTGCACAAAAATATGTGAGGATGGTGAAAACACATCTACTTAAAAAAATTTGCATTGAGGCTAGCTTATCTATAAGGCATCACTTAATGATGCTATTTCCTTAGTGAACCAATATGCTGATGAATGCATTGACTTCTCCACTGTCCTACAGAGGTTTGTTTATTTGTGTGGATGGCTGAAATGAACCTGATAGGATAGTTTCATATTAAAAGATGGGAGAAAGCTATTCAAGGTTAAGTGATCAGCTGAAGAATTCAAAATATTTATATGCAGTAGGTGTAATCACTTCTCTTTGAGCCTCAATCTGAGGACGTTGTCATATTCCACTCTTCCACATTTAGAAACCCTGAGTTTACAAAGAATTATAGATTTGCCTTTTAGAGTCTGTGCTCTAATTAATGAAGAATTCATTAATACCTCCTTTCAATGCAGACCATGCTGATAAACAATTGCTGATTAATTTTGTCTTGACCTGAGATGATAAATACATTCTAGCAAATTACTACTTTCCTTCCAGCCAATTATAAATGTCTCTGATTAAAACACTGTAGACACAGCGTTATCATTTATTACTCATGCTGATCATACATGGACTCTTTAGATCTTCAGTTCCTGTCTAGTTAATTAGAACATATATGCAAAGCATATAGTTTTCAGAGTGGGAAAGCACTGATTGTTTAGGATGGTTTTTTTCTTTTACTTTTTCCCCCCTCCCACACTGATTTTCCTCTTCAGTTTTGGGTGAAGTCTTGAGCAAATGTTAATAAGGAATGGATGCAGGTCACTTTGTTGTAGTGGTAAGGCAAAGGATACTGTTTGAATCAGTTGTGAATGTAAAATTTAATAATCCCATGCAATGTATAGCACATATTCTGGGCTTTGGTAAAGTTCTTTTAACTGAGTACAGCCAGTGCTCTCATTACTTTCCAGCACTCATCCAGAATGCCACACTGTTGTATAACTGTGAAACTGCTAAGATTTCTTCCAGTGGGCAGGGAAGGCCCCAAAACTTCTCTCTTTCTGTGACCAGTGTCAATGAGAATATCAACAGAGAATAATACTGGATATTAGTGCTTGTGCAAATGTCAGGCAATATGGACAGTTTTCATTATGAAAATGTTTCAGGAGTAGTAGTTTCAGGAGTAAACAAAAAATACGTACATTTAAATGTTTAATTATGTTTGTGTCATATGCACAAGAGATGTGTTGTGAAAATAAACTAAATACTGATTTGTGACCTGAGACATTAATACATGACAGTGATGCAGCAAAAGTCTTCACACTCTATTCAACACATTCAAAAGCTCTCCAGCCTTGCTGCTTCATTTATTCTGTGAATTGTCTGCTTCTGAATGGCACCAGATTGACAACCTTTCAGTCATGACAGTGCTGAAATCCTCTGCTATTCACAGAACAGAAAAGCTGATTCCTTTGTGAGCTCCCCTGACTGTTAACATTAACATGATTTGGCCTCAACACAGAGAGAATTTTTTTAGGTGTGAAAAGGTAGCCCAGTCCTCACAATTATTCAGTAGAAGTGTTGCCAGCAGATGGAGGGATATGATTGTTCCCCTCTATTCTGCACTGGTGAGGCTGCTTCTGGAATACTGTGTCCAGTTTTGGGCTCCCCACTACAAAAAGGACGTGGACAAATTAGAAAGAGCGGAGGGCAACAAAAATGATCACGAGGCTAGAGCACAAGACCTATGAAGAGAAACTGAAGGAACTAGGCTTATTTAGCCTGCAAAAGAGAAGACTGAGAGGGGATTTGATAGCAACCTTCAACTACTTGAAGCGACGCTCCAAGGAGGATGGAGCTTGGCTGTTCTCAGTAGTAACAGAGGACAGAACAAGGAGCAATGGTTTCAAGTTGCAGCTGGGGAGGCCGAGGTTGGATATTGGAAAAAACTTTACCAACCTCGTAGTAAGACAGCATTGGAATGGGCTACCTAGAGAAGTGGTGGAATCTCCATCTTTGCAGATATTTAAGGTTTGGTTAGACAAAACCCTGGCTGGGATAATTTAGTGCGAGTGGTGTTGCTTCTTTGGCAGGGTTTTGGACTAGATGACCTCATGAGGTACCTTATAACCCTATGATTCTATGATTTGCACTGAGACTACTTGCCAAAGTATCAGTTGGGGGTGCCCAGAAGTCCCAGTTTTATGGGACAGCCCCCATATTTGAAACTTTTTCTTATATAGGCTTTCTTATATTTTTCTTATTAACCCACCTTCTGTCTTGATTTTCTTCACTCTTGCTAACCAGTCACCCTAGTACCAGTTCCCGTGGAGAATTTGTGTAGTGAATATCCATGAGGAAGTAGACAGAGGCTATCAATTAATTTCATATTTGCCCATGAACAGATGTTGTGAAAGTGTCACCATAGAGCAATGATGATGACTCTCACTCTTGATGGATAAAAGCCAAGTTCTTCGACTCCTATGCCTTTGCAGTACATATTTACCTGATAATGATGAATTTGTATAGTCAAACACTGGCCTCCGGAGATGAAAATCTATTGTAATAAACCACTGAGCCACCTCTTTCTAATAGGCTTCAATCCAGAAAGAGCAATGTTCACTTCAAAATAACCTGTTATAAAAAGGTTGACAGCATAAAAGTGAGCTATAATAAACATGGAAATCTAAGGCAACGGTATTTCTCCTTGGGCTCCCATTTGTTAGAGGCTCAGTTCTCCTGGGAGATGCTGAACCGCCATCACTCCAGAGTTGGTGTTAATTGAAACTGTTCAGCGCCTTTACGTTGCTTCTTAAGAACTTGCAGGAACAAGCCCTTAGCGGTAGCAATCAATCTACATCTAATTTTATAGATGCTGCTCATCAGCTTTATAGGTAGCACCCAGTTCGCTAAATGTAACGTGTATAAATATAGAATCTACTGAACTGTTTCAGTGATTAAGAAGCCTGATGAGATGCAAGGGCTAAAAGTTAAAATAATTTCTTACACTTAATAATAGGAAATGTCATGTCTAAATCACATGAATAAAACATAAATTTTACTATTAACCTGCTATACTAACTAAGTTTCCTTAATATTCTCTTCAGTGCATGAATGTATGAAACTGAACAGCTATTAATATTCAGTTAGTAGGTTTACAGCTACCCTTTCTTTAAATCATCTGATAAGAGATGAAAAATAGCAGATATATAGTAATTAAAGAAATATAAGCAAAAACATATTGTCCATTGTTTGCATCATTATTTAAGATCCACTGTACATAATCTAATTTAACTTCCTTTTTCCTACAAGAAAAAAAAAAGAAAAGAAAAAGAGCAAGTTGATTTTTGACAGGTCTGTGACTCAGTTCCTAGGAAAAAAGATAGGGAAAATATCATTTCATTTTACTGACTGAAAAATAAAATTACAGTATCACAGGTTCTCTTTCTTTCATACAATTCTCCTATTACAGCAGAGTCCTCTTTTATTTATTGAAAATAAAATACTCTCTAAATCTGCAAGAAAGTAAACCCTCATTTGAAAAAAATGGTGTGCATTTTAACTATTATTTTCCTGATTCAAGGTATTTTTAGGTTTTGTATACATATGTAATTAAACTAGTATAGCTCTACAGATAACACTGACATTTAGATCTTGAAGTTTCTGGGCCATTCAGAATTTATAGTAAATAATTTGTAATGTTAGTCTTGGTCTGTTTTAATGAATCTTATTTAGAGTGGTTGTATAACAGATTTTTTTTTTTAAGAAATGAGCCTATGGATAAGAA
The DNA here is from genome assembly GCA_007922195.1 of Podocnemis expansa. NCBI lineage: Eukaryota > Metazoa > Chordata > Testudines > Podocnemididae > Podocnemis > Podocnemis expansa. The sequence goes on along the minus strand of ML682005.1, from coordinate 31,122,006 downwards.
ATATTGATATTTTTCAGAATAATCAACAAACTAAATATAGAGATTGTCACAGTATCTGGAGTGGTTCACAATCATGAATGCCAGCCTCAGGGGAGGCTGTCAAAAGCAGAGTAGACACTCAAATTGGTGGCACATTCAATAATTTGGTTTCACCAACACAGTAAAAAGTGTGAACTCTGAATCAGTAGATCTTACCATGGAGTCCCAGATGGTCTTTTTCAGCATTCTAGTATATCTTGCCACCCAGACAAGCTCAAGTTAATGATAAATGGTCACTTTCACCAAACATAATAAAATAGTCAGTTTTCTTCCAGTCCCAAGGGACTAGTCATTATTCTTGATCAATTGTACCTTAGATCTCACACCAAACAACATTTGCAGCAAATCCACAAAAACTAATTAAGGATTTAACAACTATCAAAAATGAGTTATTTGCAGATCAAACCAGGCAACACATATGCATGTACACGGTCAGTTTGTGATTCTAAAAGGTGACAGAGATGTAGCAATCTATCAGCAGTCAATGTCTTTCTAAGACTAATCCAGATTGACCCTGGAGATCTGTAATTTTGTTTCTGAACTCCAGCCTTTATAAGAGTCCAAAGACATGAAAAATCTTCATGTCATCTATCCTTAACTTCCTTTTCCAAAGTTCAAGCTGATGGGATATTCTTTCTTGTATGTACCACTTTCATGGGTGTAAAAGGTCCATTCAATTAGCCTTTGTGTTGCCATGTTCTCTAGCCCATTTAGTCTTGGTAGTTCTTCTGGATGGTTAGGGGAACCATTTTTCATACCATGGCTCACAAGTTCAGAGTAGGCATTTTTAAAATTATAACACAAAATATACATATTACCTTATAGCGAGGGATACAAACATCTTTACAAGAAAGATTAATGTATGCAGCAATTTACAAGTGTTGTCTAGAGTCTAAACAATTCTTACAAGTTCAACACCTCCTTGAGTAATATTAACATAGAGGTGAGCTGGTCTGGTTTCCCGCTATGAATTTTGTTGGTACTCAGCTGCCAGACTTGGCAAAAGGTAGCATCTGTTTTGAAACACAATGACATGGTCTATGGATTTGTTTTCTTGGTAGCAAAATCTTTCTCTCTCATGATCATAAATTTGCTTAATAAGTTCTCACTAAATAGAAAATTCTAAAATTTTATGCTAAACACTAAAGCTGGGTGGATAGTGCAATACATGTTAAAATAATAGTACTTAAATTGTTTCAAATGAATGTAGTCTGGCCATGTTACCATTGTGATCACTTTTCCCAAATATTCTAGCCAATGTGTTTTATAGAAAATGTTAAAAAACAAAACAAAAAACCACTGATGAATTTCACAGAAATATTTGACAAGTTCCAAAGGGGTAGTCGTGTTAGTCTAGTTTAGCAAAACAAACAAGGAGTACTGTGGCACTTAAAGACTAACAAATTTATCTATTGCATGATCTTTCATGGGAGAAAATCCTACTTTGTCAGATGATTTGAAGAACAGAAATATGTGTGATCATGTAAACAGTATCAGTACCATATGACCTCTCTGACTAGTAGCATTTAACCAATAAAATTCATAATATTTGTAAATAATTGAGCTGTAAAGTTTTCAAACAAATTAAAATAATTTTGAATAACAAACTTGAGGTAAAAGAAATCTTATAAACTATTACAGGAGCCCAGAAAGAGGCTACACTGAGTAAATTATTGACTTGACTCTCTTTTCAGGTATGTTGGGACATACCATGTGTAACTTCACTGAGATCAAGATACTTTGGTGTAAACCTAGTGTCAGAGGAGAATTAGGCCCTATATACTGTCAATTTATTGCTCAGTTCTAATGATAAACATATGTAGCAATTTTTGACCTAGTCTCAGATCAGCCATCCTCACTGATTATCTTTAAGAAATCCAGAACAATATTGTTATTTTAAATATGCAAATAATGATTACTTAGGTTTAAAAGAGTGAATTGGCTCAACTAATCTGTAATTTCTGTTCCTTCCACGGGATGGCAAACATCTTAATTTTGAGCCTAATCAAGATCTAATAATCTCTTCTTTTTTCATTAGCATTGTTTGGAAGGATTGGCAAAGTGAAATATTTAGACATTCTTCATTGACTTGTCAGTCCAAATTCAATTGAGCCTAATATTGTCTTTTTGCAATTTATGGATGAACCAAATAGGCTTTGTACTACAAAACAAAACAAAAAAAAATTCCCCTTTCTCCCACGGACTTCATAAAACTTTACATTTACTAGCTGTTTGCAAATATTACTGAGATATGAAGTAATATAATTAAAAATAATTATTTCCAGTTTGCAGATGAGGAACTGGAAAAACAGAGAGGTTATGCAACATGCCCAATTATTATGAAAAATCTTACATCCACTCATACCAGTATGTGAAATTCAAAATAGCCTCAAAGGAAAAAAAAGAGCTTTGTCCCACAGATCAGTGTTGCTGATCATGATTCATGGCAATATACATGCTGCTTCTGCGTCTGCTATTAAAATTTCTTTTGAAGGTGAAGCTTTATGTACATTTTTATGTGAGCTTTTACTTTTCAGGAGGGTCACAGAAGTTTCTTCTTTTGGCCCATCTCTGTTGCTGTTGTGCATGTGTTTTCTTCCTCAATGGCTTTGCTAGTTAGTCAAGTTGATGGTGGATAGCTGTCCACAGCGAAACCTCACTACTGCAAGTGGCACTTTTGTGGCCACATCAGCAGAATGTCCAAAGATTGATGGATCTGAAAATTGAATAACTTCATCTACCTTCACGTGTTAACTCAAGGTTTAAGAACAATAAATAAACATAGGGGCCAATTCAGGAAAGCTCTTAATTTGCTTAATTCTAAGCAAGTGAGTAGTACTGCCGAAGTCAGTGGGTAGCACTCATGCTTGAATTCACCATATGATTAAGTGTGCTCCTTGACCAGGAACACTGTGAGGAAACTTGCATTCTTGTTATCGGTGATCCTATTTTATGGATAAATTGGTTCAGAAGCAACAAACTATTTAAAAAGAAAAAGTAAGTTTAGTGAATATCTGTGACTAAATACCCTATAATCTTGGCTTCTAAAGATTTAGGGGCCATATTTCCACTGGCTTAAAAAAAAAAAAAAAGGGTTCTACTGCAATTCAAAAACTCTGCTACTACTTGTGTGTGTTTTGAACTAAGTGCTCAGGAAAGAGAGAGGACCAAAAGAGATTCTTTGGGTCTGCAGGATATTCCAAGCTAAATCCTACAGGTCTTTGGCAGGTCATATTTAGTGACTGTCCTCCTTATTTTCCTGGCCATATTGCCTTGATTGTTGAGTCACTAACTGCACTCTGGGGAATGGCAGAGTACTGGGGATGTTACACTTTCAAGTAATGGACTATATTGAGTAATTCATTTTTCATCTCTCATTTGCAGAGCATAGCAAAGTGGGGAATGTGTTTCCTTAATAGAATTATGTATTTGTCTTAATAAATTCCTGTTCTAGACAGATCTCTGAAGTGATCTGTCATGTGATTTTTCACTTGATGATTTGTGACTTTTGCAAACTCAATTGTTACTCTGTTTTTTTTCCCCTACTAAAATGGTACCTGGGATGAAATATTTCTATTATAATTGACATAGGCATTGTACAGGGGAATAGATCACATGATCTATTGCTCTGCTTTCAAACAGTAGCTTTATATTTCCTTTCATAGGCTTCAGTATAACAACCTTTATAGGATGGGTTTGAGTAAAGATTCATTACCAAAAAAGAATGCCACACATCAAAATAGTCAACAACTGAATTGTTCAGGTGGTTGAATGCTCTTCATACATCATTCTTCAGTGCTCATCTTTTATATGATATCTTCTGCTTATCATATATACAGGTTACATAGTTTTACAATCTGAACTCAAGATTGCTGTACTTCTCTCTGTGAACTGTAAAAATGTATCACATACCATGATAATCTCTGGAGTAATTTTTCTTTTTTGCGTTTGTTAACATTTTGGTTTATGATGCTGGTTTCCATAGAGAAGGCTTCTTATTTCAGTATTTCTACTAGTGGTTGAAAATAAGGCATTGAGGGAGTACTGCAGTGTTATCATTACTATGCCAAATTAGCACTACTATATTTTCAAGATAATGTCTGAAGATCAAAGAAGCTGGGTACACCAGTCATGAAAAGATTCAAGTTGTTGTTGCTGAGGCAGTATTTTTGATCATAATGGGTGCTTTTATGTGCCCTTCGCAGCCCCTGTAGAGGTTAGCAATCATTTTTTCCCCCTAAATTAAAGTGTCTTAATTATTGTTTACACTAAGACTATATTATTCATGAGGTGTATTTGTGAACTTTAAGACCGGATTAGTGGAAAGAGGCCTTTAATATAAATGAAAGCTAGGAGGAACATAGTTTAGCGTCATACTGGAGTTGAAGTTTCAGTAGTATTTACGTAGTATTGCTCTGATTTCACATTTATGTAATGTAGAAATAAACCAAATAGGTCTTCTTTACAGCTGTTTGGTATAACTATTTTACCATGTTCATCATCATAGAATCTGAACACCTTCCAGTAATTCATTAAACAATGTGACTATATTTGTATCTGTTGCTTGTTTTTTCCTCTGCTCCTCAGTGTTTTGGTATGTTTTGGTTTTGTTTGTTTTTATTTTAAGCATATGTGCTAGGTTAAAAAACACAGGTAAAAAATACATCTTACAGTTGGAGAGGAAGTCAGTGATTGTGTTTGTGCGCTCAGACTGGCCACTGAGAAAGTCCTATTCCTCTCACCGATGAGCTTTACCCTTAATCTAGTTAGTTACATTGTGTCTGAGGCATGGGCATTGCCGCTGCTGGGTCTGTAAAGCATGGGCCCTGGATTGCCCTGGCCCTGCCCGGGATCTGGTTCCTGGCTGCCTGCTGCGGCTGGAGCCACATTGGGCCCACCCAGGTCATTTGCTAGCAGCAGCAGGAGCCAGAGTTATCTCCAGGCTGCCTGCTGCTTACTGGCATCAGGGGGGACTAGATCTGGTTCAGGGCTGATTTCCAGCAGTGACTGGGGCTGGATTGGGCCCCGGAGCCAGACTGGGCTCCAGAGTAGGGTCTGGACCTGTGCCCTGACCCTTTCTTGGGGCCAGCAATACTCCTGCTCTGGGGACTGCAGAGTTGCCAACTGCAGTCTTATCCCAGAACTTTAGGTAGCTTTTAGCTGTATTTGTGACTTGAGCCCAAGGTATGTACCATGAAGATAAGGACTGAGATCTCATATTTGACTTGATATTCTATGGAAGCCAATAGAGAGAGTAAAATGAAGGTTTGTGTGCTCATGATAGCCTGTGGCTCTGCAGAGCTCTAGTGCAGTGTTTCGTGCTAGCTGGTGTTTCCTGAGTGCTGAAGGCTTCGGGTCCTGGCATATATTTGTTAAATAAGCTTTTTTAAATATCAATTTTATAACCTATAGGACCAAAAAAGTTATTAGATTAATCATATACCTGGGAAGGGCATATTATTTTTCTGTCACATTGCACCTAGGCATATTTTATTAATTCTTGCTAATCTAAGAGTATCCAAGTGCGTTTTTTAGACCAGAACTGAAAGAGTGCATTGGAAAGTGAAATTATTAATATTCTAACAAGATATAAACATTTATATAGTTCTTTTGATTGGCAGTCATGAGGAATATTTTCATAGATCACTAGAATGGTGAAATGCAGAATTAAACACAGATTATTTGGGGAATAATCAGTGGTGTTATATGAGCAGGTTAAATTTTTATGAATGAATACTAAAACACAGAAAGATAGAATTTAATTTTCAGTAGAGGTAACTCACTTCAAATATAAAGAATATGATCAATGTCTGTTTTGCAGCTGTGTCCTAAAATATAAAATAAGGAACTTCTGTTTTATGCATGTGGCTTGGAATTGGAGAAGGATCACATTTTAGTCAAGAGGAATAAACAAAAGTTAATGGATGTGTTTGACTTATTTTTAAATAGAATTTTAAATTAAAAATTGAGGAAAAAAAAGACATTATTAAACAGCAAAGAAAACTTACTGGAAAAGCATTCTTTGTCGCAAAAACCTCCATATCAATAGACATTGGCAAAGAAATGTGTATAATCAGTTTCAGAACAGATTAACTGTGTGTGTTTATCTTTCTGATTAGAACATACACAACATAATTCAGAATATCACTTTGAGCATCGGTGGAAAAAGAAACTTGTTCTTTTCATGGTGGGGGCTCTACCAGTTTTGAAGTTCAGATTTTTCTTGGCAAGTCATCTTAAGAACATTTTCTCAGACTGCTTTACTTCAGAAAGTGGCAACCTGCACTGATCCCACTGTGAAAGCAATGGAATGTTAGCTGAAACCTGTTTTGCAAGGTTAATTTGTTGACTACATCAAATAGCAAATGTCAATTAGATACGCCCTTTGAGGTGCTTGATAAAGTACTTTTTTCCTGTGGTTTTTTAATATACTTTCTATTACTGTAAACTTAACTAAGCATCAGAGCCATAACTAGCATTTTAATGCCACTGGCAAGCAAGAATATTTGCATCCTTTTCCAATTTCTCTGTCATCTTTACACCAAAAGGTGACATATCCTCCCTCAGTATTTTGGTTGTTTGCCCCCCAATGCAGGTAGGCTGAGTGACCCCGTGAAGTGAGTCAGGGTTTGAAGGTGGTACTCTCTCCCATTCCTGGCCATGTGGGGCTGGACTGATCAAGTGCCGCCATACTGGTCTTTATGTGTTGCCTCTTTTTCTGCGTCCATGGCTTTGTTCTCTGGGTGGCTTCGTCACTTGCCTCACCCTGGTTATGGGCCTGCTAAACAGGAATTCCTCTATAATTACACATTTCTTGTATGTCAAACATCATATACCTTCCTGGAATAAAAATATTCAGCAGTTAACTGGCTTTTATTAACCTGTTTGCATTACTTGGAATTGATTATGACTGTAAGGTGTTGCTAAAGCTGGCATACATTCCTTTTCATGTTGTAATTTTAGTCTTTTATAATGCTTTATGATCATAAGATTTTGTTTAAACTGAAATACTGCAGAACTCGATATGACTTAGAAATACAGATTGTCAGTGCTTTGCTTTGGGGTACTATCAGTTTACAACTGTCAGTTTGGGAAACAGCCAGTCACACTGATGAAATGTCTTCAGTCAATTTGATAAGTAGGCAATAGTACACTCCAGGACTGTGTGGTCACAAGTCTCATCAATAGGCATGTGGCGAGGTATGCTGCGTAGTTCTATGTCTTAACATTCCCATGCTGTGTATGTGGTATACTGGCTGATGAATGCAAAAACTGAAGTGTTTTGCTGCATGAGAAAGAAAATTGGAAAAAGGAACCCAGTTTGAAAGTTTGAGTCTTACACATATCAAATATTTACCTGAAAAAGAAAATAACGGAGCTGGTTGAAAAGGAAAAGAAAGATTTTTCACAAGCATTTTCAATTTTTTCTGCCCTTTTATGTTGTTTTTGCTCCTGTGTAAAATATTCCAGTCAGTTCTACAAAATACCTACACCATCATGTGTTTACAATAATCCTACAGAGATCACACGATCATGATACAGAGGTCCGGGAAAGAACATATAACTTAGTCCTTAGGCATGCCCTAAGGCATGACTTTTGCATATTCTTTGCATAAATATCTCCAGTACAATGATACTGGGATTTGATCAGAGTAGGTATGTCATATGACTAGAGATTATAAGAACATAAAAGTGGCCATAGTGGGTAGGACCAATGGTCCATCTATCCCAGTATTCTGTATTCTTCCAATGAGCAATGCCAGATGCTTCAGAGGGAATGAATAGCACAGATAATCATCATTATAAATGAACACAATAAGGCATCTGCTTGGCTTTACACACCTAAATTTAAGCACATGTGTTTACAGAATGTGCCATGTACCTGTGTGTGCGTGTACCTCAGAGCCTGCAGGTGTGTTCAGGATTTTAAATTTTTTCTTAAGATGTTACTCTACTTCAGCAAAACAAACAAGGAGTCCTGTGGCACTTAAAGACTAACAAATTTATTTATTGCTTGAGATTTCGTGGGAGGAAATCCCACTTTGTCAGATGCTTTAAAGATGGGGAAACTTACAGAATGGTAGGAAATCAATGCAGGGAAGTGTAAGTCATGGGATCAGGTCATACTGTAACAGCAAATCAATGAAGTTGTTAAGGTTTAAACACTGGGGAACAGCGTATAAAGGAAGATGGGGTCAAATCACCTGTTTTAATGAGAAAAATATCTGGAGTCTCTATTTAGCCCTGAAGCAATACAATCAACATAGACCTGGAATTCATTTGGAAATTTGACTGTGTTGCTATTTAAAATATTGTTGCCTAGGTAAAAAGATGCACTCACCTTATCTTTGCAATTATTTTTGCAATCTTCCAGGACTTTAATAATGTGACATTTTAGACTGACTGACTGCATACTGAGACCTGAATAAATCAAGTGGGGTTCCTTCTAGCCTATGTCTACACTGGCAATTTGGGTCAAATTAAAGAGGCTTAATTCAAACTAAATTACTCCCTGTCTACACTGGCCTTTCCTTAAGTTAAATCAAGACATTCCTTAGTTAAACTTGATGAAAGTTTAACTTGAGTTAATAAGAACCAGATGTTAGTTTGAACCAAGTCTTAATTAAATTCCTTGGTTTGAACTAGGGATGATGTGGACCTGGATTTACCCTTAATTCAATTTATTAAAGTTGAATTAAGGGCAGTTAGGTCAGAATTAACAAAGTGGACTAAGTCAACTTAACTTAAAGTTGACTTAGTCCATTTTATTTATTTGACTTAATAAGGTCAAGTTTAGTTCAAATTAAAGTTGAACTTCTTAGTTTGAATTCACAAATTCAACCTAACTTTTTCTAGTGTAGACATAGCCCTAGAGTCCAGAAAACTTTCATAGCTCTCAGATGCCCATTACACCCTTAAGACAGGGTTTAAGAGGAGGACAGTTCAATCACAAAAAGAATACCTCTGAAGCACATTAATGCAATTCCACAGTACATCTAATGTATTCAGGAACAAGAGAAAAGTCATAGTAATCAAAACTTAAAAAAAGCTGTTCAGGAGAAAGAATACAAAACGAATGTGATGTTAAGGGAGACATCAGATTATATCTCAGTTCTGATCCTATGTTTTACACTGCCTTGCATTTATTTTCATTCCATTCTGTAAATTCACCCATCTTCAAAGCATCTGACGAAGTGGGATTTTCTCCCACAAAAGCTCATGTGAAAAATAAATCTGTTAGTCTTTAACTGCCACACGACTCTTTGGTGGTGTGTTTTTTTGTTGTTGTTGTTGGACTAGACTAACATGGCTATCCCTTTGGAAATTCATTGAAAGTATCATCCAGTGACTTGTAACTGCAAATGTTTGCAGTATGCCTGGCATTCCAGAAGCCTCAAGCTCCGTAGAGAGGTGTCGCATGGCTGTGCTTGGCAACAAAAAGTTTCATTTCCTGCAGATGGTTTCTAAGGCTATATCTACACTTGCAAGTTAGTTTGAATTAAGGAGGCTTAACTTGAACTAACTTATTACTTGTCCACACGAGGCTTTCATTAGTTCAAACTAAAAAGCTTAGTTTGAACTAGTAAGACCTGCTGGTTAGTTCGAACTAAGCTCTTAGTTCAATTGTTAATTCAAACTAAGGTCGATGTAGACAAGGACTAACCCTCAGTTTGAGCATATTAAGTTTGAACTAAGGGTGGTTAGTTTGAATTAACAAAGTGGACTAATTTGAACTTACATTAGTTTGAATTAGTCCACGTTGGTAATTCAAACTAATAAATTGAAGTTTAGTTCAAACTAAACTTGAATTTATTAGTTCGAATTAACAATTAATTCGAACTAACTTTTCATAGTGTAGACATAGCCTAAGATTCCAACTGCAGAAATTCCCTGTCAAAATGAAATACTGGATGAAATCATCAGCCAGCTTCCCCCTCCACTTGCAATAGCCTGGTGGGAGTCTCGTGTAACCATTAAAGTATAGAGCAAATCTGAAAAGCTAACGGGTAAATCTAAGATTAGTGCAAACCTACAGAGGGTTACCTGATGTTAAACTCCAAATATGCTAGGCTGAATATTTACTTAATATGGCAGAAATTCAGCATCCCCAAATTACAGCTGTGAGTCATTGTGGACTAGCTTACTTGAAAAGCTGCTTTCTGCAGAACACACCCAAAAGTTTCTAATTGAAAAAAATGAACTTGCACTCACAGCATCTTTCATCTGTGAAGCTGAAAGCACTAAAGACTATTACATTTAGAGTGGACAACTGTTATTAAATCCAGTTTAGAGATAAATTAATGCAAAGAAATAGGTGTGCTCATATGAGCATTATAATAATAAGACTGGACTACAAAAACCTATCCATACTGAGCAGTATCCTATTCCAAATGTTCTCCTATTGAAGTCTAATGGAACAAAGCCTCATGTAAGGAAATATTCAGTCTGAATAAACGTCTTGCAAGCTGATCCTTCATGTTTAAGGTTCAGATTCTAAAGTGACATCATGGGACTAGCTTCTTTATTGTTTCCCAAGGTCCTTGCCTTGTCAAATAGGCTTAGTTTACAAATTACAGGATATTTTTTCTCTCTGTAGTAGAACCCTCGGGTGGGGGCCGCAATGTTCCCTCTAATTACTCGTAGACTGTGTACACAAACAATTTCTTTGTGTACGCAAAAACATTTCTTTGTGAGCACCGGTATTAGCACTATTGAATTTTTTTGTGCGCACTTTATTTTTTTGTGTGCACAGGTTTCATAACCTGTGTGCATATGCACACGCGCACAGCTTAGAGGGAGCAGTGGGAGGAATGGCTAGGATTTGGCACTTAATTTTGGTTTTCTTTCTTTCTCCCACATGAACCACTGATCATTAGAATTAGATGGGTGAAATTCTGTTTTCTGTGGCGGCTGCATAATCCATGGCATTCAGGACATTTCTCTAAATAACCAATGGGTTCTCTACACTTGGAAGTATGCCAAAATAATTAATTACATCAATAGTTTGGCCACTCTTATTTTGGATAAGGGTTCCTTTTTCTAAACTACCCTAATCGTGGCTAAGCTAAATCAAAATAATGCACTTTTATCTTTGAAGAAGTGTGTTCACATTATTTCAGAAGAATTAGTCACCTCAGTACATTTTCAAGTGTAGGCAAGTCTTGAACTTGGGTCAAATTTTTGTTGATTTGCAAGGAAACATAGCTCCAACTCACATACTTCCAATGAGCATTTCAGAGCCAACACAGTCCCTAAGGTGCAGTGGAAGCCTAATTTTTTCATTAGAAAGCAAGGAGGATTCTATATACACTCAAGAATTATATCTTTTACATGTAGGTTCTAGTTTTTCCAGTAACTTTTTTTCTTTACTAGAACTACATGTTAAGACTTTTTGTTTGTTTGTTTTTCTTTCTGACTATATAAAAACTTGGGTGCTTTGTGGTGGCTTTTTTTTTTTTTTTGCCATTCTCAAACTATATTCAGTATAATCATCTTGGTTTTTGCTCTATTAAAATTATTTTAAACTGAGTAAGCCACTAATATTGTCTTCATTCAGGTTTTAGCTTGATCCTGGTTTTGGATCAATTTAATTTAAAGCTGATTGTGGTGCCATCATTCCAAAGCATGGCATGTAGGCACCACACTTTATAGAGGCATCATTTGCACTCCTAGCAAGGCTATATTGGCTAGCCATAAAGACGCTTCATTATTTTGTGACAAAGATTCCAGTTTCTCAGTTCCTGCAGAAGTCAATGACTCACATCCATGCTGGAGACGCTCTGCACCTGATAGTATCAGAGTGATAACTCACTGTCAATTTTTAATTATAATTAACACTTTTTGAACCTGAGCAGTCTAGCCATTTCCTTCTGCTTGCTTATTTTTCTGTATGTTACTAGCTTTCATTTACTGAGAAATTTTATGCAAGTGACTAGAGATATTGTGAGGAGTTTAGTTTGTCCTTCTGCACCCAGCTTTACTATTTACTCTTTAGTCATTCATCCTATGGTGACAAAAATCAGTACTTCCTTGCAGATAAAATTTGCCATCTATTTACAAGACTGGGGCTATCACTTCATTACTGGGAAATCCCACCAATGCCAAGTTTGCTGGTTCAACACAGGTAACAATCATGCTACTGCATCTGAGTTTGGCACTGATAGGTCAATTTTTATGTTCCTAAATAGTTTGATCATCCACTGCAAATTAGCACTTCTCTCTGCTGTTCATTGAATGTTTTCAAATCAGCTCTCATTCTGGTCAATGAATCATTTTTAAGTATTAATTGAATCATTTAGAAGAACCCATATTAGCTACACATGATTGAAATTGTTCTTGATCAGGATAGCCTTACCAAAAAAATGGAACTGCATCAGAAAGCAAATTTCATGTGAGAAAATGTAGATTATACTTTTTAAAAATTATTTTATAGGAAATTTGAAAATGAAATTAAATTAAAAAAAATCATTTGGTTATGAATGGAAATTTTAGTTCTTGTGTTTTCTTTGAAAAGCAATTTTCTCATGCATTCAAAATTTCAGATTTCAGTTTTTTGTTGGTTTCCCTTCTTTCTCTTTCCATTGTTCCTTTTAGCTGCTGAAGTCAATATGATAAAGGGTGTCTAATTTATTTTGTGGGGTTTTTTTAATAATTCATTTTTTGCTTGCAACTTTTAAAAAGTTTCTCGCTGCTTTCAAAAATTCTCAAAATTTGGAAGGATTAGAATGGCAAAAGGAAAAATGAAACCTATTTACTGTTTTACAAAGCTGTCACAGACTAGAACAAAGAAATGGAAAAAGAAAGGGGAAAGCTTGAGTGTGAAATGTAGTTGCTATTTTTTTCTGTTATGTTCTGTTGCAGCAAAGGCAAGGGAAAAATTGACTTTTCCAAAAATTATTTGGTTTTCAACAGTGAAATGAAAACTTGAACTGAAATAAGAATTTTGATTCAAATCAATCTGAGATTAACATTTCAGATTAATTTTATTTCAAGAAGTAGAAAAAAGCAAACATTTTTCATTGAAAACTTTGTTTTCTGGGAGGAAAAAATTGCCTTGGATACTTGTTTCTGGATTGCCTGAGAATTATACACTGTGATACTTCACTAAATGCGACTTCTTTGTGGTGGTTGAATGGCCACCTAATATACATGGTATTATTTCTGCCCTGTGGTTGTATGACTACAGGTTTCTAAACAGAAGAATGACAAATAAGAAAATACAAGACAGCTTATATTGCAAAATCTGTCTTCAGATGACTGATCATTCATGCTACAATTAATGAAACAATTGCAATCCTTATACATTTTCACAAATGTTCAGTGGTCATCCAAATGTGTCTGAACAGCAAATAATGTTACCACGCAAATAGCAACCCCTCCCAGTTGTGAAATTGTCACTTTCTCTGTTCATGTTAACGTGCATTAGTGCTTAAATTATAGTTGTGGTGTATGAAAAACTGAGCAGTCTGCTTAATGAAAGCTGCTTCCATTCTGTATTGTCAACAACAGGGGCAACACTTCTCCGAGCATTCATATCTGTGACATTCACTCAGGGGAGACATCAGAGTTAATCAGTTTGATAAGGAAGGGGTCTTCTAGCAGGTTTAGCCATTTAGGGCTGAAGTGTTTTTCAGTTTCTTAGATTATGCTGACACTGCAAACAAATGTGCACAGTCTCAAGACTTGGGTCCCAGCTCAGTTCTCGGGTTTGAGTTATAGATTTTTTCCTTGGGCTGGACTGTGGGGTCCATGACCACCCTCTCACTTGCCAGATTTCAGAGTTCAAGCTTCAGCCTGAGCCTCAACATCGATACTGGTATTTTTAGGCCCATAGCCTGAGCCCCGTGACATTGAGTCAATTAACCTGGGCTCTGAGAATTGATGTTTTGTGTGCTTGGTGTAGAAATATCTTTAGTAACTTATTTAACTCCCATAGAAATCAATGAAAGTCTTTCCACTGATTTCAATGGGTCTTGAATTTGGCCTTACTGAAGCTCTACCGATTTGTTGAAGCTAAGATCTTTGCACTGGTGAGAGCCAATGGGGAGTTCTCATATCAAATTTGGATGACAGTTGTTGCTCTTTATGGCATGACAAACAGTGGTAGGGCCTTTGCTGAAACAACAGTTGCTTCTCTCTTTTCTGAGGGGCTCTGATAGATGGGGTTAATAAATACAACACTATCTGCAGGTTTTTTAGCTGCTACCAATCTGTGTCAGATCCTGTTATAGCTTATGAATCATAATGATATATCAGATAAGATCTGCACAATGTACAAAATGTAGGTGTGCATGTTGAATTTGTATTAAATGAGTCATCCATCTTTTATATCATTGACCATGAGGACGTGTTACATTGGCTGCAGAACCTGAAAGGAATAGGCAGCACTAATCTTAACTGGCTTTTCTTTTCTTTTCTTTTCTTTTCTTTTCTTTTCTTTTCTTTTCTTTTCTTTTCTTTGAGAAATTAAAAACAATGTTTTAAGGTCACATGAAGTTAGATGAATTCAAGAAACATGTTTTAATGATGCACTACATGAAAAGAAAAAAAACATATAGGTCTCAAATTTAAAAACTGATGTAAATGAGTGTCAGTAGATGATGACTGTAGATTGAAGCAGATTTGACTTCAACAGTTTTTATAAGCAACTTAGGATGCTTTTGTTTTGTTTTCAGCGAATCCATACTAAACTTATTTAGTACAAAACTGGCATATAATTTATAATTTAAATGTACTGAGACAAAAATCAAAACATTTTATTTATTTTAAAAGGTAATGCAACTACTTAAAGACTGATGTGATTTATTGAGACTTATTGTGGTAAGTTAAACATTGACAAAGGTGATATCCAGAATAATTTTATTTTAAATACTGTGACTAGAACATCTGTTACACCTAGTTTAGTCGTATCCCATGAATAATAAATTCATCACATCATGGGTGGGAAGGTGAGAGATTTGTGAAGCATTGACAAACTAGCTTCTTTAATTTTGAATCTTTTAAGGGTCTGAAGATATTTGACTAATATAACATACAAACTATTAAGGTGGTGCATCAATTGCAAATTACATGATGAAGGTACTTACTTGCTTCTTTAATTCATCCCACCTCTTGCAATATGACAAAAGCTCTAGTATATCGAGGCTGAGATATCTATACTTAGTGTTGAATATATGTATTATACCACAAATATATGTAAATGTTCAGTGTCACATACTTATATCTAATGCTAAGTAAAATATATATTAAATGTAATTCTCCAGACCACCTCTAGGACATTGTGAAAATCTAAAAATTCTGTTAGGTTTAAGTAAACTTGTATCAAAGGGAAGCCCTAATATTAACATGTTCTCAATTTTTGTTCCCCGTATTTGAATAGTGAAGTGCTGAGTGCTTTAAATTACACATGTATAATTTAAATGAGTATAGATAAACACAGAGGGAAATAGCTTTGAATTAACTGTATAGTTTCCAGGTAGATATTTAATTTAATTTTCAAAACTAGTTACATTCTGGTTTATGATAAAAAAGTTTTCACTATGATATATTGTATATATAGCCTCCAGTCTGGCAAATAATGCCACAATGCTCTAGTCTGTGCTTGCATTCCACACGGAATACTTGATGTTATCTAGATGTGCTGACTGACTACAATTTCTATCCAGTTTATTCCTTGCTGTAACAGTTGGCACAACACATTCCCAACTTGTGTGACTTGTAACACCACATGATTTTGTCTGCTCTGGTTTTCAGATCCATTATTTTACTGAAGTATCTCAGAGGCCTGAGCCATTGGAGACTTCTATGTTATTGGCAAAGAACCAAAATTCCACCCTCTGCCTTCAGCAGGACTCACTCTGGCAATGCTTGAAGTTAAAATTACTCCGAGATGTTTATAAGCATCAAGTAAGCATGTGGGTGAGGCCTCACCCTAAACATGTTCTAGTTAATTGCCATTTTGTTGATGTAATATGCATGTGTATTGTATTTCTCAGTATAAATATTACTGACAGTAGATGAGGTTTACAGTCACAGATGAGCTCAACCGGATCTTTGTGTGTAGCAGTGATCTTTCTCAGGAGGAATTAGAACAGGTGCTAGTCTGCTTGAGAAACAGATTTCTGTGAAACGAAAATGGAAGGTGAGTGCTTTGGAGCTTTGTTATCAAGGAACTAACATATGGAAGCAGGGGTGGCATTAGAGGAAGCTGTCCAGTGCATCTGCCAGAAACATAGACAATATTTGTGCATATTACTGCATGAATTCAAGCCAAAATCATTTCTGTGGTTTAGATTCTCTGTAAATTTTGTCGTCATTCCTGTGATAAATACCTTATATTTGAACTAAGTTATTTTCCCTTTCAAAACCAACAGAAATAATCAGCTCTTAACTAAAGATATCAAAAGCAATTTTAAACCTATGGAACAAAGGGAAAGACAGTAAGAAAGTGGTGTGATTGCCATTCCTGAGAGGAATGAGAAGGCAAATTATAAAATAAACTTCATGTGGTACATAAAGCAAAAGTAATCAATATTTTATGTTCCCAGGGTATAACCAGTGATTTAGCACTATATTGCCATTGGTTGGAGAAAACCAGTGGCAGGTATTAGAGTTGATTACAAGTGTCCCTCTTAGCTGGCAGTAAGATACGTGCTTCTTCAAAAAAATCAATTGTTAAATCCTTGCGCAAAATGTTATTTGGCTACACTAATTTACTCCAGTTACCCAGTTGAGAATCTCCTATTTTAGGGGAGTTCACTGAAAAGGTTGTGGCAAGGCACGTTAAATGGCATCTGGATTGTCCCTGTTTCCTTGTCCCCAGTTAAATTTGACTTATACCTCAACATGTTGCGGATGATCTGGCTGTGTGGGTTGACTGTCTCCTGCAGTAAATGGATGAAGAGCTATTAGCTGACTTTGATACTGCTGACCATGAGTTATAAATTCATCTGCAACCCATAGGCGGGTTTTTCATGATGAGAGATGCTCTTGGTTAACGTAGACAATAGCTATAAGGGAGTTTAATTCTGTTACATTCTTAGTTCAACATGTGATGCTTTTAGGAGCAGCAGTGGTAGCCCACAAAAGAAACCGAAGTTATACATTGGCATATGCTTCAATCGTACAGTTCCTCAACCTTTTCAAGACCTTCAATATTTCTTATTATTTAACTAGCTCTTCAGAATGAAAATATATCACTTTGATTAATTGCCATGGTCTCTGACTGTCATCTCTCTCTCATGCCCTAGCAACGTAAGCACCAGCTCTTAAATAATGTGTCCTCAAAGATATATTTATTTTCACTGAGTTCGTTCCTTTCCCCTTATGCAGCTATTGTACTGGGAGATGTTGACCTGAATTGTCCTCACAACTGCAACAACCATAACACCCATTTCTTCGGCACTGACAAACAGATAGTGAGGAGAGGCCAAGCCTTCAACTTTTATGTGAACTTCCAAAACCGAGAATGGGATGATTCCAGGGACAGCATTTCCTTCAGTGTGGAGACAGGTAATCATTTACAAGCTCCGCAAAGATGTGTGGTCTTCCTCTAGTCCTTGCTGATAAATAATCTTTCCCCATTCACCTCCTGTGCTGGTAGACATCTTCTCCAAGCACTCTTGCCTCTCCGGTGGGGTTTTAATCTCCTCCCCAGCAGTGCATGATCAACATAATTAAGAGACCTCATATCTTACAAGCTTTATATTGCAAATGGCATTTAGACAAAGTATGTGTTGAATATGATTGCTCCATTTTTATTCATACTTGTATTTTTCCTTTCTTGTAAAGGTCTCAGACCCTGTGAGTCAAATGGGACAAAGTGCAGTTTCTCTCTAGGCAAATGCATAGATCAGAGCTGCTGGAGTGCTTGCTACAAACCTCATCAAACCAGGTGCATGAATGTCACGCTGTTTCCACCAACCAATGCCTGTATTGGCCGCCACATTCTCAATATGCATGTCACGTCTTGTGATCGCACGTATGACCGGTGTCTAGGAGAGTTTTACATTCTCTTTAATCCTTGGTGTGCTGGTAAGAAAGCCATAGGAATTCTATGATTAAAGAAATTCTGAAGATATTATTTTGCTTAGAGAAGAAATTTGAAATAAACATAATTAAGGAACAATTGGCTCAAAATGTGCTTGAAATATTCAAAAATATTCTCAGAAGAGATAGATTTGAGGTGCACAGTTCTGGTTCAGATTTTGCATGGGCATTTTCTTAATTCAGATTTTGAAGATTCCAAAATCCAGAGACATTTGGAACTTTTTTCTTTTTTTTTTTTTTTAATTTGGTCACTTAATGCTATTAGTTTTGAAGTACTGTGTAATACTTTTTTTCCCCCCTCACTTCTACAGCACTTTCCATATGAATACTAAAGTGTCTTATGATACCACTGTGAACTAAATTAGTCTGAGCTGGGAGGCACTATTAATCCAGTGAATAGAGCGCAGGACAGGAATCAGTAGTTTTCGATAATGTTTCTGACTTCCTACTGATTCTGTGGGTGCATCTACACAACAATTAAACACCTGTAGCTAGACCAAGTCAGCTGACTCAGACTCATGGGGCTATAAAACTGCTTTTCAGATATTCAGGCTTGGTCTGGATCCCAAACTCTAGAACCCCATGAGGGAGAAGAATCCTAGACCCTGAACTATAGCCTAAACCGGAATGCCTACTCATCAGTTCTTTAGCCCATAGCCTGAGTCCCTGGAGCCTGATGTGCTGACAAAGGCTAACCACAGCCAGACTATGTCTTTTATTCTAATGTAGGTGTATCCTGTAGCCTCTGAATGAGTAAGTGTCAATTATTAAAAAGTAGTCTGTAATTTTGGGTGCCTTGATTTTTAGATGCCAAATTTAAACACAGATTGTCTGAATTTCAGATGTGCTTAATAACCACAAAGAAGTTTGAGATCATAGGTTCTTGGGACCTCTGAAATTCAGCCCTACATACTTAAAGTGAGTATGTATTAAAGAAAAGTGATTTGACAAAAAAATTAAGGTTCAAAAAATAAAGGGATTTACTAAACACTTTATCCAAATACTGACATTGTGTCCAAGAGGGTGATTCACTTAAACTTAATCTTGAGCAAAATTTTTAAAAAGCCAGGAAAATAAAAATAAATAAAAAATAAGTGAAGAGAAAGAGGGAGTGAGTGGTAGACAAATAGACTAATCATTCTGTCTCTGCTTCTTTTCCAGATGACCCTGTGTATATGTACAATCAGGCATACAGAAAAGAATATGTCCTGAATGAACAAGGAATGCTGTATGAGGGAGTTCACAAGCACATTACTTCTAGACCATGGCACTTTGGACAGGTAAATATCACAGGTCGAGACCTGTTCAGAACCTGTGGAACCCAACAATAATTCAAGAGAGGCTGTTGACAGAATCTAGGCAGACTGATCTTTCCTTAATTTAGCATAGGTGTAGTCCACGATTCATAGAAATAGTTGGTCTATTACAGAACTTCATGAGTAGTTCTCGTGCCAATCCAGACCATGCAGTAAAAAAAATCCTCCATGAGAGGACTAGAGCTGATAGCCCAGTGGTAGGGTATTCATCTAAGAGATCTTGGGTATGCCTTATTCAAACCCTGGGGTGCCCTAATTACTGGGCCATAGAGTCAAGTCAGTAAGTCTTATTGGACCTGTTCCACTTTCTCCGAATCAATTAATATTCATATAAAGAAAACGAGGTTGGTTCACTGACCTGGAATGTGGGAGATCACAGTTAAAAGTCTTTGCTTTGCTTAGTCAGATCGAGGATTTGAGCCTTTCACATCCAGGTGTGAGCCCTAGCCATCTGGCTACCCTGGGGTAGATGGATGGATGGATGGATGTCTGTCTGTCTGTCTCTCTCTCTCTCTCTCTCTCTGTCTGATTTTCACAAAGCAAATTCAAAAGGAAATTTTAAGAAGTCTGTTTAGACCTAGTACTGAGAGGGAAGCCTTGTGAAATCGCACACATTTTTGAAGGGTGCGAAAACTACTTCCCACCTGACTTTAGCAAAGACTACATAATAGCCGCTCATCTCTGGAGAAAAAGGCAATGAATGTCACATTGACCTTACAAGGACTGGGAAGGTTGTAGTGACTTTCTGGAAGAAGTAAGGAACCTCATATTGGGCCCCCAAATGAAAGGGGGAGATGATTCCACTGGCCAAGCAAGAAGTTACATTGACATGTTCTGGAAAGGAATCCTGTCCTATTTGTCAATAGATATGAGATACAATCCAAAACTTTAGTGTCTGTAATGTCCTTCTTTCCTTATGCACATAGTTTGAAGATGGCACTCTGGACATCTGTCTGAAAGTCCTGGATATGGGTGCAAATTACCATCTTGGCTCTGACCCAGACAGTAATTGGCGCAATGATCCTGTGCAAGTTAGCATGGTAGTAAACCACATGGTAAGTGAATAGTTAATCATACATGACCTGTGAATACATCAGCAGCAATGAACTATGTTGTAGGAGAAGAGGGAAAATCACAAGTACCATACACATTCTCCATAGCTGGAGGAATATGACTCACAATGTAAATCAGAATTTTCATAGTTCCAGTAGCTCAGTGCAGAGTCCTGGAAAGGTCTTAGGATGTAGAGAAGGGATCAGATATTTAGATTTATTGTTGTTTGTTTTCCAGATCTGTGGCCACAGCAGTAACAGCATTATGAAGCTCCCACAAAACAATGATTATTTGAGGGGGACTAAACCATTATCATGGAATGGAAGTGTTCCCATCCTTCAGCAGTGGTACAAAAGCAGATGCAGGCCAGTCAGACATGGAGACTCTGCATCTCTTGCATCAGTAATGTGCACAGGTATGCTAACCCCCTCCCTCAAGATGGTGGGGATATGACATAGCCACATTTGTTGAAGAAAACAACCCTGTCAAAACTGTGTAGCAAGCAGCTCATCTGTTGTGGATACAAACAGAAAGAAAAGTGGATCCATGTTTTGTTAACAAAATAAATTCACAGAAAAGTATCTTGCCTAGGGTGAGATCCTGTTTTGCGTCAGGAGTGGTCAGAGCAAGAAGAAAAGCAATACTGTTTCACTTATTTGGTTTTGATTCCAGTCAGTAATGTATGCTCCAGCACTTGCTGAGCATTTCCACTGACAAAAAAGCAGAGCAAGCAGAGTGTATTTTACAGTGTATTGTACATGGTAGTATATTCTTATAGCACGAGTTTGGATGATGAATCATGAGAACAAGCAATGACAATTGGAATAAAATGATTCCAAAAACTCTAGGAGCCAAAGTAATAAGCTGCAAACTGCTATCATTTCCTCTGAGAAGAGAGAGAATTTGGTGAGCTAGACAACATAGAGAAATTCTGGTGGCAAGGTTATAATTGATTACTTTCTGAGTTAAATCAGCTTCTGGGTTGGTTGACAGGGATGTTTTGTAACACGGTGGAATTGAACCTATGTTCAATTTGCATTTAACATTATAGAGAACCCTCTGTGTTTTGTTAGTCACACACCATTATTGTTAAACCTAGTAAAGGACTCAGGTAGAAAGCCTAGTGTCCTATTTCTTACTTATGGGCCCCTTTTTTACTTTTTCAAAGACCAAAAATCTTTTAGAAAAGTTGACGCTGTACTATTAGTGTTTTGTTCACCCTGCATTTTTTGTTGGATATTCTGTCTCACATAACTAACATGTTATATGTCAATTATATGAAAATTATTTGAAATATGGGAAGGAAAGAGCTTGCCTAACTTTTCCAGGAAAGCATTCTTTCTAGGGCGTTTGAGTAAATTGTTCTGGACTTCAAAGCATTTTTTTCCTTTACAGTGATGAGGTGTTTGGGAATCCCAAGCCGTGTTGTCACAAACTTCTATTCTCCTCACCGTGCTGAGAACCCCCTTGCTCTCAATGAGCTTTTTGACTGTACTGGCAAAACATTGCGTGGCAAAGACAGCCTTTGGTAAGTGTGAAATCGATGAGTTCCCATGTCACTGAATGCTGTTACTGATGCACAATAACTCACATAAGCCTAAATGAAACATTTCTTTACTCTTGCAAAACATTTGCAATAATTAAGTTTCTTGATGACACATTGCAAGAAGATATAATTATAAACCAGTAGTACTTGCTTGACTGCTTATTCCAGTTTAGAATCATATGCTCATAAAACAATCACCAAAGTTGTAAGTACTTAATACTATCTGCAAATTAGGTCATGTAGCTAGGAGTGGTTCCAGAAATACTGACTGGATCTTGAAACACAAATTCATCAGAGATCAGGGCTATCATCTGCCATCATAATCACTTAATTAACAATTGGGTTTTTTTGGTAGCTGGCTTCCTGAGTGTATCTTTGGTGTAGAGCACTATAGTGTAGTGTTATAGAACTATCTGGCCCTAATACAATGTTCACCCAATTAGGTGACTGTCATATACCAATGGTGGCTTTGATATTGCCCTTATTCTGACTGACCCAGAATTTTGATTTGTGCCAAAGTCTAGCTCCTGAGAGTTCTTTACAGAGTCTCTCGTCTTTCACATCCTACAGGAGCTACCACTGCTGGAATGAATCTTGGATGGCCCGCAGAGATCTAAATCAATGCTGTGGTGATTGGCAGTGTCTGGATCCAACACCCTTGGAGACTGGTAGAGGTAAATGATGCATTTGTTTCTGTAAATGTCATTCTGCCTTTTTCTGAATTCTTCAGTTTTGACAGAAGTGCTATGTTACTTAATGTAGTAATACAGTTAACTTGATCTGTCTTAGGTTCAATATGCTGTGGTCCTACTTGGGTCAGAAGCATCAAAGATGGAGAACTGGACTTGGACTATGATGGCCATCATATGTTCTCTCGATTGAATGCAATCTGTGTTGGATGGCTTTCCCAGAGCTCTGGCACAAAGACAAAACTATACTCTGACACTTGGCCTTGTGGGCAGTCCATCAGCACCAAGGGCGTTGGCAGTGACCTACGTGAGGATATCACCGGAACTTACAAGTATGAATTAGGTATGGGCCAAACACTTTACCTGGGTTCACAGAAATATGAAATGTTGTTTATATGAAATATAAACAAATACATTCTGTTCATTGTGAGAGTTCCTTTTTAAAAGGGCTTTTAAAATTCCTTTTCTTAAATCACCAGACTGATCTTGTTTTTGGAGAAGAACCTTATTACAAAGGCTTCTAAATATATTTATTGAATCTCACTATTGTTTTTTGCATTTTCCCCTGACTTTTCCTTAATTGTGTGATAGATATCAGGTCTAGGTTTCTTGGAACATCTAAAAGGCCCTATATCATTCTACAAAAAAGAGCTAACCTCTTCATTCTCACTTGATATACTAGCCATGTTAAGACATCTGGTCACCATTAGCTATATAACATACCTCATACACCCTCATGTGCAATTTTTTTTCTCACTGGAAGTTGTTACTGGGATACATGCACCATCCAGCTGTGGTTAAAGCAAGACATTTACAGAAGCATGAAATGGGTTGGAATTAACTGTAGAAATGAACTCCCTGACTGAACATGTCTGAGGGATAACAGGAGCAAGGTTAAAAAACTGGATGTTGAAGTGTCTTCATATCCTTGGAGTTTAGACAGCTATATGTAAAATGAACTATTGTACAAATTCTGGTCCCTGTAAAGCTGGTTCAGAGACTTAAGCTGAATACTTGTTTTAATGTTTATTTTTTCTACAGGTATAAAATAATGTAACGAGCTGCAATTCATAATGTTTTCAAAATGATTTTCTTTTAGCCTTCTTTTCTTCTCCACTGGCCATGTATTGACATGCAGTGCATTTCTTGGAATTCTGATTCTACACATGACCGTACTAGAGTAGCTCTGTGAAGAACAGAAAAGAGGGAATTAAATCATTTGTAAGACTGAGAGAGTTCTTATTATCTCTTATGTCTCCAGTGATTGAATGCCCCCCCCTTTTTTTAACAGGTTCTCTGAAAGACAAAGAAGCATTTTACAAAGCTTATAGAAGAATTCACCCTGGATATTGTAATGCTCCAAATTCAGATATAGACAGAGAGTTAGCATCTCTCCATAGCCCATTTCTGAGTGATGCTGCTATTTCTATGAGGTTTAAAATGGCAAATTGTCCTGTATATGGCCAAGATATATGTCTACAATGGGTTCTTGAAAACTTACGTAAAGAGCCCAAAAACCTGAACTTCAACTTGTGTGCTCAAGTGATGTCATACAATGGATGCCCCCTGGATCAGTTCTGGAAGGACAATATGAATGTCATTCTGGGTCCAAGAGAAGGTAAGAAGCATTGGAGATGTCTGTTTCACTCTTGTTGGTCCAAAGTCAATGCTTTCTTCAGGAGACAGATGTATACTTACAGTAAGGGTTAGTGATTCCTGGGATCTTGGTGAGCAGCTCATTACTTTTATATCTTCTGGCTTGGATTTTAACTAAGAAGCAGGGTTATGTTAAATACACCAAAGTAGCTTCAGTTCTTTGAAAGCTGTAAACTCAGCCAAGTATTTGAGGAAAGCTATGTATTTCATTGACTAGAGTAGATGATCACTCAAGAGAAATGGGATGCACAGACCTTGAATGTTCCAGGCTGTTGGATCAGATAAACCATGGAATCAAAAGGACAGGAAGGATGTTGTATCACAAACACTTAGGTTTGCAATTAATTTCATTTTATAAGGTCCAGAGGGGTAGCTGTGTTAATCTGTATATACCAAAAATAATGGAAGTCCTTTGGCACCTTAAAGACTAAGAGATTTCTTCAGGCGTAAGCTTTTGTGAGCTGCAAATGACAAAATGAATTGCAGCCCATGAAAGCTTACGCCTGAAGAAATCTCTTAGTCTTTAAGGTGCCAAAGGAATATCATTTTACTTTCCAGAGATGACAGGACCTCTCCATACACCATATGAATATGAAGACATCACCTGTGTGGTGTTTGTATTCATTTTTACTAAATTAAAATTCCAAAGATTGGGATATTGCTCAGGATTAGGAAATGAAGTATAATGAAATTTTCTACTCTGAAGTTTTAATTGAAGTGAACTTCTAGTGAATTCAGTGATATACTCAAAGATCCTTGAAACTGGCCAAAGTGCTGAGGATAGAAGTGCATCTCCTTTTACTTGCAGATTTCATTTTTGAACTCAAAGGCTATATCTACACTGGAGGGTTAAGTCGACCTATGCTATTACAGGGCCACATTTGGAGTTCATTAAGTCAGCTTAATCACTTGCTTAAGTAAACTTAATAAGTCTCATTCTTAAAGTTGACTTTAAGGATTAAGTTGACTTTATTAAGTCGACTTAACAAAATGTGGCCATTAAAGTCAACTTTATAAAGTCGATGGAAGCCAGAGGACCCATTTAAAGTTGACTTAATAAAGTCAATTTTAAATGGGTCCCCTGGCTTAAGTCAACTTTACAAAATTGACTTAAATAAATGGGGGCACTCTAAGTTGACTTTGTTAAGTCTGATCCCTCTAGTGTAGACGTAGCCGAAGATAAGTTCAACAAGTTACTATTAACAGGCATGGCCAAACTGTGGCTCGGGAGCCACATGTGGCTCTTGAATAAAAAATTGTGGCTCCCGGAAGAATGTCAGCAAATCAATTTGGGAAAGCAGCCCCAAGCTAGCAGTTCAGGAGGGGGTCAGCATGGTGGGGAGAAGTACGGCATGGTCAGGATTTTGAAAAAACATAACACTAGCCTCCAGTCTTCTACATCGAGCAGCAGCTAAGTTTTTACTTTATAGGCCTAATTTTCATTGTAACCTTAAGTAATTATTAGAATCTGACATTAGAAGGATCAATATTTGTCCTCTTTTTATGATCAAATTAAAGTGTGCCATGAATTTTAAACTTAGTAATTTTGGAGTAGGTAAAAGTATATGGCTATATGCCTCAGGCTGGCTCTCAAAGGTTTAATAATCAACTTGTGTGGCTCTTGAGTTCCATTAGTTTGGCCACCCCTGCTATATAATAGTCAGGGGTGTCAAATATGAGGCCTGCAGGCCGGATATGGCCCAAGAACCACCTCCTTCCAGTTGTCAACTGTGCTTTGTATGACTACACTCTTTCCCTGAAAGAGATAGACAGATGTGGTCTTGCAGTATTGCGGAGTGCAGTCTCTCATGTACCCAGTGCTTTGTGATGCCACAAGAGTGTCAGGTGTTGTGACATTGTGGAGCTCTGGATATGCAAGATTGCGCTCCGCAATAGGGAGAGAGTGTGATATTGTGAAGTTCAATCTCGCATACACAGGACTCTGTGATGCTGTGAGAGTGTAGGCCCTAGTATTTCAATTTATAGTATGAACAGCCCACTTGAAGTACATTTAAGTCAAATCTGGCCCACTATAACAAATTAGTTTGGCAGCTGTATAACCTGTATGGTTTGGGGCTAGCCAAATTATAGGTTGGAAGGACAGGAGAAATAGGATCAGAAGCAGATTAATGATCAAAATAATTTTACTTTACAGTGAAAACAATTCCACTGCACATACCATATGACCAATATGTCTCTCACCTCTCTGACTACAACATTATAAGAGTGGTAGCTATTTCAGAACCTGGATGTAAGGGTGAAATCCTGATGGTGAACAGAGATATTGTGATTAACAAGCCTCCTGTTGATGTTAAGGTAAAGCATTTTCCTTAGTTGCCCAGCCCCGTGTAGGAGCTCACTCTCACCTCCACCCCACCTGCACAGGTCAGGAGGAGTTTGATGCCCCCTCCACCATCGACCCAAGCCAGAGGAGCTGCATGCTCCTCCCAGCCCCGATGATTATTGAGGAGGCCATGTCCCTGCTTGCCCCCGCTGTCCCCAGTCCCCAATGCATGCTCCTGGAAAGAGTAAAGAACACTCCTCTAATCTTTTTTTCCACACCAGTCATGATTTTATAGACAAGTATCATATCCTTCCTTAGTCATCTCTTTTCTAAACTGAGCAGTCCTAATCTTCCTAGTCTCTCTTTGTATGGAAGCCAATTCAAAAGAATTCCTGTGTTTCTGTTTACCAGCTACTAGGTCAATCTAAGCTGCATGCACCATGCACAGCGGAAATCTCCTTCTGCAACCCCCTCCAGGAGGACCTGAGAAACTGTGTACTGAACCTGGAAGGTTGTGGATTATTCAAAGAGACAAAGACTATTGAGTAAGTTCAACAAATATTTAAACAGAATTCATGGGTTGAATATGCTTTTGAAAGATTTCAGTTGTTCTGTTGTAGAATTAGATAGATTAGAAGCCATTGCTGTTTCTGGTGGTGAGGAAAAATTGTCAAAGTTTGGGACTTTTTGTTTGTGAGATGGAACTGTTAAGGGGCACTCTAATTGAACTATGTGAAGCTCATCTAATAAAGTTCTATGAACAATTTGAGGTAGTCAGATTAGTAAAAGAACACCTAAAATGAAGTTAGGAGGGAATATGCTATCTTAAAGAATTCAAAGGGTTCAGAGCCTGACGAACAAGTGGAATTGACTTCTAATTATGATGGTGAAGTGAAAAGTATGAAGTCATTGCTGAAGACAATATTGGAAGACTTTTAGGGATGAACAAAAGGGTACAGGTAAATTCCACTGATGGGAGTAATAACCTTCCTCTTGAGGAAGAAGGAGATGTCATATAATGTATTTTCATGATATTTTCTTTTGAGGGGTAGCAGCGATTTGTTGTTCTCTGTTACAAAACTTTACAGTCTAGGATAGAAATGGCACATGGCTGAGCTGTTGCAAATAGATCAAACGTATAGTCAACTTCTTCAGCTCTGTAACTATAATCTGTGTATGTGACAAAGAGCACTTTTCTTTCTATTTCTTCATTCAGTTTGGGAACACTGGCTGCTAATCACCAGGCACGAACTATAGTGGAGTTTACGCCCTACAGGGAAGGCTGTCACCGGCTCTTGGCCAACTTTGGATGCCGCAAGTTTAGCTACTGCAAAGGATATGTCAATGCTAATGTGGACGGCTCTGCCCCCCCGCCCGTGAGCGGCTCCGGCCCCCAGCCCGTGAGCGGCTCCGGCCCCCAACCTGTATGTGACTATGTGTGCATCCCTGTGTGCAGCTCTGGCTATGGCCCTCAGGGTAACTCTGGCGGTCCCCTTGTATACGACTATGTGTGCCTCCCTGTTGGCCACCCCATGTGTGAGTCTGTGTACCATGCTGCAGCTGCTGGTGCCCCCTACTCCATGGCTGACAGTGTGTCTCGCTCTGTGTGTGACAATGTGTCCCAGCTCCTGGGAGTCCCAGTGTCTTTCTCTGTGCGTGACCCTAACTCTGCTCCAGCATCCCACCCCATGGGTGCCTCAGTGTTTCCAGGCATGTGTGGCTCTGTGCCCACACCAGTATCTCATCCTATGTGTGCTCCGATAGTTCAAGCCATGCATGGCTCTGTGCCCGCTCCACCATCCTACTCCATGAGTCTCCAGATGCCTTCAATTGGGGATAGTTCTCTGCCAGTTCCAATGCCCTATTCCATGAGTGTCCCAATGAGCCAAGTGGTAGGTGGCTCTACACCTGCTCCACCATCTTACTCCATGAGTCTCCAACTGCCTTCAATTGCCTGTAGCTCTGTGCCTGCTCCATCATCCTACTCCATGAGTGTCCCAATGACTCAAGTTGTGCGAGATTCTATGCCTACTCCAGTGGCCCAGAACACATGTGGACCAATGTCTCAGTCAGTGTCCAGCTCTGTTTGTGCCCCAGGGCCTCACTTTGCATCCCAATCTGTGTGCACCCCAGGGGCATCTCGCTTTGCAGCTCGCTCTGTGTGTGCTCCATTGTTTCACCCTGCTTCTCGTTCTGCATGTGTGCCAGCAGCCCGCTCTGTGTGTGGTGCCCAGTGGGGCCCTTCATCCACAGCTGTGTCCCACTCTGGGAGGGGCTTAGCCTCCCATTCCACATGGAATGCCACATGTGTCCCTGCATCCCACTCTGCACGGAGGGCCACACTACAGTCTGCATATGGTGCTCTGTCACGTGCTGAGCCACAGTCTGTGTATGGCACTCCATCCTGCTCCTTGCCCCTCTCTACATATGGCACTCTGCGCCGGTCTGAGGCTTGCTCTAGATATGGCTCTCTCACGCGTCCTGTTCCCCCTTCTACATATGGCACTCGTTCCCGTCTGGCTCCCTTCTCTACATATGACACTGTGTGCCGCTCAGCACCCCACTCTAAATATAGCACTGTACCCCGTTCTGCCTGGACTCTGACAAGGGCTCGCTAAGCTGTTAGGAGTGCAAATTCACGTAATCAAGAATAGACAAATGGAGAGTGAAGGAAGTAAATTAAGGTTTGTATGAGGATATTTTGAAGTAGTAATTGTATTCTTACAGAGGGCAGTTTAGCCAAGATAATAAAGAACAGGATGTGTGGTTCTGACCATTTATATACACAGCTAAGATGGGCCAGGAAGCACACTACATCTAGCAACAGAGAAGTGCATTGATACTGTGCTTGTACCCACTGAAATGTGACACTTTATTTATGCAAAAGAGCATGTTCCGAGTCAGGACCATTGGGTTTCATAATCCACAGCTCAGACTCCTCATCAGCCAATCAGATTGCTTTATGTCAAATGGGTTTATGAATGATATTCTCTCTCTTTGATTTCTTAGCATTTGGCCTTGCGCTTCCAGTTGTCGGTCCTGCTGTCCTGTATCCAGATTTCAATCTCTTTCTCCATAAAATGGTTCAATCTCAAGATTATGCAAACAAATGAAACTTTGGTAGTATGCAGTAAAAGAGATTGCCACCTTTTTTAAGTAAAAAAACAACGAGCAGTTGTGTGGCACTTTAAGACTAACAGATTTATTTTTTGCATGAGCTTTCATGTGAGAAGATCCCACTTCCTCAGATGCTTTGAAGATGGATTGCCACACAACTGCTTGTTGTTTTTTTACTGGACTAGACTAACACGGCTATCCCTTTGGAAACCTTTTTTAAGGCCGGCTTGGGACATTGGACCATTAGCATCTGACATTGATATGTCGCAAGTCAGCTTTAAATGCTGCTGTACTTCCTTGTTTATGAGGCAGTGAGAATTATGGAGGTCACACCAAAAAACCTCTGTGCTAAATTTGCCACAGTGAAAGAGTTACTCTAGGGATATGTTTGGATTCACAGGTCTGAACGTATTCCATTCCCAGGGTCAAAAATCCAATGAGTCCTATTACAGAGGCTTCAACATTCCGTAAGCAAGTTTAACTGTGTTGAACTTTGCGAGTCACCATGTTTTTTGTACAATATATTCCTTTTTGAACATATTTTTAATGTTTTGGCCTATATGAAAAGCTCCCTCGATGGATTTCATGAGCACAAAATATAACTGATAGGGCATTTTTGCCACAATGTTAGAATTGGGGAAAGAAATCAGTAGCACTGAGAAATTGAGACAATTGTAAGGCACAACTATTTGACTCTCTCTGCTTCATTTCAGCACTGAACTCCTTCCCACAACTTTTGGGAATCTAAGGCCTTTCATTATTGGGATGCAAATTCCCTCAAGGCCCACTGTGGCATCTCCATTTATTGTCCTCTTAGCAGATCTTTGGATTAGCTGTGACTTCCCCTTCATTCTTTTCTTCCTTGATGGTACAGCATGGGATATGTCCCATTTCCTTGCTAGGAATCATTATGAGGAATTTGTCCTAAAACAATCATGCTGGTGCTGCACACACTAAATTACCCATTAACTGCAATATTCTTCTAGGAGCTCAGCTCTTCATGTGTCATGATGAGATTTCATTCATACTATGGAAATCTTAGAAGATGCATCATCAACCCATATTTCTATGTCAGGGATATAGTATTAAGTGAAAAAGATTATTTCATGTGAGGTAGGTGTGACTCAGTGTCTCCAATGTAGTTTTCATGACTACTACACACTTTTTTACTGGAAATTTCTTCCCATGATGGACTATCAAAATACATGTTTAAAAGCAGCAACTTGTAATTGTCATTCTCTTCAGAGTTTTCAAAGGTGGGAGAAAAATCTCTGCAGGGACTTTGGACTGTAGATTTTTATTTATTTATTTATTTATGTTTGATCACTGATAGCACCCACATGCTATTACTACATTTCTTTATCAAATCTCCTCTCCCAATCTGAACTCATGTCTCCTGAATAAAAGTGCCTTATTTCCCATCAATGAAAGCTCCAGCCCCCCTCCCACCAACGTTCCCTCTAAGGTTTGGTGGCTTGTGTGCAAAATTTTCAACCCATGTGCAAAACTTTTTCTGAATCAAATTTGTGTGCACACTCATGCGACAAAACTTACTGAAAAAATCTAGCACAATGAAAAACTAATAAAAGCTGTTATTTAGAGTTGTTTTGTATTAAGAAAAAGAAACACCTAAGTTACTTAGCATTTACCCAAAATGCTCTACAATCCAAAGAAACTAATTCACAGCTTTCAAATAGCCCAAGCCTAAAGTCATATTCAATCTGGATCCTAGCTGTCACATTTCTTGTCCAAAGCACCAGGGACTGAACCAGGAACATGCAAAGCTCTGAGCACGAGGTTCCACAGCTTGAATTAAAGAGCCAGGCTCTGTAGTTTCAGAATGAACACATGCTTCCCCCTTGGAGATCAACACAGAGCAGGACACATAACATAGTAAGGTTTGTGTGCGAGACATGGTGTCTGGGTTGGGTTACCAGATCCCAAGGCACAGAAGGAATAGGGAAGTACGAAAAGGAGGACACATGGAGAATTACCTAGTATTAATATAACTGTTATTACCATATTATGTCATGGAAAATGGGTAATGATCATATAATGCAGCATTAAAACTGCACAAAGTCATGTGTTTTCTAAATTATTTTAAAATAAAGAAAATTACCAATGTTTTATTTTGCCAAAAACTTTTTTTCATTAAATGAAAATTTTTCATGACTGTTTCATTAATGTTCAAGAGCCTAAAGTTAAAAAAATAAAATTTCAAAATGTAAACTTCAAAAGTACCTAAACAAGTTTAGAAAGAGAGGAAAAAAACTGTTAACTCACTTCTCATTTTTCATTTTCCACAGCAGCCCATTTTTACAGTTAAAAAAAATGTCCTAAATTGTTTCTGTCCAGTTCAAACCTGCCCCTTTAGTGGTTTTATTTAATTGGTCCCCCCTCAGTAATTTTATTTATGGTAGACTTTATTTTCCTTCATTTTATTAGTATCCTTATTTTTTTCTCCCCAATTTAGCTGTTTTGTAGGGAGCAAGGGCCCAAAATAAAAGTGCCTTTCATAAGTCTTGAACTCACAACCCCAAGGTTAAAAAGGTAATAGCATTACCAGCTAAGCTATCCAGCAAACCTTCTAAAAGTAGCCTTCATATTCAAGAAATACCTGAACTCTTAGATCTGTGCTGAGCTGTGATTGGATGGTGTGTGCATGTAACCACCTCCGATCCCCAGTGGCTGAGGGAAGATGCCCTGCTGGGCAGCTTGCCTGTTGGGGACCTGCCGCTTCCTCTGGCTGCCCTGCCCACCCAGCCTGACCCTGGGGCTTCCCCCCACCTCCCACCCCCAGCCCACTTCAGGCCAGCCCTACCTTGGGCCTCTCCAGGTGGCCAAGCCTCAGCCACGCTGTGGAGCTGTCCCGGCTGGACCCAGGGCCTGCCACTGCCTCCTCTGGGTCTCCGTCTGCACCGCCTGCCAGCCCAGTGGACCCGACCCTGGGACTTTCCCCCACCCGCAGTGATACTTGGCTGCACCCTCGGCCCACTCCCTACCCCGGGCCTCGTGCCTGACCTGCCTCCTCCACTGCATGCGCGGGAATGACGAAATCCTGTGCGGCACGGGGTTATTTTGTGCACGGCCACACTGCCGCGCACATTAGAGGGAACGTAGCCTCCCACCACCACTGAAGTACTCAATCTAGCCTCAGTATAAAAAGGATAGCTTCTTAGATGGACAGTTAAACCAAATCCTTTACTCAAGTAAATATCTCTCCGCCCACCCACTTTAGTAATTCTTTTCTGCCTCCCCTGTCTTCAAGTGCCATGAGCAATGGAACATGTTACTACTGGAGCAAACTCTGGCTGAAGGATTTAAAGGATACCAGCACTGCATACCTAAGGTGGAGTGATTCTTAAGGATTCACATTAAAAACACGACAGCTATATCACTGTCAGACATGACTTCCATAACAAGAAGTTATGATCTTGTAAATTGAGGATTTGGACTTCAAATGAGGGCTAAGCATGAACGCTTTAGGAAACAAAGTTGCTCTTTCCTTGGTACCCATACAAGTAAAAGTAAAAGAATATAATTAAAATGATTATTTTAATTTTCTAATTGTTTTTTAAAAAGTATCCACAAAGTGACAATTCATATATAGTGTATAAAAAAAAAAAAGGGAAGGTTAAACTGTTATGTAATGAGAAAATAGTAAGCTTTGAGGTAGCTATAAAAGCTATTTGGTAAATACAAGCAATCAGCTTTGTATTCCTCTGCTCACATGGTCATACTGAGTTATGTAAAATGCTCCAATTCACAAATTCACACAGTACATTTATGAATATACTTACCCTCTAGAACCACCATGAGCAGCCATCTGCTGAACAGATGTTTCTGATTAAGCACTGTCCACCTCATTAGGATATCTAGAAACATTATTTTTCATTACAGCTTAATTACAGACTATTTTAATTCCACACTCTACACAGCCAGAAATTATGCGCCCCCACCTAAAATTAGTTGTAACGAAATCTAATAATGCAGACATTGGTAACTGGTCACTAGCCAGATCGCTGACACTGTTAACTGTTGCATGCCTGTTGCACTAGAATTTCCAGTTGGTGCACTATGTCTATTGGGGACGTAGATCTAGAAGTTTGGAGAATTTGTGCAAATAAGGTGATGTCCTCATAGTTTAATTTGCATCATTATATTTGCGCACACACTCCTGTTCAAATATTCCTACTTGGCTTCCCCTTCACCGCCCCTCCCTGTTCATGTTTGGCTCTCTAATCGTCACCTCAGATTTCCTCACGTGCTCACCTCAGTGTTGCCACATCCCATATATGGTTTTCCCCATCTTGCCTCCCTCTCTTGATTTTCCCCATGACTCTCTAACAATGCACTCCCTGATCATAGAGACTTTGACTAAAGTGTGGTCCTGCTTTCCCTCTTTTATGGCCACTGAGACATAAGTAGAGTAACTGCCTATGCAGTGCCACTCTTTCCGTTGCACTGTATCATATGTTCTGTGACTGTGAGTCTGTTGGGGGCTATGCTCTAGGTAGGTTCCCTACTGTTAGAATATTAGAGGACAGCTAGGAGTCTTTAAGGTGCTCTGTAGCTCAAATCATAGCGAAGAAACCTACACATCCTGTGCTACGTAGCTCCCAATGAGAGACTGAATCTGTAGGCACTGGGGGTGGGAGTCTACTGCTGAAGAAGGAAACTTAACTATTGAGGCAGAGCTTAATCCATTATGGGTACAGCCCAGCGTGTTTATATGTTTTTTGTTGTTGTTTTGTGGGGCTCCCCCCCCCCAAATGCATAGTAATAGAAAATGAAATGGAAATCAATCTGTAGCAAGAAATAAAACCAAAAAATCTCTGGTGAAATGCCTCTCAGGTTTGGTTTGGCCACCCCCCCTCCATCATAAGAAGTGGCCAGACCACATTTGAGTGAGTAGAGCAGTGATGCCTTGAGCCAGAGCGTAGTCTTAGGGAATGTAGGTGGCCACTGCAGAGTGAATGTGGGGCAAGCTTATTCTGTACTTCTACCCCTCAGGCCTTCCACTTCTGCAGACATGAACCAACTCCAAGAACTGTCCACCATCCCAGGGATGATAAAGTAAAATAAAACTATTTTTGAACAAAATATATGAGAAGTTATCTGAAAAAAAAATTCACTGGGTTCTAATTATGGACTGGTGTATGCAAGAAAAAGTCCAGAATTTGAAATATTACCCTTCAGCCACAGGTCTGCATGAGCTCCCCAGCTACTTTTATCAGATTCTTCCATCTCATTGACATGCCATTTGAGAACGTGTTCAAAAATACCACAACACTTCATGCATCCCTTTTTTTGGTTGAAATCTAGAAAAAAGATGCCTTTTTATTTTTTTTCCCTCAGCCAGATTTTCTGCATCTTGTAGACCAACAATTTATAAAAAAATAATTTCATCTGAGAACAAACCATGAAAGGTATGAGAACTCCAGTTTAGAGAAGTGAAGGTCTCGAGCATGACAACTGTTTTACTTGCCAAAAATCAGACAAGAAAAATAAGTCGTGTATAAATAAGTGTAAGTCCTTCAGGAGTTCATTTCCACTCTTACCCCCGACCCAGGTGTTCTTGATTCCTTTCAATTTTTAAAATCTGAACACATTTACTTGTTTTTAGGTATGTTAAGGCGTGTGTGTGTGGGGGGGTAATTTTCCCATGCACTGTTTTGTATACAAGTTTTTGCTATATATTTTTAAGTTGCTTGTCAGAACAAGTAGTAATATCTGAGAATCTCTTAGTATAAAACTAAATGAGGGCTGCATTTTATTTTACTATAGAGAAAAATAATGCCTGATACTCTATTACTTCTTATTCAGTTCTTACTGTGTTTAATGGCACGCTGCACATTTGTGAATTAATCCCCTCCCCTTTTTTTTTAAATAAAGGGAAAAAATAGAAAAGTTAAACAGCAGGTTGATGCTTCACATCTTAAAGCCTTTGGCCCTGGGACTTCCTTTGACACTTATCAGTGACATACCATAAATAGCAATGAATCTGAGTGAAATATCATTTACTTTTACATATTCCATTACCTAGAAAAATATTGAGTTTTGTAATTTGATGAACCAATATCCTACTAAGTATTAGTTCCAGAGTCAAAAAAAATTCAATATGTTGTGTAAAGTGAGAAGATTAAATTACTGAAACAGTTTTATTTAGTGTAGTTAAGAATATTTTGGACCATATACTATAAAAGATAAGTATATAACAAATTAAATGAAAATACTCTGACTCTTGGAAAAGATGCAGAAAATATTCAGGTTGCAAAATATTATTTACATTTCTGTTTTTTTTTTTTACTATGCTTAAGTCTTTATATTATTAGTTGTATGTTATTCTTCATATAATTCAGTACCACTTTACCTAGATAACTATTTTAATTCCAGTTTCATTTATATTTGTATTATAGAGTCCAAATAAACAACAATATATTGATATACTGCTTTGAGAAAACTACAGTAACTAGATGGTAGGTTTTAATCTAGTCATGTATTTCAGATCTTTTCCATTTCATTAATTTCTTCCCTTATTTTAGTGATGCGGAATTCCCTTCCATGACTACTGACATATTTTTATCCAGAGGGATAGCCGTGTTAGTCTGTGTACAGCAAACACAACAAGAGTCATGTGGCACCTTATAGACTAACAGGCTTATTCAGTCATAAGCTTTCATGGGCTCCAAGCCACACCTGATGGTGTTCTCATTGTTTTGGCATATTTTTGTATGTGTGCGACAGTGTTTAAGTACTAAGACTTTTAACTAATTGTCAGTGAATTCTAGATCCACATGGTAAGTGATGTAAGTATCTCAAATTTTTTGCCTAAAGACAGAATGAAAGAGTATTGTGCAGTGCTGATGAAGAACCTTCACCCAATACAAAGACTAGGCATGGTACACCCTACACAGCTAGGTTGTGGTTAACATTGCAGTCAATTGGGTAACAGCAAGCACAATCTACCATGATCTACATGGATTTTGCAATCCCTGGATACACACAATATTCTTGAAAAAAACAGGTCATGCACTAACTTCCCAACTACATACCAGCTTTCACTGCTTTGCGCTCTTGAGGCCTGATGCCAAATCAGTGGAATTACTGTGCATATGGCATTTCCTACATATTATCTGCACATTTATGTCTTCCCACTGAATAGCAGTACAGGTGCAGCTCTACCGTTTTGGGTTCTTGAGGCCCTGCCTGGAAGCTCAAAATCTGCAGAGTCAGAGATTTCCTCCATAATATTATCTAAATTGGGTTTGGATGGTTTAGTGCACCTCCTTTAGACTCTTCAGTAATGAGTATATGAGCCATTAATTGGTGCCTACCTGTTTGAGCTATTTCTACCATGTCCATCAACTGTAATCAATACTTAGAACATGCATCCATTCAGAAAAAAATTGAATATGGCACATACCTAAATTAGTATCATGACATAACATTTAAAAAAGATTTCTCATCACACCATGTGGAAAAGATTTTAAAAATCATAATAATATTAAATTACTTCATCCTGTTAGAAATAATTTTTTCTTTCTTTTTCATTAATGAGGTTGTTTGAGTTCCAGTTACATTTCTGTATTTCCTTAAGTTTGAATTCAAAATCATCAGGCTTTGAGAAGGCTCTCCTTTGAGAAGTTTGTTTACTCTAAAATAATGTGAGTTATTAAGGTCCCCACTGTATATCAAAAGACAACTAACATGCTCGTTTTTGTTCCTCAGTGGTTGGGGCTCTTTGCCAGGGGCAATGCAAACATGAAAGAATTATAAACGTCAGTGTTTACTGAGGTCTGTTGCATGTTAACACTACCAAGGAATGTCCACATACCTGTAGAACTTGAGTTCAGTGTTTGCTCACAAATGTATACACTAGTGGTTCCCAACATTTTTTCTGCCGTGGCACACCTTGCTACCTTTAATCAATTTGAGGCACACCACCATATAGTAGCCAAATGAACTCATGAATATTCATGAGCCAATTAGCCAATCCAGAGCTCTTTGAATAGTTTTTCAAAAAAATTTGTGGCACGTTTGCTCAGCCCTCATGGCACACCTGTGTGCCATGGCGCACTGGTTGGGAAACACTGGTCTACACTACAGGTCTCAATTGCTTTTGCTTCAGTCATTTGTATTGCACTGATTAGATTACAATCACTGGAGCGCATCCATAATAGTCCCTTTTTGGTTACTTTAAATTTTGCCCTTGCATTCTTACCAACTCTGAATGCTCCAAACTGAAGATGTTGGTTGCCATCCTGACAGTTTCTGAGAAGGAGCTGATGTTGTAAGCCCATCAATATCAATGGAACAGCCTATGTGAGTAAAGCTACATGGTTTTCAAGAGTGTAAATACCTTTCTTTTGAAACAATTTAAAATCTTTTTTCTCATTTAATCTTTCATTTTGATATTTACCTATTACACTATCATATACTGAGGACTAGCCACCCAGAAACTTTTAGTTTATATAATTTTTATTTATTTATTTATTTATTTTTAGTTTTCTGTCCAACAGCGAGCTAGAGGACCCTGCCTGGTGTCTAGCTACAACTGTTATATTCCTAGCGCTTAACTGAATATATTTGAGAGTGGTAGTTGTATGCCTTTTGGTGGAATACATCTCTCAGGATGTTACCCAAAGTCGTCTTTACAGCAGCAGTTTATTTTCAACTCTAAAGAAAACTAACATTTAAAATTTAAAACTTGATGAGTAGATAAAACTGAAATATAAAATTACCACAACAGTAGCAAAAACATTGCAGAACTGAGGTGAAATTCAATTGTGCAAAGGTTCAACTTTTTGCCTTCAGTTCCACAGAATCCCTATTTTGTGGGCCTTAAGGTGTTTGTGTCTGCGTGGGCTATCTGTACAAGGGTGAATTTCATCCTTGGAGAGTGAGTAAGTAAATAAGTAATTGAAATGGATGAGAGAGACACATCGGCCAAAGGTTAGAATTACTGAATGGTTTGGATTGAAATAGTTTAGCTTTAGAATGTGAATTTATGAAAATTTTTAGAAGCACTGCACTGAATATATACATATTTTTTGCCCTTGTTATTTGCTGTTTTAATAGAATCATTTGTTTAAGTGATGAGGAATATTAGCAGTGTCCAGGGAGTTAAAATATTGAATGTGAAACAGAAATTGAGTACATGGATGAGACACTTCTGTTAATTTCAAACCCTCTAATTTCTTTACCAAAATTTCATAAAACCCTTTGATTCAGTCAGATGGATTTCAAAGGTTTTTTTTTGTTTTTGTTTTGTTTTTGTTTTGTTTTTAAATATGATCAAACCAAGGCACTGCTAGGCTTGCTTTCCCATACCCACTATGTCATACTCTTTCTCCCACCCTTTTTGATTATTCCTTTTCAAATAAACAAAGATTATATTTAAAGTCTAGGAACTAAAATCTCACCTTTAAATTATGGGCGATTTTACATTTTAAATGTATTTCACTCCTGTGTAATATAAATAATTACCTGACATCACTAAAGTGAAGGTGTCGCTTAAATTATTTCTTTTGAATTGTCCCTTTTGAAACCTCTGCTGTTCTGACAATAAGAAAAATCAATAATCTTATTTTATTTGAGCCGATAAGCATCATAACATTAGTGACAGCTGATTGCGATGTAAAAGCACAGATCACAGTTTCTTTACTTTTTTCTTTCCTTTTTTTTTTTTTTCTTTTTAATGACCAACAGTTCAGTTTAAAGATTTTCATAGCAAATACAATGGAAATCCTCACCAATTCTGACTGGAAATGGAACAAATTACATAGCTGAATTAAAAGCCAAGTAGGAATGATACAAAACATTTGAAAAATCTATGGTTGCTACAAATAGACATTTCTTGCATATATGAAGACAGAAATGGAAAACTTATGATGACAAATATTAAGATGCTTCTGCCAAGCCTGTGTGAGCAAAATATGACTAGCTTTTGTCAGCAGTTATTAAAGCATAATTTGTAGCCATTAAACCCTTCACATTATTCTGAAAGACCAACTCTGCCTTAATGAGAAGTCTGCATAGTGCTTATTTTGTGGCAAAATGATACAATAGAAGCTTAAAGATACAAACACTAGAATTATGAACTGACCCATCAACTGAACACCAAATGGGACCTGAGTAAAGGTATGGCTTCACTGACGATGGCAAAATTGCCATTGTCAGCCCGGCAT
This sequence comes from Podocnemis expansa, assembly GCA_007922195.1. Lineage (NCBI taxonomy): Eukaryota > Metazoa > Chordata > Testudines > Podocnemididae > Podocnemis > Podocnemis expansa. The sequence goes on along the minus strand of ML682005.1, from coordinate 31,082,068 downwards.
GCTGAGTGCTATTGACAAGTATGTACTCACTGCTGCACTCCAGAAGGTGGGTGCTGGAAGTCCTGCACCCTAACAGATGCAAGTGCCACACAACTCCTTGTTGCAACCCATTTGCGGTTGGCTTTCAGCAGCATGTCCCCATTTTATGTGCCTTGCTTATTTGTCGGTCAGCTGCCACTGAAAAGTCCTCCAAGCATAGGCTATGGCTAGGAAATCGGGAAGCAGTGGGATGGGGTAGGGGAAGAAAGCAAATACAGCACTATACCTAAAAGGTTGGAATACATGGAAGCGGCTTGGGGTCTTCGCTGTTTCCAGTAAGACAAGAGCTCTGTTTCATCCCTGTTACCATCCCACATGACTGGAGAGGAGAACTGTTTTCACCACCACCCTCTGTTGAGGTGGCAGCGGGGAAAGGAGTGCAGTGAAGAAGCTGTAGCCTCTTACAGGGATCTACTGAGCTACTTTTTAGACAAAATTTAAGCTGGTGCTGGAGTGGGAGCCAGAATCTGAGGCTCAGAGCTACTGCCTGCACACTATGTTCAGAGGTGTTTTAAAGGGCCATGTCTGTGCACTGATGCAGCCCAGACTTAGCCTGTGGTTTCACTCTGCAATCCTGCCAGTACCTTTGGGAATGTAAGTGAAGGGGGAGGAATGCTGGCAGTGGGCTGGCACCAACGCCCTGACACATGCTGCCTTTAGAGCCTAGCAAGTAATGCACACAATAGAGGAAGCCCTTGGAAGAGGCAGCTGGGGCTTGTATGGCCTTGGAGGGAAGCAGCCGCCTCCACCACCACCCCCACCCCATTCAGGCTAAAGGTAAGAAACAGGAATAAAGTAGGGGGCTGCTTGCAAGCCAGGTGCCACTTTCGCAAAGATCTCTCTGTCTCAGCTGGAAGACAATGACTGCAGGGTCCTGGGCTATAAGGTTTGTTCTGAGTTACAAACATTTAGGTGTTATGAACCACCTCCATTCAAGATATGTTTGTATATTTGCGGTTCTACTGAAATTAGACCAATAGCTAGTGTTACATGTATATGTATAACTGGGCAACTGCTGAGATTTTATTATTGCAGATTAAGACTTGTCTGTTTCATATGCTTACAGATGCTGGTTCTTTCATCAGTTCAGTGTGATTGCTCCCCTAAATAGTTGTTTTCAGAACTGAAGTCAAGGCCTTGAACACATTTTAAACATATCAAAGTCCCATCAACTTCCACAGGATTTAACCATATATTTAAAATTTAGTAAGTACTTAAGTGTTTTCTTGAACAGTGACTTCTGTGATGTAATGCTTTTGACCTCATAGCTTTATTTCCCCAAACTGAATGGTAGAAAGAATTGTTATGAATGGGAGGCAACAGAGAGAAAGTGAACTAAGAACATCTTAATCTTGGTTCACATGGTACAAATATGCTAAGAAAGGGAGTTAATAAAAAGGTATGTATTTTTTGAGATTTAGGAAAAATGGCTTTTTTGTTTGTTTTTCATAATAAATAATTGATTACGGAAACTTTAGCTAGCAACTGTTGGTGGAGATTTCCATGCTACCAACTCTGGCTTACTCTGTGTAAAATTACTAAATAATAAGAAAAGAAGGGAATGCTAATGCTCCCATGTAATTTTCCTTCTGTAACAAGGAAAAAAGATCTGTCCATCAATTTCAGTGGACTTTGACTCTAAAAATAAACATTGAGAATATCTCTATAATTAAAAAAAATACTAAATAAAATATTGATGCAGATTATTCAGGAGAAACTGAATAATTTCTAAGGATCAAAGTCCTCAGTTGTGTTTCCCAAGAGCCAAGTATAGTTATGTGATGATAGACCCTGTTGTCTAGAAAAATTTTAACAGAAGTGTGGATTATGGGATTCTCTGATTCACAGATGGTAGAAATTACCCAAAATGCTAAGGATTGTATATTTCTGTGGGAAAATATTGTAATTTAATTTTAAGTCTGTCTAGTGTATTATCCCTTACTCAGACTTTTTGGGGCATTGACAATTACACTTCCAGTCTGGAGGATGGACTTACTGAAGTTAACAATTCCTGCCCCATTGTGTTAGTGGACTTTGGATCAAGTCCATGCTGAGGATGTGTTGTTTTATCTCTTATTATCAGCTGCTAGGATTTTTGTCCATGTAGATTGGGTGAAAGGGCAAAAAGCAAGGCACCTTCACTTTACAGGTAATTTAAAATAATCTAGGAAATTTATCCATTGAATAAAATGACTAACCTGAAATGTGATCTATATAACAGAGATCAGAAAACATGACTATATTTAATCAAGAATATTTCTCCATATTAAGATCATTGGAACTTCCATTTAGTTATAAAGTATGCGTTGACCTCTTTGTCCAGGACCCTTTTTGCTACCTGGATAGTTGGTCTTGCACTCATGTACTAATAGTTTATTGTTTATTTGGGATCATGAAAAAATAAAAAGAAGGAGTAATCTGTGGTACCTATTAACAGATCTGAAATTTCTGCTATTTGTTTTTAAATCTGATATAACCAAATATTTGTGTTAACCCATTTCATGCTTGGAACTAAATGGCATAAATTACTAACATGTTATGCTGGATGTCTTTTATGATACAATCTGTACTCCACTGCTTAACTTAGAGCTTTATCCTGCTCACACTAAAGTCCATGGCCAAACTCCCATTCTATTCATCAGGGTATAATGAAGTCCTTTGGCTTTTTTATTTTTATTTTAAGCAATTGAACTAAATGTTGTAGGAAACAGATGCTTATCTGTAATAGTAAGATGTTAAAACTTAAAAAAGTATATGCAGAATGGGATATTGATTACCCACATGTCAGTATATTTTGCTTTAATTATATCATACAACATAAACTTTTTATTGCAATGTGTCTCTTAGCCACTGTTTTCTTTCAAAATAAAAATTCAAAAGGTTTATGGGCAAAACAACATTCTAATTACTGACCAAAGTCCTTGAAAATTGAGATTACACAGAGTGTTGGTAAACAGACATTAGCATTCATATTTATGTTAAGTTGGATCCTCGATGTATTGCTATCTTGAATAAATTTCATTTGCTGTTAATCACAGACTCATTTGTATAATGTTGGCACTAACTTTACCCAACATAATATGTTCATAATGAGATTTTTTCTGAAAATGATTTATATCATAGAGATAGTGTACCATCAGGTTTTAGGGTGCTATAACTGTCTAAAAATTAAGATTTTGGCATCTGGTTGAAAGACATAGTAACCTGATCTTCAATAAACCTGTTGTGTTATCTCCCACAATGGTTTATTATATGATGGTGATCAAGATTTTAGCTTTGTTCAGAATGGTCTATTACTTTTTTATTGGCTGTTTGGATCCTCATGATGCTTATTGGGGAAAGGACAGTTCTCTTAGACTGGACAGATGGTATATAAAAATCTGGGAAAAATTAGACATGGAAATAATGACCAGTCTCAAGAATAACTTGTATGACAGAGATTTGGATATTTGTCTTTTATTTCTTTTGATGAAAGTAGAAGCTGAGTTATAGCCAACATCTTTAATTAATATTTCCTGATATAAAGAGTATAGATTCCAGCTGCCTTGTTTAACTTACATTTTTAAGCATAGATGTATATTTAGCAAATGTATTTCAGTGTTTTTGTGTGTTCTTAGTGACCCATATGATCAGCTTCCTTTTGTCATTGTATTGTGGTAGCCTCAAACTCGAGACCAGATTCTGATACTTTTATTTATCACGGGCAGCATCTTTCTCCATATATAGTCCTAGCAAAGTCAAAGGGGATGTGCTTACACTAATGAGAAACTCAATTTAAGTATGGTTATCCGAATCTGGTCATATGATTTTTTTTCAGAAACCTGCAGTACCACTATCTGAAAACAGAAGTTATAATGGAAGTCTTTAATATAACCTTATCTGTAGCTGTCATTAACAACATGTTTTGTTTGTGCATGTAGTCTTGTACAAATATATTGATGTGAGCTAGTGTATATGTAAGTGAGAGGAAGCTCAACAGAAAAACACAAATTGCACTTTTCAATTGTCCCCCTGTACCTAGGACTTTAATCAACTGACTCTTCATTCAGCATTAGACTTTCTATCTTTGGAACAGAACTTTCATGGAATTAGAAACTTTCCCTATTTAAAAATTCTTAAATTTCACAGTCTCCTGCTCTGTATTGTGGAGAAGTTTTGTAACACCTTCTTAAACATTCCATCTGGACTGATCCACTTTCTTAGCTGTCAGGTGACTAGTTTTATGATAATATGGGATTCACTATATACATCAGAAGGACAAAGCTCTATCTTCCTTCAAGAGGATACTAGAAAGAATTGTCAATGGGTATGTGAGCACATAATTAATTAGCCATTTGCTTGTTTTATTATGAAAAAAACATACTGCAAGCAAATAATCTACCTGAGAAATGCTCAGATTTGCAATACAGGAAGCATAATCCAAATCCATTCTCTACTGTAAAAGAGATAAGGGAACTCTAAGCACTAGGGTGGGGTAAGACCATGAGGGGGAGGAGATGGAGGAAATATTTTTAAATATTTATTTGGATGGTAACTGTGAATTCAATTTGATGATATTCAAGCTGTTTTTCTGAAAAAAAGTCAAATAATAATTTTGTTTATCAGAATTTTGTAGGAAAAGAAGTTATATGACTATTTGCAAAATAAGGTTTGCACCAGACACTCTTGCAAACCATGTAGGAATCTCTGTTTTCCCTACTTGTATAAAAGTTTCACTCATGTAATCAAAAAGAAAAAAAATACTGTATGATTAAAGTGACCTGTACTACACATAACCAATGAATAGTCATGGTGATTAGCTTGAGGATAGCACATGGATGAATGAAATATATAGGTGAAAAAATTCACACATTTCTAAATAATCAACCATTCTCTGTTCCTCCCCTGGGCAATGAACACATTGGGAGTGCCTACCAGTTCCCCAAAAGAGTGTACCTGTTGGTTATGCTCTGTCTTGATGATGCTTTCACTGAGGATTCTTTACACAAGCCATACTGTGCCAATTGCCTCCCTTCTGGGTAGACCCCTTTTGGACCATCGTTTGTGCCTAACATTACTGGGTAAGCCATGCATTGACCATATACCACTGGGGAATACTGCATGTTAAGGGTGATATGAGAACAATGGAACCCCCTGCTCTGGGGAAGACTAGAAAAGAGATGACCGTACAGGCAAGGGAAGAAAATACAGTGAAGGAAGCATTGAAAGCATAGAATTAAAACACTGCATGTTCCATGTTTCCACATAATGGGTATGTGCCTGTCCATATTCCACTGGAGAATGCCAGACTGGGCCACACGCAAGAGCTGATGCCCTTCTCTGAAAACATGAGCAACTGTATGCCACTTGCTGCTAAATTGCCCATGTTAGCTGTGCTTTTTTTTGGTCTGTCATCCACAGGACGGTAATGCATGGACCATTGTCTTTCTGCATATCACTATGGATTTCTGCGAATGTACTCACTGTTCAGCTTCGAATATTGTATACTATAAACCCACATTCTATTAAGTTCCAAAGGGGTAGCCATGTTAGTCTAGATCAGCAAAACAAACAAGGAATCCTGTGGCACTTAAAGAATAACTGTTTATTGCATGAGCTTTCATGGAAGAAAATCCCACTTCATCAGACTCTTAGAAGCACTCATGCAATAAATAAATTTGTTAATTAAGTGACACAGGACTACTTGTTTGTTTCACATTCTATTAAGTAACATCACATGAGGAAGCTCTGTGCTTCCACGCACAGCTCAGGAATACTGCATGAGCCAGATGACCAGCTGACTTCTGGGATTTTAGTCACGTTAATTCCTTATTCTGGATATTGGGCTATTGGCTAATTGAAAGGAACTGAAATAAGAGCAATGTTCATGACTATAAAACTTTTAAGATTTTCATTGCTGCTAACTTCATAAAACTGCACAACTTCATTGCCCATCTGTTCTAGAATAACCATCTCAGTTTTTACAGAATTTTGTCAAGAATCATATTAGGTTACAATGTCCTATGAAACATTCAGATGTCCTTCAGCATGAGGACTCTCCCAGGTCTGTTTGAAGTTAAAATGACTCTCTCTGACATATTTATGAGCATCAGTATTTAGGGTGAAGTATTATCCTAAACATTTCCATTTTTATGGAGGTGCTGTGCATTGACAGCCTTTTATTTTGAAGGATAACTACTACTGAGAGGAGAAAGTTTCGCTGATTCAGAAGACATCAAACAAACCTCAGTGGAGATCATTATCCTCACTAACAGAGCAGCTGAACCTGTTGCAAGTCCACTTTTGAGCTGCTATACACTGCATATGAAAGGTAAGTACTTGGGAAATTTGATGACTTGGCAGAATTAGATGCAGATGAGGAAGGTGGGGGGGAAGCGAGGAAGGTGGCAAATAAGTACAGCATCTGTCAAAAATATAAGCAAAATTTATGCACATTGCTGCCTGAATGCAAGGCAAAATTCATAATTTTCAAGCTTGCATTTTGTTCTGTATATATTTTTGTAGACTTTCATATATATTTTGTCATAGGAAAATTGTAGGGCCTCAGTGTTACAGGCACTACATCAAAGCAATGCAAAGTGTATAATTTAAACCACCTTTGGTTTTAAGTATAATTTAAACCACGTTGGGGCTTTACATAGACACAGGTGTACAGAGAGAATCAGGAAGACAACATTTATTTTATTTTTCAACTTAGCTTTTTCTTTAAGAAAGCAGAGTTATAAGGAGCAACGGGATGGATTGAGAAGGGGCTAAAAAATGGTGATTAATCTGAATGCACTGTGAGAGCGTGGACAAGGGGTGGTGTAACAGTGATTAAACCTGACGCGACAGGGAGGACAGTAAGTTAAGCTCCTAGGAGCCAAAGTGATTTAGCGAAACCTGTGGGTGGTGGTGATATGAAATCCAGTGCTCCAGGGAAGAATGGAGAATAGATGACAGGGCAGCCAGGGCAGGAAGGGGAAGAAAATGATGTGTTTAACGTATGGAATTGAAATACTGAGAGTTCCATGCTTCCATCTAATGGGCAATTGGAGTTTTCTTAGAATATTTAATGTTTATTAATGAGACAGAGAGACTGGAGACTCCATATGCAGAGTGAGCAACTGAATCAACAAGAAAGCTGCAAACAAGGTAGCTTAAGGGTTTCTGGAGTCCAACTGGGAGTTCTGGAATTGGTTTCGTTCTTGCAATGCATGAAAAATTAAGTTTAAATACTAAACTGTGCATGATTTGCATGAGTTTTGTACATGTGTAAATTATGACCTGCATAAATCATTTTAATCTAAACATGTATAAGACAAAATTCTAAAGCAGTTTTACAAAACATACAGCCAATTAAATTTTTCACTTTACTTGCTAGTAAAGACGTGTGTAAATCTGACATCAATGTAAGTTTATGCAGCTTTACTGGCTGAAATCAAAGAGGTTTATCCAGATGTATAAATGATAGGTTCCCTTAAATAGTGGTGTGGAAATATACATTTCCTATTTATGAATACTTACAGCCACCCTCCTCAAATCTCTGTCTCTTAATCAATCCTTCCTTAGAGGAAGGTCAGGGAGGAGTCAGCTGATTTTACAGCCCCTTTTCCCCTCACCCTTTAGACAGGGGCATCACTGGCGCCTGGCACATGGGGCCCGTGCCCCGAATCCTGGGGCCAGTTCTCCGGGTCCTGGCAGGGCTCCTGCCTCTCCCGGTCTCTGGCCAGATCTGGCTGGAGATCCAGGGCCTGGCTGCTTGCTGCAGTGGCCACTTCCGGCCCTTTCCTAGGCCAGGTGGCCCCGTGGCCACAGCTGCCACTCCCTGCCCTGTCCCCAGCCAGGGGCATGGCCTGCATTCAGTGGTGGGGTCTGGACCGTTGCCCCAGGTCCTTCCCTGGGGCAGCAACACTCCTGCCTTTAGATATTTTGGAGACACTCTGGTACATTCAGGATTTACAGAGAATACAAGTGGGCTAGGAGAAGGAATGGGCAGGATGGATCTATAAAGGACACACAACCACTTGCTGGCTTTCCAGAGCTTAGATGCCAAAACTAATAGACCTTCTAGGTACTGGTGTCAGCTGTGGGAACCCTTGGTATAATGCTCGCATTGAGTTGTGCTGCCAGAGACCAGAACACGGGCAATCACAATGTACCAAAGCTCATGGTATCTTCATGGAACTATACTGGGGGTCTTGCTCTGAGAGGCTAGCTTCTCTTTGCTTCCCTGTGGTGCAGTTCCTTTTATTATTCAGCTGAATAATAAACTCTGAACCACACCTTGTTCTCTGCTTATTCCAGTCTCAGCTGGGAACGGGCCTTCATCTTTGGGGAGGATTCGTGGTTTCCCCCACACCTGCATGGGCTGGGGGTTATGGGTGGGGTAGGGAGCTTGAGGGGGGAGCTGAGAAGTGGTTGCAAATGGCTTCTTGGATGGGGGTCTGGGCAATACAGGAAGAAGCCCTCCTATTTGGAGGTGTGGGGGAAAACTGGTCTGGGTTCTCAACCTGGAAAGAGAAACCACAAATCCTCCCCAAAGGTGAAGGCCCATTCCCAGCTGAGACTCAGCAGAGAATGAGGTGTGGTTCAGAGTTTATTATTCAGCTGAATAATAAAAGAAACTGCATCTGAGAGAAGCAAAAAGAAGCTAGCCTCTCAGAGCAAGAACCCCCAGTATAGGGGTTACAGGTCATACATACCTTCTAACATGCAAAATATGGTATACATAATACTACAAGCTCATGCATAAAACAACAAGTTACATCATGCCTAAAAATCCCTACATGGTGTTACTACTCTTAATATGCAGGTTACACAATTAGATTATACTTAATAGGCAGCATATACTTAGCCCGCCTCTGTTGTTGTTTACAGCTTATTTGGGTAACAGCTACTGTCCTTGACCAATGAGAGTAGCCAGACTCCTATGACCCCTTGGCTACCCTGGCCCCCGTCAACCTGTTTACCAGACTAGGTTGATAGCTTCCCAGCAGGGTCCAGACAGGAGGGACTGTCTTATAATCTAAATTTGTGGATCACCCTTATTATCTATAGAAACAGTCTACCTTCTTACCCTTAACCCTAAGCCACTAGCTTCTCTGACTATCTATGACTTGATATACATTCTGTAATTAATGTCTTAGCAAACACAGAGCCTCTCACACAGAGCTTCCAAATCAAAATGACTCCACCTTGCAATTTCCTTTACAGAGGGTTCCAGGGCCCACCAAATTATTTTTTAACCACTGTGTGAGGGTGAAGGCTCTCTTCTTCCTGGATTGATTTCTCAGTAATTGTGTGGGGCACAGACATAAAGTAGGGGGACAGACAAAGAATTACATTTACCTTTAAAGTATATGTTAGCTAATGTTGTGTGTATGTCTTTCAGTGTCATAAGTTAAATAATTTTGTAATAACATATAACAGACATAACCAATGTCCAACAAGACTCCATAGTGGTAGTTTGGAACTCCTGCTTAAACATTGTACTGCATTTTGTATACTTGATGAAATCTGGTTTAGGCTTATGCTGTATATTTTCTTTTAAATGTGTGAACAAGGTGTGTTTGTGAATTACCATCTAAATAGCTGAACAATGCAGACATCTCCAATGAAAGCAAACAGAAGGAGCCACCCCAGACAGAAGACAACAAAATACAATCAAGTCTGCAAGTGGCTGGTGACCAATGATCTCACAAGACCCCTGAGGCAACATGCCACAACAAATCCCATAGACAAAGGTGGGGGAGAGGGGGTATTAGGAGTTGGCTTAAGTGTGGGGAGGGAAATAGGAGGGCTTTAAACAATAAAACAGTTCCTTTACATATTTCTATCAATGGTGCTCAAAAGAAAAGAATCCAACATCCTGTGCAACTGGATTTGGCTTTGTGGGGCAAGTAGGGGTACAAACAGTAAGATCAGACTGGTTTGATTACTGAGTATCATTTATTTACTGCCACTCTTCAGACTGGAAGTACTATTTAACTCTGCTCTTCTCTTTTGCTCTCTTATACACAGCTTAAGAACACCAGACAGTAAAACACAAAGTTAGCCTTTCTCTTGTTGACAAGCTCTTGAGGGCTAGCCATTAGTGTAGTGTAGCTCAACAAAACAAGTAAGGAGTCTTGTGGCACCTTTAAAGAGTAACAAATGTATTTATTGCAGAGCTTCTTGTGGTTGAATTCCCACTTCCAAGGAAATTAGAAAATGAGGGGAGGGGGTCATGAGTCTTTAAAAGTGCCAGTAGAAAAAAAGTGCCAGTTTCAGGTGTATTTCTGACCAGTGTCAGAAAACTAAAGAATTCATTCCTGTACAGAAAGGTGTAGTTTATTGACAGTGTGGCCAGTGGCTTTTTGAGTCAGGAACAGCAGCTAGATTCCACAGTATTAAGGGTCTGTGTGTGACTGGAAGCCGTGGGGGAAGCAGACTGAGACACAGACTGGTGGGAGCTGGTAGACAGTGCCACAATTGAGGGAAACTGGGGCCCAGAGACGAGGATGGGCCTTTGCCCCTCCCCTAGACAGTCAAATGTGGGCAAGCTCACTAGTCATTGACTTCAATTAGTGCCTGCAACCTTCAAGTTGACTTTAATTATTGCCTAATTGACTCATCTTTAATTTTAGTTGACTTTAATTCGTGTCTGCAACCCTCGGATGGAACCTCACTCTGGAAAGGGTGGACTTAGAGGACTTAGCCATAGCGCTAATGTCCTAAAAGTGGACTCAGGACCAGAGTTCAGCATGGAACAGTTGGAGCACTGAGCACGTGGCAGGGACCAGTTGAGACTAATTCCACAGTACAACCACCAGGAAGTGCCCAGCAGGTAGTCATGTGCAGCAGATTGTTTATGCTATTTAAATTAACTCCATTACTATTAAATTGTTTCAGGTATATAAATGCATCCAGCACAGCATGTTTCAAACATGTGGGATTTGAGGGTGGGGCTTGGGCCTGTGCCCCGGATCTTTTTCTTATCCAGCAACGCCCCTGACACCTAGCCAGACAATGGATAATGTTACCAGAGAGACCAGGCTTTCAAACTTCCAGAGAAGACAAAGGAAAGAAAGAAACCTTACCCTGGAGGATTGGGAGGATGGGGTTAACCTTAAGGTTTCTGAACTCCCCAGGATGTAATTAAACTAAAATCCTGTGCTACTAAGACCACTGAGGTAAACCAAAAAACAACTGGCTAAATATTCAGAAAGCCAGAGGGGCCTTAGACATTCTAGTCCTCTGGCAAACCATTTGTATTGAAGGCATAACACAGCTAATGATAAAAAGCACTCTTATGCTACTGTATATAAAGGTTTATGATGATGTTAACTCTTGTGACTTTCTGCCAAAGTATGTAAAATGTACCTTGCACCTGACATTTCATAAAATCTTTGAAACTTGTTCAGAGCTGTAATAGTGCAAATCCAAATTCAACCCTTTTGTGATGCATCCAGGAGTGTATAGGTGACCCCCCCACCTTTCTGCATCAATCTTGGGCGTGTGACACTGTCCGGGTCCAGGGGACTGTTCATGGTTATCTTTCACTTTAATATTTCATATTTTCAATAATCCATATGTGATATGCCATGTTTGGTGTCAGTAGAAAAGCTATAATCTGCTAAGAATGATTATATGGTTTATATGTAGGTATCATGCCTGTATTAGACATTAGAAATCTATTTGGTTTTATGTGTGTTCTAAGTGATTTGTTCTTAAGGCAATCCCAGGCTCGCCCTGCCTTTTGCCAGCCCCAATGGGTAGGGGGCTGAGGCAACGTCCTGCTTATTTAGGATTGGCTGTGGCAGTGGCCCTTTCTGGGGGGCCATCTTGCCATACTTCCCATGTGCCCCTCTTCCAATTCAAACTAGCAAGTCCTGTCCATGGACCTGCTAGCTCAAACTGGATTTTCTAGTGTGGCCATGCTAATTTGAACTGACTGAATTCAAATTAATAATTATTAGGTCAAATTGATTAATTCAAATTCAGTCAGTTCGAATTAGCATTCTAAGTGTACATATAGCCTTGGAGACAGGCAGTCAGGCAACAAAGTTTTTAAAATATTCTGCTATTTATGTGATTTATAGTAAAAATCAGTCCACAATCAGTTTGAGAGATGTGATTAAAATATTCCACCTGCTTGGGTTAAAAACTAGCCACCTTTAAAAAATGCAGAAAAGTAAATAACAAATCTAAAACACAAATCCCACTCTGACCAAGTTTTTACCCAAGAAAGAGAAGAGAGCTAGAAACTCCACGAATGCCATAGCATTGCTACTTTTATGGAAGCTTCTCAGATTCTACGATGAGGAGTGTTTGTATAAAACTTTAAAATAACCAATAGACAGATGGTGGGTAAAATAAATGTATAGTTTTAATTCATTTTAATCCTAAAACATTCTGTGGATTAAATTTGCAGAAGTGATTAGTGATTTTGGGTGACCAAATAAGTAAACTTTTAAATAACCTGATTTTCTGAAAGTGCTGAATCCCCCAGCCTTTGAAGACACCCATAATCTGAGGCACCTGCAAAACGGTAGTCATTTGAAAATGTAGGAATTGGTGTTCACTGCATAACAATGGGTGAAGATGTTTTTTGTTTGTTTATTTTCAAACCTGCTAAAGGAGTAGTGTAATGGGAAAAAAAAGAAGTGGGTAAACTCAACTCTGTATTCCCTGAAGAAGAAAGAAGTAACTCCCTTTTATCTGTGTTTACCATTACCTACACTACTGCATTCAAGTCTTTTGGGTTCAGAATTGGACTGAAAATTTGAGTTATTCCAAGTTTGAGTTGGCCAGGCATGACAGGAAAAAAAAATGCTTTTCAGAACTTATGACAAAGCTAGTGCTCTTAGAAACCATCTGAGATGATAACTACGGCCTTTATCAGGACTGGAAAAAACTGATTTGGAGGTACTTCAGTGTGCAGAGCTACACTGCTGTATACCTTTGAATCAAGATGTCATTTCTCCCTTTGTTGAAATTTCAAAAATATCCCAGGCCTTTTAAATCTCCATCATGCAGCCACTCAGAATGGCTGAAAGGAAAGTTATGAATTTCCCCACTGGCATAAGAACAAGGAATGAGAACCTGGATTATTGTTTTTCTTTGTTGTTATCCACTGAAAGCACTTGCAAGGCCTTGCTGAGAATGTGCTGTGTTGTCTGTAAGCCTTTGGCAAGACTCAGACAGTTTTCAGTCTGCAACAATTTAATGTCAAATAAAAAGAGGGGTTACTATTTTTCTTCAGAATACTTTGAAATGTGATGCAAATGATGAGGATTATACAACACCATTGACAATGGTAATAACTTTGTTAAAGCACTTACAGCAACACTTTGTTTGTGTTGCTAAGCGTGTGGAATGTTTTGCACAGTCCCAGTTTTGTAGTTCTTAGGTTTCTGGGTAATAAACGGCTGGCACAGAATGTGCTCACAACTGTCAGGAAGAAAACTGGGCCTTAGCATACATTGTTGCTCCTCCCTTTCTTCTCCTTCTTGGTCCTGTTTTTATATACTCATGGTGCTCATTTAACTCTGATGATTATATTGCAAGTAGAGAAGGGAAACTGCAGTCCTTGGTATGCAGGGCTGTCCCTAGCCTGCTGTGGGGTCGGTAAAGCTGGGGCATTGGCAGCAGCCAGGCACTTCACAGTCATTTCCAGTGCATAGCTGGGAGGTAGCTTCAACTGTTCATCGCCAAGCTGGTCCCAACATGAAGCCACCTTTCTCTCACTGGGTCTCGAAGTGCAGTCAGGAGATGGGCTGAAGCTGCCACCTCCCATTCAGTGTTTGCTCCCAGCTAGGAGAAGGGCAGCAGTCACCTTCTTCCCACCCAGTCTCAGCAGGAAGCTAGGCCCCTGGCAGCAATGGCTTGCTTCCAAGCCAGTTCTAGTGCAAAGTACGGGGGCCAAGGTGGTTGCCTCCATTCACCATAATGTAGGGACAGCTTTGTTTGTATGACTGAAAGAAGGGCAGTAAGACGAGACAACCTGGTTGCTGCATTCTGTCTGACTGTACAATTGGACCTAGGGCAGAGGTGAGAAGTAGGGGAGGGAAAGTGCTTGGATGTAGAAAAATTGTGCTATGGCTGAAACAAGGGTCAGGAGAACGAAGAGTGCATCTGATCAAATAGTAGGCGCATGTATCCAACATGGCCCACAATGATGTGCTTGCCTCACAGAAGATGCTATGTCTGGGTGAAAGTGAGTTAAGATGGAAGAAAGGGCAGGGTAGGGCATGCACAAGTGTTGCTGTTGAATAGTGTCATTAATCAAAAAAGAATAAGCACCTTGCCTTTTTACTATAACTGATTGAAAGATGAGAGTGTGCTACTTCAGCATTTTCAGTTTGAAACCAACATTAGAGGTAAACTCCTCAGCTGGATGATCAGGGAATGTGTGTGAGTCATATTGTCTCTCAGCAATAAGTCATACGCATTTTAGAATAGGTGCCATGCATTTAAATCCTAGAGATCAAAGACAAATACCACAGACCTTTTTTCAAAGCAAAGCCTCATAAAAGAACTGCAGATCTGAAACGAGAATTGACATAGGAATTTGTGGCTCCAGCAGAATCATATTGGTGTCAGAAAATAATATCCTGGTTATCAGGCTTATATTTTATGCCGTTTTTATGCAGTAAATGCAGGGTTGCTAATTTTGGTTGGACGTATTCCTGAAGATTTCATCATGACATAATCTTTTAATTAAAAATTAATCTTTAATTCCTTCAGATTCCAGGACAATCCTGGACGGTTGGCAACCAAAAATGGATGACTGGGACACTTCCAAGGTTCTGAGTGCTTTAAGCAATGCTTTTATTCCAAGTAGCTTGTCTGTGATGTTGTAATAAACACAGTTAAGTAGCAGCAGTGGGCTGAACAAAAGTTTAAACAGCAGTATTGTTTTGTTGTGAACTAAAGTGTATCCTGTAGTATATTACTGATAAGAAGACCAGGGTCAGGATAAACCTTTATTATGAACAGGAGCTATGTATAGAATGAGGTGACAGAACTTTCCACTCTCTTCTGTAGCCTGTGATTGCCCTCCCCTAGACTTTCTTTCTGCTCCAGCAAAAAGGTTCCCAGGAAACTAAAGACTTTCAAGATTTTGGCATCTCCACACTCCCTGAAGGATTACTTTATAGTACACATCCAGCCTCTTAAGATGAAAGGTCAGACATTAATACAGCAAAGCTTCCCTTGTGCAGTAAATGCAATGAGGAGCAACTTGCTTCAGACAAGTTGATGAGAAGAAAAGAAAATCCAAGCATAATGCTCTGCTCAAATATTAATTCCACTTTAGTGCTTTCCTTATGATTTCCAGATAGCTCCTTCCACCATGAAGGATTAGATTAGGTGCCTGCTGCTAGGAAAACTCATCAGCATTTCCTTTAAACACCTGCTAATTCATCCAGTCTTTATTGGTAGATTGAGTAGCTTTGGGAAGGTATCTAAACTCAATTCCTTCCACAGCGTATGGCTGGATCTCTTTCCCTCATGAAAGAAACTTGCAATGCAGTAGCTGTCCTGCTGTCTTTCAGGTCTTTAGAGCAGTGGTTCCCAATCTTTTCAGTAACAGGGCATACTTCAATGATACAAACAATTCCAGGGCATACTTGCTTCTTTCAGCTAAACTGATTGCTCATATACTTAAATTTCCTATGGTTCTGGTCTTACTAGAGTGGTTTGCAACATAATGCAGACAACAAGCTAAAGAAAGATAAAATGCATTAATGTTTTAAATCCACCAGAAAAAAATGCACGTCATCTCAATTTTGCCCTTTGGCCACCTGCGTTTAGAATTGTCATGTTTTAGAACTGAAAGACCAACAAGTTGCTTTTAATTTGATAATTAATTTTCGTGAGATTTATGGTTGGATAGAATATTGTTTAAGGTGAAACAATGTTTTTTTACATTGATTTTCATTAGCTTTGTACAGAATTTCTTGGCACACTTGGACAGTTCTCATAGCAAACTAGTGTGCTATGGCACAGTAGTTGAAAACCACTGCTTTAGATGCTGGTTAATTATTTTTTTTCTTCTTCTCAGATAAGAAAACAAGTTGTTAGCCAAAAAGGCTGCTGTCTATTTTGCTAAAAACAGGTACTTGACCCTGCTGGATCTGTTACCGGGAGATCAATCAAAAAGTGATTGGTAAAAACAACAGTTTGTTTATTGTAAGCTCACAAACAAATCAAACATGAGACTAAACACCTACCCCAGCTTCCCTCCCTCCATGTGTCCCTCTGTCCAACCATCCCAGACGCAATAGCTATGGTTGGCCTTCACTCAGGTCAGAGTTGATCGTCTGTGGTGGAGGCTGCAAGCAATGATATGGGTGTTGCCGTCTTCTCCTCCTCCTGGTCATGATGTCAGCGTGTCTTCTGGATTTCTTCTGGCCTCTTTCTTAGTCCAACCCCCGTGCAAATAAACAGGGCACTGGCTGCCACTCAGAAGGACAGCACCCTTCCTCAGGAGTTTCTCGCTTAAATAAAGTCTCCCAACCAACCGCAAGGCTGTCATTTTCCCGCCTTGTCTCTGTGTTGTGCACACAGCCCTTCTCTGGCTGCTGCACTCAGCACTAATTTTGCACACGGCACCCTGTATCTGGGCAGAGTTAGCTACTTGGCATGCTGCCCAGTCTGGCACCCTGCCAACTACAGCCTCCTGTTAATCAACTTTGCTCAACTTTCCAATAACTTAACTTTTCCCTAACAAAGTGATGTATAAAATACCTTGCTTTCAAGGTGTAGCATATATGAATATCACCTTTTGTTTTGTTTTGTTTTGTTGTTTTTCAGATCTAGTTTTTGCCCAGCAAAGCAGCAACTTTTTCTTTAGGTAAAAAGGTTTCAGTGAAATAACATATTCAGTGAAGGACATCCTTTCAATCTAATTGCTGTGCTCTTCTGGGCATTATATTAGTTTCTTCTCTTCCATTATTTAGTAAGTTTATAAATAATTGTCAGTCATTTGGACATGTTTTTTTTCCCCCTCAAATATTGCTCAACCAAATCCTCCAGTCACTCATTACTTCAGTAACTGGTTCAGAGGAATCAGATGCTTAAATATTGAGTTGAGAAGTCCTTACCATTTTGGAAGCTGTACATGTCATTTACAGTTTAAAGATGGTTTCCTCAGCCTCCATTGCAATACCTGTGGCGCTTATTAATGAGAGGAAAGAATAAGTTTCCTGTCTTAAAGAAATCACACATGTTAAACTATTTCCTCCCCTCAAAGACATACACGAGATTTCATTTGTAAACAGGAAAAGCTTACCAGGCTGAGTAGCAAAGATGATGTACTAAAAAAAGGGCTGCAAATGATAGAATACTAAAATAATATTTTCTCATTCTGGGAATTTGGTTGTTGGGCATCATTCTTAATTACTGTGGGCTTTACACAAGATCAAGGCACTCATAGAACACAGCATTGCTTCTTTAGTGTATGTGGGTGTGATGGAATACAGAAACATCACACCAGTAGGGAAAAGGATTAAAAAGAACTTATGGGTCCAGCTAGCTTTGCTCTGCCATAGTTGTGTCAATATCAGTCTTGATGGGGAGCGAAAAAGAGAGAACTTGGCTTCGTTTGGGACTGACTGATGAAGAGGCAATTCTGCCCTTTTCTCTATGTGCCGACTGAGTGAGAAAAACTCATCCCTGACAGAGATTGCCTTCTATGATGAGATGCCTGGATATGTGGATGTGAGAATAGCTGTTGATGTGATATACCTTGACTTTAGCAAAGTTTTTGATCCAGTTTCCCATAGCATTCTTGTTAGAAAGTTAAGAAAGTGTGGTTTGGGTGAATGGACCATAAAGTGGATAGGAAGCTGACTAGATCATTGGGTTCAGTGGGTAGGGATCAATGGCTCAATGTCTAGTTGGCAGCCAGTAACTAGTGGAGTGCCCCAAGGCTCAGTCCTGGGGCTGGTTCTGTTCAACATCTTCATTAATGATCTGGATGATGGGATAGATTGCATACTCAGTAAATTTGCAGATGACACCAAGCTGAGGGGAGTGGTAAACACACTAGAAGGTAGGGATAGGATTCAGGGAGATCTAGACAAATTGGAGCATTGGGCCAAATGAAATCTCATCAGGTTCAGATGGAAGAATCCCATGTACTGCTACAGGCTGGGGACTAACTGGCAGCACTGTAGAAAAGGACCTGGGGATTTTGGTGGATGGGCAGCTGAATATGAGTCAACATTGTGCTTTTGTTGCCAAAAAGGCCAATGGCATATTGGTCTGCATCAGTAGATCGAAGGATGTGATTATTCCCTTCTGTTCAGCTATGGGGAGGTCACATCTGGAGAACTGGGTCTGGTTTTGGGCTCCACACTACAGAAAGGATGTTTACAAATTAGAAAGAGTCCAGCGGAGGGCAACAAAAATAATTAGGAGGTTAGGGAACATGACTTACAAGGAGAGACTGAAGGAACTAGGCTTATTTAGTCTGTAGAAGAGATGAGTTAGGGGGGTTTTGATAGCAATCTTCAACTACTTGAAGGGGTGCTCCAAAAAGGAGGGAGCTAGGCTGTTCTCAGTAGTAACGGAGGACAGAACAAGGAGCAGTGGTTTTAAACAGCAGCTGGGGAGGTCAAGGTTGGATATTAGGAAAAAAACCTTCTCACTAAGGGTGGTGAAATACTGGAATGAGTCATTTAGGGAGGTGATGGAATCTCCATCTTTGGAAACATTTAAGGCCCAGTTAGACAAAACTCTGGCTGTGATAATTTGGTGGGAATAGCCCTGCTTTTGGCCGGGGGTTTGGACTAGATGACCTCATGAGGTCCCTTCCAACTCTATGATTCCATGAGAGAGAGAGTTATAAGAAGATGAGGGTGCACCTGACAGTAAGTGAAATTTACTCTTTAACTATAAGGACATGGTGTGAGTAGACCCCCTCCAACTTTTCATCCACCTCTGTCTTGAGGAACTTGAGGCCATAACAGGATGCTATAAAAATTCTTCAAGGGACACCACTCAAGGTGACACACACCAGGCTATTTGGATTGTAGGGGCCATGTCCCAAGCTGAAAGGATATAGACAGCAATATCCTAGGGGAATGGACTTAGATGCTGTTGGAAGGACCCTACCAGTGTTGCTTCACAGAGGGCCCTGGGTGGGCCCCTAGTGAAGAGGGAGGGCCTAGGTACCCATAAGATCCCCTTAATTTCTGAGGGTAATATATGAATAGAGGCCAGAAGACTTCCAATCTGATGTCAGTACCCAGGCACTATTCAGGAAAGCAAGAGGCTAGATATCAAGTGTGCTAACTTCTAAGCCACCAGTCCTCTGAGCACTCTGTCAAAAAATAGTACAGAATGTGAGGAAATTTTCCAATATAAAAGAGTTGAAGAAACATAACAGAACAAAAATATCCTTCCAGTAAGTGCCCATTCCCATAGTCTAATGGAGTGCATCAGATGCTAAATTGGATGGCCAAAGAGAATGTGCAGCAGCAACTTTCAGCAAATGGCCAACCAACAGCAAAATTTGCTTCAACATCTAGAAATCTAATAGCAGCAGAAATTACAGCATGTGGTCAGGAAACGACATCCATCTGCCACATTGGAGAGCACCTGCATAGAGCCACATCCCAATCCCCAGGCTGGCTTACCAAGATGATGCTTGATGATAATCTCAATGCTTTCCTCAAGATCAATGGGCCATTTTGCTGGACCCACTAACTGGGGTGGTATAAATTTCTTTTTATCTTTTAGACCTGTTCCGGTCTGAGAATTTGCACAGGTCAAGGCAGCTGTTCACAATGCCTTGGACATTTCACAAAATGTTCCAGCAATGCTTCTGTAACACGTGAAACAAGGCCTTCAGGACCACGGCCTCACCTGGTCACCCAGAAGATACAAGAGTCATTCTGGAGATGACTCAGACTGGAGATGATGATAGAAGTTCAACTGGCTGAGCTGGTCTTGCATGGTTCTCCCAGATATTGTACACTGGGGGAAAAGGTTGAGTGTTATGGCACCATCCCAAAACAATGACTGATGCCATTCATCTCATGGAAAATTATTTGCCCAACCAGGGCCCCAATGGCATCAAGGGCCCCAGACTGCAGAGGAGAAAGTGGGCCATCGAAGTAAAAATTCTGAATGTCTTTCATACACTTCTCCCTCACCCTGATGTAGGAGGTCCCGAGCATTGAGGGATCCATGGATATCCCTAGTCGAAAGCCTGGACCCACTGACTCACAGCCCAGAGTAAGAGACTCCTGACCTAACAGTTTTTAAAAGCAAATGTCACTGGTTCCTGAACTAGATAGGAGCAGATAGGAACACCCACACAGCTAGGAACACCTGAATACCCAGAGGAGGGTCTAGCTGGAACATGGAAGACAAGACATGTTTTGCACGTAGTCACCCTTGGCACAGGTCTTGAGATTGTCCTTATACAGAGTGCATCTATGGGAAGATCTGGATCCTGAGCTCAACAAGGAAACCCTGTAAAGATGACCACCCTGGAAGGATGATGGTATAGAAGTGGCGGGGCTTGTGATCTCAGGATGTGCTCAGACTTTGAGGAATTCCACAGTACCAAACTCTGGGTCAACCCAAGGCATGTTACAATGTATGCATGAGGATGTGTGATCTTATCCCCTGTATTCAGGTGATTCTGACTGTAGGTGAGCTTACAACATGTGATGATTGGCATGGTCCTAACTATTGCCTAGCCCGTTTTCTTCTGTTGAGACTGGAACTATTTTGGGGAGATATTAAATTGGTTTGGGGGGCCATTTCCAGATACCACAGCCTCCCAACCTCCAGGCTCAGTTCCACCTGGGTCTCGTGGCTTGCAATTGTGACAGAGATCACTGATCTGGCAATGGGGACTTCCAACCACCTAGGGCTGACTCAGTTTACTGGATATACTAAGTCAGTTCTTCAGCTTCATTCAACAGCAACAGGTGGATGATTACTGAGCCAACCAAACACCCATGTTGTGGTGGTGACCATAAAGCTTTTCATCAAGCTGAACTGTATCCACACTTTGAAATTCAGGGTTTCTGCCTGTATCATCTTGTCAGGGACTGGTAGACACATGAAGTACAAACCCAGCTCCTGGTGCTTTGAGCTTATCTGAGGGAAGCTTTTTAGCTGGCCCCCGTCGTGCCCTATGTGAAATTCCTTGCAAGGAAGAAAATATTAGCCCATATCTAGTCTGTTACTTTTTTTACTTTGGTCCAGAGTCTATCCAGGCATTCTGAATTCTTGTGCCTCACACCCAGAGTGTCAGCTCACAGGCTGATGGAGAAAACTCCCTTGGTTCTCCTCTGTTTAGTAAGCATGCCCATTGCCCACATTAGAATGAACATAGTTGCCACCTGGAAAAAGAGTATCACAAGCTACCAATTCATTTTTGTAGTCATGGATGATGTGATCTGTAGTAATGGATGCTGAGACTGTATCATTATGCTCCATGAACATCAAAGTGGTTGCTGCTGTATTTGTGAAGCCTATCGCCTGGATTCGGGTATAATGGGAGATCATAACAGATCAGGGAACAAACTTTATGTCCCAGCCCATAAGGCAACTGTGTGTTGTTTGTTGAAAATCAACACCCACACTAGCACAATAATCCAAACTCTGCAGTTTTGAGTCTTTACTCAGTCAAAAGTTCTTGTTGAGATCACTGGGTGTTTTTCTTGGGTAAATCTTAATATAGGTCTTAACCATACAGTAACAGTCATCTCTGTACAAAAGCTTCTTGCCCTGGAATTATTCCTGAATGAAAATGGGTATTTCTGGTAGCCACAGTACTTAAGCTGATGTTCATCTTGCTAATTCCCACACTAGACAGAATACTGAAATAAAATAATCATCTACAACTATTTTTTTCTCTGTGCCATTTTTCCTCCTTAGTCTGATGAGGTTTGCCAGCTTTGCACGTGACATGTTTTTCTCATTTCCCATTGTATTCATGATTTATGCACAGGTGCTTTTGTTCACAAGAGTGTTTGAATATTGTTCCATATGGACACCCATATCTATATGCTTTTAGTCTCATGTTCTGAAATGTCTTTATTTTAGCTTGTTATGTCTCTGCTCCCCCTCTAGACTAGTGAAACATTAAGCAGTCAATGCTTCTGGTAGGTAGCTGCCTGTGGGAGTCCATCATGGTACTCTTCTCCAACGAGCAGGAGACCAAGTTTGCCTTGAAGGAATCTTTTGTGCCAGAAGCCCTGGTCCATTCCCTAGGTAACTTGGTGTCACAGGATGCTCTTTGGGGTATGATCTGTGCAACTTTTCTGGTTACTTTCGCAAAGTAATTGTGTGGTTCAGTGCAAAATATGTCATGCAAGGTTCCTTTTTAAATGTTCATAACATGTTCTGTGTTATTGTTAAGATGTCATGTTTCCCGAAGCATCATGTATGTGCGCAGATGTGAAACATGTTCTCATATATTTTACATAGCTCAGGGAGGCAGGAACTGAGATCTGTTTCCCAGCATGTAAATAGAAAGGCTACATCACAAAAGCTATGCAAACTTCAACCATGGAGGAAAAAGATCACTTCAGCACAGGATGAGAGGGGGTAAAGGGGGTTCTTCGAGTGCTGCTTGGATGCATTCAGTAATAGGTGTCCCCATGCCAGAGTGCTGGATTGGTCAAAAAAACTTTTGTCCTAGCCTGTCAGGAGAGGGTAGGTGGCCACTGCCCCCCCTCGCCACCCAGTGGCTATATATATGGCCGCCTCCCGATTCCTCCCCAGTTTTCATTTCTTCCACCTTGCACATCGGATCTGGAACGTCCGCTCCTTGCAAAAGCAAGCAGCCTATCCGTGTTTGTATGAGCTCCACACCCGACTGGGAGCACCTTTTCGTGGACCTAGTTCCACCAAAGAGGACCTCAGCCTTTGGGCCACAACATCGAGATCCACCTCATGCCATGCCAGGTTTTAAACCCTGCACCGAGTGTGGCAAGGCCTTCCCCCGGGACGACCCCCACGGAAAGTGCCTCCAGTGCCTAGGCGAAGACCACTTGGTCACCGCCTGCTCCATATGTCTGTCCTTTAAACTCAGGACAATCATGGATAGGGAGCAAAGGCGCTGTGCCCTAGCCTCCAAACAGGCTCAGAACTGCTCTCCCGAGGCTTTGGGATTTCACCCAACACTGCGAGCCAGCTCGGCGCCGGAACCCACCTGGCACCATGGTGACAGAGGCTGCAGGAGGACGAGCTCGGTACTGACTTCAGTACCTCGGCGCTGACGCAGTCCATTGGCACCGGGCTCGCCTTGGCATTGCCCAAGGTCACTTGCGGCACTGCAGGCTTGCCACAGCCCCATACTGATGGTGCAGAGCCCACCTCGGCACTGCTCAAGGTCATCTCCAGCACCACAGGCTCACCACAGTCCTGTACTGATGGTACAGGGACCACCTCGGCACCAGTCACCCTCGCCACCCCAGGGTCAACATCACAAGGACAGCCCCATCTCTCCTGTTAGGGGTGCACCACGGGTTCATTCGGGGTCGCTCCTGATCCCAGCGACCCCGGAGGCAGTGGAGGCTGCACTGGCACTCTTTCTGCTGCCTACATGTCCCTGCCTGGTACCAGTTAGGAGGGGCAAGCCGGCCTTCATATCAAAGGCTTGGGTGCACAATAAACGGCACCGTTCTCCCTCCCCCCCCCACTGACCCCGGGCACCAAAATCCCACTGCCTATTACTCCATCAGGCCCCGGTACCATAGAGCCATCCCCATGGCAACATATAACCTTGCTGTCTCTGGTACCACCTCAGGGATCGTGGGATACTTCCCCTTGTTCAAGTCCCAGGGAAGGTCCGTCAAGGGGCTCCAAGCAGCCTTGGTGCTGCGTTTCGGCACCATCACCATTCTGCTTCTGCCCTCATGAATGGTCTCCACATGAGATGTCTTCACCATCAGCCCCACCGCGGGTGCCAGGTACCACTTTGTCCCCGGTACCGGGCTCATATACAGGCGATATATCGGCGCACTGCAACCTCCTGCGCCGCACCACAGCCCATCTGGGGATGGACGTACAGTCCTCCAAGCCTCCCTCAGATACCCTATTTGGGCCAATGTTTTCCTCAGTGGAGCCGGTTACAGTTCCCCTCCACCCCAGTGTTTGGAATCTCTCCTTCTCTCAATGGCAGAACCTGGGTTCCATCTCCCCGGTTTCAGACACGGCCAGCCTCAAGTACAGAGGCTTGGGATCAGAGTTTCGCTTTCTCATTGACCACCCAATCCCACCCTGGAATGTGGTACAGATGGCGCTAGGCCCGGGTGAACCTCCCAGCGACCCCCTCCCAGCATCGAGGGAGGCAAGAGAGTTAGAACTTCTAGGATGTAAGGTCTATTCCTCCTGATCCGTCCAGTTATGGGTTGCAAACAGCCAGGCCCTGACCAGTAGATACATGCTGGATGTGTGGGAATCATTCGCAAAGTTCAGCCATCTGCTGCCACCAGAGGCCAAGGAAGAATATGATGAGTTCCTGGAGGAGGGAAGAATAAACTCCCAAGACCTCCTCCTTTCAGTCCAGGACACAGTAGATACGGCAGCCTGCACCATGGCCTCAGCTGTAACCATCCGTCAAGCGGCTTGGCTCAGGGAAGCCAGGGTGCCCCCCATTTTGCAACAGATGGCACTCACTCTGGCCCTTCGGGTATGACACCTTGTTTCTACCCGAGACCCTGGTGGTAGTGGGTACTGCACATGACCCTAGGGCAGAGCTAAAATACCTCAGCCTCCTCCTATCGGGGCCCCTTCCAAACCCCCTGGCCACAGAAAGCCTATGGGCTCAAGACTACCCCTGCCCACACTCTTTCCCGACGAGCTCTGGGTAGGGACTCAGTCCCTCCCCATCACCCTTTCAGTTAGCATTTTGGGGGCTGCTCAGAAGGCCCTTCCTACCTCCCTCCCTTTCTCTGCAGGGAAAGGGAGCCTATTCTAATTAAGCTGTGACTGCTTTACTGTGGATTCCCAGAACAGGTGGGAACATACCCATGGCTCCGGCCCACCTCCAGAGAAGGTAGACAACACTTTTTCCCCTTCCTTCCTTTAGTGAGAGAAGGGAATTTCTTAGGGCCATCGTAACCCCCCCCCCCGCAACTTCTATTGCATGGACGGGGGGAGCCAGTCCTTAACCTTGCCCCTCTGATTTTATGGAGGACACTGACCCTGTAACCAGGGCCCTTCTCAGTTATCAACGGCCCAACCTGAGACTGTGGCTCCATTCCCGCAGACAATCCTTAATTCATGACTGCCCTTAGGGCTGTCATCAGAGAAAAGAAATGGATAAAAGAATATGAGAAAGGAGAAGAAAAGCCCCCCCACCCGCCATCCAGGTATTGTTTTGATCAATGATTCCTTCTGCTTTTATAGGTGTTAAGGGAGATCTTGATTAAAGCCGAAGGTCGCATGACCCAGTAGCTCTAGTCAAAGCTACAGGCACCTCCCGTATGCGGGGATGCGTGCGCCCAACTGGATGATTGGGAAACCCTTCGCCAGCCCACCGTCTGCCTCACAGCAGGTAGGTTCTGCTTCCCCACGCTGAAATTGGGAGGGACCCTCTGGGCACCTCCCCATCCCAACAAAACCAGTCAGTGTGCGCGTCTATGTCAGTCTCAGTAGGTCCTTAGTGACCTCTCCAGTGCTATATATCTTATTTAATTATCCCTACCTGTTAGATGGAGTACTATACTTGATAGTTTCTACCACCTGCTGTTCTATGCCCCACGTGGATGCCAAGGCAGAGCTGTGTTCACGAATCTCTACCTTGCTCTTCGTTTTTCCCCTTCTCTCCTTATGGAGAAAACAACCAGTGGTGAACAAGATTTTGTCTTGCTTTTCTGGGTCTGCTTCATATCTACCTAGAATCGGAAGTCCCTGTTCAGGCTTCACTCTCCCAAGAAGATGGTGGTACCTCTCTAACCCTCCCCTCTTCCCACTCCTGAAGTGGCAGCTTCTGCATACTCGACCTGGAATCAACCAGGTCTGTGGGATCCATGGGAGAAGAGGCAATACTCCCCCCCCCAGCCTTTTGGATGGAGGTGGGGGGAAACTCGCCCTATACCTCCCAATTAACCCTTTGCCAATCCCGCAGAGATAGCTTGTTGACAGACTTGCTCCTCACTGTTGGGCTCCACACGTAGCTGTCACCCAACCAGACTATACCTTAAATGGTTCATTCCCTGAGATGACCAGAGAACCATAGTCATCCAGGTCTAACCCCAGGGCACTGTCACCCGGGCATCGGGTGGGTAAGATTTTGTCTTCCTCTGTATGACCCGAAGGTCTAAAAACCATTTGGTAGTATTTGCATGATACTTCCACCATAAGCAACTGCTAAAGGCTTTTTCTCTTGCTTACTTGACAGAGCTTAAGTCAGCCAAACCCCGATTTCCGATCTGCACGGAAACTCAGGAAATACCTCTTTTTCCCAGGGTGGAATCCTACTCAAGGTAAGATCGAATATCAGGGATAGGTCGCCCTTGTCGGATCCTCCAAATATCCAAGGCACAGCTGCAGAATCACCGATGGTACCTTGTGAGTATCATATCCTTGCCAGGTGTTCTTCGGAGGAGTCATATATCCATCATAGTTATGGACCGGTATCACACCTGGTGTTGTCTTCAGGCAAACAAGGTCATATAAATCAATGTAAATTTTAATCCCATAGGCCTCCCGATGGTCACAACTAGGTGTCCAATTAGAGGCATTGCAAATCCTGCTTTTTCCTCGCTCCCTCCATTCTCCAGGTAGTCTTCCTGGTAGTGGAATCCTAAGATAGAACATGATGGGACAACAGGAAGGTTCACTTCCTTGAGTCTTCATAGGAATACCAAGACCAACAGTACTCCCTAAAAGGCCCACCATGCTGTCTTGCAAGCACCTAGTGGGTCTGGAATATTTCCTCTGAAACCATAAGAAGTCTTCCAGGTCAATATACTATAATACTGCTGGAGGTCTGGCGGCGTATCCTCCCCGCCCAGCCCAGGGACCGCTTGGCTGATATGCTATGTGGCGCCGATCGCACCACCTCTGGCATTCTTCCTTTCCCCTTAATCAGCTCAAAGTATCTTCTCTTATTCTTCTCACCTAATTTTGGTAGCCCCTTTTTACCCTTGCGGGTTGCCGGGTATACCAATTCATACACCCTTTGGGCATGTGACTTATAGGTCTTTACGTGGCTGATTGGAGGGATAACATTTTATCCCCTTCCATTGCTATCTGCATAGGCAGTAACCATCACTGCCAGCCTGGTAACCCTAAGGCTCCTGGATTTCTCTTATAGGGGTTACACTGAAGTGTTCTGTGGCCAGAAGATTAACTTTCTGGCCCTCATACCTTGAACTATGCCCCTCAGGTAGAGCAACCAAACGCGATTTCCTCCACATTAGTCGCATTGCGTTGACACAAATTCTGGTGTAAGGTGACTTTAGTCCGTCCGGCTCACACAAACTAATTGGCTGGGGTGGATTCGACCTACCCCTTGCTCGGGGTTGGCCCTATAATTGAAGGCTTCCATTGTCAGGTCAAGAGCCCTAGTTGGTCTCTTAGTCCCTGTAAGGACCTTGTTCGCTGGGCCTATACCCATCTGGGGTTATGCTGTGCTGAAGGCGGAAGAACCAACTTCACTCGCCGTCCATCAGCGCAGTTAGTAGTCACCTATTACTGAATGCATCCGAGCAGCACTCGAAGAGGAATGGTGGGTTACTTACTGGTAACCATCCTTCTTCGAGATGGGCTGCTCAGATCCATTCAGGTTCCCCTCCTCCATCCCTACATCTGGAGTTGGCAACTCCTAGAAACTGGGGAGGGGTCGGGAGGCGGCCATATATATAGCCACTTGGTGGCACAGGGGGGTAGTGGCTGCCTACCCTCTCCTGACAGGCTAGGACAAAAGTTTTTCCAACCAATACGGTGCTCTGGCACAGAGACACCTATTACTGAATGGATCCGAGCTGCCCATCTCATTTCATCAGGGCTGACTCAAGGGGCTGTGGCTTCCTGAGCTGGTTTTTGCTTTTGTGCCACCCCCCCCCCCCCCCCCGGGGGGGGGGGGCCCCTCTGGGGCGAGTCACCCTGACCCCCCGACCGGAAACAGCCAGCCCAGGGGTGGCAAGGGCCAGCCCATGGGGCAAACTGTGATCTCCCACTCCTCCCTGGGCCAGCTGTTCCTCTCTGAGGTGGGGAGGGCTGGCCCAGAGGTGGAGTGACAGAGTGGCATCCATTCCATGGGCTGGCCCATTCCCCCCACCTCCAGGGGCGGACTGGCTGGCTTGGGCAGGGGCGGGAGTGGGGGGGTCCTGCTTCTGGGCCGGCCCGCCCCACCCACTCCTGGCATGATGCCGCTGTGTCCCTAAGCCAGTGGTGCCCCAAGGCATGGCCTCTGGTTTATGGGTAGAGCTGGCCCTGCATTTGATATAGTTACTCTTTGAACTGAGAGAAGGGCTTTTTGCTAGAGAAAATCCATCTTGAAACATCTGTACCTACAAGCAGAATCTGTGCCCTGCCTAGAGAAAGACAGAGAATGACTGCTAAGCCATCATTCAGCCAAACATTTTGAGTAAGTCTGGACAGTCAACTTTAGGTTAGAATAGGTCTTATGTTTTAATTTGCTAGTGGTTAACTCCTGACTGCTTTATTAAATGATCGTGCATTGATTTGCTATAAGATCATGTAAAATCCTGTTCTAATCAGTTAACTAGTGCTTGTTTTATTTAAAGTGGTGTGGATTTTAGAAAGGGTGAATGAACAACAACTGGGTGCATTCCAGTTTCTTTGACAAACTGGTAAGCCAGAGTCTCTGAGCCTACAGGTATCTGAGAAAGGTCCCAGTCCCTGCAGGACAGAAGTTCCTCATGTGGTATCTGGGGGCTGGGTGTACTGACTGGGAGATAGTCACCTGAGCGCTTAAAGAGTGCACACCTACTGCCTAGAACCAATTATACTCAGGAGACTGGTATGGGCTGAGGCAGGAGTGGGAGATAACTTGGTGAAGTCGCATAAGTCAGCGTCCAAAAGGGGCAACAGGGGAGCACAGCAGTATTCCAGACCAGATTCTGGGAGGAGAACATCAGACATGGTTAAAAAAAAACCATAAAAGTGGAGTCAGATGGAACTGCTGTTGCATATAGAAGACTTAGTTGCATAAGAAGGTGCATATAGAAGACACATGGTATAGGAGAGGAGCAAGTCTTCCATGAATCTGTTTTCATGAAGGATCAGGTGAGAAAGTTGATTAGCACTAAGGTATAAACCTTATTTATAGACAAAGGCAGTCTGAGCTCTTTGGTGTTAAGGGCTTGAACTCTCAACTAATGTAACTTAAAGAGACAGGTTATTACTCACAAAGTGAAAAATAATGTGGCATTATTCCCTGAGGTATAGACTCTGATGGCAATCAAAATGGAGTGAAGAAAAGTATACTATCCAGGCTACTGTATAATCAACAGAATCTAGTACTGGCAGAAGTGATATAAAGTGAAATTGACAAGTTTCATTTCAGCAATGGCTCTGCTGATGTGTTTTTGGTGTTTTCTGATCTCTCTCAACTGTCAGTTTCCTCCTCTCAGCAGCTGTTCCTAGCCTGACTCTCTCCTTCAGTTTTTCTCTGTTACAGGTCCCAATTTGCCCTTAATACTTTAAGTTAGCAGCCTCATGCTTACCATGTTTTTATTTTAAAGTTTGCAGCAGAGGGCTCCAGGAATCATCATTATTTCATGGGCAATCTTTTCCCTGATGATACAGGCAGAATTATTATTTTATTTTAGGCTGCCTTTCTCTTTTCACTTTTACTTTCTTTCTGTTTCTATTTCTCTACCTCTTGTGATGTAATACTTTTGATGTCATAACTTAAAAAAATTATTATGACACTCAGGCTGTGTTCATATACAGGGGGTTATTTCAATACGGTTGTTTCGAAATAACTTAATTCGAATTAACAGTTTGTTAATTTGAATTAAGGAAAAAAGCTCAAAGCAAAATAGCAGTTTCAGGCAACAGTTATTTCAAAACAAGTCACTGTTGTTTCAAAACAACATGTTCGGACGGCATTGTTTCAAAACAATCGTTTCAAAACAACGTTGTTTCGTCCCCATATGAGGTTTAACTTGTTTCAAAACAACGCCCTTGTTTCGAAACAACGGGTTCCGTTGTTTCGAAACAACCGTGCATCATGTGAACAGCCTAAATTTTATTTCGAAACAACCTCTGTTGTTTCGAAATAACAGGGCTGTG
The DNA here is from genome assembly GCA_007922195.1 of Podocnemis expansa. Lineage (NCBI taxonomy): Eukaryota > Metazoa > Chordata > Testudines > Podocnemididae > Podocnemis > Podocnemis expansa. The sequence continues at coordinate 31,051,822 of ML682005.1, read as the reverse complement.
TGAACACAGCCTCAGGGTCCAGACACTGCCAGAGAAGAAAAAGTGGCCTGAGCCCCCTCAAATAAGCAAATGAATCAATTGATTGTATGTAGTGTTGTTATAGTAATGAAGTGTAATGGGTAAGGTTTTTTTTATGAAAGATGGTGACACACGAGTGATTAATATCATTATGAAATGTACCTATTAACACTATATATGTACATATTAACACTATGTCAGGAATTATGGATACTTACTGGTGTTTTGCTTTAAAGTCTCTGACCAAACAAATGACAAAAAAGGTTCTCCCAGACAAGCATGAAAGTTCTGACCTGCTGCCATTGGCTGACCTTCCTGCAACATTTTAAGAAGGGAAATGTGACCCTCACAGAGTGGCCTCATCCTGTAACTTGTCCAGCTTGATACACTCATTACCTTCAACACATTATTATTGTCATAACAAATATCTAAAAGCTGTCATGTAAGGTATCCTGTGTAAGCTGCTGACACGCTGGTTCCAAAATCATTCTATATACAGGTTTTAAACAAAGTTATGTGTATGTGCTGGATATACATTCTTAAAATGTGTTTGGTGGGCAGTGCATAATCCAAGCCTGCCCTAGACGGAGGAGTTATTTTCTCTGCATGGCACCCCATCCATTAGGATTTCTTGCTTGTTTCGCTGAATTAGACTAACACGGCTACCCCTTTGGAACTTGCCAATAATTTCTCAGTGTGGCCATGGAAAGGGGCTAAACACTGCAGAGTGATGTTCTCTGGAGAACTTGGAAGAGGTTCACTCACTACTATTTGAAGGCAAAGTTTAGACTCTGAATGTCAAGGGGTTTGTCTACACTGGAGCCTTAGGTCAACTTAATTTTCCTTAAGTCGTCCTAAGGAAACCCACACTGGGAATTTATTAAGTTGATTTAAGTGCTTCCGTAAGTCAACTTAATAACTACACCACTTAAGGCTTAAGTTGAACTTATTAAATCGACTTAAGCCAGTGTAGATGAGACATAGCCCTTAAATCAATTTAATAAGATTGACTTGCATGTTATGTCAACCTAGCGGCTGCCAGTGTGGACATGGGCAGTCTGTAGGCGTTTGGAATGTGGACACTCTAACTCAACTTAAGAAGGTTGACTTTAAGTCGACTTAACTGAGCCTCCACAATAGACATACCCAAGGGATTCCTGAGGTGTCATGCAAATGAAAAAAATCCTAGTTTGGTTACAGGTGAAGGACAATGAAACTACATTTACTATAAAACAAGTGAGGAGTCCTGTGGCACTTTTATAGACAAATTTATTTATCACTTGTGCCATATGGCTCCTTGCTTATTTTGCTGAACGAGACTAATGCAGCTACCCCTTTGTAACGCATCTATATTTACTATAAACAACTAAGCAGCAGCAGAGATGGCAGTTTAGAAATAGTACTGGGTGACAGAATCTGCATCCTACAATTGCCTAGGTCTTGAGCAGAAATAATGGACTTTAAGTAATATAAAGGGAAGGAAAAGGTATTTTGGTGATCTATCACTTATGGAACAGCACTCTTCAATTCTGTGAATGTTGGGTCCCCTAGCCTGGAGACGTTGAAAACATGATGTAAGTAAGAAAATTGCTGAGACGAGGCTTGCAACTTGCTAAGATGAACTTTTAAACACTAGAAAGCATGTTTTAATTTTTGTGTGTAACCACACCTGTCTCTTTCACTTTTCACTTAAATCTTTGTTCTTTGTTAATAGTTCATTCTTGTTTTAGTACAAAACCACTTCAGTACCCTATATAAAAGAGAAGCGTGAGTCTTCCAACAGGTTTATGTGTGCTCTGTCTCTTTGGAGACAGCAAACCCAGTAATTTCTTATACTTAATAATACTTACACTTCCCTGCATTTATTTTCCTCCCATTCTGTAAGTTCCCCATCTTCAAAGTGGCTGACAAAGTGGGATTTTCTCCCTTGAAAACTCGTGCAATAAACAGATTGGTTAGTCTTTAAAAGTGCCACAGGACTTCTTGCTGGTTTTGCTGAATAAGACTAACATGGCTACCCCTTGCCAATAATTTCTGAGTGTGTCCAGGGAGAAGGGTTGAACACTACAGAAAGATGTTCTATGGAGAACTTGGAAACAGAGGTTCACTGACACTGTCTACAAAGCAAGGTTTAGACTCTGAGTCTCAAGGAGATTGCTGGGGTGCAATGTACTCTGATAGCCAACAAACCTGTCACTTACTGAGGGCTTGTCTTCACTGATGGTGGCAAATTCACCACTGTCAGTTTGAACTTCCTCATTGACTGCTTGGGTCTGCAAAGAACTGCTCAACTTATCAGGAAGTTCAGTCCCTGAAAACCACGCTGGCAACTGGGTAGCACTGAGTCGAAGGAAGTCCCCTCCCACTTCAACTCAGTGCAGTGGACATGGGGGGAGTAGAGAAGGTGAATGCAGATATGCAGGTTAGTTTAAGTGAATAAAACCCACCTGGAATTAAAAAAAATAAGGCTTAATAGAAAGCAATTTGATTGATAAATCTTGTGATAACTCATATGCTGTTTTGTACCTGCTTATTCTGTTTTTGTTATGTGGTCATCACATCTCTGCCCCAGACACTGGGCTACTTCCCCTTTTTGTAAAAGAATAGCTTTGCATAACTTTATAAAAAATAGCTCAATTCCAAGGAAACTTTATAGAACCATGTCTGCCCAGTAACAAATTCTAATTGGCTAACAATTGTAATATACCACATTGTACCTATATTAGAAACAGTAACCAGTCAAGGAACCAGTCAGGTGGTGGTGTAATGTCTCGGCAAAATACCAAAAAAAGGCAGAGCAACGTAACAGTAACTTCTGGAAACTGAAAGTGGGGTTGTAGAACAGGGATAAAAGGTTGCAAAAAGCCCGTGCAAACCAGAGGTCTGCAGAGGCGCAAATCAACTGCCAAACTGAGGACTGATCAGCCCAGGTTCCCTGCCCAGTGACAAATCTTCTCACCGATAAGCTCGCTTGTTGAAAGCAAAACTTCCTGCCTGGGATAGGACTGGTACACCTGAATCTGAATCAAAACTGAACCTAAATCAAATAGGCAAGCCATGGTTCTGTAAGTATAAAGGATAATGCTTAACAGAACTGATTGGGGCCCAGTATCAGTTAAGGGCTTAGTGATAGGAACAGAGTTTGGAAGTATAGTTATACTTTTGCTGTAATAAACCTTTTGCTATTAAAAAGAATAAGAAGGTAATTTATTCTAATCAAATGTAAATAAATAAACTAAGTTAATAAAAGGAATCAAATATACCCAGTGTTTGTTTCAGTGTCTCATCCCCCTCAAGTGTACCCAAAAGAATCCATTTTTTTATAACTTAAAATCACAAGTATCTCCTTCTGTCTGCCACCAAAAACGGCAGACAGTGTAGACCTTCCCTGAATCAGAGAAGAGGCAAACTAGCTCACAGTTGTAGAGTCTCTGAGTCAAGACATCATCACAATTACAGTTTGCCTATTGCAGAAAGAAAGCTAGTGGCCAGGAGAAGAAACTCGGTGGTAAAGAAAGGAATGCAAGGAAAAGCAAAGCCATGGTTTGACAACTTTAACGTAGGGATTCAGATGTAACCCTTGCTGCATGGTGCGTGCGCTGTCTCCCCCCTCCCGCCACCGCCCAAAGGGCACCTATTGCAGTTAAAGCTTGATTAATCTGCTATAGACTTAAAAAAGTGTCAGAGGGCTTTTCCCTCATGCAGTAGAATCTCAATGAGCTTCATAAGCTTCAGAGATCCCAGATTTGATCCCACCTGCTGATGACAAAGACCTGTCAGTATTATGCAGATGTGCCACTGGAAAATATTAGCATCTCTTTTATCCTTTTTCACATAAATATGCTCTCTTTATATTAAAGTGAAAATAAATTAAATCTTTTGATTCTCTCATCAATGCATGTTTTGAAGGGATAGCCATGTCAGTCTAGATCAGCAAAACAACCAAGTAGTCCTGTGGCACTTACAAATTTATATATAAATAAATAATACATGTGTTAGTCTTTAAAAAATGCCACAAGACTCCTTGTTTTGGTCATCAACACGTGCTATTTATTTAGCTATAGCACAGGTGTTTTACACTAATTAAAATAAAACATAGTTCATATAAAACTGTGAAACTTCCAGCACACACAACTCGAATTTATAAGTAACAGTAAAATTTTCACTCACCCAATAATAAGAATTTGTCAGCTATCAGAATTCCTCAACAATATCACCATATCTCCATCTCATCAACCTGCTTCTTCTTCAGCAGGTAAGTGAGTGCAGCTTCTTTTTTGACACACCTCCATGGCAGAAAATTTAGAGGGAGAGGGCTTGTTTTCAATTCAGGAGCCTCTGTGTGAAAGCTATGACTGCAGACTCTGTGCACAGTACCTTGTACCCTGGAGATCTGTTGCTGGCTCATATTCTTGGCACAGTCTACTGCAAGGAAAGATTAAGCATCTCACTTATTCTGGTTGTTACTGTTGTTGACAGACAATTGCTATGCAGAACAAAAGTAGTTTTCTTATCATTCTGTCAGCTAACGCATATTTTGAGAACTGCTTAGTGTAAACTTTTACCGGAATAGTCTTACAAACGTTGTATGTTACTGTTTGGTAGTGACACGATAGCTATAAAGAAAATATTGGCTTAAGAAAAGCATGGGAATACTAAGTTTTGACTAGACTGAACCTATTATCTGCTCAGCAATGTCATAGGAAAAGCTTTTCTTAGTATGACAGCTTCCTTGGTTACAAGAATGAGTTAATTGCTCACATGCTCTCCAGTCTATCTTAAAAGAAAAAACAGTAAATAGATATGAGACCAAAAGAAGACTCAGCTCCCATGAGTATGTCTGAAATCATGAGCAAGTTCAAATCTTCCCCCACTCAAATTGTTGGCATCCTTAGTTCTTCTGCCCTTATTAAGGCAGGCTGTTTTGCAGACAGGAATGCTGTAATTAGCATGCTAATGATCAAATTTTCACTACTTTGTGCTTGCAACTCAGGTAGGAAACTTCCTTCTCTAATAAAACAAACAAGGAGTACTGCGATAATTTTAAAGCCTAACAAATTTATGTACCACAAGAGATTTCATGGGAGAAATCCCATTTGGTCAGATGCATTAAACAGGACATTTTCGAGCATCTGACCAAGTGGGATTTCTCCCACTTAAGCTCATGTGATAAATAAATTTGTTAGTCTTTAAAAGTGCCACAGGACTTGTTTTCCTGAACTAGATTAACATGGCTATCCTGATGGAACTGCCTTCTCTAGTGATGCTGTGCTTGCATGTGGGAAATGTTCACTCCTTTATCATATGCTTTGCAGTTATGGAGACAGCTAACTCTCATGAAGCACCTGGGCAACTTTTATTTCTAAAACATCATAGATGTTGGTAGTATAACAATTGACAATGGAACACCTTTAAAATAAATTAAGCATTAAATAAACTCCTGTTAATTAAAATCTGACTTAGAGATCTCACTGACCAATTTGGCAACAGATGCTGCTGACAGTAATTGATGCAGTCTGTTTAACAGAAACTGATGCTAGTGACAATATTACTTATGAATCTGAATACTTCATAAGTTTACATGAAGAAAAGAGCTTACAAATAAGACAAATAGCAGGTATACTTGAGGGACTGGAAAATAATTTTATATTAAAAAGATTCAGCGAAGCAAACCATCTCCCACTTCTCAAACTAGAATGAAAAAGGCTGTAATGGTTCTCAGGAGTTGTGTTTTCTTTTTGGTTTTAAATTGTATGCTTCTTCATTTAAAGGATTTCAATCAAGAGAAGTGGAAGTTAGTAAATACAGTGAGATTCTTGTGTTAGTTTTGAGCTGTCTAGACCTATGGAGTTTTACAAATTTAAACCATTTTATTAAAAGACAGTCACTTTCATGGTTTTTTTTTAATATAAAATAACACAGGTCAAATTGACGGACTTGCCCACCTTCTGAATATATTTCTTATACCCTCACCCCAGTATGTAGTTACGAGGAAAACTACTGTATAACAAGAGCCTAATTGGTAGAATTTGTTGCACTTTCATAAAGTGAATTATATGAAAGGGCTCAGTAAAATGCTCATTAATCCTAAGTATATTTTAACAGCTTTTATCAGTAAAATGTGTGCATTTTTTCAGGAAAGCAATAATTAATTCAGCAATAAGTACAATCATAACTAGGAGATATCTCAGCTACTCTTTCCTCTCTGTGTCTGTGTCTGTCTGTCTGTCTTGGAGGTGTTGCTGCATATTCCAATGAAATATCCTCCACAACCCAAGGGACTGCAAACATTCCTTTGTGGGACTACAGGATATTGTATTAATGATTACAGAATCATATGAACTTCACAGAGAAGGAGACACTCATTAATTAATGAGTGAGAAACCAATCGTGCATTGTGAATTGTGGAAAATAGCTAGTAAGAGAACAGACTCAAGCTCCAGGATAATGCTTTACAAAATATACTTCGGCAGCAGTTTAGTTTTAATTATAATCATACAAACTATAGAATAAAACTTTATAGTTAAAATCCTGGAGCATGAAAGAGAAGAAAAGGATGAAATAAAACAAATTAAATGAATATTCCATTACACTTACATTTAATCCTTGCTAGGTAATAAGAAGATTTCATATATAAAAATATCCCTTTTAAATGTTGCAGACAAAGTCAGCTCTGACCTACTTATATAGAAACTGGAAGGAACCATGAAAGGCCATTGAGTGCAGTGCCCTGCACACATGTCCCGGCCAAGTACCCTCATTAAACCACCCCTGACAGGTGCTTGTCTAACCTGCTCTTAAAAAACTTCCAATGATGGAGATTCCACAACCTGCCTAGGCAACTTATTCCAGTGGTTAATCACCATGACAGTTAGGAATTTTTTCCTAATGTCCAACCTAAACCTCCGTTGCTGTAATTTAAACCCATTGCTTCTTGTTCTATCATCAGCAGTTAAGGAGAACAATTTTGTCTCCCTCCTCCTTCTCTGAGGTACTTAAAGTCTTATCATGTCCCCTCTCAGTCTTCTCTTTTTCAGACTAAACAAACCCAGCTCTTTCAATCTTCCCACATAAGTCAAGTGTTGCAGACCCCTAATCATTCATGTTGCTCTTCTCTGGATTTTTTCCAATTTCTTCACATCTGGAATTGGATACAGTACTCCAGCTAAGGCCTAATCAGGGGTGAGTAGAATGGAAAAATGACTTCTTGTGTTTTACTTACAATACTCCTGTTAGTATATCCGAGAATGGTGTTTGCTTTTTTTGCAACAACATTACACTGTTGACTCATGTTTAGCTTTTGGTCCACTATGGCACTCAGATGCCTTTCTGCAGTACACCTTCTTAGGCAGTCACTTCCCATTTTATATACATGCAATGGATTGTTCTTTCCTAAGTGGAGTATTTTGCACTTGTCTTTATTGAATTTCATTCTGTTTACCTCAGACCATTTCACCAGTTTGTTCAAATCATTTTGAATCGTGATCCTGTTCTCCAAAGCACTTGCAGTACCTCCCAGTTTGGCATCATCCACCAACTTTATGGCTTTGTCTACACTGCCTTGCAATTTTGAAAAAAAAAATGTTTTTCAGGATAAGTATTTTGAAATAATTACTTTGAAAAAACTTGTTTTCAAAAAACACTATTTCGGGACAACATTCATTGTCCTGAAATACTGTGGCTTTTTTTTTAAATAAAGTCTACACCGGACTTCCTTTTTCAGGAAAAAAAAAAAAAAAAAAAGCAAGGCAGTGGATGAGATATGGAGGCTCTTTTGAAAAAAAAACAAAAAAAAACTTTTCCGTGTCTAGGGATGGCTTTTTCTGGAAAAGCTAGCTCGAGAAAGTTTTTCTCGATATTAAACAAGGTTTAATGAACCCGAAAAAGTGCTCCGGGATTTCGAGATACTGGCGTGCTTTTTTGAAAAAGCTAAACCAAGCAGCTTTTTTGAAATAAATTGTGTGAAAGCAGGACTTAATCGTGACTATGGATTCTTTTCATATTACAACAGATAATTTGATTTCACCTTCCCTCTATGTGCTGCTTCCTAAGTTTAAATCCTTATAAATACTCTGATTTCCTGTTGTAGTATGACCTGATCCCATGTCTTACCCTCCTCTGCATTTATTTTCATCCCATTCTACAGGTTCCCTCTCTTCAAAGCATCTGACAAAATGGGATTTTCTCCCACAAAAGCTCATGTGATAAATAAATCTGTTAGTCTTAAAGTGCCACAAGACTTCTTGCTTTTTTTGCTTTACTAGACTAACATGGCTGCCCCTTGGGAACACCTCCTCAACGTTGACTTGAAATGTTGCCCAGTGTAGACATGCTCTGTGTCTACTTGAAAAAAAATGCAGGCAGAAATTTCTCTTGAATAGTACACAAAGGAATGTATTTGGACTTTGTTTGATATTTCAGTTTTCATCCCCAACCTGCTGCAGGGCATTTTGTCATACTATTCTAATAATGGAAGATGACCAGTGTCCTGTGTTGATGCAACACTCAGTGTCTTTTTTATGTGTGCAGTGCAGTGGAGTCCTGTTGTCTGCCTTTTCAGGGTCAGTTTGTAACTCATTTGTGTTCTAGAGTTTGATAAGTTAACCATGTTTCCTTTTTTTTTTTTTTTGACCTCTCAGAATATGACATTTGTTGTTTATTGCAGAACCTTTGCTAGGAGTTCTTCAGAGAAGAAGCAAGGCAGATCAGTCTTATTTTCAGGATGGGCCAAGAAATCTGGCCAGCTTTGGCAAACAGAACAGACCTGTCCTAAGTAATTTTTTTTCTTTGAATTGGCCTAGAAGTTTTGCAGAGCACCTGTCAAGTCATCCATTTAGCACCTATGTTGGTTACATCAATCCTACTGAAATGCTGTCCAGAGTGAGGGACTAATTGGACAAAAATGTTTCCAAGGTTAACAGAGGTTGTACATGGAGATTTTCCCACTGCCATTACATGTGCTTAGCCATCAATCACCACAGCAAATGTACTCTTTAAGTGTTATCTCAGGAGGCCAGGGGATGTTTCTGTCTAAACTATCTATCATAACAGACTTATTTCTAATTCTGAGATGCCTGTTTACCTCAGCAAGATCATGTAGAACTGGCATTAGCTCATAATGAAATATGTTGCACAGATCTACTCTCTTTCCTTCATTAAGGCAGTAATGATGTGCTGTAACATGAGATCATCAACCTTTATTGTGACTGTATTGTCTATGTGTCATTGGAAAAGAAATGAAAATCAGAGGAAGGAAGCTACGTGCTTCTGTTAAGATGTGTGTGACTTTATGCAACCCTTTCCATAACAGCTTTTGGTGTATCAGCTTCATGAGAAGGGGACTGAATGATAGGCATGTAGCTTTGTTCAGTTAATGGAGCACTGTTGTTACTGTGCTTTCATTAAAAATTTCCCACCAGATTCTGAATTTTCAAATTGGCATTTGTGGGAAAATGCCATATTCTGTGCTTGTGGTTTCAAAACCAACTGGCAATCATTTATGTATCCATTAAAACATACTGCCAGGATATTGTCACTGAATTGCATCTGGAATATTCAAAGTAGCATGACTTGTTGGCTCAAGATCTTGCAGTATCCAATCAGATATTCCAGGCTGAATAGTGTGTGACATGAAATGTGTCTTGCCAATCAAGTTTACACTAATTTATATCAGCGTTTGCAGTGAAATGGTTACGTTTTAACCAAGTTTGATGGGCTCACTGTTCCATTCTCATTCATTGTCATCTTGGCTGATGCTGTGTCATCTTGAGGTATGTCACCGTAGATGACACAGTGTCCAGAACTATGAAACATCTGGACAATTTTTTTTTTGATCTTGTGATCTGGTGAAGGGGGGGTGTCCCTCATTCAACATATTTGGGTCTCCACTTTTTATATCTCCTTACAGTGTGAATGAAATCTTATGTCATACTTAACACTGGATATTTTGTACAATTACTGTTTCTTATCTTCACATACTTCTTCACTGTTATCTTATGTGTCCTTTTCCTTCTCATCATCACTGTTCTCAACTTCCCTGACTTCAAGATCAGACTGGACACCCAGAAGGAGTTGTAAAAATATATTTACGCTCTTCAGCACACAGACTAGTGGCTCTTAATGACATTTACCCCATAGCATTTAGGATGAGCAAGCATAATTTCATTGCTACATGAACCATTGACTGAAATTCCTTTTCCAACTTGGTTTCGTAAATTGAAACGTTTGATGCATTTTCTTCTCTGCACGTATAACAATTTAGACAAATGGGGAAGATAGAATTTGACAGGCACTAATAATGTTTGTCTCACTGAAGCAGATTATCATGTAAGACAATGAACTTGTCAAGATGCAAAATACATTTTTCTTTGAAGGTTGCCATATGTGTTACAAATGAGCTTGGGACCTCTCCAGCTTCATTTCAGAGAATACAGTAAAAAGTTCATACCCATGAAAATGAAGAAGTCTTTTTCAGCACAACATTTTAACTGCAAAGTCAGTACACCTGATTTTTGTTAAAACAAATAAAGAGTCTAGTGGCACTTCTAAAGACTAATGTTTATTTATCGCATGACCTTTAATGGGAGAAAATCCAACTTTGTTATATGATTGAAGATGGAGAAGTATAGATGAATTGGACGAAAGTAAATTTAGGGAAGTGTGACTCATAAGTCAGGTCAGACTGTTACATCAAATCAATGCAGTTGTTTGAAACAGTGGCAACAGCATGTAGGAGGGAGGTGAAGGGACAAGGAAAGCAAAATTACCTCTTGTAATGGGAAAAAGACTGAAGTCTCTATTTAACCCTAATCTGATAGCGTCAAATCAGCATATGAATTTGAATTCTGCATAATTCATTCATGTGGAACAGATAAATTTTAAAATGTTGTAGTACAGTAACTGAATAATAATTTATTTTAAATCTAGCCAGATTCTTTTGATTTTTGCAAGGATTTAGTCAGATGATTCACATTAATATCCATTCGAATTCTATGACAAAATGTTCAATCCTGCAAAGTGTTGAGCATCTTTTGGTAGATGGTAGGTGCCCTCAGTTCCCATGTCCATGACCACTGAATGTGCTCACGACCTTTCATGAAGTGATTAGCACCTTAGAGAACTGGGTCATTAATTCTTTTGGTAAGCAACATTTTAAAATTCAATAGCACCAGTGACTATCTGACTCTGGCTTGCCTTTGATGACTTTGACTACTTTTTCTTTGTTAGAAAGCTGTGAAGGTGGGAAACCTTGAGGGGGGAGAGGTTTATTTTTTGGTCATTTGTATTTTCTTGTTTGCAAGACAAGTTGGCTCACTATGTGGGTGTCTGGAGCGGGTTGCATCTACCTCATGAGCACCCTCTTGCCATCCAACTGCAATCCTGCCATTCTCTTTGGCTAGCAGCACCCACTGCAGGCTGTTAGTTTATCTCTGTGGCTATGTCTACACTGGCAAATTAGTCTGGACTATGGAGGCTTAGTCCTGACTAATTTAGCTCATGGCCACACTAGTCTCTCCCTAGTTTGAACTAAGACATTTCTTATTTTGAACTAAGGGACACTTACTTCAAAGTAGTTTAGTACCAGCACTTAATCCAGACTAACCACCTTTGTTCAAATATTAGTTCAAACTAAGTCCAGCTAAGACCTGGACTAATGCTTAGTTTGAACTAAAGAAGTTAGAATTAAGCTAGTTAATTCAAACTGAGTGTTCTAGTTCAAATTAAGCATCAGTTCAAACTAGAACATGTGATTAGTTCAAACTTAGAAGAGTGAGGTTAGTTAGAACTAACCTGAAACTTTTTAGTTCAGACTACCAACTCCAAACGAACTTTGGCAGATGTAGACAAAGTCTGTGAGTCCTCTGTGGGTCCTTCAGCTAAGTCTCACATTCCCAATTCCTTCTGGGACATAACAAACTCAAAATTCCTTGTGCTTCTGGCCTAATTATAAAGAAAATAATGTCTCATTTCTCTGGGCTGAATTTCACCCTGTCACAGACCGTGGCATGAATGAGGCTTGTCCTGGCATCTGGTTTGTTTCTTGTGGTACTAGCCTAATAAGCCTTCCTCTTCACTCTACTGGTTTCTGCCACGAACTGCTTTTGCTAACAGCAGGCAGCTCTATTTAATTTGGCCAGCTGGGTCTTTACTGGCTTTTGCTGGTCTCTGGCCCTTCTAGTTGCTGGAGGACCAGATTCCAATGGTTCCAAAAAAATGGCTACTTCTGTGATGGCCCTTTAGGCAAACCTGGAAGGCTAATGCTGTCTACTCTTTTCCTCACAGAGAACTGTTCCCTAGGATTTGGCACAGAACAGCAGTGGAGCCCCCCAGAAGGGGTCTAGAGAGTCCTGATACACCTTGATTAAAGTTATCTGGAAAGCGGATTGAATAGTAGGCCCTGGAATGTGGCATTCTGGCTCCTTTTTCTATTTTTAGGGGTCAGAACGCTGAGCCCCTAAAAATAGCAGGCCCCTGAATGGCAGAGAGTTTTAAAATCTCCGACCCCTAGCCTGGTCTCACTGAGCATGATTTAGGCTGAAGCCTTAGGCTGGGCTGGGGCCCTTCCCCATGGTGGCCAGGTAATGGGGAGGTAGGCATGGGGGGGGTAGGACCTGAGGTGGGGGTAGGCACGGGGGTGCAGCAGCTGGGGTGGGGGCAGGCATGTGTGGGGCAGGAGCTGGGGTGTGTAGGGGGCCTGCCAATTTAGGAGGGTTCCGGGGCCTGCCAATTTATAATTTAACCCCTGGTCTTTCAAGTTCCTAACCCCTTTGCTAATCAGCTGAGCTGCTGGGAAACTGGATTCTAAAATTTCAAAATTCATTTTAATTTTCAACTGAAAAACCCCCAAATATTTCTAAATTTATCACTAAATGAAAGAAACAAAAACACTTTTTAGATCAATGAAAAAGTTTGTTTGGATAACATAAAAATGTTTCACTTCAATTTTGACTTTTTAACTGTTATATACATCTCAAAATGAAAAATTGAAACTTTACTTCACTTTCCAGTGGAGTCGAAATGAGACACTTCAGCATTATCAAAATTCTTGGTTTCAGCTTTTTTAACAAGGAATGTCATTGAAATAGACACGTTCTCACTGAATGCTTTGATTTTGAGAGGGAAAAAACATTTTCATATAGTAAAATATTCCATCAGAAAATTTTCAGTTAGTTTTACTGAAATTTGTATATAAAAATAGCAATAGCAGAAAATAAAAACAATTGATATGGGTACACAACAGCTTTCATGTGAGCTAAGTGCTAGAAATTATGAACAATGCGCAATGCCTGAGCATTCCCAGGTTTAAGTGGTCTCTCTGGAACTTTCTTTGTTTCATCCAAAATAAGATACCTTTAAAAGGTTAAATATTTCTTGCTTACATGTTCAATAACTAAGATCATACAGACAACAGATCTAAATATTTTCCTGTATTGCAGATTGTTTTGTTATATTAAAAAAAAAATAGTTTTAATGAAAAACCTTACTGCATTTCTTTCTAGTGAAGCGCAATAGGATATAGAATGCAAACTATCAGGAGTTAGCAGAAGATTTACATTTGTGGCTCACCTTGAGAGTTAAGGAAACCATCAGGGGTTAAAGTAAGGGGGGGATGCACCGGAATGCCATTTCTGGGCCCACCATTTTTAGGGACAAGCATTCCAGGGCTGCTAAAAATAAAATAATGGACTGGAACACAGCATTACGGTGCATTCCCTCTTAAGCCCTTTAGGCTAGCTGGCAGGGAGCGGTAACAGGCTGGGGAAGGGAGTTTTTAAATCTCCCTTCATGAGCATGCTCAGGGAGGGAGAAGCCTGTGGCTAGAGAGCAGCCTCCAGCCCCCAGTTGAAACTTCACTGTCCGGCCCAGACCCAGCACTGCTGCTTCCTGGAACCGAGTCCAGCACAGAAGTGCCACTGATGGGAGCGGGGACAAGTGGAAATCGCTGAGGTAAGGCCTAAGCTTGGCCCGGGAGAGCCCAATGGTGGGGCTGGGGGAAGCAACATGGCAGGTGCTCCCTAAGCTGTGGATGGAGCTGCTTTGCCTCAGAGTACTCCCCTGGGGATGGGGTGGCCCTCATCACCAGGTTTTTGGGGGGTGGGGGTGCTGGCCTCTGAGATCTGGGGGCATGGAGCCACTGGGGGACAGGGAATGCTGCTGGGGATTGTGTGAGGCAGAGTGTGTGTGTGGAGCTGTTTGTGTGTATGTAGCTGGGTTTTTGTGTGAAGCATGGGGGTGTGTGAACATCCTGGGTGCGTGAAGCAGGGTCTGTGTGTGGACACACTGTGTGTGTGTGTGTGTGTGTGTGTGTGTGTGTGTGTGTGTGTGTGTGTGTGTGTGTAGCGGACCGAGAACTAGTGCATGTGGTACTGAGAAGTGGTTGCAAATGCCTCCCTGTGCGAGGGCCTGGACAATATGGGAAGGGGGCCTGCCAATTAGGAGGGTTCTGGGGCCAACCAAATTATGCTTTAACCACTGGACCCCCTCCTTGATTTCCAAGCGTCTTCTCCTGGGTATTTAATCCAGACAAACTCACTCAAGAATGTGCTCATGATCGCTATGTCTACACTGCAAAAGCAGTCAACTTAAAGTCAACCTAGTTAAGTTGACTTAACATGTCCACACTGAAACTGCCAGGGGACTGCCGACGTCCACATTGGTTGTTGCTAGGGCAACCCGAGAGTGGCACATTGTGGGAACCTAGCGCACAGGTGAAGCTTCACCCCTCCCCCAGCACCGCTATAAAACAGGAAGCAAACAAAGCAGCATGCACATGTGCTCGGCAAGATGCAGCCCAGAGATATCCAGCCTTCCTCTGAGCTCTGGAGTCTGTTGGCAGGGTGCTTCACACCAGCCGTGTTAGGCTGGTAGCAGCAGCAGCATAGAGACTGCCACAGGGCATCTACTGCACCAGGGGCAAGCCTCAGCACGGCCATCATGATGGGGAATATGACAGCAGGAGCACTCACACCACAGAGCATGTTCTGGTGCATCTTGGCACCGGGGACAAGCTTGGAGTGGTGGGAACGTGTTTTGCTCAGCACCTGGACTGATGAACTTTGGCACCTAAACTTCTGGATGACCAGGACCACCTTCTGGGAGCTCATCAGGGAGCTGACCACAAAGCTACAGAGTGCTGACACACAGCTCCGAGCTGAGATCCTGGTGGACAAGCGCATAGTGATAGTCTCCTGGAAGCTCTCAATGCCAGACTCCTACAGATCTGTCACCCACCAGTTTGGGATCAGGAGGTCAACTGTGGTGGCCATGCTTGGCCTGGTATGCAGGGCCATAAACAGGTCCTGCTCTACCACATCACCTGCCTGGGCAACTTGGAGGAGACCATTGCCGGATTTACAGCCCTCAGCATCCCAAATTGCACTGGTGTGGTCAATGCCACCCACATCCCTATCTGCACCTCAGACCCCCAGGCCACAGTGTGACCCAGACCTCCTGGGATAACCTTCTGAATGTGCCAAAATGAGGGCAAGCTGCAAAATCAGGGGCAAAACCCCTAAACCACTGATGGGTGGTACTTAAACCAGTCTCCCAGTCAGTAACAAAACATGCTTCTGATTCCCCATTCTGGTCATTGCCAAGCATAACAAAATAGGAACAGCCCCCATACTGCACATCAGTTCCTATGGCCCCTTCTAGCCACTGGCTGTCTTAAAGAAATAGGTTCTCCTGGCCCCAAAGGGCCAGCCACATCACCCAGAACAATATAGGCTTGGATCTTATGCAAAATACCATGCTGTGAACCAATCCTTTAGTAACTACAACTAAAGGTTTAATGCAAAAGGAAAAGAAACAAAGTATGAGAGATGTTAAAGAGTCAAAGTGAATCACATACATACAAATGATTTAGAGTCCATAGAAAGCAAATCCTTTAAGATCCTGTAGTTTGCAAGTTAGTCCCACTCCTCTGGTATGCACCCAGCAGCAGCAGCAGCAGCTGGGTGGGTCTCAGTCCTTTGTTCAGTCCCAGGAGAATAGTTCAGAGTGGGGTATTGGTTGCCAACTGAAGACTAAGGACAAAATGGAGAATGGGCTATGGCCTTTTATCACCTTTTGACCCTCCCCATACTCTTAGGGTCCTTGCCAAATCAAAATGGGGTTGAGTCACGTGGTCAGCTTGGGTGACTGGCCAAATAGGTTTCCTCCTAGGCCCACTTCAACTAGGAGTTGCCCTGAGGGGCCACCAGGAAGATAATGTTTTTGAAGACAGCCAGACTGGGAATGATTTAAAATCAGATCACTTGGAACACACATAAAAACAAATAGATTTCTAATTTCTAATACAGGCATGATACCTACATACAAACCATATAATCATTCTTAGCAGATTATAGCCTTTCTATTGACACCAAACATGGCATATCATGTATGGATCATTGCAAATATGAAATATTAATATGAAAAAATAATCATAAACTGTCCCCTAGACACAGACAGCATACACACAGCATATTACAACAGAAAGGGTACCACTCCATGATGCTGCAAGCCCTGGTTGACCACTGGGGCCTGTTCATAAAAACCTTCATGGGCTGGCCTGGGAAGGCCCATGATGAATATGTACTAAGAGACTCCGGGCTCTACCACCACATGCAGGAAGGCTCATTCCTCTCAGAACATACCATCACCTTTGGGGATGTGGAGGTGCCTGTCTTCATCCTGGGGGTTTGAGGTGTACCCCCTAATCGCATGGCTTATGAAGCCATATGAGAGGAACCTGGATGACAGCAGGAGGCTTTTCAATCGCCGTCTTCACTGCTGCTGCACTGTGGTGGAGAGTGTCTTTGGCCGTCTGAGGCACTCTGGAGATCCATCCTTACTCGCCTGCAGCTCGCAGAGACCACCATCACAGAGTTTGTGACCTCATGCTGCATTTTGCACAACCTCTGCGAGCTGCGGGGGAAAGGGTCCCACACGTATGGGAGGCTGAGGTGGAACAGCTCACTGCAGGGTAGCAGCAGCCTGGAGACTCCATCCCCCATGCACGGTGGGCACAGCACTGAGCCGTCCTAATCCAGGATGCTGTAAGGGTATGTCTACACTTAGAGCTGAATTTGAACTGATTGCCATCAATTCGAATTCTATTAAGTGCATGGACACACTGGTTTTCCTCAATTCGAATTGAGGAACTCCTCAGTTCAAATTGATGAAAGCTGACTTCGAATTGGTCAAACCTCATTTGACTTTGAAGTCAGGGTCAATTCGAACTGAGGCATTCGAATTGACACAGTGTGGCCATGTCAATTCAAATTCACTGTTAGTTTGAATTGGCAACAGCTTGATTTTTTCCTTATACAATATTGTCCCCTACTGAATTCGAACTAGCAAGTCCTGTTCATGGACATGCCATTCGAATTGGATTTTCTAGTGTGGCCATGTCAATTCAAATTGACTGGATTTGAATTAATAATTATTAGTTCGAATTGACTAATTTGAATTCAGTAATTCAAACTGAATCTCTAAGTGGAGACATAGCCTAAGAGACTGGGTCGTCGCCAAAGGTGTGGATGCCTGAGCACTGGGGAGCATTCACTGCCCACACCACCTGATGTCCACCTCCTCACCTCTCCCATTTGCCCACTGTCTATCACTAAATAAAGAGACAGTCAGAATCACAATAACAGCAGATAGTGATTTCATTTACCTGGGTGGAGGTGGGCAAGTATTGGAGCCATGGGGGATGGGTGGGTCTGGGCTGGGTGGGGAGACTTGGGGGGATTGGTACGGGTCAGGGACTGGGGTTGGTGGGTGGCTGGGGGATGGGAGACAACCAAGAGGTGGCTGCCCCAAGTGTGGGGCCTGTGTCACTTGGAGGTTCTGGCATGTGGGTCCCACATGTGGGAGACAGTGGCCCTCCGTCTGCCCTGGCCCCACACCAGATATTCCAGGGCCTCAGTCTGCAGCTCCGTAAGGTTGAGCAGGCAATCCATTTGGGCCTGCTCGACCCTGCACTGGGCGTTTTCCTCCTGGAACTGCCATTCCCACCAGGCCTGGGGATCCTCCTCCGATTGGTGGGCCACCTGGAGGTTTTCTTACAGGATCTCCTCCCGGCTGCGGTGTGCCCTCCAGTGTCTGGGTGGGACTGATGGGACCAGTGTCCAGGTCATGAGGTCTGCAGGGGAGGAGACAGATCAGGGGTTGCCTCTGTTAGGTACAACGGGGTGCAGCCCAACAGTGGCCACCGATCCATTCCCATTCCTCTGCATCTCTGTGCCCCCAGCCCTCTAGGATTGTAACCTCCAGGAATCCACTGTGACACATGGGGTGGGTGCTGTGCCCTGGCTGCCGAGGTGTGGGCAGCCCTGCCCTTGGGGTCTTTTCCAAGCTCTCCTGCCAAAAGTGGCAGGAACATGCTGCACAGCTGTGCCTCTCCTCTCAACGGTGGCCAGCCCATTTTCTGAAATGCCAGTGCATTGCCCAGCTCTGGGCCCCCTCCACTGGATTCCTGCCCCTACACCCCCGTGGGAAGGCCTTTGTCACCCATCCAGAGAACATGCCTATCCTGGAACCAAGCCTTCCCCTGGAACTCCTGTCCCACCTGCTAGTCCCACCATTCCCAAAGCGGAGCACTTACCAGTGCCAGCAGTATGAGTCTCCCGAGACGTCCCTGGGGCTGGCTCCTCAGCATGTGGGGTGGTCTCCTCTCCAGAGTCCAGGGCAATGTCTGGGCTCCCACTGTCTGGGGCAGAGGTGCTGGCATGTGCCCACAGGTGGTTGTTGTTCTGCCTTAGTACCACATCTTCATCAATCAACTCCTCCTCTTGGGTACTGTGCGCGGCGGGGGGATCAACTGAATCAAGTGTGTGTGCTGGCCCCACATTGGGCTCCTGCCCCAGGAAAGCATCCACCTCTTGATAGGAGGGTCAGGTGGCCTCAGCTGTGCCCAATCAGCATCTCACCTCCCTTGCCTTGTAATAGGTCTCCCGGAGGTCCTTCACTTTCATTCTGACTTGCTGAGTGGCCTTTCTCCACCAGGCCCCATGACATAGCCTGGTAGAGCTCTCTATTCCTTTGGCTGCCCTGCAACCAGGTGTGCATGCCCCCCCCCCCCCCCGAAAGCCAGGAGTTCCAAAATCTGCTAGTTTGCCCAGGTGGGACCGCACTTGTGGGGCCTCTGCACTCTGCACTCAGCCATGTGTGCAGCACAGCAAAAGTCCTGCCTGTCCCTAGCTGTGAACCAGGAAGTGCAGGGCTTCTGCCTGCCTCAGGATTGGCCAAAGCAGGCACTTCCTTGTTGCCAGGCAGACTGCCAGCTGCCTCGGGACCCCTTAAGTTAACCTATGCTTACTCCCAGTTCACATTGCATTAAGTCAATGTAATAAAGTCAACTTAATGGTAAAGTCAACTTTACCTGCGGAAGTAATAAAGTCAACTTTAGTGTCCAGTAAAGTTGACTTTATTCCCTGGCAATGTGGACTGGACCTTAATTAAGTTGACTTAAGGGGCCTTAAATCAACTTAAAGGCACAGTGTAGACGTAGCCAATAGTAGTAATGTTATTCAGTTGCCACTATTCCTGCATGAGAATACAAAGCAGAATAATCTGTGTTTCCAGCTACTTCCTATGATTTTTTATTTACTCACTTACTAGAGTTCATGGGCTTACACGTCCTGCTAGGAAGAAAATCCTTGAGATAATCCCCAAAACAAACATTGCATCTGAAATGCCCCAGGGAGTGAGTGTATCTTGATAAAACTCTGGGTCCTATCTACAGAGAAATGTGAAGGAGAATGACAATATGGGTCTCTAAGGTCCCTCTCTCTCATATTACTTTCCTGCTTGTGAACTTGAACATTGATTTAAGGACATCCAAATTAATTTCCTGAATGAAAGTAAAATAAAACCTAAAGCCCAACAATCTCAGCCTGGAATAAAATGTAGGCTCCTAGGATTCTGTCCAACACAGCTGTGATTGAAACACACTGGACTTTTCACTACATGCAAGTAGGGCTGGTTCTACACCATATGGCACGTCAGATGAGAAATATCTTTGGTGCCCACCCAGTGTCAGAAAGATACAAAGACTGGCCAATGGCATTCTCAGGTGCCAAAATAGAAAGTGAGGTCTGTCTCTTGTGTTCCACTGTCAGTGAAACATGCATTTTAATGAATATGATCTTCAAAAAGCTGTGCTTACTACTTGAGGCCATGATTGACAATGTACATTGCCTCATCAAAGCCACCCGCACATTTGGAAATATGTCCTTCAGCTCTGCATCATGAATGATTTGGAGAACTTGGACTGGAGAGTCCTTGTTTCACAAAATGTAACAATGTTGTCCAATTAAACATAGAAGTCCTTATCACTGATGGTCAAATATTTCCCATGTGTCAGCATCTGGTGAAGGTCAGTAGAATTGTTCAAGAGCATTTTACTGACCAATGGCAGCTTACTGAGCTCAGACAAAAACCCCTACATCTTTTTTGTGATGCTTCATTTAACATTTCTTCAGTAGACACTCGAGCAGTGTCACAGTGTCAAACCCCTCCAGCAGTTTCAAACTCCTCCTTGAATTTTGTATCTTAGCTTCCCATCACCTCATCTCTGCCCTTGTAACCAGACTGTCTCTTCTTCTGATGCATATGAGTTTCCTTGAAGACAGGCTTAACTACTAAGCTTTCTGCCATTTCTATGAGAGCACTGATAAAATCTGTTACCTCTGTAGGTCACAATGAAATCATGTAAACTAGATTTTTCTTTGTAATTACTCTTCTTTTCATGGGAGCCACATTCTTTACACCACTAAGGAAACTGCAGCATTTTCCATCACTTTTTTTTTCACATTTTTATTTCTTATTTTTAAGTAAATCTTCTAATTCCTTAGTTATATGCTTTGCTCCTTAATTTCTTTTCCACTGGGAAAGTCACTACAGCCTAAAGTCCAGTCTGTGTTGTCTTCTTTCAGATATCTTCCCATCAACTTTGCCCCTTAAGTCAAACTAGATTGCAATTGGGCCTTTCACTTCATATACTGTGCTCTTTATGCTTCTTTGGGGCCATCTGTTATTTTCTACATAGAAAAACAGACAGAATTAGGGAGAGCAAAAGTCAGTGTTCCACAGTCTTAGAAAGTCATCACACATTGTGTGTTAAGCATGGAAAAAGAAGTAGCAGTATTTCTTGTATACTGTTGCATTGTCAGGGATATGATAGATTTTACCAGTGTCTCATTAAGTATGTCTTTTATCCATAGCTATATATGTCCTTCAAGTCTTAAAACACAAATACACTTTCACAATAAAACAAGGTTTATAATATTGCACCTGGGCTCTCACTTCATTTCAATTGGTTCTTTTATCTCATTGAGTAACTGATGACTCCTGGCCCCTTATATATCCATGATGGCATGGCTGAATATATTCTATGAAGTTCAAGGAAAATATAGTTCACAGAAAATCTGGAAGGTTCAAAACATTCTAGAAGGTTAGTGAGAAATGAGCCAACATATGGAATACCTGAAACATTTTGCTTCAAGCATTCTACTTTCCCTTTTGCTAACAACAATAATAGCACAGTGAAGTTTGGAGGAGGGAGAGCCGTACTAAAGGTGGCTGCCAAGTTTGAAGCACACAACCCACAGTGCCCAAGCAAACCCATTCACAACAACTGGTGTCAGGAGTGGGATCTGTGTACACAGCAGCCAGAGGGGAGAGGCAAGATGGAGTTTTTCATCTCCATTCTACCCCATGGAAAATGTAGTAAAGGCCCTAATCCAGGCCACAGCAGTCCAGCAAGAGGCCACATGGGCACAAATGGCCACCCAGCAAGAGTCTGCAGCTTCAACAAGAGACTAATCAATTGCTAATAAGCCAGGGAGCCCAGGACTGTGCCCTCTTGTGGGAAATGGTGGACCAACTGAAGGCCTTGGCCACCCAGTCCCAGGGACCAGGTGGTACCAATACCCTACAGGCTACCAGTTACCTACAGAAGATGATGGCTGGGGATGATCTGGAGGCCTATCTCTTTACGTTTGAGCAGGTCACCACACGTGAGGCCTGGTCCCAGAGCCAGTGGGCTAGTATTCTTGCCCCCTTCCTGTGTGGGGAAGCCCAGAATGCTTAATATGATCTCCCCCTCAACCACTAAGCCGCAGCTGATAATCACTGATTGAAGATGGAGATCTCGGCTCATGCTGGTGTAAAGACTGATGTACAGGCCCAAAGATACCATGACTGGAGGTTCCAGGAGGGAAGGGCTCCAAGGTCTCAGTTGTTCGATCTCGCACAGAAATGGATACTATCCAAGGTCCACCATCCTGAGGAGATTCTAGAGGTACTTGTCCTTGACCAGTATATAACAGGGCTACTGCCGGATCTCTGTATCTGGGTAACCCAGAATGACCCCTCTTCTTATGACGAGCTGACTGCTCTGGTGGGAGGTGACTAATGGCCAGGGGCACTGCACAAACACACCAAGGAGACTCACTCCAAGCCAAGTGACCCTCTCAAGTGACGCCTTAGGGAATCAGAAGACGGAGAACCTGGGAAAGGGGAAATGGAGAACAAGAGAAGTTAAGGTCCCTATGAAACCAGAGGACTTTTACAGAAAGAATGGCATCAGACACCCTAGCACAAAGGATGGGGGGGTACTGTGGGCCCCCTATAGGTGTTATGCTTGGGGCAAGTGGGGGCATATAGCAGCCCAGTGCCCCAAAGTGAAAGAACCCATGTAGTGTAACCTAGGAGACTGGGGAAACCCCTGTAGCCTGCTACAGCTGGTGGGAGTCAGTAACCCCACACAAATACACCCAGTCTGTGAAGCTAAATGGGCTTGAAACTGTAACCTTGGTGGACTCAGGAAGTGCAATTACACTCCTTTCAGGGACAGTAGTGAAGTATAGCCTATTGACCCAAGCCAAATGCACAAAGGTAACTTGTGTCCATGGGACAGTCAGTTATTTCCCAAGTATTTTCCAAGTTATATCCCAGTAGCTATTGAGATGCAAGATGGTGTCACTAGGGTAACAGCAGGGGTGGACCCTAAACTTCCACACTCTGTGCTCATAGGGAGGGACCTCCCAAGGTTTGAGATCCTGCTCCCCCCTAGAGGGAACAGGAGAAGAGGAGAAATTCAAGACCCATGATCAAGCTCTTGTGGATGGCCACCCCCCAGTATTCTCCAAGTTTGACTAGGAATTGTTCCATTCCCCTGGAAAAGGTAGGAAGGGAGAGGCAGAAAGAAGGGCACTGAAGGCTCTGGGGATTAGAATCCTGACTTGGGAAGAAAAGCCCTCCTGGTGGGCAGGGAAACCCAAAAAGCAGTTGATGTGTGCATCCCAACCATGGAAGGGATTGAGGCAGATCCTGACATGAATCCTACTGAGCACGGGAGGGAGAAGAAATGGAATCTCTTGGAAATGGACAGCAGAGTCTGGTCTGGGGGAGTTTTGGGAAGAACCAGGCAGAGGACCCCTGATATGATAATGCCCAAAAGGAGGTAGTTGAGATAAATGGAGTACCTGTAGAGGGAAAAACCCGGGGATTGGGACTATACTTTTTAGTACTGTATCGTGTTGCAGAGATGCAGGGAGAAGAGATATTACAACTCTTGGTGCTGCAAAGGCACCAGAAGGCTGTACTGAGCCTTGTCCACAGCTACTTCTTTGGAGGACAGCTGAGAATAGAAAAAACCCTGGTGAGAATCCTGAGGACATTCTGCTGGCCAGGAGTACATGAAGATGTTCAGTACTATTGTGCTAGCTGCTCTGAGTGCCAGATGCATAGCCCCAGGCCACATCTGAGGGCCCCACTAGTGCCATCATCGAAGTCCCCTTTAAGTGGATTGCAATGGACCTGGTAGGGCCCCTGGAAAACACAACTCGGGGCCACCAATATATACTGGTTATTCTTGATTATGCCACCTGGTATCCAGAGGTCATTCCCCTGTGAAGGTACTACTACAAAAGTGATAGCAACTGAACTAGTAAAAAAAATTTGACACAGTGGAGCCCCCTAAGGAGATGCTGACAGCCCAAGGAACCCCATTTATGCTCTGAGTAATGAAGGACTCATGCACCTTGCTTAATGTAAAAACCCTGCGAATGTTCATCTACCATCCACAGCCTGATGGCCTTTTGGAAAGATTTAATAGGACTCTGAAGGTCATGATAAAAAAGGTGGTGAGCTGAGATGGAAAGGATTGGGGTGCTCTGCTGCGCTACCTAATGTTTGCTATGTGGGAGGTTCCTCAGGCCTTCACTGCATTCTCCCCCTTTGAACTATTATATGGATGACATCCAAGAGGTATTTTGGATATAACCAAAGAGATCTGAGAGAAAGAGCCCACCCCAGGGTAAAGTGTGGTCAATCGTGTACTGCAAATGAGAAAGCTAATAGTCCGCATCACCCCTGTTGTGTGGGAGCACCTTGAGAAGGCTCAGGAGACCCAAAAACCCACTATAAGTGCCAGGCTGCCGTCCATTGATTCCAGGTTGGTGATTGGATGATGGTACTAGTGCCCACCACCGAGAATAAACTATTTGGCCCAGTGGCAGAGGCCCTGTGAAGTGATTGAGCTCATGGGGGAGACCAACTATAAGATACATCAGCCCGGGCACAGCAAACAGGAGCAGGTACACTACGTGAACTTGCTGAAACCTTGGAAGGATCAAGAGGTATGTGTGGCTCTGTACCAGGAGGAAAAAACCCTGAAGGAATACAGCTGTCTCCCAACTTAACACTGGAACAAAAGGCCAAAGCAGCAGTGATGAGCGAATGATTCCAAGATGTATTCACAACCAAACAGGGCAGAACAACCAAGGTAACCCATCATATAGTTATAAACCCTGAAGTAATGATGTGACCCTATCATATCCCAGAGGCTAAGAGGAAGGAAATCAAGGCAGAGGAAGAGACGATGTTGGAGCTGGAAGTCATCGAGGAGTTCCACAGTCAATGGTCCAACCCAACTATATTGGTACCAAAACCAGATGGCACAATGAGGTTCTGCAATGACTTCTGCCATTTAAATGAGATTTCACTATTCAATGCATACTCCATACTCCAATTAAACAAAGTAGAACTATCCAGAACTGTCCCTGGCCCAACCGGAAAAAGCAGGTTAAGGCATTTTTAGGCATAGTAATATACTATCAATGCTTTATTCTATATTTTGACTCCAGAGCCAGCCCCCTGATAGATCTGATTAAAACTCCAAGGCCCCAAGATTGTGCGATGGTCTGATGCAGCTGAGAGGGCCTTCAAAGACCTACAAATGGACCTTTGCCAGGATCCTGTACTCCTCACCCCAGACTTCTCAAAGGAATTTATGCTCCAGACAGATGCCTCTGAGGTGGGGGCTGGGAGCAGTCCTTTCACAAATGTTGGGTGAGGAAGAACATGAAGTGATGTACCTCAGTCAGAAGCTCCTAGCACAAGAATAAAGATATGAGGTAGTGGGGAGAGAATGCTTGGCTTTCAAGTGAAGTGAGCCATAGAAGCCCACTGATGCTACCTGCTGGGATGGCACTTTACCCTGTTGACTGATCATGCCCCTCTGCAATGAATGCAAAGAAAAGAACTCGCAAATAACCTGGTAGTTTTTGTCCCTCCAGCCCTTCTAGTTCACCATACACCATCAGGCTGGCAGCCGCCATGGCAATGCAGATGGCTTCTCCCAAATGCACTGTTTAGCATCATACATTGCCCAACCCCTTGGGATTGTGCAGGGGGGGGTATGTGATGGAGTTAAGTCTGAGGGCTACAGGAGGGTGCTGGAAGGTAGGTATATTAACCTCAGGCTTAATAAATCCTTGTTTCCAGGGTAGGTAGGGAAGGGCTGCTCTGAGACTGATTGGAGCACCTGAAGTCAATCACAGCATCTGAGATCAGTTTGGGGTGATTGGCCACAGTAGATAAAAAGGCCTCTGTTGCAGGCACAGAGTGTTAGACATGGTGGTTGGAGGACTGGAGGATTGTGTGGAGTGGAGATTTGCATGAAGTGAAGTAGCAAAGTAAAGAAAACCTAGAGAAAGCTGTTGCTGTGAGCACCTAAAAGGTACAGTCAGAAAGGTCAAGCTTGCCTAGATGGACCTGAGGGCCCCAGGTCCTGTGGCCTGTGAGGTGAAGAGTCCAGCCCCAGGAGAGTGGAGTAGTGGGAAGTTTGGAGGAGGGAAAGCCATGCTGAGGCTGGCTGCCAAGCTTGAAGCACACAACCCACAATAGCCAAGCAACCCCATTTGTCACAACATATGTCAGTAAGTATAAAGTATTTTAAGAGGCTAACTTATGTCACTTTACACATCACCTTTGAATTAACCTTTTATTGGTTGCCTTATAACATTTGTTGTTGTTCCTGTATTTATGGCGTTTATGCTTGTTCACATTGTACATATTGTTTGTCTTATAGCCAGCCTCCACCAGTGTAAATTTAGAAATGTTTCATTTCCAGACAGATGGAGACATGTAACTCCTTGGTAAGTGTGTTCTATATAACGGGCAAGGGAATAGAAGGAGTCATTGATAAGAAGGTCACTTAGAGGTTACAATACATCCTAGACTAGTGTGAGAGTCTTTAGACTCTAGCCATTTTTTTATTACCAGCAGCTGGTTTGTCGAACAAACCATTTTATTTAATTTTTACCCTAATTCCCCCTCTTTTCTTCCCATTTTTGCACTCATAGATAAAACACTTGAAAATAATTCAGTGTTTGAGAGTCTGAGCCCAACTCTCTTCTTCATTGGCTACATTTCACTCATGCCACTATGTGGAAATCCTCTGGTGTTAGAAAGTTTATGCAATGGCTCTTATGTCATTCCCTTCTCAGTCCTCAGTGCTTGTAGCATGTATAGAAGAAAAGAGATGTCTCTGTATCTGGGTGATATCTGTCTGTAGGCAGCTAGGTATGATATAATAGTGCTTAATGACTCTGGGATTTGGAAAGTACAAGGTGTTTGCACATAATCTTTCAGACAGGGCATGGATTCTGAACCTCTGTTTTACCAGGCATTGTATGAGTAACATGAGGCTATTTATTGTTTTGCATTTACCTCATATTGGTAAACTAGGTCCCTTAGGCTATGTCTGCACTTAGATGGTTAAATCAATTTAACATGGTTCCACTAGATACCCATATCAAACTAGCATGTCCACGGACAGGACATGCTAGTTTGATTTAGGGGAGGGGCACCATGGGAGATATGGCAACATGGCACCCAAGACGGACCATGCCACCACCCAATCCACTGCTGGAGCTCTAGCCTGGTGAGCCATTGGCGGGGGAAATACATCCCACCCCCAAGTGCCCAGAGCTCCATGGGGGAGAAGGCACCCCTGCTTAGCTGGGCACAGCAAACAGATCCCATGCCTGGCTATAGAAGCTCTGGCTAGGTGCAGGGAAGAGACCCCGCACTCGGTTCCAGTAGCCCTGGCCGGACAGTGGGGAAGGGACCCCCATGCCTGTCTCGGGCTGCACTTGCCAGGCAGCAGGGAAAAGGGACTTCCACACCTGGGTCTGGGAGCACTCAATCTGGCACAGGGAGAAGTGACCCCCCCCACACCCAGCTTCCTGAGCACTGGCCAGGAAGCAGGAAGAATGCAACCCTGCACCCAACTGCAAGCTCATTCTGGCAGCTGGGCCTGGGGGTGCATTTCCTGCCACTCAGTCAGTGAGCTGGGAGTCAGGCACGGGAGTGCCTTCTCCCCGCGCCACAAAGCTCTCCAAGAGCTGGGTGTGGGGCTGCCTTTGCCCCCACCAGAACGCTCTCCGAGAGCTGGGTGCTGAGGTGCTTTTCCCACTGCCTGGTCAGCACTCTGCGAGCCAGGTGTGAGGGTGACTTCTCTCTGCCACCCGGCCAACACTGCTGAAGCCAGGAGTGGGAGTTCCTTCTCCCCGCCAGCACACCTCAATTCAGGCACTTGGGTTTCTTCTCTGCGCTGCCCGGCCAGCGCACCTAAAGCTGGACACAGGGGTGTCTTCTCCCTGCCAGCACCACTGCAACCAAGTGCAGGGATGCCATTCCTGCCGCCTGGCCAGCGTGACTGAAACTGGGCCTGGGGCTCCCTTCCCCAGGCTGGCTGAGTGTGCAGGGCTCTAGCTAGGCAGGGAATGCTTTCTCCACCACCAAGCCAATGTGCCAAGAGCTGGGCACATGGGTCTCTACCCCTGCCTGGCCACAGGACTGGGGACTGACTGCCCCGGCTAGATCCAGCAGGGATGGGGGGGGGGGCTTTGGGCCTGCTTGCCCCAGGCACTGGAAGGCAACCACTTCCTTCCAGAGTGTCATGCACCCAGGGAGGAAGAAGGAGAAACCTCCCTTAAAATTGAAATCATGGTTAAGGCAAAATAATGCAGTTACACTGTTATTTCAAAATAATCATTTCAATTTAAGTCATTTGGATACAAAGCTTATTTCAAAATGAGGGAGCTCCTCATTTCAAAATGAGGAAAGCTCTTATAGACATACACTTCAAGCCCAATTTTTAAGATCTCAGCACCCAGCAACTATAACTTTAATCTGTATGCTCAGATTTTCACAAAACCTCAAAATCCAATTTCTGGCCACTTGTTCTGGTGCCTAAAGGCCATATTCTTTTGATGATCTGTCCCTACTTTTGGGTATTGAGGTCTTTCAAACATTTAGCAATTATTAAAAGAAGATATTAGTTGTGTGAGATGATCTGTGCCGTTTCATTGGTGTAGAGTCTGATGAATCATACAATTATAACTCAATAAGTCCTTGAAGCATTTCAAAAGTCAAACTTATTTTTTTAAATAAGTGATTTAAAATATTTTTAAAAGAAGAAAAAATGGATGGTGGTTAAACTGCTCCCCCATTACTCTCAAGAGATCATGCCAGAACTGTGACACTATACAGGCTCTGATTCTTCTGAAATCCTGATAACTCAAGTGAGTCCAAAAGACCACAGATGATAAAGGAATTTAACTGAAACCTATGCTGATATAGCCTTGAATTTGTTTGCCAAGAAACTAATATACAGACCATAACATTACAAGCATGGAAATAGCAGAGTAATATTATTTCATTTAGTTTTATGAATTCCACAGTGTACAGTTCTAAAACAACACAACCTTCAACAAACCTAGCATACAGTTCTCTTTTTACAGTGCATTGTTACACATGAAGCAGATGCTATTCAGCTTTAGTTACAACCATTTATAATTGCATGAACTATAACAGACCCCCAGAGGATTCAATTAAAGTGCAGCCTCTGCTTCCATTATATTTCAGCACAGATCCTGCTGTCATGTGGGAGAAAGGGCAACTGATCTTCCTCCAGAGGTTTCAAAGTCTTTGCAAGAGTAAAATATGACTAGAATGGAAGAGAGAAAAATCAATAGGTTCAGCATGATATGAAATAAATGTTAATTATTAAATTCTAATGTTTAGGTTTTGAAATGCACAAGTGAAACAAATTTCTCTATCTACCTTTGTTGAAAAGAGAGAATATTTACTTACTGAACATAAATTACTCTATAATTGAAGAAGCATAGACTATATTAAGCATGAATTTTAGTGTATTTTTTAAAAGAACTGTCTTGGTAAAGAAAAGAAATTATACTTCAGAGACAAAAACTTACAGTGCTGGCTAGTATACTGCTCTGAATGATATGGTGAATTGTAGGTGTTCCATATGAACGCCAAGAATTTGGTTCAGAATTTTTTGTGTGTGATGTTATGAGGGAGCAGATAGGCCATATATTCACATGAGAAAGTTAATGAGAGCCTTTGAACCCAATTGGTTCCAGCCCTCTACACTTCCATTGAATGTCAGGAATTGGAAAGGAAGTGAAAGGAAGGAGATTTAGCCAAGTCTGGAGCTGCCTAATGAATAGAGTAGGATTCTTTCTTCTGATGTAAGAGAAATACGGATGCATCCCAGAGATCAAACTAACTTGTTGGTCAGATAAGTCGCTAACTGCTAGTTGAGGTGAACACTTTCTGAATCAAAGGTCTTAAATTTAAATCCTGCTGCTAAAACCCTTCCCCGCTTCGGCAGCTGGCACACTATAGACATTATTATTATTCCTGATGGAAACCATGCAAAAGAGAGCCTTCCTGCCTGGACTCCACCTGAAACCAGGCAACATGTGCTTAGTTTGACTGAGATTCTCTTCACATATTTTTTTTTAGGTTCACCCAGCACTTACTCAAATTCCCCCCTCCCTCACCCCCACTCCTACCCAAAAAGAAATCTTAGCATGACATCAAGGAACCCACTGCATGTGAATTAAAATGAACCAAAGATGTGCATGATGACTTTTTGACACAATCCTTAAGCTGTCAGAGTGTTTGAAAGTCTATCTTGATGTGTTTAGCAGTTGAAAGAAATGACTTTGGAAACTTAAATATGCCATAAGGTTTTTAATGTAATTTTTTGGCAAAATAGCTTTGTCTGTAGGTTGAGGAATGCCCCATACCACATAGTGGTTTCCATTGAAATTAGTCTTTACCAGTGGTTTATCCATATAGAATGTGGGAGAGTGAAATAAAAACCTGGAAGTTTTCTAGGCTCTCATTTTTAAAAGGAGGGTTAGAGCTCTGGCATAACCATCAGTTCAGAAGTACACATACTCTGTATGCAAACAGATTTTACAATCTCCTTATTTTCCTTCAGCAATAAAGTACCTGACTCATAAATCATATCTTCAGCTTGCCATAACTTTTTGTGTTAAGGGCAAAGGATTAAGACATCAAAAACAATCATAGCTGAAGATACTGACAATAGTCCTCCTGAATATTTTCCTTACCTGCCTCAAAGTTTCAACAGCAAGGATGCTGGAAAAGAAATGTATGGGTTGGGAACCACAGACAACTTAGGATGTTCTCTTTCCCTTTTTGAATATCAAATATGGATTTAAGTATTTAAAATGTGCATATACAAACCTTAATGCCTATTTGAGTTTTCAAATGCCTGGACTTAACTACCTTGTTAAAAAATCTGGTCTTAAATCTGAGTTCTGTATGGCTGAGAATTAATGGAGAAGTGAGTGAGATGTTGTGTTTTGTGTTATTAGCACATGGAAATCTTGCTTTACTGGATACGACTGCATTGTATAAATAATATTAGGAGGCTATACGTAGCCATGTGAATTGTAAATTAGAGTGTTATGATTCTTTTCTTTTTCTACTACATATACTATGCAATAGTAGATTAAGTTCATTTAGCATGTCTACAATATTAAGGAAGACATTTTGTCATTTATTAAAAGATCTGCCTAATGCTGTTTCCTAAGTAACAAAACACTTGGTTTGCTATGATTTTTTTGATTTCCTAACCACATTAGTACACAACACAAGAATCAACATATTAATGACCATTTACATACAGAATAATACTCTCCAGACTAGTCTGTAAGCTTACTCTCATGCAGACATTTTAAAGCAACTGAGAAAGGCA
The DNA here is from genome assembly GCA_007922195.1 of Podocnemis expansa. NCBI lineage: Eukaryota > Metazoa > Chordata > Testudines > Podocnemididae > Podocnemis > Podocnemis expansa. The sequence continues at coordinate 31,020,429 of ML682005.1, read as the reverse complement.
CTAAGGAAATTAGATTTATAGTTCAGTAAAGATATCCAGTGTTAACTCAACTGATATTAATACACAATAGAAACATGTCTGGTTCTCCCACCATGTAGCCAAAAGTAATTCCTTTTGATTATTTAAACTGTGAAGGACAGCTGTATCAATGATTTTTCTAATATTGGCTCATCTTTTATGCATAGATCCAGTAACTCAGGAATTAAATTAGACATAAACTCAATATGGAATCTAAAGTCCATCTCCTCCTCCCCAGAAATTTCATTTTCCTTCCTCTAATGTGATTGTCAGTTACTGTACTTCAAGTGTCTTCTCAACTGTTGAACAAAAAGTTATCAGCTCAGAAGCTGAATCAGAAAATGTCTGTACATTTAACTTGAAACTCCAACTCAAGTTGTACTAGCCATCAGTCTCTGTGCTCTCAGATCTCCTGTTCAGGAGTTTAATTTTCATGATCTTAAACTCTATTTTGATAAAGGGGTAGGCTGTGATTTATTAATTTTTGCATTCCTAGTGTTAGTACAATACAAGGTCATCTGACATACTCTGGCTTGGAGCTGATGCATTGAGATTGTATTGGCCTCTGGGAAAAGTTACTAGGTTCTGACTGTAGTTTTTAGTATCCTGCCAAACAGCAGTTGCAAAATAACTTAAGATTATTGTTTGGGAGCCAAAATGTCACTAGGATTTAAAGAAATTGTCCTGCAAGCTGCTGTAGAATACAGCGGGGCAGCAGTGCAGCTTTCTGTCACTCCATCATATTTTCATTTTGTCTTTCTTATGAAAGTGCTCATCAGAAGCCTTGACTGTGAATAACATAGCACATAGTATTTAGTCAATAAAAAGTACATGTACCAGATAATACAAATCCATAGCAAGTTATTTACAATTCAAAGCATTTCATTTAAGATCTTGGAGTCTGGCTTAAATTTGACTTTTCAGTAAGCCACTCAAAGAAATACTAAGCATCTTTTGGATATAAGGTTTTAAGTGTTAGAAGGGATTTCAGGCTGCACCATGCAATAAACTATTACTATCTTGGTTCATTTTGGAATGAAAAAACAATATTTTTCCCTTGAAATAATGTTTGGTAGCTGATACGGGAGGTAGACTGTAAAGACAATTTGAGAAGCAAACTAAGATCAACAAAAGCCCTTCTGAAACATATTTACTTACTACAGTATAACTTTTTCAGAGGTATGGGCTTCACAGTATAGTACTTATGAGGAAACATAATAACACTAATTAATCAGTTTCTGGCTGTATCATTTCTGACAAGACAACAGAAGGATCAAGGAAGAATAATGTAAACAGTGTTTTTTAAATTAAATTCAACAGACCAGTACAATGGCAAATGAAATTATGTAAGGATTTTACTGAAGGAGACTTTTAAACACATGTGGCCTGATTGTAATTGGTTTTGATTGGTTTAATATCACTGACACTGGGAGCATAATTACTTAGATTCACAGTGATCAGATTCTGCCCTGACATCCAACTGTATTCTCTCTGTGAACCAGGCCTCCGGCCATAACCTCCTGAACGTGAAAAAATCACAGCAAGCTGCAAAACTGGGAGCCAAATCCCTATAACACTGATGGGTAGTACTTAAACCAGTCTCCCAATCAGTCACAAAACATGCTTTTGATTCTCCACACTGATCATCACGAAGCATAACAAAATAAGCCCCCCTTATTAAACACAGAAACTCCTTTGGTCCAGACCTAGCCACCAGGTGTCTGAAAGAAATAGGTTCTCCTGACTCTGAAGGCTGGGCACATTACCTAAACCATATAGGCTTGGATCTTACCCAAAACACCACACAGCTATCCAATCCTTTTATATTAAACCTTTAGTTGTTGTTGTTAAAGAAAAGAAACAAAATGTGAGAGATTAAAGGGTCAAAGTGAATCACATCCATACAAATGATTGAGTCCATAGAAAGCAAGTCCTTGGTAGAATTTGGAGTTTGCAGGTTAGTCCAATTCCTCCAGTAGACACCCAGCACCTGGATGGGCCTCAGTCCTTTGTCCAGTTGTAGAGGAATAGTTCCAGTCTCGGTTGGAGACTGACGACAAAATGGAGGTGGGGCTGCTGCCTTTTCTTGCCTCTGGCCTTCCCCATGCTGTGTGGTCTCTGGAAATCAAAGTGGAGTTGAGTCACATGACCAAGTCCTAATGGTTCAACAGTTTTCTCCCTGGGCCCACTATAATTGGGAGCTTTCTTAATGAGCCATGAAGGAAACAATGGTTTGTAGGTGTCTAGTCCAGGGAGTGTCCCAGAATCAAATAACTTGAAAAACAAACATTCATAACTCATAATAGAGATATGACACCTATATATAAACTACAGAATCATTCCTAGCAGATTACAATCTTTCTATTGGTACCAAACATGGCATATTGCATATGGATTATTGCAAATATGAAATATTAATATGAATAATAAATGATCCCCGAAACCCAGGCAGCATCATACTCCTGTTGAAGTAAATGAAAATAATGGACAGCGATATAAAAGCAGAAATTAGCCCATTTTTTCAAATAAACTGTGTCTTGTCAGTACACTTAAGTGTTTGAATAACTCTATTCATGGGACTAGTCCCACTGAATCAGTTGGGATTGCCTATGTAAATCAAGTTACTCGTGTGTTCAATTTTCCAAGACTGGGACGTATCTATTTTTGTTAAACTTCATATTGGTATTAAACCTTAAAGTATTTCCTGGGATCAGAAAACTGATTTTTTTTTTTTTTTTAAGGCTTAGTTCTTGTAATCGTACCAAGGTTTTAAACTAGAAATGAAGAAAAGAATCATCATGGACTACAGTTAGGAGTATATGCTTCAGGAATAAACCCCCACACACCTGGTTAACATTTCCACCAATGTACATTTAACCTAGATTCTGAGATATTGCAGATTCCCATGTGATGAGTCTGAATAATAAGAGGGCAGGCTGTATGAAACTGTCTCTCAGTACATCTCCAGATCCATTCAAAATTTCCAGCAGTTTGGAAATAATTGACTTCCATCTAGCTGACAGAACAACTTAGTATTTCACCATTGCAAAGGTTTTGTCTTAGCTTTTATACAACATAAGCCTTTTGTGTGTTTTAGCTGGCTATCCTGATTCATCAATTAGCTACAAATGCATATTATTCAAGCCATACAGGGCATTAATACCTTCCTTAAAAATTAGCTTAACATTTTATGAAAGACCATTTTAAAATCCCATTTGAAAGCACTGTGACAATACCATACATTTAACTGATGGCTCTCTCCTGTAGCTTGCTTTGATTTTTGATGGCCTTTAAATTTTAAATAAAGACTCCAACAAATTAATTATAAAATTTTTCAGTCTACCAGCCATAGTGGGTAATTTTGAACTAATGCCAGTCATTTGAATTAATAAATTCCTGTAAAAAAAACAGGAAGCATCCTTATGCATTTTAAAGTCAGTAACTAAACGGCTCAGTCAAAGACAGAAAGATGCAAATGTTCACACATTTCTGAAAATAAAGCCAATTCTTTAGATGTTTACATATGTATTTAGGAACCTACATTTAGGCATTTCAGGCTGAAAATGTTAGTTTATTTGTGTAGACTTTTATTGTTTTCTCCCTATAGTCATTTTTAGCCCCTTATTCAGCAGGATGCTTAAGTACATGCCTAAGTGCACAGGTGGTACCATTGACTTCAAAGTTAGGCACATGCTTAAGCATCTTTCTTCATCATGACCTTATTTAGGGCTTGATATTGAAAACACTTGTATGAGTGAAAATACCTGGCTTGAGAACAGGGGGACTGAAAGCAGGGGAGTTTGAGAGGGAGGTTGGGGAGGAGTTTGGTGAGGCCACGATGGTGAAGAGGAGCTGCACTGCTTGTGCCAGCACCACTTATGTCTCCTCCACCTGTGCCTGTATCCAGACAGTCATCCTGACCATGGATATCTCTACCCAGATCCTGGTGTGGACTTGCAGGGACTGTGGCCTGCATTTTCCTGTCTCAGATCAGGCTGGGGAGGTGAATCAATGTGACAGGTACCTTCTGGTGGAATCTCTCAGGAGGCAGGTGGGAGAGTTACCGGAAGAGGTGTCTAGGCTCAGGAGTATCCATGCCCTGGAGAAGTTCCTCAGTAGCATCCACGAAGAGACATGTAAGGAGGAGGATACTATCCAGGTCCCAAAGACTATTGCCGCACCACTGGAGAAGGATGGGATGCCTATGGCAGAGGGAGGAAACTGGCAACAGGTTACCTCTGACAGCAGACAATGCTCCACCTCTGTTCACATCCCACCTTCCATTGTGATGAAGAACTGTTATGCAGCGCTAGAGATGATGGATGAGGTGGAACAGGAGACACCATGCAGCCCCGAGGCTGGGAGGATCACATCTACCACAGCTAGGAGGAAACATAGTGTTGTGGTGGTTGGGGATTCACTTCTGAGGGGAATGGAGCATCTGTCACTCTGACAAGGCTGCTCAGGAGGTATGCTGCCCACTGGATGCCCATATCCAAGATGTTATGGAGGGATTGTCAAGAATCATCTGCCCCTCAGACTACTCCCCCATGCTGCTCATTCATGTGGGAACCAATGATACTGTGAGAGGTGATCTTCAGCAGATCAGGGGAGCCAAAGGGCTCTGGGAGTGTGGTTGAAGAAGTTTGGAGCACAGGTGGTGGTCTCCTCGATCCTTCTGATCAAGGGTAGGGGCCTGAGCAGCAGAGACAGATGCATCCTGGAGGTGAATGCCTGGCTGCAAAGATGGTGTCGTTAGGAGGGCTTTGGCTTCCTCAACCATGGAGTGCTGTTCCAGGAGGAAGGACTGCTAGGCAGAGATGGACTCCATCTTTTAAGGAAGGGGAAGAGCATATTCAGATGCAGACTGGCTGACCTAGTGAGGATGGCATTAAACTAGGTTTGAAGGGAGAAGGAGATCAAACCCCACAGGTAAGTGACAATGTGGGAGACCTCGGAGAAGGGGTGGAACTTGGGGGGTGCAGGGACTGTAACACCAGGGATAAAAGAGAAGGTAGCTAGAACATGCAGGGAGAATCAAATAATTGTCTTACGTGTTCTAATGAAACCCTACTACCTGAGGCAAGTGGGGGAGAACAATGCTGGGTGAAAATGCAAGGAGATAGATGCAATAAAATTGAAAATCAACATGGGAAAGTAGGGCAATCAGCCTGGTATTTTAGGTGCCTGTACACGAATGTGAGGAGCCTGGGAAACAAGCAGGAAGAATTGGTAGTACTGGTTCAGACAAGGAACTATGATATAATTGAAATAACAGAGATGTGGTGGGATAGCCTGCATGACTGGACCTCTGCCATGGATGGGTATAAATTGTTCAGGAAGGACAAGCGGGGAAGGAGTAGCATTATAGGTAAAAGAGCTCTGACTGCTCACAGCTCCATTATGGAAGTGCAAATGAGCTTGCTGAAAGTCTGTGGGTTAAGTTGAGAGAAGAGGGCAACAAGGACAATGTTGTGGTGGGTGTTTGCTATAGCCAGCCAGACCAGAAGGAGGAGGTGGATGAGACATTCTGTGAACAACTGGCAGAAGTTTCTCAATCACAGGTCCTGGTTCTCATGGGGGACTTCAATTACCCTGACATCTGCTGAGAGGCCAGCACAGCAGTGCACAGGCAATCCAGGAAGTTTGTGGAGAGTGCCTTGCACCTCTTGACCTGCTGCTCACAAACAGAAGAATTGATCAGGGAAGTAGAAGTGAATGGCAACATGGGCAGCAGTGACCACAAAATGATAGAGTTCCAGATGCTGAGTAATGTCAAAAATGAAAGAAGCAAAATGCAGACCTTGGGCTTCAGAAAAACAGATTTTGGCTCCCTCAGGGAACTGATGGGCGGGATCCCTTGGGAGGCTGATCTGAAGGGGAAAGGCATCCAAGACAGCTGGCTGTATTTTAAAGAAATCCTTAAGGGCACAGGAAGATACCATTCTGATAAGCAGCAAGAACAGGGAATGTGGAAGGTGCCCAGCGTAGCTTAACAGAGAACTCTGCACTGAGCTAAAGCATAAAAAGGAAGCTTACAGGAAGTGGAAGCTTGGACAGATGATTAAGAAGGCATATAAAGATATTGCTCAGGACTGCAGTGATAAAACCAGAAAGGCCAAAGGACAATTGGAGTTGCAGCTAGCAAGGGATGTGAGGGATAACAGGAAGGGGTTCTACAAGTATGTCAATAACAAGAGGAGGATTAGGGATTGTGTAGGTCCTTTACTGAATGGGGGAGAGATCCTCATGATAGAGGATGAGGAAAAAGCTGAAGTGCTCAATGCTTTTTTTACTTCACTTCTCACAGGCAGGGCCAGCTCCCAGCCCACTACACTGGGTATGGCAGATTGGAGAGAAGAAGAGAGGCCCTTGGTGATGGAAGGTCAGGTTAGGGACTACCTAAAGAAGCTGGATGTGCACAAGTCTTTGGGGTCAGATGAACTGCATCCGAGGGTGCTGAGGGAGTTGGCTGATGGCCATTATCTTTGAAAACTCATGGTGAATGGGGGAGGTGCTGGAGGACTGGAAAAAAAGCAAATATAGTGCCTATCTTCAAGAAAGAGAAAAAGGAGGATACAGGGAATGACAGACCTGTCAGCCTCACCTCAATCCCTGGAAAAATCATGGAGCAGATTCTCAAAGAATCCCTCTTGAAACACTTGGAGGAAAATAGTGATCAGGAACAGTCAGCATGGATTCACCAAGGGTAAATCGTGCCTGATGAACCTCATCACCTTCTATGATGAGATGACTGGATTTATGGATGAAGGAAGAGCCATTGATGTGATATACCTCAACTTTAGCAAGGCTTTTGATACGGTTTCCCACAGCATTCTCGTTGGCAAGTTAAGGAAGTATGGGTTGGATGTGTGGACTGTCAGGTGGATAGAGAACTGGCTAGATCAACAATTTCAGCGTGTAAGAATCAATGGCTCCATGTCTAGTTGGCAACCAGTAACAACTGCTGTGCCCCAGGGGTTGGTCCATGGCCAGTTCTGTTCAATATTTTCATTGATGATCTGGATGATGGGATAGATTGCACACTCTCTAAGTTTGCGGATGACACCAAGATGGGGGGAATGGTAGACACACTGGAGGGCAGGGACAGGATTCAGGGAGACCTAGACAAATTGGAGCAGTGGGCCAATAGAAATCTCATGAGGTTCAACAAAGACAAGTGGAAAGTCCTGTACTTGGGATGGAAAAACCCCATGCACTGCTACAGGCTGAGGAGCAATCAGCTAAGCAGCAGCACTGTAGAAAAGGACCTGAGGGTCATGGTGGATGGGAAGCTGGATATGAGTCAGCAGTGTGCTCTTGCAGCCAAAAAGGCCAATGGCATACTGGGCTGCATCAGAAGAAATGTTGCCAGCAGATCGAGGGATGTGCTTGTTCTCCTCTGTTCGGTACTGGTGAGGCCGCATCTGGAATACTGTGTTCAGTTTTGGGCTCCCCATTACAAACAGGACGTGAACAAATTAGAGTCCAGTGGAGGGCAACAAAAACAATCAAGGGGTTGGAGCCGAGACCTATGAAGAAAAACAGAATGAACTAAGCTTATTTAGCTTGCAGAAGAAAAGACTGAGGGGGAGAACTTGATAGCAACTTTCAAGTACTTGAAGGGATGCTCCAAGGAGGATGCTGCTTGGCTGTTCTCAGTTGTAAAAGAGGACAGAACAATGAGCAATGTTTAAGTTGCAGCTGGGGAGGTTGAAGCTGGATATAAGAAAAAAAACTTTCTTACTAGGCAAATGGTGAAGTATTGGAATGGGCTACCTAGGGAGGCGTTGGAGTCTGTCATTGGAGATGTTTAAGGCCCAGCTGGACAAAACCCTGGCTAGGATAATTTAGTGGGAGTGGTGCTGCTTTTCTGGCTTTTGAGGTCTCTTCCAACCCTATGATTCTATGAATGACATCAATCACTTGAGCAATGCCATAGAGATCAAAGGGGAAGTTCATAGTTTTTCTGTATTATTTGTGTGGGTCTATCACATAGCAACAGAAAAGAGAACATATATTTTAACTAAGGAAACTGTGACTATACAACTGCAGAGAAATGTGTATGGGGGGGGGCAGGAGCGGAAATCAAAGCCAAATGTATTTTCTAAAGTTATTTTAAACTAAATTAGTTATAGGGTAGATTTCAGCTTGCCTATGTCTCTTTAAAGTGTTGAATATCCTCTTGTATATTAAGACTCAAACTGCTTTGTCAAACCTATTCTTAAATTAATATCCTTAATATTAAGCAAAATGGGTATGTCTACACCTACAAATTAATTCAAATTGATGAGGATCAATTAAAATTACATAATTTGCATGGCCACACAGGCTTTCATTAATTCAAACTAAGAAATGCATTAGTCTGAATTGATGAAAGCTAACTTTGAAGTTTATAAAACCTGGTTTACCTTCTAATTGACATTTAATTCATTCTCATTAGTTTGAATTAACCCAATGTATCCATGTTACTTCAAACTGTTAGTTCGAATTAGCCACAGCTTGATTTTCCCTATGCACTAGTGCCCCTTATCTAATTCAAACTAGCAAGTCCTGTGCATGGACATGCTAATTTGAATTATGGTTTCAAGTGTGGTCATGTTAATTTGAATTAACATAATTTGAACTAATCATTATTAGGTCAAATTCAGTTAATTCAAACTTTTTAAGTGTAGACATACCCAATGTCATTTAAAATATATACCTAAATAAAGAGGATTGAGTCATGTTTTTATAATTAGTGCACAATTAAGTAGATATAATTTACTTATTTGTATTTGAGTCCTGAACAACTTTCACCAGGATGCTTTTTATTTATACGTTCTTCTCCAGAAACCCTGGCGTCTTATGAGAAACATGCAGCTTCACTTATATCTGGTCATTAAATTAGCATTAATTTTCCCACAAGACTGCAGTGGGGAAAAAAAAAAGCTTAGTATGTGCAGTAATAGATACATACAATATGTGATGGGAGGGAGCTGGCTTTTTGTTTCAGGTAGTGTAAAGAAGCCATATGGTCCAGAGAAAAGGACACCACAATAGGAGTGAGGGCTGGAATATTGCTCTGAGAGTAGCAAGTGACATTCTATAGGCTGTCTGAGAACACTTGGCCTCCAGCCCCTGAGGGTCACAACGCTGACCAGCTGAGCATGGGATTAGTATTGAAGTAACAGGGAGGACATTTTTTGCCCTCTTTGAAGATGATAGCAAATAATTCACAATGTATCATCTATTTGCTGGATTTTTCTGCCTTCCCTTCATTAATTGTTTGAAAAAGCTGGATTCTCTCAAATGTATTGGTTCTTCTGAAATACTTGCTGAACAATTTCTGTGAACATCTTTTGCCTGTAGGTCATTGGAAAGCATTTTATTGGGAATACTTGATTTATAGAATTCAAGTTGTGTGTGTTAATTTGAAAGTCAGGACTTCTGGGCACTATTTCTTCAAGGTAGATTCCCAAGGAAAGGCTGGACTCCTGAATCCTCTTTCCATCTCTGACACTGATTGGCCTTTTGGCCTCATGTAAGAACATAAGCATGGCCATCCTGGATCAAATCAATCGTCCATCTAGCCCAGTATTTTGACAGTGCCAGTGCCAGATATGTCAGAGGGTATGGACAGAATAGGGCAATAATCAAATGCTGCTTTGCTTGTCATCCAGTCCCACCTTCAGCAGTCAGAGGTTTAGGGGCACTCAGAGAACAGGGTTGTGCCCCCTACCATCTTGGCTGATGGGCCAATTCTCAACTTATTTCATTCTTTAATTATTTGAACTCCATTATACTTTCTGGTTCTGCCACTGTCTCTTGTTGTGTGACTATGGGCTGGTCACTTTCCTTCCCAGTACTTCATTTTCTCCATCTGTGCCATATGTAGAGAGGCATTTCTCTTAACACCTGTCAGTAGGGAGATTTGATCAGATAATGAACATTTTTTGAACTAAGAAGGATGATTGTTGTTTCTGGGCAAGAATCTCTACTGATTTCTTGTTTGTAGTCATCCAAAGCCAATACCACTTCTTTGCATTTGGAACCAAAGGCTGAAAACTCCCAGCAATACTCAGTCTTTTGCTTCAATTTTCCCCTTGGACTTAGATGCTAAAAGGACAGAAGGATGTTGCTTGGTATCTGGCTATTGGGTGCCTAGACTGAGGGTCTCAAGCTCAACTCCTACTATGGCTGATTATTAAGTGCCTAAATTATGAGGCTCTCAATCTCCAACTACATCCAGAATCATAGACACTAGGAATGGAAAGGCCTTTTAGCTCTTTTATCTAGCTTTGAAGGGCTTATCTTTTTTAATCCAAATTCTATGGCAGGGTCCTTGTTTCTGCACTGAGCTGAATGGAACCCCTACAAGAAAACACTTCTCAGTCAACTAATTTGGATTTGATCTTTAATGTTGATATGGTGCTTTGCACATATACAACAGCTTTACCTAAGTAAATCTCACAGCACTTTACAGTAACAGGTAAGTATTACAAACAAGGAGTCCTGTGGAGCTTTTAAAGACTAACAAATGTATTTATTGCATGAGCTTTTGTCAGAGAAGATCCCACTTTCAGACCCTTGGAAGCTTCAAAGCATCTGCTGAAGTGGGATTTTCTCCCATAAAATTTCACGCAATAAAACTTTGTCACTCAGTAGCAGGACATTCTCGGCACTGAGACACTGTTAGTCTTTAAAAGTGCAATGGGACTCCTTGGTGGGTTTGTTGTTGTGGTGTTTTTTTTTTTTTTTTTTTTTTTTTCTGAATTAGACTAACACAGCTACGCCTTTGGAACTTGTCAACATTGAAAGTAAGTATTAGGTTCCTAATTTTCTGATGTGAATTGAGCCACAGAGAGGGACACTGTCTAGCCTAAAGTCCCATGCATCAATAAGGAAACAGACAACAGAATCCAGGAGTTAGAATCCCCCAGTAACGGGCTCTAGTCACTTAAACAGGATATGCCACTTCCCAAAGCTAGAGTCAGTGGGAATAAGGCTGCAATGAGCTCTGAAAGGAGTGTGCTGTAGCAGTTCAGGAGTCTGGAAAAAAGGGGGTCCTGGGTTCTGCCACTATATATTGGTGTGATCCTGTCAATGAGGCTGGGATTCCATGTCCTACAGCAGTGATTGGGAGGCATCATTAATGTGTAAAGAACCTGGGAGATTGATACAGGAGGTGTCTCATCATGTTTCCTCCACCCCCATGGTCAGCCTTCTGAATGCCCTGCTGCAGGCTTGTGTCAGAGAAATAAGACATGATCTTGTTTTCTCAACCAGTATTCATTACTCAGTGCCTACACCTTGCTCTGCTAGATCCACACTGTAATATCCTAGGGCAGCAACCCCTCCAGTCTATCTTGGTGTCAGAAAGCAAGGAGAGAGTGAGACTCAATCTCCACCACCCACTTATCCATTTCTAGAGGAAGGAGGAGAGCGTTGTCTGGAACTGGAGAAAGGAACAGCCATCCTGTGGACTGCCTGTTGTGTCTGTGTCTGTCGAATCCAGTTCGTGTGCCACTGCCTGCGTGTGAGGTGAGCAGCTGGAGTAAGGATGGAGGAAGGGGTAGTCAGGCCTGTTATAAAGAGACTGCTTTGAACTCACACTAACCATTGTGTCTCTTGGTTCCTGAATGGAGAGGCTCAAGCAGAGATTCAGGAAGAAGGCTCCACAGGTGGCCCTGGAGCCAGGGGAAAGCAGCTGTCAGGATCCCTAGGAGGAGAGTGATCCTCCTATTGCCAGGTGAAGAGTGGGAAGTTCCCAGTCTTTTGGAAGGGGAAGAAACCAGCTCCCAGAGCTGGCACTGAGACACTGTACAGGGCAAAGTGGAGTTGGCTCAGAATGTGGCTAAGCAGACTAAACCCAGCATAGGATGGAAGCCAAGAAAAGCGTATCTGGGGATTCTTCACCAGCAATCACAGGCAGTAGGATCCCAGTTCTGTGTCCAAGCTGAAGGCATCATCCTTCTTGGCCACTGAAGACCTCTGTCTCCAGGGCAGAAAGTGGAGGGGGGGATACCTGCCTTTTGCCCACTAGCTCCTTTCTGAAGTAGCAGAACATCTCCCTGTATTCTGCACTGAGGCAAATGTCTCATGCTAATCTATTGCAGGTGAGGGGAGACACAGTACAGGGAGTGCTAATGATTAACAACATGTGCCCAGTCACCCAGACATTTTACAGAGGAAGTAGGAATCCCTGCAAGCATCTGACCTGAGCTGTGCAAGCCTCATTGAGGACAGTGGGTGTCCCATAGTCTCACTCAGTAGCAGGACCTTCTGGTAAAAGGGAAGAGGTAGTTGCTGATATTTGGGTCCCTTAGGGTCCTGGGTGATTTGAAACTTTCAGAAAGGCTAGGACACTGTGGTTTGATTTCTTCTGTGGGCTTCCAGAAGCTGCTGAAACCAAGGATCTCTCTGGGAGATCAGTGTGGGGCCCTCTCCCCATGATGTCCCTGAAGTAGCAGTGGAGAAATGTTACCCTTCTTCACCCACTATGAATCTTTTCTCCCCAGTATGTCCTCAGACTGTTCTGTCCACTCTCTCTTGTATGGTGAAACATGCTGGGAGTGTAGGAGAAAGGATGGCATGAAAGAAACAATCAGCTGTCCACCATGGTTACAGGAGGACTTGGCTGTCTAAGAAGGTACTCTCAGGGTCATCAAAACACCCCCAGATTGGGGAACAGGTACAAACATTTCATAGCTGAGGTGAAACTGTCTTTGCACTCTCTCAACCCCATTAGCAGCTTGTCCCAGAAAACCCTCAGTACTCTAACTGCGACACTTATACTGTTTGATCTGGGAAGCCCATGTGAGGCCATTTGTCCTACTGCATCTGGAATCCCTTCTTCCACAGTCACTGTCCCAGTCCCTGACCCTTCCTGTGCTAGAAGAGACTTATTTTGGGATATGGAGGATTTAGCCTAGCCTTCCCCCATGAGGACCTGAGGCCTGGGCATGGTTTGGGTGGTGCAGACAGTATCCTGTCAAACAGGTGTTCTCTCGCTCAACTCCACTTCCCATGGTTACTGGACAAGTCAGAAGAGATCTGTTTCCTTTGTGCCATCCTGTCTCCTCCACTCCTAGCATGATTCATCATGAAAAAGAGCAGGCAAACTAATCTGGCATCACGCTGCTTCCCTGTGGCCCTGATGGAAAGGGTTTTGGTGAAATGCAGCACCCAGTAATTTGGAGTGAGAAGGGACTGAGACAAGGGCTGCATCTACATTGGAGAGCTTTTTCCAAAAAACATTTCAAAATAATTATCTTGAAATAACTTTTTAAAAAAATGCTATTTTGGGAGAACGGTCCGAGGACTGGGTCCTTGTCCCGAAATACTGCCCCCACCCCCGAAAGTGAAAGTCTACACTGGACTTCCTTTTTCAAAAAAAAGCGAGCCAATGGAAGAGAGAGGCAGGCTTTTTCAAAAAAAGCCTTTGCCTTGTCCAGAGGTGGCTTTTTTGAAAAAAGTCATCTCGAAAAAGGCTTTTTCCTTCGAAAAAGCTGTCGGTATCTTGAAATACTGGTGCACTTTTTTGCCAGCGCTAAAAGTGATTACATTTTAATTAAAAAAAAAAACAACCCTTTTTGAGAGAGCTGATTGTGGGCCACAAATCTCTCCACTTTTACTAACTAGTGGGGTAATTACAGTATATACCTTTTCTTAGGAATGACTGGGTTGATCATCCCCACACTGGGCCAGCAGGCATTTACCAATCACCAAGGGTGAGGTAAACCATTCCCCTCTCACACCTGATGCACATGCTCAACATGTAAGAAAGAGATAGGAGGCAGCCCAGCTCAAGCTTTGTCTACACTAACTCTTTTGTTGGTAAATCATTAGCTGGTCAGGAGTGTAAAAAAGTACCCCATGGACTGACACAAGTTTCACAAATAAAAACATTGGTGTGGCAACTCTTGTCCAACCAACATAGATACCACCACTCATTGGGGTGGTGTAGTTAATTATGCCAGTGGGAGAACTCTCTCCTGTGGGCATAGAGCAGCTATTCTTAAGACCTTATAGTGTCATATCTGTATGGGTAGAGGCACAACAGTGAGGCACATTGTATTTAGCCCTGGCAGGATTACATGGAAAATGTGTCCCAGGGCTGGATTGCTTTCTGTTTCTTCTACAGTAGGGAACTCCTCAGCTCAAGATTTGAGGAGTGAGCCTACAGTTCATTCCATGAGGGAAGAGCAAACTCTGCTCTCCCACAGATCGACTGGCGAGAAATTCCATGAGCTGGTCCTGGCAGAGCTTCCTATCTTCCATGGCCGCCTCCTGCAACTTTTAATGTAGGGGAGGACAATCCATACTCCAAAATCTCCAGTCATACGGATATCCAATGGCATTGTTTGAAATAGACCTCAGAGTCCCTGATTACCAGCTTCTTGCTTAATTTCTTCCTTTTAACTTAAAGGTTTATCTCTTTAATTTTGCCATTGCTCGCAAAGGAGCCAGACTTCCTGGAAGCTATAGTATCTTGCTTTAAAGCTTTCATGCTCTCAGTATGGTTTTGTCTTTGTGGTTGTTTTCAAGGGATGCTTTATCACAGTCTGGTTTTTTTTTATATGCTAAACAAGTTCAGATTAATTCTGCTTCTATAATAGCATATTTCCAATACACTATCTCTGTCATTTACTGTTTTCACAATTAGACTTAAAATACCTGTTTTGTTGATAAGCAGAATTTTCGTCAGTATAAAAGTTAAGTGATGACATTTAGACAGCTTCAAAAACCACTGCCTTCCACTAAATTAAATTGTAATTTAAAGAAGCTCCTGTGTACTAAACACACTGCATTTCTGATAAACTATGTGCTAGAAATTTTCCACTATTTTATAACATTATATCATCTGTGGTTGGTACAAAAAAATCCATGGTCACCTTGCAGAATCTTTAAATAACCAAATGAACCATGACAGAAAGCAGATAACCTGCAAACATTGATAATTGCTTGTGTACTTCCAAATGAGACATGCTTCTGAATGGAAATTATTGGTATCATTATTCTGAGACTTTTATCTCTCAATTCTGATATTTAGAATGAGGTCTGAACACTTATGCAGACTACTTTATTCTAGTTAATAATCCTGCAGCTATTTTCAACATATAATACTTCAATTAGGGACCATACCTAATTTATGATTTGTTAAGCAAAACTCATAAAGGGTTTGATATTTGGAAACTGGGATGTTCTCTTCAGTTTTAAAATAAAAATTAGGGGCCACACTGGGGAAGAGTGGCTAAAATGCTTTCTACTCTTGCAGTTCTGGGCTGCAGAGCTGCTTGTAGTCAATTAAGCAAAGCTGCTGTAAGTTAGATCAGTCCCAGGAACTGCTCTGTCTTACCCCAAGGGATAGTCCTCCCATCTGCTCAAAATCTTAGAGGCACAAAGGTGATTTAAATCCTGTCTGGCTTACAGAAAGGGCAGCAAAGACTCTAGTCCAGAGTCATTGCATTATGATGAGACTAGGTTTTGGCTGCAGTTGGAGTTTGGAGGGCCAGTATAGAGAGAGCCAAAGGTTCCAGGCCTGCAAAAGTATCTCCTGGGAAATCATAAAAGGTAAAATTAGAAAGACGGTAGTAAAGATGAAGTAATAAAGACCCAAAGAACTGTCAGTGTTAGATATTTTTGGCTGTATTTCACCACTGGCAGTGCCTGCATTGGGACTTTAGCCACTAGTGAAACTACACAAAGTGGCTGCACTGGTACAAATGCTTGTCATAGGCGTAGTGTTTTGCGGTAAAAAGGTGACTTATACTAATGAATCTTCCCCAAATCCTGGAATAGAATCAAAATTCCTGAGTCTCAGCATTTCTGTGCTGTAAACAAATAAATAAATAACAAATAATAATAAAAAAAAATAATATAATAAAAAAAACAAATGTGAAACTCACTGATGAAAATGTGTCTCACCCTCTGCTATTGACTAGTTCACTGAAAAGAAACACCCCTATGGAAAGACCATGGTGTTTTTCTACTCCATGCAGGGATACTGTTATGCATGAAATAGGATATAGGGGTCATACACTGAATGAGAAGGAACAAAAGAAATATGAAAAAACTGCCCAGTCACTGAATTCATTAGTTTATTGAGCACTGTCCATGCTGCACATGTAACGTCCTTTTAAAAATAAAATAAAGGATGTGATCATGTAACTACACACTGCATGAATACATATGATGGTTATGAGGAACAAATTAAGGTAACAGGCCACCTTAATTGTGCCATTTCCTCATTTAAGTGCTTGCAGTTATTGGGATGAAGTTTAAAATGTGCTTCTTCCAAGCTTCATTCTGTATCAGCTAGATTCTTCAATTTCAGCATCTTGTGGTTGCTATGACAACAACACACCCGGCCTCTGTCTTTTTTGTCATTTTAAAATCTAATGTCAATGAGTCATTTCTCTGCCTTCTTTTGATTTTTTTTTTTTTTTTTTTTTCACAGTAAAAGCCAAAAAATACTGGTAACTACTCAGTTTAAACATATAGTACACTCACAATATAGACTAAAAACCTGCTGTGCAATAGTCTGGGTCTAGCTGCATTTTTTTCCAGTTTGTTATGGATGACTTAAGTAAAATATGATATTCTCCCACTAATATCTCAGTGTTACAGAGAGCATTGTGCTTGGGTTAGTATTAGTTTTAGTGCAGTGGCAATGCTATATCTTGTTGTCTTCAAAAATTAAAATGACCATTGCAAGTTGACATGAGGTAAAATTGATATTTCAGCATTTAAAATGAAATTAAATGCAATAGTCTCCATTTTAGAGACTATATATGAAATTAGAGTAGTCTTGATAAGAACATTATTAATGAAAACATTAGAATTATCATTGTTTCTTATTGCTGTTAGCAACAGAGAAATAGGCTTCAAAAATTACTTATCAATAGTGTTCCTGTAATAGAGATTTTCCTTGGAAAAGAGAATTTATTTCAAACTTTCTCACTTTAGGATAGTGCCTTATCCGCAAATAAAATACAATTTTAATTGCTACAAAACCAACATTTACAGCACCTTGTTGTAAAAACAAACAAACGAGGAGTCATGTGGCACTCAAAGACTAACAAAGACATTTATTGCACAAGTTTTCATGGGAGAAAATCAATTTTCTCCTACAAGAGCTCATGCAATAAATGTATTTTAGTTTTTAAGTGCTGCAGGTCTCCTTGTTAGTTTGTTTTACTGAACTAGACTAATATAGCTGCCCCTTTGGATCTTAGCACCTTGTTGTGTGATTTTACTGTGGTACTTACTGTTCTTAGGGCCAAATTCTACACTACAGTAGTTGCAGACTACCCCCATTAATAGAGGGTAGTATTTGGGTCTCTAACAGAATAGCATGAAAAATTTAACAAGCTTTGGTCAAGGTTGATTTTTTTTTTAAATCATACCAATTGTGATTATTTTACATTCAGTACATCATAGAGAATACTGCATACAGAAAAGGAAGACAATTTAATGATAGCTGTATTCTCAAAATTTAATGAGATTCTTTTTTAAGCATGCTATTGCATCATGTTGTCCCCTAATCTTGCAAGGTCTTCCACAGTTTTGACCACACTAGGACTTGCATATATAAAGTTAAGCTCATGTGGGAGTCTTTACAGGATCAGAGAGTTTGTCATTAAACACAAATCTCTGTCAGTGTAAATGGGGATTTTTCCACAAAAGCTGAGGGTGTAATCTGAGCCCATAAATGAAAACCCATTTTTTGAATATCTTCAAACTTCCCTGCAGTCAGGGAAGAAAAGGAAAGATCACAGAGCATCAGAGTTAAAATCTTTTTCATCAAGGTTTTATTTAAGACTCATGAACATATGATCCAAAATAAAAAGCAAACTTCTCAGAACAGTGGATCCAGTTCCCAGTGACTTTGTTAGGCCCTTAGCCCTCTTAGAGGAGGAAGGACAAATACTGTCGGCAAGGAAGTAGCTGATACAAACTCTTTCCCCCATCTTTATAATCCTACCCATAATCAGGGGGTCTGAATTAAATTATTCATTCATGGGAGCTTGTGGAGCTCAATTCTGCTGTGTCACAGGGATATTTAGAATTAAAATAGTCCCTGATGTAAAAGTAAGTACAGCTGTAAGAAACAGATACAACTTATCCTTATGCTTTGCCTTGCAAAGATGCTGAATACTCCTGGCTAGTAGCCTGTCCCAAACGTAAATTTTTAGGCAGGTGCCATTATCAGCAGTAGTCAGAAAGCAGCCCTATGTTTGCCCAGCCCTACTTTTTCCTTAGGGTCTAGCCCAGATACAACAATATCTGTCGGTGATGCTGAGGAGTAGCCACTCCCTCATATTGGGTCAAGCTATTTTGGAGCTCATTCCTGTGCAAATGTGGGGAGTCTGCAACTCATGGTATTTGACCCTGATGATCTTCAAAGGACTACTGATGACTAGGTCATAATGTGACTCTCCCCAGATGTTGTGGCTCCACCTGTCCCTCACCACTTCCTACTCCATGAGCCAATCTCCTCCTACCTCCTC
The DNA here is from genome assembly GCA_007922195.1 of Podocnemis expansa. Taxonomy (NCBI): domain Eukaryota; kingdom Metazoa; phylum Chordata; order Testudines; family Podocnemididae; genus Podocnemis; species Podocnemis expansa. Next base: position 31,001,917 of record ML682005.1, on the reverse strand, counting down.
ACAGCAGCTAAACATAGCCTCTATTACATTATTTATAAGTAAACTGGCTGCATACCCACTCTACCTAATCCTCTCTCACTTCTAGCTGCTACTTCAGTCTTTCTTCAGTTTATGTTCCACCCATCTTTCCCAATCCTCATGATTGTTTCATTCCTACCCTTTCCTAATGGTCTGTTCCAGATACCCTTCCCAAACCCCTACCTCAACTACAAGCCAAATTTGAATCTTGATGGAAAGCTCATCTTTAAAAATGTCAGGAATTATGAGGTTAAAATCCCTTTTTTCTTGTATCTTTTGCAATGAACATATTACAAAGGTGTCTTCTTGCCTGAAAATACAACTTTGATGTTTAAAATTATCATCTCCCAATATATATAAATAATAAAAAACATAATTCATGTTAATAGGATGGGGGTAAGGAAAAACTGGATGATTAATCACTGACATTTGCTTTCTCCCAAATGTCATTACTGTGCTAGGTACTGGTTTCTGATTACCTGAAGATTAATTATAAAGCTGCAAAGAAATGAAAGTTACCTTCTAATGTTAGCTATCATTTCTGATGTTGCGTTAATAATGTAGCCTAGTGTGCTTTCTGTCACCTAGAATATACTGCAGGAACATCTCTATTTCTCATTTTAACAAATGTTAGAACAGGTATCATGTTGTATCTTATCTAGGCCAAAGACTACTGTATTACTTTTTCATCTGTAGGGATTTACTTTCTCTGTTATAACTTCAGATCTTCTATGGCTGCATTGCTTACCTAAAAATGTTGCTATGATATTCATCTTTAAAAAAATTGAACCAACCAAACAAAATATATTAGCTTTGGAAATCATCTAAATCCTAGTCATTAAAATGACTTAAGTATCCCACATCCATTAACTATCTATTATTGTCCAAGCTTGATGTGTTATTAGAATGTATCATTTTTCCTAAATGATGTGTAAGTGTAAAATAGCCTCTGGGACTTTCTGATTTTACTAAGTGAGAAAAAAACATGATTAAAGATGGGTTTTATTTTTTCAGTCCATGACCTAACATTCACTGTCTCATATCCATTTTCAAAGTCTTTCCCAGAACCATAAAAGCCTAATTTAACCTTATCAAAGCCATCATTCATGTCTTCCGTGTTTTTTGTTTTCATTATCTTTGAGATACCAAACATATGATGTAAAATACCTCACAAGAGTGCATTTTAGTATGTGAACTCTTAAAAATTCAATATTTTACAAGCTTTAAGGTTGTTTAATTGCATGCTTTCAATGTACTCTGTCTAGAGTCAAGAAATAATGTCATCATCCTGCTCAATAGCTTGATTTTTCCCAATCCTTTTATAGATTGGCCATCTTTTGTGAGAGAAGATACTGTATGTAAAGACAACTCATCTCAGTTTAGATGTCAATGCAGCTGTTACAAAACTTAAAAAAAAAACCAAAAAAATAAACCCACCTATCACTCAAATTGTCCCTCAGAGATCTGTATGTATAGGAGAATCTCTAAGTAGTAAATTTTACCTTCTGTCTAAAGGCCATTCCATCCCTACTCCCTGCTAGCCTCACAGAGGCCTCTGTGTGGAATCCAGAGCCTGGGCTCTTGAAGCAGGGGAGTAACAGGCTGTAGAAATTGTGAGCAGATCAGAGTGGGGCTCAAACTGACTCATGTTCCCCCACCGTCCCTTCTGCAATGAGAGAATTAGTGCAAACAGATAAGAGAACATCTGGTGGTCATTTTTCTTCCTGCAGACTCTTGCCTCATTTACTATACTACAATACAAATGATGCAGGGGTCTGATAGACTTTGATTCATTCCTGTATAATATTACAGATCCTGTGCACTGAATCAGGCAGGGATCCTGTGGAAAACTAATATAGGCTGCCTTATAAAGTATAGCCATAGGAGGATTAAATTAAGGTTGCACAAGCACGTGTAAATCTGAAATGTCCTAACTTGCTTGACTTTGCAACCTGAATGGCCTTTGGAAGTAGCTTGTTAAATGTAATACTGTTAATGTTGTTGAATGTACCTATATCAAATGTACAGGTGTGTAGAATGCAGCTGAAATATGTTGCTGTTGAACTGTAACTTTACGTTTCTAGGCCAGTTTTGATTAACCAGGAACTGCTTATTTTTGTTTAATCTAAATTAACATTAAGCTTGCTCTTGCTTCTTCTGTCTGAGATTTTTATTTTTCTTATGTATTCAAAATGTGGGAACCTTCTTTTCCTTCCCCTACCCTATCCCTCAATACAGAAAGAAATGGTTAAATTAATAAAGGAAGGAAGAAAAGAGGTGTTCTCATATCTCACAATAGTTTTACTCCATTTAAATATATAGTCCACACAAATGTAGACATTCAGTTGCAGTAGTCACCAACTGACAAAGCCAGTAATACACAAAATAGAAAAGTGGTTCCCAAACAGTGTGCCGTGGTACACTGGTGTGCTGTGGCAACACCGTAAGTGTGCCACGAGAATCCCTGGGAGCGCGCATAATTTTAGATCTCCATCTCTGTTCAGCTCAGCCACATGGGCTATGCAGAGGAGGAAGCCTGCAGCAGAGTTTGCTCCTGCTGATTGCAGGTAAGTGTGGGCTGGGGAAAGGGGGGGTAAATAGGTTGGGGGGGACTTTGGGGCTGGGGGATTGCTAGGGAAGCTGGGGAGGGGTGCAGAGAGCTGCCACTGGCCCCATTCCAGCTCTGGCCACCCAGGGCCATCCCACTGCATTGGGGGGGGCAGCTGGCCCAGTGGAGGGGCAGACCCCTGCGCTGTTTCCCCCATGCTGTGGACCAGGTGAGCAGCCAAAACAGCAGCCTGGTGCAGTGCTGCTGGTCCGCCTCCTCCCCCTCGGCCACGCATGGTGCTCTGTGCTCCGTGCTGGAGCAGCGGGGAAAAGGGTGGGAGGCAGTGCAGCTGGGGTGAGGGAGGGCAGCGATACCGGTTCTGCCTCCCACCCCATCCTCGCTGCTGAAGCACGGAGCCCAGAGCAGCCCTTGTGGCTGGGGGGAGGGGGGAGGCAGGCGGACCGGCAGCTCTAACCAGGCCACCCTTTTGGCCACTCACCCAGTCTCTGGCATGGGGGGGGCAGCAGTGAGGCCGTGTGGGTGTCCCAAAGCATGGCGCCCTGGGCTGCTGCCCCACCCTACGGATGGCCCTGCGGGCCCCTAGAACTGGCAGTGGCAGCCAGGGCCCCAGTCTGGCTAGGGTTACCAGATGTCCTCCTTTTTACCTTCACATCCTCTGTCTGGCAGGTATATTAAAATACATGATTCTGTCTGGCTTTTTTATAGGGGTTAAAGCATGCTGGAATGCTACAGAATACCTTACTTCTAGGGGAAAGTGTTTCAGAGTCCCCTAAAAAGAGAAGACTACTACATTTTCTCCATGCATCCTCCCATGTCCTCCTTTTTGTACTTCCCTGTTGTCCTTTCCATGATTTGGTATCTGGTAGCCCTAAGTCTGGCCCCACTCCAGGGTGTTGGCGGTGGCCATTGGCCCTGGCTCTGTCTAGGGGTCCCCCTGGCTGGCAGTGGTGGCTGCCTGAGCCTCCCCGGCCAAGGGTCCCCAGCGGCACCAGCAGCCCCATTCCAGTCCTGGTCGGGGGTCCTCAGAGGGGCCGGGCAGGAGCCCTGTGTCGTCTGTCCCTCCCAGCAACACCAGTAATGGCAGGATCCAGCCTAGCCAGTGACGCTGGGGTGCAGGTAGAAGGATCTGGCCCTAGTACCAGTGACTGAAGCTGGATCGGTTGCGGGGCAGGGGTGGATTTTTCTAGCTGCCTCTCCCAGGGGCAGCTTAAAAATCTACCCTTTGGGGGGAGGATGATGGGGGTCCTGGTAGGGGAAAGGGATAGGGTCAGCAGGGCCACAGCAAGGCCTGCAGGACCCTGGTGAGAACTCTGTGGTGGCTGGTAAGATCTTAATGAGATGGGGCCCAGGGGTCTAGCTCTGGCCCTTGCACTGATGGCAGGGTCCATATGGGAAGCAGTTGGCTGTTGGGGGACAGGATGGGACCCACTTGGATGGGAGGGAGCTGCTGTGGGGTGAGGGTCTGCCTTGGGTGGCAAGCAGCCTCTGGCAAGAATGGGGGAAATGGGTGCTATGCGAGGGTCCCCTGCCCTCCCCTCCCCTCCCATTCCCCAGGTTCCTCCCACCACTCTACAAAGCCACTCCTGTTCTCCCTCCCCACCTTTGTGCTGCTCCCCACATGGCTACCCTTGTCCTCTGTTGCCACCCCTGCCCTGCCGTGCTACCTCTACCACCCCACATAGCAACCTTTCCAAGATATTGTGCTATGGGTCATGAATATTCATGTTTTGCATTATTTTGAATATTCATGAGCTTTTTCATGGTGGTGTGCCTTGAAAAAAATGAAGGTATCGAGGTGTGCCATGGCAGAGAAAAGGTTGGGAACCACTGAAATAGAAGATCAAAAGTAAAATTAAAAACAAAAGTGATATTACATTGTCAGAAATTGGGTATGCTTCCACATTGAAGAAAAGCATAGCTAAAAATAGGAAAGTTCCAAAGGGGCAGCTGTGTCAGTCTAGTAAAGCAAAAAAAAAAAAAAAAGCATGGAGTCTCATGGTTCTTAAAGACTAACAGATTTATTTATCTTATGAGCTTTTGTGGGAGCAAATCCCACTTTGTCAGCTGCTTTGAAGAGGGGGAATTTACAGAATAGGATGAAAATAAATGCAGGGGAGGGTAAGATCAGGGTAAGATTAGGTCATACTGCAACAGCAAATCAGAGCATTTGTAAGGATTCAGACTCTAAGTAACAGCACACAGAGGGATGGTGAAGTCAGATTACCTGTTATAATGTGAAAAGAATCCATAGGCACAATTAAGTCCTGCTTTCACACAATCTAATTTGCATGTTAGTTGGATTCCACTGTTTCTCTTTGAAGCCTTGATGTCCCAATGATTTTCTTGAGGACCATCGTTAAAAAATCATTAATGGAGTGATTAGGAAGATGGAAGTGCTCAGCAACTGTTTTTGTGTATGTGTTGTGATTTCTGATGTCAGTTTTGTGTGCATTTACTCTTCTGCATAGGGACTGTCCTGTTCTACCACTGTATAAGGTGTGGGGGCATTTCTGGCACATAATGCATAAATTACATTAGTGGATGAGCAGGTGAATGACCCTTTGATGGAGTAGCTGGCTTGATTAGGTCCTACGATGGTGTCTTTAGTGCAGATATGTGGACAAAGTTGGCAGCGTGGTTTGTTGCAGGGATATGTGCCTGCTTTAATGTTTCTGTTAGGTCTGTAGTTGCTGGTGGGTATCTGTTTTAAGGTTTGGGGGTTGTCTGTAGGTGAGGAGAGGTCTGTCTCCCAAGGCTAGAGAGAGTGAAGGGTCACCTGTTATAATAAGCTGGAGGACCTTAATAATCTGTTGTAGAGGTCTAGCTTGAGAGTTGTATGTGGTGACCAGTGGCATTCTATTGTTTCTCTTTTTGGGGCCTTTCCTGTAGTAGTGGACCGCGGAGTACCTATCTGGCCCTGTCAATCTGTTTCTTTACTTCTCCAAGTGGGTACCAGGGGCATCACTGGACAGTCCCTATGCAGAAAAGTAAATGCACACAAAACTGACATCAGAAATCACAACACATACACAAAAACAGTTGCTGAGCACTTCCATCTTCCTAATCACTCCATTAATGATTTTTTAATGATGGTCCTCAAGAAAATCATTGGGACATCAAGGCTTCAAAGAGAAACAGTGGAATCCAACTAACATGCAAATTAGATTGTGAAAGCAGGACTTAATTGTGCCTATGGATTCTTTTCACATTATAACAGGTAATCTGACTTCACCATCCCTCTGTGTGCTGTTACTTAGAGTCTGAATCCTTACAAATGCTCTGATTTGCTGTTGCAGTATGACCTGATCCCATGTTTTACCCTCCCCTGCATTTATTTTCATCCCATTCTGTAAGTTCCCCCTCTTCAAAGCATCTGACGAAGTGGGATTTTTCTCTAACAAAAGCTCATGCGATAAATAAATCTGTTGGTCTTTAAGTGCCACAAGACTCCTTGCTTTTTCTAAAAATAGGAAAATACATTTCTCATTGAGTGCATCATTTAGATATGGGAGGAATTAATATAGATCCTAATGCATTTAAGAAATAATTCTGATAATTAGCTCATCTGAGGCCACTGCCACCTCAAGCTGTGAACTGGTTAGATGTCACAAGATAAGCAGTAGTGGGCTAGGTCTGTATATAGAGAGAAGACTTCAAGGTAAAAAGATGCTGTCAGATGCAGTACTGATAAAGATTAGCAGGAAGCACTTTTCCATCTTTGTCTGAAGAATAATATTGATGGATCCAGTGCTGCTACAGTATGGCTGTAGCTGAAAAATCAAACATACCCTTTGTGTAATTAAAAATCCTTTGTCACTTTTCTTGAAGCCTTCATTTATATTTGTGCTATCAAGTGTCCTCCTCCTGTTTTAGCTGGAGATGGTGTTCTGCTTTGCTTTGTTACATGTTGGTGCAGAGCATTCTTGTGTGCTGTTAAAGCTCTGCTGTGTTCCACCTAGTGTTGAATGAAATGATTTTCCTATGCACTGAACTGTGTTCTGGAATGAAAGGTGCAATGGAACAGTTGCAGCCCGAACTGGAAATCACAGACCCACAGCTGTTGTAGAGACACAGACTTCAGTTTTACACAAGCTATTGAGATCACTAGTGGAGTTACATGGGCTTAAAACAGAATAAAGCAAAGATGAGTCTGCTCCTAATATTTTTCAGTTCCTCAGTAGTCCAGCAAATGGCAGACGCTCAGGCCTATCCACATGCTACTAAGCTTGCCGGAGATCACCCCGGTCCTAATGAGGGCTCCTAGAAGCTGTCCTTTTGCATTCTACTGACAGGATTTCCCTGTGGTTTCAAGTACATCACAGCTGCAACTCAGAACTGAGTCTTCTGGGCCCTCAATAGATCTAGACTTTGCTCTTCTTAAGGACTGGTGCCTTCCTCAGACCAGAGGTCTTACCTATTTGCTGGAACAGGAAGAAGATCCTGAGTCTCTGTAAGACCAGAAATCCTCTCTTTATCTATCCAAAAAATCCTTTATCTGTATCTTCATGGAGAATCCAGTTTAATTAGTATATTCAAAACTCTCTAGGGGATAGCCTCAAAGGGTCAGACAACCAAAGGAATACATTAGCATCTTCTCCCTCCTAAAAGAATTGCATACAGTTCCAAACCAGCACATACATACTTGCATTTTAATACAGTGAAGCCCAGAGCCATTAAGCCTAATTCAGTAAGGTTTAACTTAATTCAATAAAGATTATTTAAAATCCATAAGGTTTACCCATGATGTTGCTGGTTATTGTCAGTCCATCTCAATAAATATGATAGTATATACAGTGCATTTTGTGAGGGGAAGTTTGAATGTTGATGCTTTGCTTTCTATAAAGGGCTCATCATTAAAATGTGTAGTGACAGGTAAAATTCGTCCCACTGTACCACTTGATTTATATTCCTTACAGATTTAAGACCCTTTGGGGGATAGCAAATCATTCATGAACCAGTCCTGATTTGTATGAACATATTCATTAAATGTTAGTATGTGCCAAATAGTGAAGATGAATGCTTTTCAACCATTTGGTTGTTTGTGAACTGCTTTTTCCAATATTAGGAATTCATTAATCATGTTATTAGGAATCATGTTATTAATCATGAATATTAGGAATTCATTAATCAAGTCCCAGCTGGACAAAACACTGACTGGGATGATCTAATGGGAGTGGTCCTGCTTTTTTTGGCAGGGGGTTGGACTAGATGACCTTGTGGGGTCCCTTCCAACCCTATGATTCTATGTTGTATGATGGTTCACTCAAAGCACATAGCATTGTGCCTACACCATGAATGGATGATTGAACATTTTAAAACATTTTAAAACATTCCAATAACTAATGATGAATAACACACCTCTGTAACAAATGTTCATATGAGTAATATTTTTCTAATACATCAGGATTATTAGCAAGTTACAAAGCCAAATAACTGACTGTCAAGATGAAGGTCACTACAAAGGAACCAGTACTATTCACTCACCTAACACATAATACAGAAAGAGCAACCATATACTCTTCATCAGAATTACATATATTAGATTAAAATATACATAATATATTTTACATATATGAGATTAAAAAAACCCAAGAATTAACAAAAGCAAAGTCAGCTGTGTATCTCATTTTTGTAATATACTGTATCAGTTCTGCTTAAGTAAGTGGCAGTCGCACCTAAGCTAGGCTGATTCCTAGAAATGCAAAGGATCAAAGAACAGAAAACACAATCATGCACAGCATCAGATGGTAAAGTGTTTTATATAAGTTCTTCCAGTCCATTGATTTGTTACTATAATGGGGAGGGAAAACTCTTTGGCCTTAGGGTCACATCCGTGTCTAGAAATTCTACGGCAGGCCACACAATGAGAGAGGGATGGGAGAAGCGGCAAGGCTGGGAAGTAGGGGAGTGGCCACCACACTTCAGCCAGTGTGCTACTGCTGGGCCCATGTGGTGGGAGAGGGGGCAGCCACCACACTTCCGCCAAGGTCTCACTGCTGGACTCAAGGAGTGAGGGGAGCAGGGGCTGGAAGGGGAGCAATGCTGTGCTCTAGCCTGGGGCACCACTGCTGGGGCCATGAAATGGAAGAGGGCAGGAGGAAGTGGCAAGGCTGGGAGGGAGAGGGCCTACTGCTTTTTGGCCAGGCCAAGCTGGAGGACCTGATGAAATGCTTGGGCCATAGTTTGTCTACACCATACTATACACTGCGATGTGCTTACTGAAAATGGTGAAGGCATTCTTTGCTTTTTAAACCTCAGTTACCAATGGAGAAACCTCAGTGTGAAGCATGAGTATAATGTGAAATGTGTGCAGGAGGGAACAAGTGAAGTTTGTAGCAATTACATCAGACAGCATATAGCCAGATGTGTTCTGGTGATATTGAAAATTCCTAACTGTATGTTTATCCTTCCCTGCCTGTATATCTAAATGTAATACTGATGAAAAAAGATAAATATCTTCTTGAATTCAGTTTTAAATGGCAACCATAGAATGACTGAGCAGTTACATTTCTTTTAAAATGCCATTTATAACAATAGATAATTCAGCACATATTTTACTTGACTAAACTATATTAAATGTCATTTCTCTCCTTTCTTACATCAACATTAAGTCAAATGTAATTCAATGAGATTATTTTGCATTGGTTCAAGTGAAGAGCGAGAACTGAGCCTTAAGAGAATATTTTCCATTTGAATCTAAGCTTTTGTTGTTTATGACACTTTTTCAATGTATGTGTGTGTGTATAGTGACCCCTGTATAGTGTTCTGGCGCCTATTAAATGATCTGTATTGACTTGTGGTTATTTACTGAGGGCATGTGAACCTAGACTTCCATAACTATCATTTCTGTCTTTCCTTAGTGTAGAGGCAAACTTTCCCTGTGAAGATGAGAAAAATGAGCATTTGTGTCCATAGATGTCAAGAGGACATGACTGTGATATGTTAAATTCACATTATAATCTGACCACTAGTGTATGAAACATAATAGGCTAGTTACTGGAGAGCATTAACACAAAGCCATTTTGCTATTCTTTGGAGATAAGAATGGAAGTTATTCTTAGGAGATAAGCATGGGATTCATGGTAATATTGAAAACTCAGGTATTAAATCCCCATTGCAAATAGGCATATTTACATACTAGTATTATCCTTTCCTAGACTTCAAAAATATATCATGCTATATGCAATACTTAAACATATTGGGTGCACCTCAGCATAGCTCCATTAAAGTTAGTGAGCCAGACCAATTTAGAGCAGCTGAGGATTTGGTTTATTGTTAAATCTGAAGAAAAATGTCGTCTAAATATTATTCTAAGCTTCTAATTCTACTTTCCAGAAGAATTTTTCATAATGTTATTATTATGAAATTGCGAGGCCAGATTTTCAAACATGCGCAAAGCCAACTTGCAGGAATCAGTTAACATTGTACAGTGGGAGATGTAGTCCACCAAGGCCTCTCTATCATGGGTGAAGCTTTATGGCCTGCATTGTGCAGACTAGATGATCAGTCCAGGGGTCAGACTAGATGATCATACTGGTCCCTTCTGACCTATGAGTCTATGAGACAATTGATAATGGAATGCAGTAATGAAAAAACAGTTCAATGTTGATCTGTCTTGAAATGAAATCTTTTAGGTCAATTCAACAAATGATAAAAAAACGTAAATTTCAGGACTGTCAAAGTGTTTTGTTTTGATTGAAAATATCAAAATGAAACATTTCAGAATGTGTCTTAAAATTCATGTTCAATGAAAAGTTTTGAAATTTCAACTCTTTGTCTTGTTTCAGGATGATAACAAATTTCAGGTGTCAGAATTTCCTGTAACTGGGATGAAAATTCTGAATTTCAGCTCTAGTACTGCACATTTAAAATCAGTTTAATGGATTCTGCTCTTGTCCTCCAATTGTTCACTTGCTTAAATTTGAATTTCATTTCCTCTTATGCCTTTTTCCCCCCATTTCTTCCCATTCTTCTTCTTTCTACTGCTCTTGATTGTTTCATGCTAAGAATGGATAGCTTTCCAGGCTTCCTAAAACAATGGGCTTGTCCACACTGAAACTGCTGTGTCAATCTCCATGGATTGACACAGTGGAATAGATAGAGTGGCCAATGGAGATCCACTCAATTGCTCCTGGAAGTGCTCTCTGTTCAAAGCAGTAACTATAGCCCTGAAGAAAGAGTAGTGCTACATCAAACTAAGAGCCTTACTCATTGGTGCAGCTGAGTGAAGACACGGCGGTAAGAAAGGGTAAGTAAGTTGATAGGTTATACACATTCTACGTAGCTTGCATATCTACCATTGACCCAGCATGGCACTGTAGACTAGGCCAGTGCTAACCTTAACTAGTTGTTGGATTACACAGTTATGTGAGCTCAAAAATGTTATCTTCTCGGTTTTATCTTTGTTCTAGCAGACTCTCTACTAGGAAGCTTCCTGTAGTGTGAAAGACATGTTTGTATTTTATCTTCAAGTTGGTCAGTAAAGTTCAGACACAGTTCCATTTTCTGTCTGTCTCTGGTAATTGCACTCTTTTAGGAAGAAAATAACAGAACTAGATAGCAGAAAAAACCTCTGAACAGTAAAGTAATTCAGTGGATTGTGAATAGGCAGAGTCAGCGACAACCTTATCTGAAAACTTTGGGGGCTTGAAAGACTAGGCATGGGAATAAGAAGTGAAGGAGAAATTAGTAGAAAGTACAGAGTCTTGCCGCAATTTACTTTGGACAGCTGGTTCCATTCAACAGTGTGTGCTATGTATTGCACAATCTTTTTTTTTATGGCCTTGACATAAGATTACCAACTTTGAAATGCAAAAACCCAGCACATATCCCATCATAAAGCAAGCTCATCACAACTCCAATCACCTTCTCTTACGTATACATGTGATGCATTTGTGGGGTTGTGAATAGACAACTGCTGTACTTTCAATAGTTTTCATCTGCTATTGCTTAACCTATGGAAATGGAGACACTGCAGCATCTACAGATGGATACACAAACTTTAATGTTAGATACCTCAGTATTTAGCATTTATAATGTAAATATTTAGACACAATATTAAAAAAAGCAGAGTTAATTTTTTTCTGGCAACTGGCCAAATTCATTAAAAAAAACAAAAACAAAAAACAGGCCCGCCAGTCAAACACCAGTCAGGTGTTAAGTCTACCCTGACACACAATATTGACTCAAGATGACAGCAGTCCAATCTGGAGATGATGAATGTGTGGATCAAAATTGCTAGATCATCTTCTGAGAGACTGGTTTGTGATCCTTTCCTAGTAACATATGGGAATCAGATTTCTATGCTTATATTGTTACATCTCTGAGCTATCTTTGACAATCTCGATCATGAGATTTTATTGACTTGTATGTGAATTTTAGTAGGAGTAGTTTATTACAAGGGACAGATTCCCATTCATAAGAGGGAACTGCAGATAGAACCTTTAAGTCTGAGGGATTTTCTGTGTCTTATTTTTAGATGAGGCTTCCCTTCAGTGACTTCCTTTACTTCTGAGAAAGAGATTTTCTTGCTATTATTGCTACCTGCTCATGAAGGAACGCTAAATAATATACTTTGTCCAATGCTAAACAATGCTTTGAAAAGAGGAGAGATGCCTCCAAGGGGTGCATGATCAGCATCCTGGTCACTTCCTTTAATTGTTCTTCTTACCCTATAAACATCTATCTTTTCATATTGCATTTTAAACAGCTGTTTTTAATCCAGTTTGGAGCCTAGGGATGTATATAGACATATCAGGAGGGCTAAGCATCAGTTGAACGGATCAGTGTGACTAGTCAGGAACCTAAAATTATGTACTTTTCAGTGCTAAGCTGGATCTAGGTCTTTGGGTCCAATTCAAAACCTACTTAAGTGACTAGCAAGAATTTGAATGGCTTCAGTGATGTTTAGATCATGGACTAAATGAGGACATATGAACTATGTGATACTTTCATAATGCTGATGATAGCCATGTCTGTGTGTTACCTAATATTGAGTTCAATGAGGCTACTTGAATGTATAAAGGTACTTACATTTGTAAGTGTTTGCAGGACCATTGGCGTTACTGTGGAAATCAGTGAAATAATCTGGAGATGAATAGTGATGAATGTATGGATCAAAATTGCTAGATCATCTTCTGAGAGACTGCATTAGTAAGGTTAACTCAGTACTAAATTCACATTCCTTTTAATGGTGTAGGATCAGTACCAAAATAAATACAAAAACCCACTAGTCAATTTGACTAGTCACTGGTCACAGAATTTGGCAGCAGTTGAAGAGAGATATGCAAGCTGTGTAAAATAATTTGTGTATCTCCCTTTGACTTCCTAATGCTTACTTATCAGAACATCTCCACTGTGCTGAGTAGAAGGAAAATGTCCTTCCTTAGACTCAGTAAGAGTCTTCCTGAGGATGTAGCCTTATTGTGTTGATTTTTGGATCAACTGAGTTGGACTTCACTCACTGCTTAGTCAAACTGGAAAGACTGAACTGATGGTGGCAAATTTGCCACCATTAGTGTAGCCTTGGTCTCAGAATGTTAGCACTTAAACTTTACAGTTGCCATCTGTAACTAGGCAATGTTTACCAAATATTTTCTGCATTATGGTAACACTGATTAGTATACTATGCATAAATACTTAGTAACTATAAACAACAAGAGTCCTGTGGCACCTTAAAGACTAACAAATTTTGTGGGCTGTAGCCCAGTTCATCAAATGCATCTGATGAAGTGGGTTGCAGCCCATGAAAGCTTATGCCTGAAGAAATTTGTTAGTCTTTAAGGTGCCACAAGGACTCTTGCTGTTTTTGCTGTATACAGACTAACACAGCTTCCTCTTTGGAACTTTGTAAGTATAAATATTAAAATACTATAATATTGACTAGTATACTAAATATAAATAAGTAACAAGCTAATTATACTAAATAAAAAAATGGAAATTTAGTTTGCATGCAAAATTGTCACTTCCACACATTTAACATACAGATAATTAACATATAACTCGGGCATATTGTTTTGAATATTTGGCTCTTTATTACTTGTTTATTATGTTAGATTCAGTATTTTATAATAGTTTCTATATGCTAGAGAAGGCAGGCAAAGAAAAGTACTAGTTTCTTTTAGATTTCAGTAGTAATTTTGTAGTAATTTATATTGCTTTAAAGGAAGAGACTTAAGAAATTGTCAAAAAGAAAAGAAACCATTTCTATAATAAAATCTTTTCAATTAATGCCTAACTTCAGAGACTTTTACTTTGGCTATACTGGTGGAAAGAAAGTTCTGCTGCTTTTCATGTTCTGCTAACCTTACTTCAGAAATAATGTGTAAGGTTTCAGAGGCTCCTTCAGGCATTGGTGGAGCTGCAGCATTCATCATCATCATTTTCCTTTTCCCAAATCAAAGCTGGATAAAAAGTGACTTTTGTCAGTTTCTTGGCTTAGTAGCTAGATTTCCAGTCATCTAAAGTCTAATTTACAGTAATGGAGAAGTACAAATGTTGCTCGTAGTCCCAGGGAAGGATTCCTCCCCAGTAAGACTTCTTGTTCATTTGTTTTTCTCCAACCTTCAAACAATTACTTACATTAAGCAATAAGGAGAAGGTTTGGGAGCTTTGCTTGAATAAGAATAGGGCCCATAATCACTTAATGCCCTGCAAATATGTATAAACACATATTAAAAAAAATAAAAATCTTGGCAAATTTCACTTATTAATGCAGTTAAAAACCACTGAATAATAAAAACATGGAAGTTCATTAAATTTCCAACAACTACTCCAGCATACAGCACACAGCCAATCAGTGTTACTTTCTGAGTATTCACAAATATAATCCAGCATCCTTTTTAAAATTCATTTCTAGCTGGGCAGGGCTGTAGAAATTATGAATTTAATTAATTTGCTCAAAGATTAACTTGTCATTGTCTCTTTTTAGCTTTCAAATCAAATTTGAATGTTCTTCCTCTGACAACAACCTTTGTCTTCACAAAAATTGGAGATGAAAGAAGGAAATGTTGTGACTTTTCATTTATCTGCCAAAAGCATGTTTTGCTTTCCCTATTACCTCACCACTGAATTGACCAGTGCTGGGAATTTTTCATACATTTCTATTCAAGTTCAAAGGTAACAACAGGTTGGGAGGAATTGTTTTATGTTACAATAAATGCAGTTGTTTTAAAAGCAAATTGTACTTCAACAGTGAATGCTGAGCATATTTGAGATGCTTACCCTGAAATAATTAAACAAAATGGATAAATAAAGCAGACAATTGGACCCACTCATCTCCTTTAACTATCTTTAAAGATATGGTGTTAGCTTTGCATTTTTCTTGGGAGATGCTCATTAGTTTAAGCTGAGAAGAAAAATTACACATATAGATGGAGCCTTATAGGCTATGTTCGCACAGGGCAGTCTTGTTTCGAAACAAGACGTTTCGAAACAAGCTGTTTTGAAATAACATGTTATTTCGAAACACCTTATTTCGCAGCGCCCCCCCCCCCCGTGGACACCCCTCAGCACCCTGGCCAGGGTGCTGAGGGGCCAGCCCTTCCTCCCAGGGTGCTTAGCACCCTGGGAGGAAGGTCACATGTTGTTTCGGAACACTTTGTTCCAAAACAACATGTCTGAACAGGGCTGTTTTGAAACCTCTGGTTTCAAAACAACCCTGTTTCGAAACCAAAGGAGGTTTAAGCTGTTCCGAAACAACCGCGGCCATTTCGAAACAAGCTGTTTGCTTGTTTCGAAATGGCCATGCGTTGTGTGGCCATGGCACTTCTTATTTCGAAACAACTTCTGTTGTTTCGAAATAAGAAGTGTGTGTGGACATACCCATATAGGAACATGATAATAGTCTTCTGAAGAATTTCTACAGAGTGCTTCCTTCTAGTTTGACATCACTCAGCAATATGAGCAAGCAAAGAATAGAGAAAATTTAAAATCAAATACTGTTACATTTTTCTTCTTCACAAAATAACATGTTAATATAGTTGTGGCTCTTCTTGGCACATAAGAGAGTTAAGATTTTGGAAAAGCCCTGTGAACAACTGCAATCTGTTCTGTTTCTGGGACGTGAAGCAAATCCACTGTAGCCACTTGGATCCTTTGGATCAGGTCCATTAAGAACTCAACAAATGTGTTGGTTCCCAACCGCGATGGGAGAAGGAGACACCGGACTCAGTAGTTTGAACTGAGAAATGGGTTTGTTTATTTAGAGCAACAACGGGGAAAATTTTTCAATGGGCAATCACAGTGACACTTGAGGTAGCAATTAACAACTAAAACAGCAACCTTACAAGACCAACTAAGGTGGCAAATCTATATAAGCAACACAGTAAAACAGTAAAGCAAAAACTGTAAATCTATATAAGTGACACAGCAAGACTGTAAAGCAAAAACTGTAAATCTATATAAGTAACACAATGAAACAGTAAGGCAAAAACTACAAGATAAAACTGTAAGGTATTTGCAACAAAGTAAAACGGCTAGGTATTCCCAACAAGACAAAATGGCAAGGTAAAACAAACTGCAATGTACTTGTAGGGGATTCCTATATACGTACCACAACCCAGGCTCCACTGACCAGCAGCATGAACACAAGAGGCATGGTAAGGAACACGACACGAGCTAGCTTTCCTCGGGAGATCCAACTGTCAGGGTGATCAGTTCTGGCAGGTAACACTTGAACCTCCATAACTTTTGCCAGTTGGCATCCCCTTTTTTATAGGATTTTTAGCTCAGTGTTTTTTCTGGTTCCCACGCTGGGGGGGTTTGTGTTCCCACGATTGAGAGAGTAATTTTCTAATTAAGTTTAAAATTCCCAGGTGGTACTAGATTCCTAGGTGGATCATAAATTCCTAGGTGGGACCCAAATTTCCAGGTGGGTCATAAATTCTCAGGTGGGCCCAAATTCCTAGGAGGGTCATAAATGCCTAGGTGGGACCTAATGTTCCAGGTGGTCATAAATTCCTAGGTGGGTTTCGGTTCCCACGAAGTTAGTGCCTTTGAGTTATGCTAGTCTGTAGCCTCCCAGATTCCAGGCCAGAGCCTCTTACGCTGTCCATAAGGGGTTTTTTAGTGTGCACTTGGTGGCAAATGGGGTGCCCGGGCAAGCGGCCCCCTATTAGTACATCAGGCACGAACAAAATGGACTAGGCAACTCTCTCTATTCAAATAAGCTGCTGAACTATATAGTATGAGATGACTTGTGAAGTGTATTCAAATAGAATTGCAAAAGTTGTTTACATTTTTCCAAAGCAATTCATTGCATGTGATGGACAGCAGCTGTTTAAATGAGAGTGCATTCACCTACACAAACCACAGTCAAACAATCTTGGGTGAAATACAAAAATAAAGTTAAGTATAAAGTTATGTTGTGGCCATGCTGGTCCCAGGATATGAAAGATGCAAAATGAGCAAGATAATATCTATTATTAGATATTAATTATATATTAGTTAGATATTAATGTTGCACAAACATCTGTTGGTAAAAGAGACACAAGCTTTCAGACAGCACAGAGCTCTCTTTAGGTATTAATGATCCATCAACAAAGTTGGTCCAACAGAAGATATTATCTACCTCATCTCTCAAAATAACAAGAAATTATATTCATGTTCAGTGTGCACACCAAATATAAGAAAGAAGCTGAATAGATGTGTTTCATAGTTCCTAACTGAAATAGTTTAACAAGAGGCATATCTCCATCTTACTGGACTCAGAGGCATCATTTTCTAGTTGAACAGCTTGGGAACCAGATTGTTTACATTAACATTTTCTTTAAAGTAAAAAGTCTGGCACAGGACAAATAGATGGCACATTATAAGCTTCTAGGGCTTCTTCTTTTTCCCAGTTTGCTTAGCTGGTCCCAATGGCTCATGATGATAAATAGTGTATTATCTTTCATTCCACATTTAATAAGATCTTGTAAACACATGTTGTTCTTTACACACATTTTTGAGTAAATGTTAATAAAATAGCCAATAAAATGGTTTATTGCTATCCTAGGTCATTTGGGCAGAGAGCCCCAGAAGATTTGAGATGTGAAAGATGAGGTGTGGCTCTCCAATTCAGAGTGAGCAATCTGACTTTACCACTGAAATAGTACAACAGTTATTGGTCCAAATCTGTAAAGCAAGTTCTTTAGTGAGTACAATCCTATAGAATATTGACTTCTTCTTCACCATCTGTTTGTATTATCAAGGTTCAAAATCTATACAGATTGAGCGGCTCAAAGGACTTCCAATAGAAAGTAATCTTTAGATTTTCTCAGCTGTGTCAAAATACTCTAAATGAAAATTTAAAAATAAAATCAATGCATCACTGACATGTTTCGTTACTTTGTGTGTCCAGGTGTCACTAAATAAATCAAGGTGTAAAATTAAGTTGAAAGTTCCTGACAACAAAACCAGGCATCATACTCTGGTGAAAAGAGGTTGGGGCTGGAAGTCAGATGATCCATTCCCTCCTCTGACATTGACCTAATGTAAAACTAGGGCAAGTCATTTATTTATTTCTCTCTCTGTAGTTTTCCTCCCATCTGATTTATCTCGTCTATTTAAAGTAAGCCAGTTTGGGCATACAGCAGCTCTCATTCTGTCTTTGTACAGCACCTGCATCCCCTGCATTGATTGCTGTCTCTAAATGCTACTATAAAATAATAATTTTAAAAATCCTATGGTATACAAAGGTTAAATTTGTAAAGTGAAGCACACTAAATTTTAGAAAGTTCTACCATTAATGCTGTCTGTACAATCTTAAGTTACTCTCCTGGTGTATATGTGATGGTAGTCTTTTAGTTAGATGATCACAACTGTTTGTTCCACAGGACCCTGGCACATTCAATGCACAGAATAAATGGTACTCAATTAATGAGCAGCTTTTCAATGTTTTGTTGAGCCTCATCACTCAAAATTATTGCCTTATTTACTGTACATGATTCAAATCCTGGTCTGAATGTAGATTTATTTACTTATTAGATTTATTTATTTATTAGCAGGCTTTTCTATGGTGGTCATGTGAGTGCTCCAGAAATTTTAATCATTTTCCATCCTTAGAAGTTTTTAATGCCCAGCTTGACAAAGCCACGACTGGTGTAATTCCATTGAGGCTGGTCCTGTTTTGAGCAGGGGGTTGGATTTGATGACCACCTGAGGTCCCTTCCTTCCCTAATAGTTTATGATGCTATGGTTTCGTTTTCATAACATCCCTGAGAGCTCAACTGTCTGTACCCTTAAGACCTACTTTTTCAAAAATACTTAGCATTTTAGATCAGCTTATGTTCAAAGTACATCTTTCACTGAATGCTTGCTTCAGGTTCTGAAGTTCAACACCTGTAACATGACATATATAACACAACATAACATAACACATGACACACACAACACCCATAATACAACATAACACAACTAACACCCATAATGCAACAGGTGATTTTACCTCATCTTCCTCTATATGCTGTTCCCCAATGCTTGAATCTTAACAACTGCTTTGATTTGCTGTTACAGTGTGACCTGATCCCACAGCTTACACGTCCCTGTATTTATTTTCCTCTCATTCTGTAAGTTCCCACATCTTCAAAGAGTCTGATGAAGTGGAATTTTCTCCCACAAAAGCTCATGCAATAAATAAATTTGTTAGACTTTATGTGAGGAATACGTAGTTAATAATCACTGTGATGGGGTAGCCCCACCCTGCACTTTAAAAGCTCAGTGCACACTATGGGCAGTAGAAGTCCTGCCCTCTAGACTCTGCTGGGCATGCTCAGACTGTTGCCCCAGTATAAAAGGAAGCAACTCAGTTCAGTCTGGGTTGGGCAGCAGAGAGGAAGGATATCTGCTGGGAGCTCCTGCACCAGAACTGCATCAGCCCCAACCTGAGGGAGACTCAGTGGCCAGAGGGGATTCTACAGAGCAATTACCCTGCAAGGAGTGCCTCGTGACTGAAACGCAGGACCTGTAAGAAAGCCGACAACAGATCTTCCAGGTCACAGAAAGCCACGGGCCAGTGCTCAAGGAGGACTTTGCTCAGTGAAGGTAGGAAGTAGCCCAGGGGGCCTGGAGAGTGAGTTCAGGATGTAGTGAAAACCCAGTCAGCGTGCTTCAGTCTGGGTCCCCGCTGACCTGGGGCTAAACCCTTGGGACCCATATGGTCCTGGGCTGGGGCTCAGTGGAGTGGGTGGGCCTGAGTCCCTCCCTATCTGGGCACTGTTCCCAATCATAGACTATTCTACTGACTCTAGCCGGTAGGCCAAACTGCTGTGTGCCTGAGGGCCTTGTTACTGACTCTGGCTGCTAGGCCAAACTGCCCTGTGCCTGACGGCCTTGTACTGACTCTGGCCACTAGGCTACACTGCCTACCTAGGGATTTGCATGGACCCAACTGTTAGGCTGTACTACCCTGGCACAGTAAATTAAACTGTGTTGCATAGGTACCCTACCTGCTAATTGTGCCCCCTTTGTTTTTCTGCACATGGGGGCACTAAAGTGGTGTACCCTGTGACAACCACCTATGAAAAGTTAGATTTAAATGAGTTGCCCAACATCATGTAGAAACTCTGTGGCACAGGCAGGGATAGAATCCAGTTTCCCACTGCAAACTTAAAGTGTCTTAATCTTAAAGACATCTATTTTCTTTCTGCAGTCTCCTACACCTTCTGTCTTTTACAACAAATAATTCATTCTCAGAGCTGTTCTATTCTGTGTATTGAATGAGGTAGGGATCCTGTGGAAATATAGTATGTGGACACGTAGTTAAAGACTTGCCTTAATGCAGTCACACAAGGACTCAAATTAAGTCTGTATGGGTAAAGTACACATCATTTAGGCCTACTTCTCAATTCATTTGAATGGATGCTTTATTAAAATCTGTTGTTGAAATCCATACACTGTCTGGCAGTGCTAATGGGTTAACTGTTGCTCTTTGAATATTCTATGGCTACCCTCGCACATTGCAGAAAAGTTCAAAAATTCAAGTTCTTGTTTATTCTCTTACAGACACAGAGAAAGTAAAATTTTTAATAGAAATAATGTGTTTTTTCTAAATGGTCCTTGGGTTATTTATCCTTTTGTCAAATAGGGTAATTCTGCTTCCAGAAAGTCATTTAGAGATCAGCCTGATTAACAGAGCAGTGGGTTACTTTCAGTTGTTTTCAACATGATGATACAGTCATGAAAGAATGAGTCACACTGACCCTCAAGGTGTCTTAAAAGATTGCTGATGCACTATGGAAACATTCTATCTACGCCCTATATTCTTTCCATTCATTTAATGTCTAAAATGACAGTAAAGGGATTAAATTGTCCTAATAATGCATTATTGGTTTAACATTAATTTTTAGTTGCCTAGTGTTTCTCAAGGCTTAGTATCAGCTGGGGTTTTTCTCAGAATACATTAATTACAGAGAAATCTACAGGAGACTTTTTTCTCCTCCATTTTTGGTTGTGGTACTATTTTGACAAGCAATAATCAAACGTTTTCATTCACCTGTGATCTGGTAAAACTTTTTTCTGGATCAATTTCTGTAGACCTGCTCTCTGTGTAAGGGTGATTTTGTTTTTGTTTTTGTTTTTTGTTTTCCCTGAAAATGGGGGCAACAAAAACTTGTAACTTTGAAGAGTGAAGATAGTGAATTTTAAACAATTCCTCTCATCTCACTCCAAGTAACAGTGGGTGCTTATGCAGAGTCCTAGAAGGGTATAAATATGGCCAGATCCTGATCTGATTACTCTGTTGCCTTTGTCACAGGGTTTTGGTCCCAAGCAACTTAATGGTCTTTCCTGTGAATGTGTGTTTGACTATATAGTTTGTGTTCTAGAATCAGCCTTCTGACCTAGGTTAATGTGTAATTATGGCCAGCAATAAGAGAGGAAAGGGGTTCAAGATGCTGCTCATTCATGCTAAATGAGTTGGAGCAGGGACTTGACTCTGATCTACTTTGTCTCAGCCTTGTATCCTAGTCACCCAGCTATAGCATGTTTTTCACTCTCTGTAACAGGACCCATCAATCTTTTTTCACAAAGCTTTTTTTCCCCCCTCAAGACACCAGTATCTCCCCCCCCCCCCAAAAAAAAAGTGTTTTACTTTGTTGAAAGAGTATATTTTACCCAAATTTTCTTTTGGCAAAAATGGTCTATCTAGTTCTACTGTGCAGCAAGAATTTGAATATTTTTCATATACATTTTAGTCACCATTTGGGCAATTGGTCTACATGCAACTTATTAATTCCAACATCCCTGACACCATAACCTCATTGATGCAGAATGCAATGCCATCCACAGCTTAACAAATAGCTCTGACATTACTGTTAAGAAGGCTGACAAAGGAGGTGCTGTTGTCATCATGAATAAGATGGATTTTGATATAAACAACTCTCCAACACAATGTTCTACAAACCACTTTTCTCTGACCCCACTGAGAACTACAAAAAAGAACTACACCACCTACTCAAGAAACTCCCTGAGGCAGCACTGGAACTAGTAAAGACAGACACACCACTGGAATCCTGAGCAGGGATAATCTATCTACTACCAAAAATCCATAAGAAAGGAAACCCTGGATGCCCCATCATCTCAGGTATTGGCACTCTTACAGCATGCTTATCTGGCTATGTGGACTCTTTTTTCTCAAAAACCTATGCAGTATCAACACTCCTTACTATCTTTGAGACACCACAGACTTCCTGAGGAAAATCAAATCCATCGCTGAGCTTCCAGAAAACACCATCCTGACCACTATGAACATGGAAGCTCTTTACACCAACATCCCACACAAAGATGGATTACAAGCTGTTTGAAAAATCATCCCAGATGATGCCACAGCAAACCTTGTGGCTGAACTTTTTACTCACCCACAATCATTTCAGATTTGAGGATAATTTATATTTTCAAGTCACCAGCTATGAGTACCTGTATGACCCCACAATATGCCAGCATTTTTATGGCCAGCTTAGAACAATGTTTCTTCAAATCTCATCCCAAAGGACCTATCCTCTACTTATGGTACACTGATGACATCTTCATCATCTGGACCCATGGTATGGATTCTCTTGAATATTACCACAGAGATTTCAACAATTTCCATTCCACAGTCAAACAGCCTGCAACATTCCAGAAAGGAGATCCATCTTCTGGACACTACAGTACGAATTACGGATGGACACATAAACACCACCCTACACCAAAAAACTACTGATTGGTATAGTTACCTACATCCCCTTGAGCTTTCATCCAAAACACACCATACGATCCATTGTCTGCAGCCAAGTCCTAAGATATAACCACATTTGCTCTGATCCCTCAGATAGATGGACATCTTCAGTATCTTTATGAAGCATTCTTACAACTACAGTACCCACCCACAAAAGTGAAGAAACAGACTGACAGAGGCAGGTGGGTGCCCTGAAGCCAACCACTACAGGAGAAGCCCAAGAAAGAAAACAACAGAACACCACTGGTCATCACCTACAACCCCTAAGTCAGACCTGTACAACACATCATTAAGGACCTACAGCCTAACCTACAATAGGATCCCTTACTCTCAAGTCTTGGGACTCAGACCTCTCCTTGCCTACAGACAGCCCCCTAACCTTAAACAGATACTCACAAGCTACTACAGACCTAACAACAGAAATATTAAAGCAGGCACATACCCCTGCAGCGAAGCAATTTGCCAACTTGGTCACACATCTGCACAAAAACCACCATTATAAGATCTAATCAAGCCAGCTACTCCATCAAGGGCTCATTCACCTGCACATCCACCAATGTGATTTATGCCATCATGTGCCAGAAATGCCCCCCCCCCAGCTTTATACATTGGAAAAACAGGACAGTCTCTAAACAAAAGTATTAATGAACAGAAATCTGACATCAGAAATCACAACATTCAAAAACAAGTAGCTGTGCACTTCAGTCTTCCTAATCACGCTGATTTTTTTAATAGCTGTGGTCAAGCAAATCGGTAATACAGCAAGACTTCAAAGAGAAACTGAAGAATTTGAATTGATAGGGAAATTTGATTGTTGAAAGCAGGATTAAATTGTGACTATGGATTCTTTTCCCATTAGAATGGGATTTGATCTTACCTCCTGAATGTGCTGTTTCCCAGTGATTGAATCTTAACAATTGCTTTGATTTGCTGTTAGTGTGACCTGATCCCATGATCTTCATGCATTAATTTTCCTCCCATTCTGTAAGTTCCCTCATCTTCAAAGTATCTGAAGTGGGATTTTCTCCCACAAAAGCTCATTTGATAAATAAATAAATTTTGTTAGACTTTAAGTGCTCCCAGGACTCCTTGCTTGCTTTATGAATTACAGTAGATTTTAGGAAAATGCTACATTGAGGACTATCTTAATGTATGTGGAATCTACATTTGGTATTAGCACTTTGCCAGACTAGGCACAATGATCCCTTATTAACCATGGTGACTGTGCACTGATCAAAGAATGGGTACATAAAGAAGGTTGTACCAATCTGACCAAGAATATTGGGTGGTGGAAATGGGAAGGTGTCGGTGGGGATTATAAATTTTTGTGACCCATGCGATATTTTGAGAGGGAGTGAGGAAGAGATGGGAATGCTTTCATGGCAAGTACTCTGTGTAATTGAGCACTCATCAATATCAGGGCTGTCCTGGGGGGGTGGAGGTGGGGAGGGACAGTTGTCCCTGGCCCTGCGATTCCATGGGCCCTGTGCAGTCCTGTCATGAGTGGAGCAGCGCAGGGCCTACACCGTTGCCTCCCATGGCTGCACTGTCCCCCTAGTCTTTCCCACTACCTTTAGCAGGGAGCCAAAGGCAGTGGGGAGGAGGTGGGGGTGGGAGTGTAACTGGTCTCTGCTCTGGACTGACCCACCCCACCGCCAAAAAGGGGAACAGCCAGCCCAGGGGTGGAGCAGGCCAGACCAAATGCCAAGATCTACTCTCTTGCCCCTTCCCTGGGCTGACTGTTCTGCCTGGGGAGTGGGGAGGGCTGGCCCAGAGGCAGGGTGGGAGAGCAAACCCCAACCCCCAGACTGGCCCTCTGGAGATGGCCCTGATCATTATAAAAGGAAATTAACTGATGTAGTGCAAAGCTTTGGGGAGAGAGAGAGTGACAGACTCCATGTTCACAATGAGAAGTTTGGGGGAAGAAAGAGAGAAAGGATTCTGGATTCTTCCAAGGAATCTTTCCTAAGCCCTAAAAAAACTCTCCAGAGTTCTAAGGAAACTGCAGCAGGGAAATATGTTCAGGAATTGTTATGTTTTTTTAGATCTGTATTTCTCCTGTTCAAGCAACACAAAAAATAATTCTGCTGAGTAATCCATGCAATGCCTGGGCCTCTGAAGTGGTGAGCCCTAAACCCAGAGCATCCAAACAGCTAGAGTCTGAGAGATGGGGTTCTTAAGATATGGGGAAGTCTGAAGGACCAGGACTAACCCCAGGAACATAGGGCAGTTGTACTGTGTGGTCTAAGCTCTCAGAGGGTGGTAGGCAGACGATCTGTGCCCTGACAGTGTGCCTAGAGACTACCCTGGAGTAGTACTTGCATTCTCTTCAAATGTGGAAGATGTAAGGCATGTAGGGCACAGTGAGATGGGCCCTAAATATAACACCTAATGACTGTCCAGCCAGCCTGAGTTCCACCAGGGTTGTATGTGTCAGACAGTATCATCTATTGTATCCCCATTCACCATTGTCAGTGCCACAAACATATTAAGAATTTGTGTTAACCTAGTATGAAGTGTGCAGATCTAGGCACTGATCCAGAACCCACTGAAGTCAATTTAAAGAATCCTATTGACATCAAAGGGTTTTGGATCAGAAGTGCACCACCAGATTTTTCTCATGGCCCTCATGTTCAGGTTTTGAACACTGAGCAAAAGTCTTCTGAAATACAGTATCTAAGAATTTTCAAAGAGAATTTAGAGTCAGCGTGCCATAGAACATACAGGTCTTCTCTACCTTTGACCACAGCAGATATAGCTGGAGAAGATTTAGTTTCAGGAAGCTTTCCTATGCTGCATTTATCAGTACACTTTAATATTGTTGTGGATGAACCACTACAAATAAGAGAGAACTATAATTGTGCATATACACACTGCTGGACTTCAGTGGATGAATTGTCAGGTTAACAATAGAAGCTCTTACAATGCCCACCACTTAAAATGATCATGTATTTTATTAACTTGTTCAGCTTCTCTGAAGGAGATTTTTTTCCTTCCGTCTTTATTTCCTTTGATAGAAAAACACCGAATGTCCGACAAATACACAAAAGCAAGGAAATAGGGAATTGAGGCTGCAACTCTGTTTTTAATTAGCCTGCCAGCCTGCTCTGTATTTATAGCTCATATGGTGACTCCCTACTTTCCTTCATATGATACAAGGAGAGCTGTAGTTTCAGTTCTCTGTTTCCTTGGGAATCAGACCCCTAATGTTACTTTTATGTTTGTGATGCTCAGTTTTTCTGAGAGTTTATTTTAACTATGCTAGAGATGACTAACCACCTACTGTTCTGTGTACATCCATTCCACCAGGAGCAGAATGAAACCTGCCTGCAGTGAACATTCACTTCACGCTGCTTTGTATCTTCATTTCAGCTGGCAAAGACACTAGATGAGCAAACAGCTGTTTTTTGAGGGGGAAACAGGTGCAGAGTACATCCACTTTACATACTGATTGTGCCATCATGTCCTCTGACACAATGTTGTGGAACTTACAGCATGTTTAGTGTCTATTTTTAACTAGTAAATATTCCTTATGCTTCCATTTCAGGTTTGTTTTTCTTTACTACATTTTAAAAAAAGGAAAAAAACAAACAAAAAATCCCTCTCCCTTCCCCACACACTCCTCATATTAAGTCTAGCAAATAATTTTGCTCCACATAAAAGGAAGTCTCATCATTATTTATGGCTTGTGAAACCCATGAATATGTTGAGGGATATAACTTTCAGAAGCTGTTAGATAACATCACAGCCTTAGAGTAAATCAGCCAATGAGAAGTTATACTGATATGGTAATGCTCGTACTGTAATACCTTACTCCAAAGTTTTGCTGGGTTGAATTTCTCTGGAAGTGTGCTTGTGACATAGTAGTGGGAGGCTTTGGAGCTAATCAGACCTGTTTATTGAAAGGCACACCTGAATTTGTTCAGGTAACTCATTATAAGGTCAGCAAGTAGCTGCAGTGAAAGTGGGAAGATTGAGCTAGGCTGAGTCAGGCAGTGTGGCCAGAAACTCAGGCTCCGGTCTGGTAGAGTCAGGGAATAGAGTGAATTGGGCACTGCTGGAAGTGAGCAGGCTCCAGAAAAAAGGCCTGGGATGTGAAGTTTCCCTAGTCAGAATGAGGGCAGGAAAAACTTGAGAATAACCTGACAAGGCAGTGAAACTAGTGGACTGTGTTTTGGAACTTTGAGTTTTATTTTTGAAGCTTTTTATAAGTGAATAAACTTGGAGCCCCCAAGAAGGAATGGAGAATGGACAAGAAAAGCCTTTTGTTTAAGAAGCCCTTTGAGGGAGCAGTTGTAAGCAAGACACTGCAGTAGGGATGTAAAATTAGATTAACTTAAAATCCATTTACATGTTCTAAAAATAGAACATTTCAATGCATACATGCTGGCATGTGGAGTACCTGCAGCTGGGTTCAACTCCCCATAACAGGTGGGGAGGTGCAGAGTCTGATGGAGGATGAGCTCAGCTGTGGCTACCCTCCCCCTAGCACTGCGCTCCATTGCCTCCACTCCTCACAGGAACCCAAGCTGGCTGTGACTATTCCCCCATCCTTCCCTCTCTCCCCACACACTGGGCTCCTCACGTCCTGCTCAGTGAGAATGTCGCAGATGCTCTTGCTGGCAGGGAGCCAGACCAATTGCACTTGTGGCCACGGTCTCCTGACCCCATGCTGGGCTCTGCACCTCCCTCTCCCACCCCAATCCCCCTGCCATATTCAGGGAGGGCTCTAGGCTTCCTGGCCAGTGAGAGCTTCCCAGCTGCTGTCATTGGCAGAGAGTCAGCTCAGCTTCAGCCACCACCTCACTGCAGCTGGTGGGGTGCTGAACGCAGCCCAGCTGCTGCTCCCCTTCCCCACTACCAGTTTAAATAGTAATCAGCTGTTTAAAATGTTTCTCACTGGTGCCAGTGGAAGGCTCTGAGTGCCCAATGTTGATGAAATTCAGGTAACTTATTTAGTTGCTAAAATATGGAGTTTGGGGCCTAACTCTGAATTTGCTTTTGAAATTTTTGGTCCTTATTTTTATCTTATATTATGGATTGCTGTACTCCCATTTCAATACCTCTGCTCTTTTGTTTCTTCATTTTATGGCACATGACAGCTTTTAATCCATAACTTTTGTTAGTATATGAGTTGGAATATGACATTCATAAACATTTCTTTAGCTTGTTCAACTTTTTCACTATCACATAAGAGAATGAATTTAGCATGGGAATACAAAAAAATCTTCCAGGTAGAAAGAATCAATGATATCTAGTTGCAAATGTCCCTTTTGTTTGACAATTTTCCTGAAGACTAGAAGGTTATATAAATATACAGCAGATATATGGAGTCTACAGGGACCGCTTTAAGATCTTTATGAATATTTGAAAGAGCAGCTGGATCCATGGCTACACAAGGTGATCAATTGCTATGAATCTTTATTTCCCCATGCTCTCCATAGGAATGGCATGACAAGTATTTATTAAAAGCAAGCTCCAGTTAAAAATATTGGGTTTCTTTATGATGGAACTGAAGGAAAAGAACAAAGAACCTACTCACCACACATACACATAAATGAAATTAATTGAAGTGAGGGGGAACCAAGAGATTATTTAATTACTGTTATTTTTAGGGTGAATAGAATTCTCTGAACTCCCATGCTGCTCCTTTTGAAATATAAAATAAAGTTTATGAATTACTTTGTATTTTGCAGAAATGAATAATAATAAAGAAAAGCTATTTTAGATTGATTCAAGATCAGATTAAAAGTTGGCAACCTGAAATAGAAGGGTCCTTCCTTCTGTTGGCAGGGATTGATTCATTCTTCAAAATAATGCTTTTTTGAGCTACTGCTAATATTTTCCCCTCTGAAAATCTCTGGCTTCAGGCTCTCAAGCTATTTAAAAAAAGTCTGTATTGCTGAAAAATCTGTTACCATTGTATTGGCTCTCATTTAAAGGTCTTAAAATGGTTTACAAAGATTAATTACTTAAATCTCATAACACTTTGGTGAGAGAGTTTAAATGGATGTAATATTACCTAAACTAAAGCACAAAGGATGTGAGCTAATACTTCTTGGAGTCAATGAAAATCTTTCTATTACATGAGTCCCAAAATGCAGTATCTTGGACTTAGATGGGCAGAAGTGGGAATATTGCTGCTAAATAGCTACAAAAGTTACCGTTATAGCTTCTCTCAATCAACCATCATCACACATTTCTTAATGGTTTCATAGTATATAAGGCCAGAAGGTACTATTAGGTCATGTAGTCTGACTTCCTATATGTCACTGGACATTACATTTTACCCAGATACCTCTATATTGAGCCCAAAGACTTTAGTTAGATTAAAGCACTTCAGTCCTCAAGAGATTAACCTATGTGTTACAGACAGCAAACAGGAGAGACCAAGATTTCTGGAATGGCAGGAAACTGATGAAGTCAGAGAGGCCTAGATAATTTTAACTGTGATCTATGGCCTATAACAGAGTGTAACAAAAAATGCACAAGGTCTCTGCCACTGTGACTTGGGAGAAAATGACTTTTGAAGCCTAAATCCAGAAGTCCAAATGACCTTGAACAGCCAATAAAGATGCACTAGGCAGGCACTTAAAAAGAGGATATTCTGTACTACCTCATCCTGTTCCCACCATGCCCATGAAGGAAGGTAAGCTCTTTCAATGTTGAATTACTTTCACAACTAGAAAATTGGTTCTTAATTCAAAATTGAATGCATCTAACTTCATTGTCTAGCCATTTAATCACGTTATGCATTTGTTGGCAAGCCTGAAGAGGATCCCACTGTCAGATGTGTTTTCCATATAAAAGTGTATAGGCCTAGCAATCATGTTGCCTCTCAACCTACTCGTTTTCTGTCCCCTGGATCATTTTTGTGTCCCTCTGTTGAACTTTCTCCATTATTCTGTATCCTACTTGAAGTTTGGACACCAGAACTGGACATATTATTTTAGTAGCTATCTTGCAGATAACAAAGCTTTTAGACTATGCTGGTCTAAGAGCTCTGATAAAGAGACTTAAAAGTTCTGCAAGTTTATTTTATGCATTCTTATTCTTAAAAAAAAAAAAAAAAAACACCTAGGAAATTAAATTACTAAAATCTTTGCAGTGATGCAATGTGAATGTCACCTAGTTAAAATGACTTAGAACAAAAACAAAATAGAAAAATTAAGCTTTAAATAGCAATGGTAACTGCAGGTTGTGCATATAGTTTTTTTTTCTTTTTAAAGGTTTATTTCCAGGTCTGATCCTATACCTTGAATTCATAATAGTAATTCCATTGATTGCCATTTCTTCCCTCTTTACAGAATACTGTTTGAATTGCCTGCTAACTCCTAAATTTTGGGCTCAGTTATTTATGCTTAGTTCCCATTCCTGCAGTTGCTTACTCAGGCACATGACTCTAGTCAAACAAGGAGTCTCTGACAGTATGTGAGTAAAATTGTACACATGCATACATCTTGCAGGGCTGGGGTTTAAGTGAGGCAGATTTCTTACTGGAATCAGGACAATTTCAGTCTAACTAAAGATAAGATTAGACTCATTTTCAAGTGTAGCCAGTTCCTCATTTTTTTCCCTATACTAAACAATTTTTCTTAAAGAATTCTATATAATCACCTTCACATTAAAATATATATTATTAGGTCATCTCTTTCTGTCTTGTATTAAAATATAATTAAATCAGGAAGTCCTAATACCAATCATGGGTCAGATTCTGCTTCACTGGGGCTAGATATGTATGCTAAGTTTTAAGTTTTCAGAATCAGGACAGAGGGGAAGAATGAACCCTACTGCTTGACTACACTACTTAAATAAAAGAGCAAAAACTGCAAAAAGTGGAATGTAAAAATATTCATAAAGCTACAAACCTAGAGAGACTTTAGAGAGAATTTAGGGAGAAAATAAACCCTTGCTGTTCCCTAGTTTATCTATTTTAGGCACTCGTACATCACTAGAGAACTAAGCATTTCACAATTTTTAATGTATTACTGCTGACAGGTTCTCTGTAAAGAAGGTTGGTAATGTTTCTCTATTTTACAAGTGGGAAACTGAGGACTTGTCTTCACTGATAGTGGCAGCTTTGCCACCGTCAGACTGATCTTTCAAATGGACTGAGTGGGTCTGTGAAGACCCACTCAGTTGATCAGGAAGCTGATGCTGTAAGACCTAAAGAAGGAATAACACTGAGTCGTGGGAAGGGCTTTCTCTTTGACTCAGGACACTGAAGATATCACAGTAAGTAGGTGGTAGGCAATAGGAGGGATTTTAAGTACTCTGTGTATCTCCCTTAGATTACTGCCAAAATCTCGTAGCAGTAGAGACTAGGGCTAAGACTAAGTAATTTGCCAGGAGGAATTTTACAGAAAATCTATAGTGAAAACAGGAGTTTGAGTGTAGGTTTCCCCTGACCCTGTCCAGTACCTTACTGGCAAACTATCCTTCTTCTCTCTTTACATTAGTGGTTTGTATAGTGTAATACTGAATACAATTGCTTAAACATTTTCATGCTCAAGTGGAGAAAACAGTAGGTAGCCTTTAAATTGCTATAAGTAGTAATGTCAGTTCTCTCTGTTTAGTATATATGTTTCTTTTTGTGGCAAAAAAAAAAGGAACTTGAACTGAAAAGGCATTTTTGGTTTCGTCTGTTTCATTTATTTATTTAATATTTAAGGGTTAGGGAACTTCCATTTAATTCTTGCATATATTAATAAAGCTATATATGTATGGTCAAGTTTTTTAAAGATCCTAAATCCATATTTAGGCCTCACTCCTATTCAGTGGCTCTGGGTGGGCAGACCTTTTCCCATGTAAAACCCTAATGAAATTGTGAGGACAGGGATCCATTCACATAGTGTTCTGGAAGGAATGAAGCTTTAGGCACCTTCACATATGACATAGTTTTCAAAAGAACTGAGAGTTGAGCAACCAGTATTAAAATTAATATATGCTGATGGGGTGTTATACTACATTTAAAAATTAGGTTACTTACAAGGCTAAATATGGCTTTAACACCAAAATTTAAGCACCTATTAAAAAAAGTGGCAACTGCATATAGAAATTCTAATCTGTTCTCTAAATCCTTCTTCTTTCTACTCCCAGATTACAACTCACCTTTGTCTCTCAAGCCCACATCTGCCTTTTTCAGCACGTTACTTTTCCCTTTTCACTCTATATCAGTCTTGTATAAAGTCATGTCTACAATATCACCCAAATATGTCATGCTATTTCCAAGCCTACTTCAGAAATCCTAGTTTGACTTAGCATCTATTGCTATAATGAACTCTGCATGAGCAGACCCCTGTGTCACAATTTAAATGATGGCTTCATTGTATTAAAGAGCTAAAGTGTATTGCCCACTTTATACTCTAGAGGTCATTTGTGACTGGGACTCTGGCTTCAGGATATTGTGGAGAGTTTAAATGCAGAGGAGAGGAGGTTTAAATAATCATGGTGATTAAAGCAGTTTGGGAGGAGAAAAACAGAAGTCAGGATGTTTCAATGGGGGGGAAAAAAACCCTCACATTTCTCACAAGAAACAGTTCCAGTTTTAATAGTGAGTCAAACAAAGTTCTGATTCTGCTTTGGACTTTGAGGGGTGGGGGTGGGGGGGGGTACAAAAAAAGTCTTTCCCAACATAGACACTGCAGAATTGAGGACTTGGTTACTTCTCACCCTGATTGCTGTAACCTCCTCTTTTGTTGTCTCCACAACTTTCTCACTCCACCTGCTACAATCTATGCAGGATATTGCTGGTAAGGCTGTCTTCTCCTCTAACTATGTCACCCTTCTGTGGTCCCTGGCTTCATCTTTTCCCGTGAAACCATCCTACACTGGTCTCTGTAAAATGGTGCCTTTACACTCAAAGGCTACATTCACATGTAGCTGCTTATTTCAAAATAACTTATTTTGAAATAAGCTAATTTGAAATAAAATCCTTAATTTGATTTCACTTAAATCAAATTAAGGAAAATGACCAAATCAAAATAGCAAGCCCCGACACAGGACTTGCTGTTTCGATTGAGGAGAGGGGCACCTGGGAGGTGTGGCAACATGGCTCCCTGGCAGGGCCATGTTGCCAGCCAATCCCCTGCCTGGTTCTCACCTGGAGAGCCAGGCAGAGGGAAAAGCCCCCAGTCAGGGAAACTTGCCAGCAGCGCCGGGGGTGGGGTAGTGGATGCTGGAGCCAGCTTCACCCACTGCCTCTGCTTGTCGGCAGCAGAGGGCAGCGAGAG
The DNA here is from genome assembly GCA_007922195.1 of Podocnemis expansa. Classification (NCBI taxonomy): domain Eukaryota; kingdom Metazoa; phylum Chordata; order Testudines; family Podocnemididae; genus Podocnemis; species Podocnemis expansa. Next base: position 30,968,904 of record ML682005.1, on the reverse strand, counting down.
CGGGAGCCAGCTTTGCCTGTCACCCCCAGCCAGGGGGGTGGCTGGCACCTGAGCCGGGTTCACCTGCTGCCTCTGCTTGCCGACAGTGGGGGGACAGTGGGTGAAGCTGGCTCCTATGCCTGCTGCCCGCAAGTGGGGGCAGCAGGTGAAGCCAGCTCACACGCTTGCTGGTCCCCCTGCTCCCCCTGACCCCTGGCCAGGGTGCTGAGTGGGGGTGGGACTTCCTCCCAATGTGCATGGCACCCTGGGAGGAAGGTCATTTTGTTATATCAATATGTGGGGCATATCAATATAACAGAGCCAGATGGGTTTATTTTGAAACCACAGTTTTGAAATAACCCTCATTTCGATATATAACGAGGTTTTATTATATTTAAATAATTTTCCTTATTTCGGAATAAAGGGGCTCCTTATTTCGGAATAAGGAAACATCATTTGGATGTGTCAACTTTTAATTCAAAACAATGGTGGTGGTTTCAAATTAACAGCCTCGTGTGAACACAGCCAAAGTATTGCTCTGCTCTTTTTGGGGAGGGGAGGAGAGGGTGATATAGGAGAGAGATAGGATGGGTTGTCCTGTGATAAATTGCAAGCCCTTTAAGTAGTAGCTGTAGCTGTGAATAGTAAAGTACTGCACACAATATACAATTAATAATACTGGAAAATAATAAAATAGTAACTTCATTGAGACAAAAATTCAAAATGTACCAGCTTAATACTTCAGAGACTATTTGTGCCCATGAGTGTTGTTGTATTTTGCTGATTCTTCTGGGCATCCAGATCTTATGGTTTTTATTAACTTCAGTAGCAGAGTATAAAAGGTTGGGATTTTTCTGATACAAGGGAGAGTTACAAGGAGGAAAAAAACATAGAAATAACCAGCTAAGGTGGGAGTTGAGGCTGTGTAAATATCTTGGGTACAAGCAAGCCCTGGGAATGGGGTGATGAATTTAGATCACAGATTTGTGTGTGTTTCATTGAAGAGAGAGATGACAATGGCATCTCAGCCATTTGCACCCCTGCAAAACTTCCATACATTAAAAAAGAGAAAAGCTGGCTTTGGTCTCCTGTACACCTTTACAGATGACTGAGTGAGATGTACCAGTGTGCTCTTGAGAAATTAGTGCTTACCTCTCTTCACCAAACAGATACTGAGATGAGGCATGTAAGGAAAGCAAGACTCATTAATTGAGGATGCCCCTAGGGCCCATCTTCATTAACATAAAGTCCAAGATTAATCACTTTGCTCTACATAACAAAGCAAAAGGAGACAATTCATAACAATTTGAATTTAATAGTGTTGCCAGATTCAGTGATGTTAGATGTTCCTACCAAGGGGGGGTGTGTGTGTGTGTGTGTGTGTGTGTGTGTGTGTGTGTGAAGCAAAGGAACTACAAAAGCATGTTATATCTTGATGTATTTATTAAACTTGTAATTGTATTGTGTTTGTAACTGGACTGTAATAAACTAAGAGGAAATAGCTAGCTCCATTACAAAGGTAATTTTCAAGTTTAATGCAAGCTTTCTTCCCCTCCCTCCTTTGCCCCCAGACTCTGTCTTATTTACAAGCATCTTGGCTGAATTAATAAACAAACAATAGCTGAAATCCTTCATTTTAATTAGCATAAGGCAGCATTTGTATAGCAATGTTTAGTCAAGAGATCTGAGTCGCTGTCAGAAGGAAGATTAACACTGAAACAATGATCTGAATAAATGCATAGTATTTCAAACTAAATTTACTAAACACACATTGGGATCACATTTTAGATAAAGCTCTTGCATTTCATATGAGATAGTACAGCCCTGCTGTTTGGACTATGATAAATTGCTCAGTATGTTTTGCTGGGACATAAGACAACAAGATATTATTCTTAACCCCAGAACTGTCAAGCCCCATTATTTTTGCAGAGGATTGACAGCTTTGGGACTGAAAAAGGAAGGAGAGAGAGAGATTCTGCAGGTGTTTGGTTTTTTTTAAATGTAATTTTATTTTCTGGTAGTCACACAGAGGGCACTAAATTTCAGCCACCTTTTTCTCAAGAAAAAATAAATCTAAGAAACAGGAATCAATCATGAAAGTTAGTGGTTTCCATTATTAGCCTCCTAAGATAGCAAAAATGAAGCTTCATGAGGCAAGAGAGTAGCTAAGTCATGACAGAGCTATGTAACCTAATATATACAAAATCTGTTGATTTTACAGGACTTCAAAGTGGTCACGAGGCTGTATGTTGTGACTACTTAGGATGCTGTACAGAGGTAATGGAGATTATGGATCCTTCTGCTTCAAAAGCACGGGACCCTACCATTGTGCTAATGGAAAGGAGGAGGAGGCACAAGGGGCCATTTGGCTTCACTCTCTTTCTACTTACACATCCCTGAAGAAATAAGTTCCTGATAACAGTTTTCTCTGCAGTGATCCGTTATATCTGCCTTTTTACTTCATGCTATGGTAGTCTGTGTTCTGGAGCCCACCTTCTTCACAGCCTTTTGCTTGTTTTCAGTTGTAGATTTCTGACGGGTGTTATAGTTCTATTACAACTAAAGTTCCTTGAACAGTTTTTGTTATATGCTGCCAAATATGAAAAATTTGAGTTCATTATTTGCTGTGTGTGAAAGAGAGAAGCTAACAAACCGGGGGTGCCTTTTAATAAGGAAGATAGGGAGGGGAGGAGAACGGGAAGCAACCAAAGGCTTTGTGAGCTGGTACAGAGCTAGGGATTACAGGAAGTTTGAATGTGGGCAGGAAATGTGGGTTTAACTACAGATTAGCAAAAAAGTAATGATGGCCCTATTCGGTGTTTGCTAGGATATTAGAGTCAGAACTACATTGGGGACTAAGATTTATTTGTGAGTCTTCATTATAATCTGAGAGAAATTTCAGGTGACTGACAAAACTAACATTTTTGGTTGAAATCAATTCCTCCATTCCTATAAATTCCTTGAGTCTGTAAAATTCAGGTAAAGACTTTCATTCTCAAAGGTTTAAACAGTGGAATCTACAAGGCTTTTTCAGATATTTAATTAGAATTGTGGTTGCCAAGCATTGTAGAAACAACTTCTGTCTCTAATGTTCAACAGAAACATTTTTTCTCCCTAATGAACAAGAGTTGTAATAAAATTAGACTATCTCATTACCTTGTCTCTAGGGCTTCTGAGAAGAAAGGGCAGTTTGAACCCTACTGTAAAACAATTTTTAAAATAAATTAAATGGAAGAACAGCATGTTTTAGAGAAAAACCTGTGGGAAAGGAACAAAGATACACTGAAAACATCATGACTTGTCAACAGGGCCTAATTTAGGGGCAGAGCTGGGGGGTATGTCTACACTTACCAATTAATTCGAATTGATGAGGGTCAATTAGAATTAAATAAATGGGGCCACACTGGTTTTCATTAATTCGAACAAAGGAATGCCTTAGTTTGAATGGATGAAAGCTAACTCCGAAGTTACAAAATCTGGTTTACCTTCAAAGTGATGTCTAATTCAAACTCATTAGTTCAAATTAACCCAATGTATCCATGTTAATTCAAACTAACTAGTAGTTTGAATTAGCCATGGATTGATTTTTCCCTATGCAGTAGACATGCTAGTTCAAATTAGGGTTTCTAGTGTGGCCATGTTAATTAGAATTAACTTAATTCAAACTAATTGTTGTTAGTTTGAATTGATTAGTTCTAATTCAGTTAATTCAATTCTACCTTGTAAGTGTAGATGTACCTGGAGTGCTAGGCTTGAGAGGCTCTGGGCTCAGGATGCTGTTTTTGTTTTTATATACAAAAGGGAAAATAGAAAGCTTGATGTAAAATGTTTCGGGTATTCCATAGATGGATTCATTTTTTCACTAGACTGCTAGAATTTTCCAGATTTCCCGAGAATTACATTTTCCTCAAAACTCCTAGAATGATGTTTGTCAACCATGCCCTTATAGGGAATGTAAGGGACAGGTTGTTACCAATGAGTCAGTGAGATATAAGAACAAAATTAAGGGAAGTGAGAGCCCAGCTGCAATATCTGAACCTTGTTTTATTGTGTAATTATTGAAAATGTACTTCAGTTTTAAGACTTGAAGTGTTTAAGTAATAACTAATAAAAGATATATTTAATGAGACCCCTGTGATATCTATGTAACTCATATCTATACAAGTATATAAAAGAAATACTGTTATGTCTTTTGCCATGCTTAACATATTGAGTATGTCTACACTTACAAATTAGTTTGAATTAATGAGGATTAATTCGAACTAAATCAAGGCATGGCTACACTGGCTTTCATTACTTCGAACTAAGGAATTCCTTAGTTCAAAGTAATGAATGCTTTCTTCGAAGTTAAAAACCTCCCTTAATTTCGAAGTAATGGTTAATTTGCACTTATTAGTTTGAAATAAGCCGATGGAGCCACATTCATTTGAACTAACCATTAGTTCAAATTAATTCAGTTTCACCTTCTTCATCCCAGGGTTCCTTCCTCTATGTATTGGGTAGGGGCGAGACCCTTCTCGGGGCATGTTGCCACACTTCCCATGGTGCCCCCCTCCTAAATTGAACTAGCAAGTCCTGTCCATGGACATAGTAGTTTGATTTGGCTTTCTAGTGGGGACATGTTAGTCCAGATTAACCATTATTAGTTTAATTAATTCAAACTAAGTTAATTCAGACTAACTTAAGTGTAGACATAGCCATAATGTTTGACTTTCTAAGAGTGCAGAACATAGGCATTTGCTCTCACTGACACTGTCTGTTTTTCCCTGTAGAAAATGAATATAGCCCTGAAGAAGCTTTCAAGAGGTCAGTATAAGAAACTAAACTGCACTCTTGTTTTCAGCAAGGGACAAATTTACTTGCCAAGAGTAATGTGACTTTCCAGAGCTCATTGGATAAATTCTTCACTGAACATAATGGTAAGTTCCTCAGTTTGGTAGAGCTCCTTGGGAAATACAACTTCATGTTTGAGTATGTGTGTCAGTAATTCATAAAGAAGCTATGGACCATTAATGCTGCAAAACAATTCAAAATGAATTGTTTGACCTTATGATAAGGAAGATGCTTGTTAATATATTGATGTGGCTAGGCAAAGCAAAGTACTATTCCATAAAATTGGGCAACACTCCCAATATTAGTCACAGGTGAAAAGATGTCATTTATAGTAAGGATTGTTGATGACAAAGGTGGCTGTATCCCAGTAAAAGAACACTTTATATGTTTATAGTCTGTGGGTAACTCTAGTGGTAAAGATCTAACAATTTTTTATGCATGTTTTGAATAGCATTTTGAGAATGCTGAGCCAAGGTAAAGGGAAGAAACAGTGGTGTTCAGGCAAGAATCCTTCCACTGAATGCAGGAGCTTCCTTCTTGTCTGTCTGTCTGTCTTGTCTTGTGACTGCAATTCCTGCAACCTGGTTGTATCAAATGCAGTGTTTTTAGATTTAGTATTTCTCTTTGGAATACAGCAAAGGATCTATGTCCATTTATAGCATCAACTATCAGGTGGAAGACCCTTAGACAAGGTTACAGATCTGACCATGAAGTTGCTAAATGACAGTCACTGGGAGAGCCACACTAATATTATAAGATCAGTGAATTACCAAGTGACTGAGGTTTATGATGCCCTGATGGAACTGGTGCTTGGAGGAAATGATTTTTTAATTGCTTATGTATGGTATGAATAAATATAAATGTATAGGTCCTAGCATTCAAATTTAGCAACTTCTATGACAAGGATAAGTCCTGTACACAAATCTTGCATCAAAGTCATGAAATAGGTTAATAACAATGTTCCCCCTAAGTTGCATGGCGCCCCCACTGCTGCCCGGTGCAGAGAATGCTGCTGGCCACACATGGCCAGCAGCTGCAATCCCTGCCCAGCTGGAAGAGAGAGGCTTCCGGCTAGCTGAGAGCTGCTCTGAGCTGGGAGTTTTTAAAACCCCATGCTTAGAGTAAACTCTCACCACCAACCTTCTTGGTGAAGACCAAAACAAAGAAATCATTTAGTTCCTCTGCCAGTCCCACATTTTCTGTTATAGTTTTTTTTTTTCCCCCTCCTCTGTGAGTAATGGACCTATGCTGCCCTTGATCTTTCTCTTATTTCTAATGTACTTATTATTTTTTAATGTTACCCTTTATGCCTTCAGCTAGTTTGATCTCAATTGGTGCCTTGGCCTTTCTGATTTTTCCCCTATGTAACTACATTATTTGTTTATAGTAATCCTTTTGTGATTTGTTCAAGTTTCCAGTTTTTGTAGGACTCTTTCTTCATGTGCATATGTGTGTATACATGAGAACAACATCTGATTAGCATAGGGGAAAAAATAATCATAAAACAAAATGCTCCCAAACTGAGATGTTCATTCATATAATTGCTGTTGTTTATCACTGGAGTTGTTTGATTGCTTCATGAACCCATTCTCCTCTCTGGGCCAGGCTCCTACCTACATTACATCTCTTATGATACATCATGACCAGGAGTTCCCTTCTCTTTTCATGATGCAGTATGACAGATACTGCGAACCATGGATCATCTCCTATAAAGGAGAATTGGAACATGATATATTTGAATCCCATCTCCCATGAGTCAACTTAGATGAATTTAAATCTTTTGGTTTTTAACTGAAATTTTTTGTTCAGATTTTTGCTGAAAATTGAACTTTTTGGTGGAACATTTAGATGAAAATAGGTAGGACCTTCCAGACAGGCAGCTGAGGAGCCATAATTTCAGTGTTCCTAATGGAAAATCAAAACTTCCTTGTCTTTTTTTTTTTTTTTGAGAAACTACATTTTTATAAAAAAAAAATATTTTGACAGGGTGCAATTAGGCCCAAATGGAACAATTGCTTTAGAGGATCCAAGCCCATACCTATAGCCACTGCAGTTTTCTCCTCATGGACAGATTTTATCTAGCACTCTATTCACATCTGTTCCACAGACCTGAGTGCTTTGATGCTATGGTGATAGTTACTATCAAAAACCCTTAGAGGGATGGAGATAGATGGAAATCTAGACTGGCAGATTTTGGCTCACAGAGGGTCAACGCTCTTCTGATTCACTTCTGACTTCCAGGAATGGCACTGGAAATGGGTTCTGAGAAATTCATATGTTAAAGGTTCTTAAGGTATTACCCAACTATGTCATGTTTTTAACTATGCTTCTGAGCCATGAGATTCAAATCTGAAACTTGATGTACATTTGGAGCCAGAGTTTTTGTTCAGACCTTTCTAAAGACAAGAGTCAGACGTAAAGTTTACCTTTATTTAGGCCTGAACTCCCCTAACGTTGAACGATACTTTGACTAGAGTTTGGTATGAGCCCAATTCTAATTGTCTCCAGTCATTAGCCAAGATTTCTGTGCTTAATAGGCTTGTCTGCCTATGTTGAAAGCAAAAAGCACTGCAGAACCCTGGGCATGCTCTCTGTGCACGTGGTGAGGAGTTCCTATTTCATACAATCATTTACAGCGTGTTCTACAGATTCTACAAAGGCTTAAAACAAATGAGAAAAAAACCTGTAGATTCATGAAGCTCTATAGTAGCAAAAGCCTTTGTAAAGTGGGCATGTTGAGTAACAGGGGCATTGCTGCCTTGAAAAACAGGTTGGTGTCTGGGTCCCACCCCTGCCCCCTGCTGCATCAGCCTTGTCCCCTGGGCCCAATCCACCCCAAAGCCTGATCTAGTCCCTGGTCACTGGCTGGGGCCTAGATCAGGCTCTTGTTGCTGCTGGGCCCATGTCCCCAGCTGGGGTTAGGGCCAGTGCTAGATTCTGGAGTCAGGGCCAGCACCAGATTCTGCTGCTACCAGTGGCCCAGCCCAGGTCCCCATCTAGAGTTGAGGCCAGTGCTGGATCCTGCTTCTGTCAGTGGTGGCCCTGCCCTGCATCCCCATTGGGACTGGGACCTGGGGCTGATGCCCCATGTGCCCTGTACCACCAACTCCACAATTGAGAAATGTCATTAATTTTGTTCGTGTTCTGAATTGTGTTGACAGGAAAGCCATTTATCTCTTAAGTTGCTTTCATCTTTCCCATTCCAAATAACATTTTCATTTATCTGAAATGCAAGACAAGTTCTTTAGTAATGGACTTAATCTGGAGAAAAAGAAAATGGAGAACTTGCACATTAGAGCTGGGAATGGGGAAAATGTTGTCTATACAGATAATCAAGACATAGAGCAAGTTGCCTATGTTTGTGATTATAAACAGTTCATTTGAGTCCACCTCCACTAAAAGTGTAATTTACTGAGCAGTGAATAAAGCTGGCATATAAGGTCTGCCTCACTGTGACAGAGAGCTAGTTATATCCTTTGGTCACTGAAGATGCTGCAGCACAGAGAAGGGTGCAGGCTTAATTAGACCCAACCCATCTGTTTCTAGTGAGGATTTCTGACACATTTATGCTCTAATAAGACAATGGTCTGAGTAACATGGAGGATATATAATTGGGAGGAACAAGATAAGCAGGAAAGAAGCTCAGTGGGGAGTTAAGTAGCGACAGGATATCACAGCTGGGTAGTGTTTCAGGTATAACTTGATGGGCCCAGGAACCCTCCTTATTGCTGGGCCCCCTTCCCATATTGTCTGGGCTCCCATTATGCATGTGCACATCCAGCCCAGGTAGGCATTTTTGAGCCCCACCAGTAGTTTCCTCACACATGAAGCACAGCCTCAAAACCTTCTCCACTAGTGCCCAAATCAGACCCTTCTTTCCCCATGTCCTCATCAGCCCCCATCCCCCTTCCCTAAGCTCCCTGTCCCAACCCCCTACCTCCCTTGTCTTGTCTCCACCACCCTTCAGCCCCCCAACACCTTCCATACCTCCCCATCCCTACGCCTTCTTCCCATCCTACCCAACGTGCCCTTTCCCTGCCGGCTGCCTGATTGTCCCCACACCCAGCCCCCTTACCTGTCTGCTGGGCTGCTCTCTCCCAATCTCAGGCTGTGGGGTGCGAAAAAAGGGGAGGCTTCAAAAGCCATCTAGAGTCCTGCCAGACCTGCCTGCTGAGGGGCATGCTGTGAGTGTTTGGCTCTGATGGGGCAGGGAATGGGCATGCAGGGACTCACGACTGCCGTTGACATGGCTGAGGAACCAAGCCAGGGTGGGGGGAGGGAGGCTGCAGCTGCGGTGCCAGCAGGCAGGAGGGGTCACATGGATGGTGAAATGGTCTGGGCCCTGTGTACTGCCTGGGCCTGGTAGGTAGGGGCAGAGCCACTAGAGGTGCTGGAAAAGATGGGGAGAGGTAGCAAAGCTTGCTCCCACCTTCTGGCCCTGGGCAGAATGCAGTGTAATGCAGCATTCCACCCCATTTTTCTATTTTTAGGGGCCCCGGAACACTGGCCCCTAAAAATGAAGGCTCCTCGAATGCTGTTCTGGGGCATTCCAGCTTACCTCAACCCCTGCAGCTGGGGTTCAGTTGATCTAATGAGAGAGGAATAAAAGCAATTGAGGATACCTTGCACTTAGGAATTCCTTCCTGCACCTTCCTGTGTCCTCAACGAGGTTTTGCATTAAGGTAGTGACAGCAATACCACTCCAAGGCAAGGAAACTGGTAGCCTTGGAGAGTTTTAAGACAAGGCTTTAGGACCAGCTTTTTTTAAGCATTTTGCAGGCCCCCACCTTCCATACTCAAAATGCCAGAGTAGGGAACCAACCTTGATGGGAGCTATATTAGACCTGATCCAATTAGACCTCATCCAAACAAAGAGAAAGTGATCACCAAAGTAAGAATCATTGATTGTTTATATGCAAATGATCAAGACTTTATGTGAAAACAAAATAAAATCCCAGCCACTAACACAAATACATTCATTTAGTGCTTTAAAAGGGCCAATTTCACAAACCAAAACCAAATAAGGAGTCCTGTGGCACTTAAAGACTAACAAATTTATTTCTCCCATGAAAGCTCATGCAATAAATTAGTTTGTGAGTCTTTAAGTGCCACAGGACCCCTTGTTTGTTTTGCTAAACCAGAAGAACATGGCCACCCCTTTGGAACTAAAAACAGATGTAAGACAGATTAGCTGAAAAAGAGAATTAAACAAACAAAAAAAAAAGTGGATGGAAATTTGGAACTTGTTAAGAACAATTTTATTAATTCACCAAAAAACCCTTTATTGACAAAGGAGGCTATAGTGGCTAAAAACAAAACAAACCTGCCTCTCACATGAGCTTGGCTTAGAAAGGAAGTGAAAGTAGTAATAAAAATAATAAACAAATATGGCAAAAGGACAGTGAGGAAGTTAAAAGGAATGAATATAAATTAGAATTTAGGAATTGTAGCTTAACTCAAGGAACAAAAAGGACACAAGGAGAAACTTATGGCTAAGAGTTAGGAACAATAAGGATTTTTATAAGTATTTGGAAACTAAAGGAACCCTGTTAATGATATTGATCCATCATTAGATGGAACAGGCAGAAGTATTTAAAACATATTTCTATTCTCTGTTTGGGTGAGAACCAGATACTGTATTCATATCAGATGATGATAAAATGCTAAATAACTAAAGTTATTAATATTATATATACACAGGGCCAGCCCAAGGTATTTTGGCACCCTAGGCACCTAAGATCTTGGTGCCCCCCTGGTAGCCTGGGCCCAGCTGGGCTGGATGGTGCCTCCCCCAGTGCCCCCCCAAACATGGCCAAGTGGCAGACAGGTGCCACACCAAATCAAGGCGGTGGCTTTGCTCCCCAGGCCAGGGTCAGCTTCCTGCCCACAGCCCGATGCCAGTGGCAGCTTTGCTCCCCCGGCTGGGCCTGAGACCCCACACATGGCCTGGTACCAGTGGCAGCTCCCTATCCATGGCCACTTGCCAGCAGGTGGGAAGCTCACTGGCCTCAGCCCCAGCCCAGCCTTTCGCACCCCCAGAGGCTTGTGCCCTAGGTTGCCCCTATTGGTGGACCGGCCCTATATATATATAAAAGACCCCCTAACACCTCACTTGCCTACCTCGAATATGAGAGTCACACGAACTAGGAGAGTCATGCCGGCTTGGACGTCGCCCGGATTAACAAGGTCCGCGCCAGATGTTGGGGAACCAGGACAATCTGACGATAAGTGGGCTACTGGAACAAACCATGCATGGACGAGACAAGAGAACCTGGAATTGATGGAATGCTACTACAACAGCAGACCTAAGGAGAGGGGATATATGAAATGTACGAGGGAACTAGGGATGGACAAAAGACCTACATCCACACTAACTGAGAAACAGCTAGTTACCCAACGCTTCAACATAGTAAAGAGGCAGCTGCTCTCATAACTGGAGATAGACCAACTGCACGTTACCTCCCAGACTCAAGAAGAAGCCCCAGAAGAACAACTCGATGTGCAGCCAACACCTGAAGCTGGAACTTCACTGCCACCCTCTCCATTACAGAGCACAGCAGCTGATATGAGGCATAAGATCATGGATAAACTAGCTACAGTCAACCCTTGAGACCGATTACCAAGGCTCGTGGGAGAAGTACCATCAGCTAGTATGCTAGAAGATGCCAATAGAGCCCTAATGACAATTCCTACTACCACCATCACTGAAACCAATGAACTGGTATATGCGACAGCCTCTGTAATCCTGGAGATGCTTGGCTACACGATCAAGAAGAACAGCAATACATATCCTCCCTGGAAAATGAGGTTGGAGGATAAGATCAAGGCAACCTGGAGAGAAGTTAGCCGGCTGGTGGAACTACAGAAGGGTGTAGAGATTAAGGATAAAATTCGGCTACTGAGAAAATACAAGGGCCTGACTCCATCTGAAGCCCTAGAGACTGCTAAGCAAAGGCTCACAGCACTGGCCACCAGGCTAAGGAGATACACTAGAGAAGCAGAGGCCAAAAAGATAAATGCCCTGTTCTCCAAAGAACCATCCAAGGTGTACTCCCAACTGCAGTGCAACAACACAATAACAGCAGAGCCACCAACAGCAGAAACTGAACAGTACTGGAAGAACATCTGGGAGAAAGAGAAGACTCATAACACCAGTGCAAAGTGGCTGCAGGACCTGAGAACAGACCACAGCAATCTCCCAGAACAGGAACCAGTCACCATCACAATAGCCGACATCCAACAGCGGGTCAAGAACATGAAGAGCTGGACAGCACCTGGCCTGGACATGATCCACACCTACTGGCTAAAGAAACTAACAGCAGTGCATGAACGCCTAGCAGCACAGATGAACCAGCTGCTAGCAGCAGGCTCCCATCCAGACTGGCTAACACAAGGAAGGACAGTGCTGATCATGAAAGACCCCCACAAGGCAACAGCACCATCCAACTACCGGCCAATAACCTGCCTCCCCACAACATGGAAAGTCCTATCAGGCATCATAGCCGCCAAGCTACTGGACCAGATGGGCCAGTACATGAGCACAGCTCAGAAGGGCATTGGGAACAACACCAGAGGCTCAAAACACCAGCTGCTCATAGATAGAGCAGTCACCCAAGACTCAAGGTCTAGACAGACCAATCTGAGCACAGCCTGGATTGACTACAGGAAAGCCTATGACTCAATGCCACACACATGGATCTCTGAATGTCTGGCGCTATACAAAGTCAACAGGACACTAAGGACCTTCCTCAAGAACTCAATGGGACTGTGGAAGACAACACTGGAAGTCAACTCAAGACAGCTTGCACAAGTGGCCATCAAGTGCGGCATATACCAAGGTGATGCGCTGTCCCCGCTGCTGTTCTGCATTGGCTTGAACCCCGTCAGCCAGATAATCACAAGGACTGGATATGGATACAAGTTCAAGAGTGGAACTACCATCAGCCACCTCCTCTACATGGATGACATCAAGCTGTATGCTAAGAATGAACGAGACGTCGACTCGCTAATCCACCTGACACGGATCTACAGTGAGGATATTGGGATGTCATTCGGACTGGAGAAGTGTGGCCGGATGGTAGTAAAGAGAGGGAAGGTAGTCAAGACTGAGGGGGTGGAACTACCAGCAGGCCGCATAGCAGACATACAGACCAGCTACAAGTACCTTGGCATCCCACAGTCCCATGGGAACCACGATGAGGAGGAAGACAGCAACATCCAAGTACCACCAAAGGATAAGACAGGTCCTGAAGAGCCAGCTCAATGGGAAGAACAAGATCCACGCCATCAACAGGTACGCCCTGCCAGTCATCAGATACCCTGCCGGTATAGTGAGCTGGCCAAAGGAGGACATGGAGGCTGCCGATGTGAAGACCCGGAAGCTCCTCACAATGTACGGAGGTTTCCACCCCAAGTCCAACACCCAGAGACTGTACGCCAGCCGGAAAGAAGGCGGGCGGGGTTTGGTGAGTGTCAAAGCCACTGTCCTGGATGAAACCCAGAGCATCCAGGAATACATCAGTAAGATGGCACCCAAAGATGAGCTGCTGAGAGAATGCCTGAGGCAGCAGCAGACATGGGAGGAAGATCAAGCAGAAGAAGTGCCATGGCAAGACAAGACCCTGCATGGAATGTACCATCGACAGACAGCTGAGGTGGCTGACATTGGGAAATCCTACCAGTGGCTGGAAAAAGCTGGACTAAAAGACAGCACTGAGGCACTGATCATAGCAGCACAAGAACAGGCACTGAGCACCAGATCCATTGAAGCAGGGGTCTACCACACTAGACAGGACGCAAGGTGCAGACTGTGCAGAGAGGCCTCAGAGACAGTCCAACACATAGTGGCAGGATGTAAGATGCAGGCAGGAACAGCATACACTGAACGGCATAACCAAGTAGCTGGCATTGTGTACAGGAACATCTGCACAGTGTATGGGCTAGACAGTCCCAAGACCAGATGGGAGATCCCACAGAAGGTCGTGGAGAATAACAGGGCTAAGATCCTGTGGGACTTCCAGATCCAGACAGACAGGCAGGTACTGGCCAATCAACCAGACATCGTGCTAATAGACAAGGACCAGAAGACAGCGGTGGTGATAGATGTAGCAGTGCCAAGTGACAGTAACATCAGGAAGAAGGAGTATGAGAAGCTGGAGAAGTACCAGGGCCTGAAAGGGGAACTAGAGCGGATGTGGAAAGTGAAGGCCAAAGTGGTCCCGGTGGTGGTAGGAGCACTCAGGGCTGTGACTCCTAAGCTGGGAGAGTGGCTCCAACAGATCCCAGGAACAACATCAGAGCTCTCTGTCCAGAAGAGTGCAGTGCTAGGAACAGCTAAGATACTGCGCAGAACCCTCAAACTCCCAGGCCTCTGGTAGAGGACCTGAGGTTGAGGATGACACACACCACCCATAGGGTGAGAGAGGAATTTTTTTTTTATAAAATAATAATTCCCCTCTCACCCCTATGGGTGGTATGTGTCATCCTCAACCTCCTTCCTCAACTGGTAGGATTTCCCAATGTCAAAAAAAAAAAAAGATTTATTTGTTATTTTATATAACACCTATATAAATGTTGTTTATTAATTTTAAACAGTAGGAAATAGTTTTATTGAACTAACTTGATATAATCTTTCAATGACACTACAAGTTTGGTTGAATGTACTTAGATTTCTGTAAGATATTTGACTTGATAGTGCATGGCATTTTAATTTTAAGAAATTGAATGATACCAAACTAACCCAGAAATGGCACTGGAGAAGAAGCAATGCCAAACTGTGCAAGAGGAAGAATGAAGTCATAGGGAGATAGTTAACATCCAACTCAAGAATGCAAGCCTTCAGGTCAGCCAAGTAAATGACAGGCTACTTTCCACCAGGATGCTGACGTGGTAAAGGGTGTCATACTAGAGGAAGCCTGCCCAGGAGTTGGAATGGGAAGGGTTTGAACAGGTGCTATATCTCAAAAAAGAGACTCTGGAATGAAAGGCAGGACAAGAGTTACCTGGTTAAGACTATAATGGTGTTTATTGAGACTGTAAGCCTGCAGTTCCAATTAAAAGAAAGTAACCAAAAAATATATAACCAGTCAGGAAAAAATTCAGCTTCTGTAACAAGTTAAGGCCCTGGAAACGAGGGGCATCACTGTCCTGAAGAAAAGGGTTGGGTCCCAGGCCCCACCATCTGCTGCACCACCCCATCCTCTGGGCTCAATCTAGGCCCAAGTCTTCATCCAGTGTCAGGGTCAGATCCTGCTGCTAGAAGCTGCTGGCTCAGCTTCTATTCCTCGCATGGGGACAGGGATGGACCTGGACCCTGCTGGCAGCATGGTCCCAAGTCCCCAGACAGATTCGAGGCACTCGTGCTAGGACTTGGGGCTTGTGCTCCATGTCCCAGGCACCAGCAACACTACTTCTGGGAACATGAAACTCAAGGAAGATAGAAGTATGCTACAAGAGCATTAGTACATACAGTAAGGCAGTGGTTTTCAAACTTTTTTTTCATTACCCAGTTGAAAAAAAAAATCATTTACATTGCAACCCAACAACTATATCTTTGAACAATGTATTCCAGTCTTTTGGTGGTGGTAGTAGGGGGCACCATGACCCAGTACCTGAGGGTCCATGAGCCAGTACTAGGTCCCAACCCTAAGTCTGAAAGCCACTGCAGTAAGGTAGAGAGCATAACAATAATCTATCAGGAGACTGGTGGCTATATTGCTGAGTGGTATGATGACTGAGAAGAAATGGATTGCTTATCAAAGGACTGGATACTGACAGGCAGAAAAGTGGACATTGTGTCTCCAAGGCAAGTTGTAGGGGCATCACACCCTCTAAAGGACAGCTAGTGCAGCTGAGAGAGGGCGGAGATCTTTGCACAGACAAATGTCCTTTAGCATCCAAAATGACAAGCCTTTAAAGAGCTCGTAAAAGCTGTCCAGGGATTGAATCTTGACTCAGGCCATAAAATGGGAGCAGGAGTTGACCCCCCTGAGAACAAGAAAAGAGAAATATGAGTAACAGTTTTCTGTTGCAGAATGGCTTCTTGAGGAAATTCTCTGGCAGTTTCTGATCCCTGAGGCTCTCAACAAGAAGATGGAACTAGTGGAGGAGGAGAGAGCAGCCTTGAAATAAGATGTAAGCTCTGGAAAATGTCAAATGACAGATGAGGTGAGCAGGATGGTGTTTCAGCCCTCTAAAGGAATGTAGAAACACTGTTCAAAAGGAAACCAAAGTAGATGAGGAAGAGACAGTATCTGCTCATAGTCAAAGGCCTGCACAGAGCAGAATCTAAAAAAATCCAGCTCAAAAGAAAAGATGATCCCACAAGGGGAGGAGGATAAAGGTGGTTCCTCAGCAGATATCACATCAAATTAGCTTGGATGCAAGAAGAATGTAAATGGGTTTGCATAAGTCCTTTTATTGAAGACCCTAAGGAAAAAGATGTGGTCGATCAGGCTATGTCCACATGAGGCTTTTATTTCAAAATAACGACCGTTTTTTCAAAATAAAACTTGACAGCTCCAGACGACGTCTCCATATTTCGAAATAAGGAGCTCCTTTATTTTGAAATCAGGAAAATCATTTCGATTCAATAAAACCTAGTTTTGTATCGAAATGAGGGGTATTTCGAAACTGGTTTCGAAATAATCATCTGGCTGTGTTATATCAATGTCACACATATTGATATAACACTGGCCAGGGTGCTGAGGGGAGGTGCAGGATGGCATGGGGGGATGCGGGAGCTGCTTTGCCCGCAAGCCAGGCTTGGACCTGCCTCCGCCCACTGCCGGCTCCGGGCTGCGGTGCCTAATCTGCTCGACCTGCTACCGGCTCTCGGCTGCTGCAGCCCCCGTGGGGTGGTAGGTGCCCAACCCACTCACCCCGCTGCCAGCTCTGGGTGGCTGCAGCCACCCTGAGCTGGCAGCGGGGCAAGCGGGTCAGGCACCCGCTGCCCTGTGGGGGCTGCAGACTGGCAGCAGGGCCAGCTGGTCCGTGCCACTGGGCAAAGCTGAAGGGGCATCCTGCACCCCTGCCGCTGGTGGGGCTGGTGGGGCAGCAGGGGCTGAGCTGTCAGGGTGCCCTAGTCCCCCAGCCCCTGGCCACCTGCAAGCGGCCAGGGGAGATGCCAGCTCCCATAGCCTCTGGCCAGCTCTGCAAGCTGGTCAGTTTCACAGAGGTGAAATTGACCAGGATGCGGAGTCCAGCCACTCTGCAGCCTGGTTAATTTCACCTCTGTGAATTTGACCAGCTTGTAGGGCCAGTCAGGGGTGCAGGACTGGATATCACCTATGGTCACTTACAAGAGGCCAGGGGCTGAGCGACCTGGCATCTGCCCTGGCCACTTGCAGGCAGCCAGGGGCTGGGGGACTGGGGCACCGGAGAACTCTGCCCTCCCGCAGCCATGGAGACCGAGCAGCGGGGACAGCTGGGTCTCCCACCTGCCACCCTGCCAGCAGCGGGGGTGTCCCACGGTCCCTCCCCTGCTGCACCACCAGCAGTGGGGGAGGCAGGGCAGGAGGATCCCTGCCCTGCGAGCTGTTTTCCCCTGCCTGGCTCTCCAGCTAGCTGATAGCTAGGCAGGGGATTGGGTGGCAAAATGGCCCTGCCAGGGGGCCATGTTGCCACACCTCCCATGCTGCCCCTCTGTTGAATCTGACTAGCATGTTCACACAGGGCATGCTATTTCGAGTTGAGGGCTTTTCTTATTTCAAAATAAGGATTTTATTTCAAAATAATTTCAAAATAACATTTTGAAATAAGAGTTAATGTGTGGACATAGCCATAATTAGAAACACTAACAGGGTGTTAGCCTGTTAGATGACCTTAAGTCCAAAGGCTGTTTCTATGACTGCATCCCATGAGGCTCTTCTCAAAAACACTGGAATGTATATTTATGCCAGTTTATCATTGGTGCAAGCCCTTTGCTTTTGATTACCTCAAGAGTGGTTTGTATTAATTTCAGTGGAAAACATGGATCCAAAAAGTTAAATGTTAATATGACCCTGAAACTACCCAACATTAAACTGTTAAACAATTTGGAGGTTTGGTTTAAACTTCAGAATGCTTAGTATTATGGTGAAATTACATCACTTAAAATATTTTTAGCATTTTATCTGAGATACAGAACAGTAGGAAAAACTGTTAAAACATTTGGAATGTAAAATATTAATTCAGGTGTTCATTTTCACAGTCCCTGTTGCTTTTCTGTTTAGGTAGAAGGGGTTTAAAAGGCATCCTCCCATTCCCATTTGACAGTATATTTAAGTAGTATTAAAGATAGCAGTAATTGCCCTTTCTAACTGAGGTGAGGGGAAGAGAGAACGGTGGGTTACTGATGTCACCATCCTTTTTCGAGATGGGCTGCTCACATACATTCAGTTATAGATGTGTATGTGCCACAGTGCATGGTAGGTCAGAAAGTCTTTAGCCTAAGCCTGTCAGGTCAGAGACAGAGGCCAACGCCACCTCCATGCCGCAACTGCAGCTATAAGTGACCCTGACCCCCCCCCCAGTCCCTTCTTTTCACCAGCTCTGGTTAGTGGGGACGGTGGGAGGGATCTGAATATATGTGAACAGCCCATCTCAAAGGACAGTTATGTTGGTAACCCACTGTTCTCCTTTGAGCACTGCTCACATCATTCAGTTACAGGTGACTGCTAGCCATACCCAGGATGGTGGGCAGAGTTACAGCTTACCCACTTTGCGTATGGCTCTGCCCAACACAGAATCCTCTCTAGCCTGTTGGACAATAGCATAATGCGTTGTGAAAGTATGCACTGATGGCCAAGTGGCTGCTTCGCTGATCTCTTGTAGTGGGACCTGGGAAAGAAGGCTGTTGATGTAGCATGAGCTCTGGTTGAATGACCCCTGATGTTCCCCAGGAGGGGTGTGTTCGACCTTCTGTAGCAGTCTTTAATGCAGTTTACAATGCACCTGGAAATGCATTGAGATGACACTGGACGCCCCCCTTTTTGTTCTGCAATTGCCACAAACAGCTGGGAGGTTTTTCGGAAGGGGTGTGTGCGCTCGATATATGTCAAGAGCGCTCTTCTGACATCCAGGTGCACCACCTCCTCTGGTTCTTGGAAACCTGAGGGTCTGGAAAAAACACTGGAAGGCAGATGTTCTGATTAAGATGAAAGGGGGAGACCACCTTAGGAAGGAATGCTGGGTGTAGACGAAGCACCACATTATCAGGGAAGAACCTTGTATAGGGAGGTTCTGAGGAAAGGGCGCTCAAATCAGACACCCGTCTGGCTGAGGTTATAGCTACCAGGAAGACCACCTTCCAGGTGAGGACTAACAGAGTGGACGAGTCCACGGGTTCATATGGGGGCTCTGTTAGGCAGTGGAGTGCTACATTAAGGTCCCATTGCAGGGTAGGGTCCCTGGGTTGAGGGTAAATTCTTTCAGTTTCCTTCAGGAACCTAGTGGAAGTAGGAGGAGAGAAAACTGGAACCCCTTCTATCTTAATATGAAAAGCTGAGATAGCCGCCAGGTGGACCTTCAGTGAGGAAAAGGACAGCCCTTTGCCCTTGAGGCCTAGCAGGAAATCGAGGATCAGATGCAAGGGGGCTGATTCAGGGATCACACCCTTCCCCTTTATGCAGATGGAAAAAACAGTGCCACTTAGCAGTGTAGGTAGCCCTAGTGGAGGGTCTCCTATTGCCTATTAGGACCTTTTTTAACCCTGTTTGAGCATAGTCTTTCTTGCTCATTTAGCTATGCAGTCTCCAAGCTGTTAGGTGCAGGAGACCGTGGTTTGGGTGCCGTAGGCACCCCGAGTTCTGGGTCAACAAATCCGCCCACAATGGGAGGTGGATTGGCGTGTCTATGGACAGGTCCTGCAAGATCAAGTACCAGTGTTGCCTGGGCCAATCTGGGGCTATCAGTATGTTTGCTCCATCCCTGTTTACCTTCAGAAGGACTCTGTGCATCATAGGAATTGGTGGGAAACATATATCAGAGGCCCTGTCCAAGGGAGCAGGAGTGCATCCGTGAGTGAGCCCTCCTCCTGACCCCTGAGAGAATAGAAGTGGCAACACTTGCGATTCTGGAGTGTCGCAAGAAAGACCATTTGGGGAGTTCCCCATTTGTTGAATAGGTGGAGCACCAATGCTCTGTGGAGGGACCATTCGTGGTGGGCTAGGGTGGTCCTTCTGAGCAAGTCCACTAGTCTGTTGTTCACCCCAGGAAGATGGGCTGCCACTGGGATGAAGTTATGAGCTAGGGCCAGCTCCCAGAGTCTGGTCAACTTCATGCAGAGGTCCAGAGAGCAAACACCCTCTTGGTGGTTCATGTAGAACATGGCCGCCGTGTTGTCTGTCAGGATCTGGACTGTTCTGCCTTTTATTCTGTCCAGCAAGATCTTGTCAATTTCAAAAGGGATAGCCGTGTTAGTCTAGTCCAGTAAAAAAACAGGAAGTTGTGTGGCACTTTAAGACTAACAGATTTATTTTTTGCATGCGCTTTTGTGGGAGATCCCACTTCCTCAGATGCTTCGAAGATGGGTGAACTTACAGAATGGAATGAAAATAAATGCAAGGGGGTATAAAACATAGGATCGGGTCATACAGTAACAGCAAATCAGAACAGTTGTTAGGTTCAAAAGGTGGGAAGCCTGAAGTCAAATTACCTTTTGTAATGGGAAAAGAACCCATAGTCTTGATTCAGTCCTGCTTTCACAGAATTTAGCTTGCATATTAATTCAAGTTCAGCTGTTTCTCTTTGAAGTCTTGATGTCCCAGCCACATCTGACAGTCATTAACAAATCATTTATCGAGTGATTAGAAAGATGAAGTGCTCAGCAACTGGTTTCTTTGTTTTGTGATTTCTGATACCAGCCCTATGTTCATTTATTCTTTTGCGTGGCAATCTTCCTGTTTGTCCAATGTATAGGGTGTTGGGGCATTTCTGGCACATGATGGCATAGATCATATTAGTAGATGAGAAGGTAAATGAACCTTTGATGGAGTAGCAGGCTTGACTAGGACCTATGATGATATCTATTGTGCAGATATGCAGGCAGACTTGGCAGCGTGGATTGTTGCAGGGGTGTGTGCCTGCTTTAATGTTTCTGTTGTTAGATCTGTAGTTGCTGGTGAGTATCTGTTTAAGATTGGGTGGCTGTTTGTAGGCAAGGAGAGGTCTGTCTCCCAAGGCTTGAGAGAGTGAGGAATCATCTTTTAGAATAGGCTGTAGGTCCCTAATGATCTGTTGCAGAGGTCTGACTTAAGGGTTGTATGTGGTGACTAGTGGTGTTCTGTTTGCTTTCTTAAGCCTCTCCTGTAGTAGATGACTTTGGGGAACCCATCTAGCTCTGTCAATTTTGTTTTCTTTCTTCCTCAGGTGGGTACTGTAGTTTCAAGAATGCTTGATAGAGATCCTCAAGATGTCTGTCTCTGTCTGAGGGATCAGAGGGGATGCGGTTATATCTTGGGGCTTGGCTGTAGAATCTTCGAAGAATCTGACGTGGGATTTTCTCCCACAAAAGCTCTTGGGTTTGCTGCTGCAGCTGCTGGGCTTGTGGCTGAAGCTGCTGGGACTGGAACACATGTCTAGCCGGTGGTGGTGTGTACCTGTCCAAGGACTTGAGAGTAGCCCTAGAGCGCTTCAAATGGGAGGTTCTGAATGATCAACTGCATCTGTTGGGAAAGATCTGACCTTTGCAGCCAGGCCGCCCACCTCATAGCAACAGCAGAGGCCATGTTGCATGAGGCTGTATCAGAAGCATCCCAAGAGGTCATCAGGGCATCCATAGAGGCCAGAACCCCTTCCTCAACCACAGTCTCAAAGTGCCGCAGGCATTCCCTGGGGACGCTATCACGGAAGCCCTCCATGGCCCTCCAGAGGTTGAACACGTACCTTTCCCTGAGGGCTTGGTGATTGGGAAAGTGCAACTGCAAGGTGGAGGTGGAGTAAACCTTCCTGCCAAACAAATCAAGTTTCTTAGCTTCCTTATTTTTAGGGGCAGAGCCTAGTTGGCCCTGTCTTTCCCTCTGATTAATGGCATCTGCTGCCAGGGACCCTGGTGTGGAGTGACAGAAGAGGAACATGAACTTTTCAGAGGGAACAGGATACTTCCAATCAGCAATTTAGACACTGGAGTGTTTGATGATGGGGTTTGTCAGCGCACCCTCGCAATGCTATAGACCCCTTCGTGGAGGTGTACAGAGACTCTTGCAGGAGGGACAGCATCCTCGACATCAAACAGAGGGTTGCACTCTTCTTTGACAACCCCCAAATCCAAGTTAAGGTTTGCCACCATTCGTTGGAGCAGTTTCTGCTGAGTACGGGGGTCATACCTCTATGCCATGGGGCTTTGGAAGGTTATGTCATCTGGAGAAGAGGAGAAATGGACATGTGATCTGCTACGCTGGGTAGAGTGCGGATCAGACTCGTCGTCAGAGAGGTTCGATGAGTCAGGCATCTGGGTTGATGGTGGTACTGATAGATGCTGGGAACTGGGGCATCATTGGTCATCCGGGCTGTCCACCCCTGGGACCAGTCATTGGATGAATGTAGAGTCGCAGACCGATGGGGCTGGGACTGGCCTCTTTCTCCATCAGGTCCTGCGCTGCTGCTCCTATGGTGAGACAGACTTGTCCACACTAGCAGAGTTGGGGTTGGCGCGGTAGGCGAACAGCCCAAAGTTGCCGGGGGAACATCTTCTCCAGGCCATGGCATAGGCAGATGCTTTTGACACCACTTAACTGCACATCTGTTAGTACCGGAGGTCGGTTCTTGGCGATCCGCAGTACCGAGGGGAAGCGCTGGAGGAGGACAAAGAGGCGGAAGAGAATCTCACACTTCTGGAGCTTTGGGAGCACAGTACCAAGTGCTCACTCAAAGAGTCCAGGGAGGAGTTCTTGGTACCTGCACGATAATTGGTACCATTTTACAGAGCTGGTGAACTGGACCATGCCGAAGCTGGGTTTGGTACCGGATTTTTACGGGATCATTCCTTCATTGATAGCGCCAGTTTGCCCCAGGACCGGCCTTGCTTTGATGGTACCGGAACCAGTGTTTGCAACAAGGTCTTCGCTGCTGCCAGGGCCTCTCTGTTCGACAATACTGAAAGGTGCCCTGGTCCCAACCTTTTTGGCGGGGTGGTCGGGGCCAATGCAAGACGGCTCCGAAATGGCGCCAAGTCAGATCCCAATTGTGGCTTCTTTCTCTTAGCTGGAGAGGAGCACTGGACTGGTTCCAGTGCAGAGTTTGCATGCGGTGCCAGTGCTGGTTGGGATGCCCATTCCTGAGCCAGCTCACCCAGCCTCCTTTCCCTGTCCTTGTAGGTTTTGCCACTTAAAGGACTCACAAATGGAGTAATTCTCCATGGCTGTGTTCACACAGCCTCCTTATTTCGAAACGGAGGTTGTTTCGAAATAAGGTTTTGGCTGTTCACACGACGCACGGTTGTTTCAGAACAACGGTTCCCGTTGTTCCAAAACAACCGCGTTGTTTTGAAACAAGTTAAACCTAGTCTGTGGGCGAAACAACGTTGTTTCGCAATGGTTGTTTTGAAACAAAGCCCTATGAACATGTTTCGAAACAACGGTGAGTCGTTTCGAAATAACTGTTGTCCGGAATCGCTATTTTGATTCCGGCTTTTTTTCCTTATTTTGAATTAACATTTTGTTAATTTGAAATAAGTTGTTTAGAAATAAGCGTTATTTCGATATACGGTTGTTTCATAACAACCGTATCGAAATAACCCACTGTGTGGGAACACAGCCCATGAGTTGCAACTCACCAAGGCACATAAGGCATTTCCCATGGGCATCATTGATTTGGGAAGGCTTTACAGGAAGATGGGCAAGGCTTGAATCCCAGCATTGCTAACACGAACAAGCAAAGACAAGCACTTGCAATCGCAAGTTTTAACTATTCCTATACTGTCGCTGAGGGTGGAAAGAAGGAACTGGGGGGGTGTCGGAGTCAGGGTCACCTATATAGCCGCGGTTGCGGTACGGAGGGCGTGTTGGCTGCTGTCCCTGACCTGACAGGCTTAGGCTAAAGACCTTCTGACCTCCCGTGCACTGCAGCATGTAGACACCTTTAACTGAATGATGTGAGCAGTGCTTGAAGAAGAAAGTTTGTTCAGGTGGGCTGAATCTCTGTTAAAATCTGATCCTGCTTTTAAGATTAAACAAAACATGTACAAGAAGAAAGAAAAGAACATCAAAGAGAGAAAAGCAGATTCTCTCTCTACTGTTGACTCTCATGTGCAACCTCACTGTTGGGGAGAACAACACATGTACAGTACACCATTTATAACTACTGTGAGATCTGGCAAACTTGTCCCAGCATTGTACTGTTTAAAGCATTGCTTTTAGCTGCCTGTTCTTGAGCAGTGTTGCAAAATATACCACCTTGTCTGGCTAATCCAGATTTATTAAGTAGAAGGAAAAAAGAGAGGAATAGGTAAGAAAAGAAATAAGGTGGGGAATGCTATGCATAGTCAAATAACGAGAGGCAGCATATTCAGAGCTGTGTGGGCAGGGCTATCCTTGGGGGGGGGGCGAGAGGGGCAGCCACCCCTGGCCCTGTGCTTCAGAGGGGCCCACACAGACAGAAGGAGGAAGGATCAG
Source organism: Podocnemis expansa (assembly GCA_007922195.1). Classification (NCBI taxonomy): domain Eukaryota; kingdom Metazoa; phylum Chordata; order Testudines; family Podocnemididae; genus Podocnemis; species Podocnemis expansa. The sequence continues at coordinate 30,944,503 of ML682005.1, read as the reverse complement.
GCCCAGTGAGGCTGTGTATTCAGCCTTCACTGATGGCTTTTTGTGCTGACTTTTCTGTGCAGATAATGATCCATTACAACTGAGAGAGAAGACCCCAGGCTAGTACTTGTACAGAAATGCTGGGCTTTTTAGGGTTAATGGCTATCAATCAAAATATTTTAAAGTCTTTCTTCCTTCCTTCTGCATTGTGAATATGCCCCGTTGTGATTGGTTTCATTCAGCCCAGCAGTTCCAAAGCCTGGCAAAGAGGAAAACAGCCTGGACCACACTGAGGCGAAGATGTCCTTTATTTCTCCTCTGCAATGGGAAACCTGGTGCCATCACTGATACGTAGCATGTTGACAAGTTCCAAAGGGGGGGCCGTGTGGGTCTAGTTTAGCAAAACAAACAAGGAATCCTGTGGCAGCTTTAAAGACTAAAAAAATTATTTATTTGTTAGCTTTTAAAAGTGCCACAGGACTCCTTGTTTGTTTTACATCAGGGTATCTGAGAGGAGGCCGAAGGTCCATTGTTTCTTCTTCTCATCCTCAGACAGTACCTGAATTTCATTACTTAGACCTGCTGCAAAGCAATGGGGAATGTATGAATACATATGTTAAAATAAGAGAGCAAAGGAGAGAGTCAGAAGGTATAAAGGAAATAACATACATTAGACAATTGGAATCTAGTGCTTTAAGCTAAGAGAGGAACAGGATTTATTTCTTGATATTGTCCAAAAATAATCACTCTGTCTGAATTTTCAATTTAACTGATCTAAAATGTTTAACTTTATTTAACTTGTAGAATTTGTGCCCATCTTGAACAGAAGACCAGAAACACAAGGAAGAGTACCAAATACTCCTGTCCACTTGGCTGGGAGGCTGATGAAATATCACCATGACACATTCAGTACTGCGCACTACAAACATTAAAAGATAATAATGTTGGTCCTAAATATATTATTAAAACTCACTTAAAAAATCAAGAGAAGTTTAAAGAAATAATAAATAGGGGGTTCATTTTCTGACTTCTGGATTGTGAGCCTTTAGGATAAGGTAAGGTCATGTTTTTCTGCTTTTTCTCTGCAACTGAGGGCTAGAAATTTATTTATTTTTATTAAAGAAAAAATATGACATGGCCACCAAAGTCCACTCTAAGCTGATGATGCAGCTGAACAAGTTCTGGATGCATTCGGGGAGCCAGCAGGCAATGGGGAAAGGGGCAAGGTGGGGCTTGGAGAACGGGTGGGGAACTTGCTCAGCTGCATCCATAACTTGCTCAGCTGCATCAACAGCTTAGGGGGAACATTACCCACAAAGTCTAAAATAGGAGGGCCCTGCAGAAACTGATTTGTCCTGGGCCCTGCTTCACACTAGGGATGGCCTTGTGTGTAGGGAATCTTTATTGAAAGATAACTGAGAGCTGAAGGAACCAGACAGAGGGGATCCCCAAACACTAAAATAACCCTCCTATTTATCAGTATGACAACCCCAATGACTCTAGGTAGTCTAAAACACCACTATTCCTCCCTCTCTAATGAAAAAGCCCTCCCCCCTGAAAGAATAAACATTAAATTAGGAGATGAGGGTAGACTGCTCCATCTCCATCAAACCCCTGGGAATTATTCTGCCCCATGAAGAGGGGTCATCACTAGCTAAAGATGCAGCTGATTAAGAGACTGTCTGTCTGTAGATAGATCATGGTGAACTTCTGGTGTGCCCAGGCCCACACTGGAAGGTGGTATTGGTGGCAGTGTGACTACAGGTATTGGGGAAATATCCAGAACCAGAGAGGCTGTTGTGTCCGGTTGATCCAGGGAGACAGATGAAGGCATTGAAGAGGAGAGACACAAAGAGCTGTTTCATGCCTTGATGTTATAATATCATCTGTAAGGATGAAGTCAGTTATGTCATTTGGAGATGCATCCTCTGATGGGTATGACTGAGTAGCAACTGATCTACATGCTGTTGCCAAACCAGGCCATCCGCCATCTGGACAGAGTAGGAAACAGGTGCTGTTTGGATGATGACAGTTGCTGGACCCATTTAGCTCCTGAAGTGTAGTTTCGAATGAAGACTGATACTGAAGGTGCCTTCATTCATGGTGCATGTCTGATGATGTGGTCCTGCTGTTGGCATTGAACCACTTGTCGCGTTTCTCATAGCTTCAACAAATTAAAGCAGGCACGCAACTGCCGTCGCATCATAAGAAAAGCTGGGGATGCTTTAGTCATAGTCTGTGGAATGTTTCTTTAGGATAACAAGAAGTTGTCCAGACACTTCTGAAGAGGTGAACCTCCCCTCGCAGATTTTAGAGCTTGCTTCATAGTCTGTACAAACCTTTCAGTGAGTCCACTGGTGGAAGGATGATACAGTGCTGACCTGATGTGATGTATTCCATTGGCCTTCATAAAAGTTTCAAAATCCCGAGAAATGAACTGCAGTCCATTGTCACTCACCAGCTGTTCTGGAAGACCATAATGACTAAAGAAGACATGTAGGGTCTGGATAGTGTTTTCCACAGTAGAGGACTGCATTATAGAGACATCTGGCCATTTTGAATGGGCATCAACAACAATTTAAAAACATGTCCTTCAAATGGGCCAGCAAAATCAACAGGAATACATTCCCAGGTCCTTTCAGGCCAATCCCATGGGTGAAGGGGTGCCAACTGAGGTGCGTTCCAGATGCTCTGGCATGAGGTACAAGCTCTAGCTGTCTTTTGATGGCCCTGTCCAAGGCTGGCTCTCAGGTATAGCTCCATGCAATTTCTTTCATGCACACTATACCACAGTGACTTGAATGTAGCTGTTCCAACAAACATGGTCTTAATGAAGGTGGGATAATGACACACATACCCCCCAACAAACACCCACACTGAGTCGATAACTCCTTCCTCCTAGACACGTAGAGGCGGAGGTCAGGTGAAACCTGGGAGTCAGATAAGAATGGTCCATGCACCATGAAATCCATAACTTAAACAGTACTGGGTCAACGCGTGTTGCACTTTCCACTTGACTAGCCATGACAGGTGTGTTTTCCACCTGTTCAAAGTAAAAGATTCCTTCCTGACCCAGATCTTGATGACATACTGGTAAGGGTAGCCTTGAAAGACTATCAGCATTGCAATGCTAAGAGGATTGCCTATATTTAATTTCATATGTGTATCCAGCAAGTATGAGTGCCCATCCTTCCATACGAGTAGCAGCCAAAGGTGGAATGCCTGTGTGTGGCCCCAAAATTGATGTCAGGGATAGATGATCAGTGAGAAGTGTGAACTTCTTTCTGCACAGGTACTGGTGAAATTTTCGAATGCCAAAAACAATGCCCAGTGTTTTGCATTTGATTTGGGCATTGTTTACTTTCTGCCTTGGCCATGGTGCATAAAGCAAAAGCAATAGGCCTCTCTTCACCTGAAGGCATAATATGTGACAATACATCCCTACTCTATAAGGGGAGGCATCACAGGCCAACTGTAGGGGCAAAGATGGATCAAAATGTGTCAGAACCCTGGAGTTTACCAGTGTGAGTTTAGCTTTGTTAAATACAATATCACAGACTTCAGTCTAGTTCCATCCCTTGTTTGGCTCAATTAACTCATGTAGGGGTTTTGGGAGTGTCACTAACTGTGGAGTAAACTTGCCATAATAATTCAATAATCCTAAGAAAGAGCAAAATTGGTTTACATTCTGAGGAAGTGGTGTATCCACTATAGCCTTAACCTTAGCTGGAGACTTATGGAGACCATCAGTGACAATTATATGTCCTAAATATTCAGCTGAGGGCTGGAAAAATTTACATTTGTCTCTGAACACACAAACCGTACTCTTCCAGTCTTTGAAGAGTAGCTTTCAAGTTCATAAGGTGTTCCTCCTCATTTTTGCCAGTGACCAGGATGTCTAGACAGCACTGTACTCATGATAAGCCACTCAAAATCTGGTCCATTGCCCTCTGGAACAGACCTGGGGCTGAAGTAATTCTGAAAGGTAAATGGCAGTATCTGCACAACCCCTTATGTGTTACGATAGTTAACTCTTGAGATTTTTCTTCAATGTGCATCTGTAAGTATGTGTGACACTGTCTGGGTCTGGGGGACTGTTTAGGATTGTCTTTCATATTGATATTTCACATTTGTGGTAATCCATATGTGATATGCCATGTTTAGTATCAATAGCAAGGCTGTAATCTGCTAGGAATGATTATATGATTTATTTGTAGGTATCATATTTGTATTAGAAATTAGGAGTCTTATTCATTTTATTTGTGTTCCAAATTGTTTGAACTGAGGAAATTCTAGACTGGGCGTCTGCAAACTATTGTCATACTAATGGCCCCAAAGGAGGAGCTCCTAACTACAGTGGGCCCAAGAGGAAACCTGTTTGACCAGTTACCCAGACTGACCATGTAGTCTACCTCCATTTTGATCTGGCAAGGACCTTGAGAGCAGGGGGAGGGCCAAAAGGCGATAAAAGGGCATAGGCCATTCTCCATTTTGTCTTCAGTCTTTAGTCTTCAGCCTGTCTGCAACCGACACCCTCCTGTGGACCTGTTCTTCCGGGACTGAACAAAGGACTGAGACCCACCTAGCTGCTGCTGCTGCTGGGTGCACACCAGAGGAGTGGGACTACCCTTCAAACTACAGGATCTTCAAGCATTTGCTTTCTATGGACTCTAAATCATTTATAGGTATGTGATCCACTTTGACCCTTTAACATTTTTCATATTTTGTTTGTTTTGCTTTTTTATTAAACCTTTTAGTTGTAGTTACTAAAGGATTGGCCAGCAGCATGGTATTTTGGGTAAGATCCAAGCCTATATTGTTCTGGGTGATGTGGCTGGCTCTTTGGGGTCAGAAGAACCTATTTCTTTAAGAGACCCAGTGGCTAGAGGGGACCATAGGAACTGATGTGCAGTAAGGGGGCTTTCTGCTTTGTTATGCTCAGTGATGATCAGAGTGGGGGAATCAGGAACATGTTTTGTTACTGAGTGGGAGACTGGTTTAAGTACCATCCATCAGTGGTTTGGGGGTTTGACCCCTGGTTTTGCAGCTTGCCCTGATTTTGTCACATTCAGAAAGTTATCCCAGGAGGCCCAACGCACAGTATGCTTGACTTAAATCAGTCTTGCTAAATTTTTGTCCCCCAGACAAACCTGCAAAGATGTCCTCAATGTGGGGAGGAGGACATTACTTCACACATAACATTCAGTTGACAATGACCTTGAAATCTCCAGAAATCTGAGTGAAGCCATCCTTTTTAACTATTGGGACAGTGGGTGTTCCCCACTGGCTGTGAGTAACTAGCACTGAGACTCCCTCCTTGACTAGCCACTCCAAGTTTTCTTCCACCATGGGTCTGATGGCAAATGGCACCATTCTGGCCTTCAAACATTTTGGTCGGCATTCAGGCTTAAAATTTAACTTCATGGTGATTCTCTTCATGCTGCGTAAGTCTTCTCCAAAAACAGCAGCATCCTTCATTAGTATCACTGCTAGACTTATTTCTTCTTCAGTCAATTTGTGCACTTCTGCCCGATTCATTTGGATTTTCCTGATCCAAGATCTTTCCATTAGGGCTGGGTGATTATTTATCATCACAAACAGTGACAGATTTGTGGTCTGTTCATTGAGCACTACTTTCACATCAATAGTACCCAACAGGGGAACAGCCTCCCCAGCATATGTCTTCAAAACAACTAATGTTGGCTTAAATGGCAGATGTCTAAAGTACTTCTCATACACAATGTTAGAAACTAATGAAACAGCTGAGCCAGTGTCCAGTTCCATGCATACAGGTTTGCCTTCCAACACAGGTGTCACCCAAAATTTATGTGGGCCAGCTGTTATAGACAGAACATGGAGGGACTCCTCATCTTCCGACTGGGTGTCACTGTGATCACTGGAACCTGCTTTACTGCATGCAGAATCTCCCTCTTAGTCTGCCGAACCAATGACCCATTTTTTTCAGGTTTGCCTCTTCTGTTAGGCTCGTCCTTCATTTGCAGGCATGTTCAATGTGCCCTCTCTTGCCACATTGTTGACACAGTAGTTCCTTACACATGCATTCCAATACAAGGTGGCCCTGCTTCCCACACTGGTAACATTGCTGTCTTCCCAGGGCCCTGTGGGTAGGTTGTGGGGATACCTTATGCACTCCAACCCTGATTTGTTGCATGTCTTGGGTGATGCGTTCCATGGAGACTGTAATCTCAACAGCCTTCTACAAGGTGACTTGACCTTTGGTTAATAGGTGTTTCCATGTTGACTCACTGTACAGGCCACACACCAGCCTTTCACGCAGCATTTCCTCTAACATGTTCTTGAAGTCACAGTGTTTCGCCATCTTCTTCAGTGCTGCTACAAATTATACAACTGATTCACCTTCACTTAGGTTCATCTGGTAGAACCTATACCTCTCTGCACTTACCAGTGACCTGGGGGGAAAAATGTGCTCCCAGAACTTCCACTAGGTTACCATAAAGTTTTTTTGTTTGTTTTTTGGTTTGGTTTGGGTTTTTTTTTTGTTTTTTTTTTTTTTGGCTTCTCTGGATAAAGCAAATCACATAGCAAACTATAAATCTTGGCTCCAATAATTGTTAGAAAAACTGATACCTTCTTTACAGCAGTTATATCGTTTGCTATTACAAAATTTTGAAATCGGGCTATACATGTTTCCCATAAATTCAACAAATCATCAAATGCTTCAAGTTGGGTAGTAAGTGAAGCCATGTTGTCCTCTTGTGGTTATTGTTTATCTCTTTACTTGTACTTACAGAAGGCAGATCAGCTTTCAGAATAGACAGCCAGCCCTTAAGGAAAAAGATCAGTTTTCAGAGTTACAACCCAACTCCCAGGCAGGCAGTAAATAAAAGTTTTGTTTCTTACATTGCATTCTGGTTTTCCATGGTTGCTAGGATTGTTGAGAATAGCCAACTCCATCTCATGGCCCATCCTCCATTGCTAGTTGTTATATCTAGATGAATTACAGTTCAATAATTAGAGGCAGCATATTCTGATCGAGTCTAGTCAAAACATCTGGGAATTAGGCAGACGAAGGCCCAACAGACTCTCAGAAGAGAGTGGCAGCCATGATGGTGAAGCTTACATCTTCCTCTTTCTTTGTTTTTCAGCCAACCATCATGGGTATCTTCTTTCCTTTCCTTCTCTCCAGTCTTTTCTTTTAAGTACCTCAATGAGCAAAATAGTAAGGTGTAATTTACTACACAAGAATTTTAGTTTATCACTTTCCATTCCCATACTTTTTAGACAATACCCTGGCTGGGATGATTTAGCGTGAGTGGTCCTGCTTTTAGCGGGGGGTTGGAATAGATGACCTCATGAGGTCCCTTCCAACCCTATGATTCTATGATTCTGCTCACCAGACACAAGTTAACACAGTCCTTGAATGACATCAGCAAGCCTTTTTATTTGAATTTATTCTGGCTTTCTGTCTCTTTTTGACAACTCTCCCACCAACTTGTATTATAATATGTAATTAGAGCATTTTTAAACTTTTATACAGTTTTCCCAGTTGACTTTATAAGTGGGGTAGATTTGTAGGCCCAATTATACAGGCCTATATTTTGTTGTAGTTTGTTGCAGTTTATCTGGAATTATGATATGTTTAAGACAATGGAGGAGTGTGCTTGACAGATGAGCTACATAAGACATTGCGGACACAAATGAAAGTAAAACAAAAAATCTGACCAATGCTCTTACAAACTTCCTTAGAGCTGGTAAGTAGAGAGGGATCCTGTGCCTTAGAGGATATGTAGAGATGGCTCAGTCTGCAGTCTAATGAAGTGAACTAAGAAAATTTTGGAGTGCCCAGATAAATGTGACACAGGAAAACTTTCTCTGGGACTAGGCAGCATCCTAGGGGAAGGGAGATATGTGAAAGAGTATACTTCTCCTTCAACCAGGACAGTCCAGGCTATGATCCAGGAGGCCCTGAAACAGAGCTGGGTTATAGCAACAGAAACAGGAAGCCAAAGGGGAGAGAGGAAGGTATAAAACATGCAGGGTTCAGTGAGTGGTGATTTTCTCCTTTCACACTCTGATATTAGTCCACTCAGAGGCTTTGCTTGAGGACTTTAAATTTGGGCTCTGAACGGGTGCTCTGAGGTGAGGACCTTGTGGCAGTTAAAGTGTACCTATTCCTACCAACCAGAGGGAATTAAGTTGTGGCATACCCACAGTGCCATATTAGTCCTTAACGGGGCATGTAGGAACTTCCTTCACCTTTATGTAAGCGGGGGGATTTACCCACTATTGTGGTGAACTTTCTTGTTGTAAACACCAGACTGATGAAGGTGGGAAGCAACAGGTTCTGAGCCCTTGCTCCCACTTCCTTTAGCCAGAGCTCTGCCTGACCTCAAGGTCTAGTCTCCTACTCTGCTGCGTGGTGGGGTCCCTGTAACCTCAATAAGACTGGCCCCAGAGTTCCTGGGGGCTCAACCCCCAATCTTGTTGCAGTCATTCAGGTCAGGGGCTAGGGCATCCCCACTCCAGGGTGCTGACTGCACTGGGTGCTTCCCTGGCCCACCAATCACCATATGCAATTTAAAATACAGGTAGTCCTCACTTAGTGACCGGGTTCCGTTCCTGAAACCCGGTTGATAAACGAATTGGTCGCTAAACGAGGAGCAGCCGTTACTGGTATTTCAGGCATAATGTACTTTACTGGTAGTGGGTTTTTCAACCATCTGTAGATAGTTTTAATGTCACCTTTGCATCATTTATAACATTTTAAATATATATTTTAAATGTTTTAAGCTCTAATGTACTGAACTTAGTTTGCATAGTGTACTGTAAATACAGGTAATCGTTTTTAATATTCTGAATAGTACTATAAAGAAAAGGCCTAAAATAAACTCCATCGTGATAACTTTGTTTTATTGGCATAACTCCTTACATACTGTATTACAGAACATAAAAATGCAATCAGCAAAAATTATAAAAATGATGTACCAAAGAAATATGAAAATAAACATTCAGATTACATTGACATTTTTACTCATCAAATCCTTCAAAGTGTGGTTCAGCAGCAGGGATGTCATCGTCGGAGAGATCAGCAGGGTTATCAGGAGCTGTAGAAGGCCCTGGTAAGGGAGATGATGGCAAGGAAATGGAAGGACTTGTAAGGGTAGGGGTAGGGGTAGGGGTCCTGGATGGAACTTTAGAGAAGGATCTCGTTAGTGTGGTCTGCATTGTAATTTTCTTTTTTTCTTCATAAATTTCACGATAGCATCGTAAAATTTCATTCATTTGTCGTTCCACTTTCGTGAACCATTCAACATTCGGGTCCATACTCTCTAGTTCTAACATTGCTGCATTCACTTTGGAGAAGACATCAGCTAACCCCTTTACAGTGAACTTCTTTTGTACTTCTTCCACTCTTTCCTCTTCTTCTTCCTCCTCCTCTTTCAAGTGCTGCTGTGCTTCCAACTCTATTAAATCTTCGTTAGTTAGCTCTCCCTCGACGTATTCCACTAATTCTTCAATATCTTCCACTTCAACATCTAAATTAAGCACATTAGCAAGTTCCACAATTTTTTTATTTATGACATCAATATGTTCGTCTTTCTCAAACCCTTCAAAATTATTTACAAAACGTTTCAGGCATTTTTTCCATATGCCTTGCATGCACTTTTCTGTCACTCCCGCCCAAGCTGATTCAATGTTCTTTATGCAGTGTAAAATATTAAATGATTTCCAAAAATCGCGCAGGGTTACTTCACCATTTTCTGTTGCTGCTACCGCTTTGGAAAATGTTGCGCACAAATATAGCGCTTTAAACGTAGAGATAGCCCCCTGGTCCATTGGTTGTAACACAGCAGTTGTGTTTTTAGGCAGATACACGACCTTTACATCAGGGTGTAGATCATCAAGATGCTGGGGGTGGCCTGGGGCGTTATCAAGTAGGAGGATAATTTTAAAGGGAACACCGTTTTCCAGACAGTAATGCTTGACCGAGGGTATGAAGCAGTTCATGAACCAGTCCTCAAATAAAGATTGCGTCATCCATGCTTTGTTATTTGAACGATAGTAAATGGGCAGCGTGTGCTTACTAACCTGCTTCAGTGCACGTGGGTTTGCAGAACGATAGATGAGAAAAAGTTTTAACTGAAATCCAGCGACATTTCCTCCCAACAACAACGTGACCCTGTCCTTAAAAGCCTTGAAACCGGGCATTGCTTTAGCCTCTTTGTGTATGTAGGATCTTTCGGGTATTTTTTCCAAAATAGTCAGGTTTCGTCTGCATTAAAGATCTGTTCCGGACGATACCCGCCTTTCTCGATCATTTCGTCAAATTCATCCACAAATCTTTCTGATGCTTCTATGTCCACACTTGCTGCCTCACCACTGATACTTCGATTATGAAGGCTGAATCTCCGACGAAAACATTGAAACCATCCATGACTTGCCGTAAATGTTTCCGTTGACTCTTCATTTTTGCGCGCTTTCAACGTTTCAAAGATACTTCGTGCCTTTGCTTGAATTATTAAAAGGCTCATTGGCATTCTTTTTTGTATCTGGTCATCAAACCATATCGCCAGTAATTTTTCCATTTCGTGAATGAGGCCTTTCTGCTGCCTAGTTATTATGGCTTTATATCCTTTTGATGATTTCACTGCTTCTTTCACTCGATCTTTATCCTTCAAGATCGTTGATACAGTTGAATGCTCCAGCTCCAAGTCACGTGCTATCACTTTAACTTTCTTACCAGCTTCATATTAGTTTATTATCTTCATTTTTGTCTCAAGATCGATAGCCTTCCTTTGTTTCTTGGCGCTTTCTCCAGGTGAAATCATGCTCTTCCTTTTCGCCGACATCTTGTACTTTGGGGTGCACAATAAAGTAAAAATACATAGACGAAAAACGCTAGTTCTGACTGCGGGAACGAGATGAATCTGAGAGAGTTGATGTGAGTTCTCGTACATCGCCATAATACCAACTCGTCAGAGAGCTGGTCATAACTCTGAGGGGTCACTAAACGAGTAGGTCACTAAGTGAGGACTAGCTGTAATACAATTTATTAAACAAACAGTGGTAAAAAATCAAATTAAAAAATAAAGAAAAGAGGAGGAAGGTTAAAGGTAAACACCCAAGTCCCCTGGCACAGGGGCATCACACACAGTCTCTGGAGTGTAGAGCAGTCATTGTCAAACCTTTTTCCTCAGGACCCAGTTGAAAAAAAAAAACATTTATGCCTGCAACTCATCAATTACATTTCTGAGCAATGCAGTCCAGTCTTTTGGTGATGGCAGCAGCGGGTGCCATGACACAGTACATGAGGGTGTGCAATCCAGTACTGGTTGCTGATCCTAAGTTTGAAAACCACTGGTGTAGAGGGCATTCTCAGTCTGTTATACACATCGCAGGCTCTCTGTCAAAGCCTGGTAACACTGCTGTGATTCAGGTGTAAGGCAGGTTTAGAAGCTGTGCCTAGCAGCTTCTGAGCAGTGGGGGCAACTAATCTGCATGGGTTTTTTATTTGCCTGAGCCCAAAGAGCATATTAGCATAGTCACACTATCGGTGTAGGGCAACATGGGCAATGGTATTTGGATTGATCTGATCACAAAATCTGTCAATATCTGTAATTCTAATGATGAAAAACATGAAATACTGTCTCTTGTGATATGCTATGCTATTGCTTGTTCAAACTCTGTTTTGGTGGGTTAATGGAAAAAAGCTACCCTTCGCATAAAGAATATTAAAAGAGGGGTCACCCTGTCCTCCTAGCCTGCTGAAGTTAAGACAGGGATAGGGGTTTTAGCATTAATTCAGTCTAGAGCTATGCCTGAGGCTTTGCCTCACCCTATTGCCCTACTGTCAAAGGATAGATCTGGCCAAAAAAAAAAAAAAAAGAACCAAGGAGTCATGTGGCGCTTAAAGACTAACAGATTTATTTTTTGCATGAGCTTTCTTGGGAGAAAATCCCACTTGCTCTGATTTGCTGTTACTGTATGACCTGGTCCTCTGTTTTACACTCCCTTGCATTTATTTTCATTCCATTCTATAAGTTCATCCATCTTTGAAGCATCTGATGAAGTGGGATTTTCTCCCACGAAAGCTCATGCGAAAAATAAATCTGTTAATCTTTAAGTACCACATGACTTCTTGTTGTTGTTTTTTTGTTTTGGTTGGGTTTTTTTGTGTTTTCTGGACTAGACTAACACGACTACCCTTTTGGAAATAGATCTGGCCAGCTTCTTGTGAAGCCTTTCTTGTATTATTTTAATGGGAGAAGCTGTTTTCAGATATGTAAGGTTTAGGAGCCGAAATCACTGAGAGAGGCAAACCCTCTCTCTGAGCTGAAATCAATGAGAGAAGAGAGACTTTCAGAACTGAAATCACTAAGATAGGAAAACCCTCTCTCTGAGCTGAAATCACTGAAGAGGAGCAGCAATGAACTAAGCGACCAGTGGGCAGAACCAGCGGAAGGTGAGAATAGAGCGTGAGTGACAAGCAGGCACAGCCAGCAGACAGCAGGTGGAGCTGGCGGCTGATGAGACCAGAGTGTGAGTGACCAGCGGGTGGAGCTGGCGACTGATGAGAGCAGAGTGTGAGTGACCAGCGGGTGGAGCTGGCAGATGGTGAGAGCGGAGCGTGAGTGACCAGTGGGTGGAGCTGGTGGCCAACAGGCAGAGCCAATGGATGGTGCAAGCAGCCAGTGGAGGGCTGGAGACCTTGAGTGGCACTGGTGGACAGCTGGTGTGAAAGACATTCTCTACATGTCCTAGGTTTGTTGGGAACCTGTTTTGTACTGCTTCTCCAGATCAGTGCTGGTTTTGCTACTGAGTTCACATATTGTGTTATGCTGTGTGGGATTGTGATGGGAACCTGTTTTGCACTGATTCTCCAGATCAGTGCTGATTTTTGTTATTGGGCGTTTTATATTCTGTTTTTATTATTATTAAAAGTTATGTATACTACATGCTCGTGCTTGCAAGCAAGGAAGCATTACTCCTTTGGGGTGCCTGGGGAATAGTGCATGATTTCCCAGAAGAGTGGGTGGGGGCTTGAGCTGGTTGGTGCTGTAACATTACTTGGAAACCCCTTGATATAGAACCAGACCCTTGTTCTGCCAGCTCACCCTGGCAGAAGGGTTACACAGGAGTCAGAGACACAGGCTCTGGCAGTGGCCACACATCCCCAGGCTGTAGGGCCCCAGCAGCAGACCCCCTTTCACTGTTTCCCAGTTGCTCACCGCACCCATCTCCAGATGGCTCCAGCCCTGGCTCCCAGGCCCACTCTGCTTTAGCGTGGCTCCCTGGGACACTCCTCAGGCCCCTCTGGTTCTGCTGCTGTGGGTCTGTGCAGATCAGATCAGCTCCTTGGGCTCACTTTCTAGCCTCTTGCATCCAGCTCCAGGTGACTCCAGCCCCAGCTCTGCTCTGCTCAGCTCAGCCTGGCTCTGTGCTGGTTCAGCTGCTGTGGGTTTACTCTACATGAATCAGCTTTGCCCAGCAGCCTTGCCTGGGTTCTCTGGCTCCCAGGTGCTGGCTGCTTCATGCTTCTTCCTAAACTCAGTCCCTCATGCTCTCAGGCTTGGTCAGGCATGTCCGGCCTGCAGTTTCAGCTCAGAGGCTGGGGAGCATTCTCCTGGCTCCCTCACTGGCCTATCCGCCCAGTAAATCAGACTATTCTGGAACACTGGCCTCTCCCATTGCACCTGGGGTTGGCTGTCTCAGGGTCCTGCTTGCAGGATGGAGTGGCCAATGAAAAAGGCCCATTTAGTTTCAGTAGGAGGCTGTCAGTCCCGTTACATTTACACACACCTTCCACATAGTCTTTGGAAGATCCTCCACATTTCTGTGAGGATTTCATAGAGCTCTGTCTTGGGTCCCCTCTCTTCTCCCTCTGCAACTTGTCTGGTTAATCCAACTGAAAACACAAATTCAGCCACTATACCCTGCTGAAGACTCACTGACCTATTTCTTTAGTCCAGACCTCCTTCCTTCAGACCAAACTAAAATCTTGACCAGTGCCTTCGATATGTCTTTGTGGATGTCCAGTTGTCAGTTGTAATTCATTGCAGTTAAAGCAGAGCTCTTTCTCTCCCTGCATCTCAAACTCACTCCTTGTATTCATTGTGGATGTTTTCAAGGCCCATCATGGGCTAGCCACACCTACCAATCATTTCATTCAATTCAGAAAAGTTGATTTCCACCTACAGTTGGTCATGTTAGCCTTCATTGCTCATGTGCTAAATTTTCAAACCAAACACCTGTAACTCCCCCACCCCCAAAAAAACTGCCACCACCAAGACACCTGCCCACCAAAGCCACCAGAAAAAAACCTCCAAAAATCAAAAAAAACCCTTCACAACAAAAAATAAACTCTTCACAACAGTTATACTGCTGGTGTACTGAGACTATCAATTTGATGAATAGCTTCACATAATTGCCTTCTAGACTACTTCCCCCCCATCTCATAAGTATGTCAATTCCCATCAGTTATGTCTTATTTTCATAGTTAGATTATAGACTGACTGGGGCAGGAACAACTTTTTGGTTCTTTGTTTATACACCATGTACCAGTGTAGGACCCTGCTTCATGCCTCGGATTTCTAGGCACTAAAGTAAAACAAGTTAATAAATAATAATGATGATGATAATAATAATAATAAATAAAATAGAATCACAGAATGTAGTCCATAATTAAAGGAGGAGGACTTTAGCCTATGAAGCAGTGCCTACTAAGTTGGAATATTGGTTTACACATTTAGAGAGTTAGGACTTCTAAAGCAGCTGTGATGATTTGAGAAATCTATCTACGTACATTTTAAGAATTCTGTTTTCATATATGGGACTCTGTGGCTATGTTCACACATAGCTGCTCATTTCAAAATAAGTTAGTTTGAAATAAGCTAACTTGAAATAAAATCTTTAATTTGATTTCAGTTAAATCGAATTAAGGAAAACAATCACATTGAAATAGCAAGTCCTGACACAGAACTTGCTATTTTGATTCAGGAGAGGGGCACCCTGAGAGGTGTGGCAACATGGCCCCATGGCAGGGCCATGTTGCCAGCCAATCCCCTGCCTGGCTTTCACATGGAGAGCCAGGCAGAGGAAAAAGCCCCCAGGCAGGGGGGCTTGCCAGCAGCAGGAGGGCAGCAGGCACCCCCCTGCTCCTTCCCTCAGCACCCTGGTCAGGGTGCTGAGGGGGAGTGTGCGGCTTCCTCCCAGGGTGCATGGGACCCTGGGAGGAGGTCATTTTGTTATACTGATATGTAGGACATATCAATATAACAGAGCCAGACAGGGTTATTTCGAGGTATTATTATATCAAAATGGTTTTCCTTATTTTGAAATAAGGGAGCTCCTTCTTTCGAACAATGTTCCCTCTAAGGGGAGAGGGCAGCTGAGCAACTCCTGTTGCTCGCTGTGCTACCTCCCCCACCAATGGGGCCTGCTGCGCAGCCCCCCCGCCAATCCTGGCGGCACCCCCCCCACTCCTGACAGCCCCACCCGCTCCTGGCAGCAGCCCCCCCTGCTCCCAGCATCACCCGCCCACTCATCCCCCTGCTCCTGACAGCCCCCCCGCTCCCAGCAGCAGCCCCCCCCCACTCGCGGTGGCCCCCCCAGCCCTCACAAACTTACCTTGGGGCTGGACTGGAGCGGCAGGGCCCAGCCACAACTCCTGGGCCAGAGAAGCTCTACGGAGCATGCTCAGATTTTCTGGGCATGCTCCGTTAGAGCTTCTCTGGGCAGGAGTTTTCAAAATTCCCTGCTCCACAGGAGCTCTGCTGAAGGACTTTGGCTGCCGGCAGTGTGCTGCCAGCAGCCTTCCCTGCGCTGGTGGCTGTCGCGGGCTGCGCTGCAGTGCGCCAGCGCAGCTTACGGGGAACATTAATTTCAAAATAAGGAAACATCATCTGGACATGTCAACTTTTAATTTGAAACAACGGTGAACACAGCCTATGAGTATTTCTATCAGATTGCAGACTCCACTTTTAATGTGGGCTTTATTTCCATTCCATTTTATCTAAATGTTGGACTGGAATTCTAAGGATGCTGGGTTTACAAAAGAGGATTATTAAACCTTGGTGATCTTCTGTTTAAATAGATAAAGAATTGGATAATGAGTTGGCTGCAGATCAGAAGAACCAATCTGCCCAAGTGGGCTGGTAAATAAGCTAACTAATCACCTACTAAGGGATTTTGATCTCTCGACAAAATCAGTCAAGGAATTGCCTGATAAAAGAAACTGAGGTTACCAAGGAGAGGGTCTTCCATCAGCTATTTTTAGAGAGGGAGGCAAGAAGGAAAGAAGATTGACCATCTCTCTGGATGAACAAATGCATGTACAGTCAAATGAGATGAGACCAAACCAGACTGTGCCCTCCATTTTCTGGATGAGATGCAGTGTTCCTTATTTGGAGAATTTGTAGCTAGATTTGACTATTTTTCAAGTTACTTAGCTAAAAATAACTGTTAAAGCAACTGGAGACAAATCTAGCTACTTACAAAGCTCTGCTAAAGCCCCAAGAATCTTCCAGAGTGATAAGGAAGGGAAATATGTACAGATGTATTTATCATTTTGTCTAATTTGTGTCTCTTCATGCTATCTAAATAAAGAGTAATGATGTTTAGAATCCTATGCAAAATTTGTCTGTGTTCCTTGGTTTCACCAGTCATGTCCCCCTGAAGACTTAAACTATAAATCCATAGCACCCACACAGCGGTGTGTTCTAGAAAGATCTCTGCCCTGAGAGTATACCTAAAAATGTGCCTGATGTCTTCTCAAGAAGCTATTTATAGCAAGTATTCCTTCTTTATGTTTTTGGTTCAAGAATAAAAAAGGGACATTGCAGACACTGACATGGGTACAAGAATAACAATCGTATATATAAATAAAATGCATCTATTTGTGCATACATTTAGAATTATTTAGTCAACGGTGTATACATACAGATGTATTTATAAGTTTTTGAGATACTTTTGCATGTATTTTCACCTTCCGGTAACCTTTTTATGTGTGACTACATCTGTCTCACTAAATAAAAAGAGCATTTGAATGATGGGAGCAGTTCTCATCTCAAATGTCCCCTTTTGGCTTTTCTAGTGTAAATATTTTAATGATTTCCTCTTGCTTTGTGTCTTTTGTGGCATATTTGAAAAGTGGGCTATCTTCTTGCTATGTGAAGGTTTTAGAACTTTGAAAGAAAAGGTAATGCTAAGGGTTGATTTAATAACAACCATGAAAGAATCTGTCAAAATGTCAAAGATCAAGGAGACAGCTGCAATTCCTAAAATGCAGTTCTGAAGCTTCCATATATGTGAAGAAGAAAAAGCTTCCCTTAATCTGTCATGAACAGTCTTTTTCAGTCTTATGAAATATAAAAAGCAAAACTGAGAACTAAGTTACAATAAAAAATCGTTATACTTCAGAGTCATCTGAAAATGGATACTATTAAATCAAATCCTATATCTATGCAACCCCATTGACGATACATGAGAGCAGAATTGGATCTTTATTATTTAGGGCAATATTTATGTTATTTTGAGTTGCCCTATTACCTAGTCAGAAGTGACAGGAACTTGCCCTTCTTGTACTATTATAGCACCCAAAGCATTGGTGCCCCTTTGTGCTACGTACTCTACTGACGCTTAATACCTATAATGACACTTAATAAGAGGTGACAGTTCAAATTATGACAACTGGTGTGACCAAGTGTGATGGGGTGTTCACCCCACAAATGCCCTGACAGGTTGATGTGGGCCAAATGGAACCAATTAACCTTAAATGCTAAAGTTGGAAGGCAGCCAGGACTTGATAATGGCAGAAGCAGCCCAGCCAGGGAAGGAACTGAGGTAGAATTATAAGGCCAAGAAGTCAGAGGAAGAACAATGTTCCAGGGAATGGGCCTACAGATACCCTCTACAGAGAAGTGAGATGGTCAGAGTCCAGGAAGAAAATAAGACTTGGGATCCTACCCTGGAGCAGTCTGGCAAGAAGCTAAGGGGGCTGAAGTAGTCAGAGGGAGCAGAAGATTCTCCAGTGATAAGGACAAGAGTTAGACCAGGAGATAGAGAGGTGGGTAGGAAGATGCCTAGGGAAATGGCAATTGAGATGGAGCAGAACTGAAGTGATATTAATAGTGTGCCTGGAGTTGTGGGTGGATCTGGGTTCACCTACCAGCCACTGTGAAGAGGCTCAGAATCTAAAGGTGGAACTGAAGAATGTCTGAAGTGGTATCCAGGCAGCTTGCATGGTGGAACCTTTGGTATCCCATAAAGGGAAAAAGGGTGTGTTTAGACTTGACCGGAGAACTGAGTAATGAAGAGAGAGTACTGTGTTGGTGGATGGCCTATTTTCTTTTCAACTAGCCAATGTAACATTTTATGATGGGATCTAACTACAAGAAAAATTTGAAATGGGGAATGACAAATCATTTTTCAGTTTGAGGGAGGCAGAGATTAAACAAATTCAAATACCATAATTTTTGAATGACCTATTGTAGTAACTGTGCAGAGGAAGGGGTTAACACACTGGGTCAGTGAGTCCCAGGGGAGCCAATAGGAACAAAGCACAGGTTTTTGAATTGGAGTAGCAGCCTTGCCTGTTCCTGTCTGGATGCAGCAGAGCTCTGCTGCAAGGATCAGGAAGAGGCCAGGTAGAAAGGCCTGAAGAAGGATCCAGAAACATCCTTACCAAAGATAAGCTACATTTGTTACTGACTAGGCATGAGTAGAACAAGGAATGTTTACTTAGACGTGGTCAGGGTATTACTTTGTTTTTGAATCTCTCTGTGCTGAGCACACGTACCCCCTCCCACTACCCTGTAACTACCTAAGTTAAAGCCCGGAGAAGCAACTCTGTGTTTCTTATTTGTTCTTTTTAATTAAAGATTTTACCTTTTAACTAAGCTCTGGTTCTGTGTTCTGAAAGGCAAGAGGTTTGTGTGCATGTGCCTCAGACTGCATAGCCGGCTACTAAAGGGGATTCTGTTCCATTTCCAGCTGATATTCCAGCTGGGGTTCAGTCGCTCTCCTGAGAGAGGAATAAAAGTGATTGAGGAGACCTCGCAGGAAGGAATTCCCAAGTGCACTTTCCTGGGTTTCAAGAGGTTTTTGCATTTGGGTGGTGGCAGTGATACCACTCCAAGGCCAGGAATTGGAGGCCTTGGAGAGTTTTAAGACCAGGTGTTAAGGCCAGTGGCTTTTAAGGTCTGTTGCAGGCCCCCACCTTCTGACTCAGAGTGGGGAAACAGCCTTGACACCTATTACTCAAACAATTTGACTGTTCAAAACTTATGAAATTATCTACTTTTCCTTCAGTATAAATTTAGAACTTTTAAAGTCAGATTGTTTTCCAAGACAAAACTATTCAATGTCACAGAGATACTAAAATAGGACTTTTTAATGGTTGCAGTCTTAACTAAAGAAAAGTTACTGCCTTTTACTGCTGTAACCCCTCTGGGGTTTTAAGGAGCATGGTTCCTTTAAATCTTTGCCCTGTGGGAGAGGGTTTGTGGAGCTGAGGAGGGGGGCTGGAGCTGCAGCCAGAGGCCTGGGGAGAAAGCACAGGGAGAGACCCTGCCTGAAGCCAGGGAAGACAGAGCGGCTGACCTGGGATGCCAGACCAGCACCCACAGAAGGACATTGTGCTGGGGAGAGTCACCCAAGGACAGAGCAGCATCCAGTGACTGGCCATCTGGAGCTGTGGGGCCATGAGTACAGCACCTGGAACTCAGGGGGGAGGTTGTAGTTAAGTGGGAAGGGTGCCACCCTG
Organism: Podocnemis expansa; assembly: GCA_007922195.1. NCBI lineage: Eukaryota > Metazoa > Chordata > Testudines > Podocnemididae > Podocnemis > Podocnemis expansa. The sequence goes on along the minus strand of ML682005.1, from coordinate 30,924,780 downwards.
GGTTCGCAGAGAGCAGCAGAAGAGGCATCAGAGGGTTTTCTTTTGCTGGGAAAGTGCTGGCATCAAAGACTAGGAGTTGCTGGAGTGAACTCTGGACTGGAACTGTGCTGGGACTCCTGAGCTCATGGTGCAGAAGCAGAGCTCACATCTGCCTCCAGCCTGCTCTATTGTTGGGCCTTGCAGGGCCCTGTGTTAGCTGTTACTCTGTGGTACTGCTGCACCATCTCCCCTGTTGGTTTCCCCTTTGCAACTCTGTAAATAAACCTTCCTCATTCCCATTATCCCTGTGCTATCCCAGTGTGTGTGTGGTCACTCTGGGGGTTTGGAACAGGTGCCCCTGGGACAAAGGGGCTCTCCTTGCTGTGTTCCCGCACACACCCTTTGCTGGCCAGAGCCGCCTACAAGGCAGACTCAATCTGGCCATGTGAGTGTTACATTGCTATGGACCTAAGGTTATAAAAATTGACTAATTTAACTGTTGGGTGGTATAGAAGTGGAGACCAGGAAACAGTTATGGTGAAAGATGACCTAGTGCTAGTCAGAGACCTGATGCGGTTAAATGTAGCTCCCCGTTTGCCACAGACTTAATGGCTATGTCCACACATAGATTGTTATTTCGAAATGAGTTATTTCAAAATAAAGTTATTTCAAAATGAGTTATTTTGAATTAAGAAAATGTTAATTTGAATTAAGGGAAAGCCTGCTTATGAAATGGCTGTTATTTTGAAATAAGGCCATTTGGACATGTTGTTTCGAAACAGTGGTGTTGTTTCGAAAAAACATATCCAAATGGCTTTATTTCGAAATAACCATTTCAAAATAACAGCAGTTTCGAAATGAATGGGGTTTTAGCTGTTTTGAAATGACGGTTCTTATTTTGAAATGACAGAGCCTGTCATTTCAAAATAAGAAAACATCGTGTGGACCTAATCTTTTTTATTTCGAAATAACCAGTGTTATTTCAAAATAAAAGAGATGTGGACATACCCAATGTGTGACCTAGGACTGAAACAATTTAGTCTGTGCTCTGCAGTTCTATATCTGTAAAATGTGACTATTAGCACCTTTATGCCTCAAATATAGCACCGGGGAGGCTGAGTGTGCACCAGCATGCCCTGGTTTGATGTGGTTTCCCTCATACAGCAAATCCAATTGCATTCTGGCCAGGAAGGATCAGGTGACATGTTATTTTTCTTGATCACAGTTTGTTAGTCAATCATCAATCCAAATCCAGTCTATTACAAAAAACAAGGAAGCCTCCTGGGTTACGTGAAGATTCATGACCTTCAATGGACTCTTTGAGTCCCTGCCTGAAATAGTGTCATTGCATGGCCCTCTTCTACTGAGTGTCTGCAGCCAGGCAGCAAAATTCCATGACACATTTGGTGGCATGTTGGGACCTTGCAGGAAGGCACGGAGAGTAGATCTGTAGTGCATTCTTGATTAGCATCATCAACAGTGCTCCCCAGTGCCTGTGAACAGATTAATTACTGATCCCACTTGTGACTAATTCATGGGCTATAACTGTGCTCACAACAGAAACTTGAGGAAAATATTGGTAAAGAAAACCATGAAACTAGGCACAATCCCCATCACATTTATTGGGTGTGGCAGCCTGAGCTCACAGAAGGGGGACACTAGAATTGGGGAGAGAGGAAAAAGACAATGTCTGGGTTATACAGCAACATTCTCGTCAGGTGGCATGGTGATGTGAGCCCACAGGATCCCAATAATGTCTGAAAAGCTGGGTCAGACTCATGATGTTACTGTCAGCTCAGATTTCCATGCCACATGACTAGAATGTAGCCATCCAGGACCAGATACAAGCCCTGGCAACAAGAAGCCAGATGAGTTTCTGTACTCTGGACCATAGCACCATGCTGTGCAGGAAAAGTCCCTCTTATCTTTTAGTGGACAAGCCCAAGTATAACACAGCAGGGTGTAGGCAGTGCAACCTAGTGGTCAGAAGAAAGTATGGCCTAGTGGCTTGATTAAAAATAAAAGGCAGTGGATGCTTGGGGGACAAGTTAATGATCAGAATCAGGAACCAGAACAAAACCAAAAGGCAGAGCTGAAGTTATGGTCTTGAGACAAGTCAATGGTTGGAGTCACGAGTTCTCAGGAAGGTAGGGTTTAGGGTGGAAGGGGAACAGGCACAGGTTAGAGCAAGGTCTTCTGCAGGAATCAGGCTGGGTGCAGCCACTGTGGGGCTATTGCTACGAGGCTTAATGGACGAGCTGCTGGCTTTTTTTGCCCAATTAAAGAGCACAGACATTTAGGCCAGGTCCGCACTGGTCACGGAATTTGGCTGAAGTAGAAGGGATATACGCAAGCCAAGTAAAATGGCTTGTGTATCTTCCTTTGACTTCCTAATGTCTACTTACCATGGCATCTCCACTGTGCTGAATCAAATGAAATGCCCTCCCTTTGATTCAGCACTAATCTTCTTGAGAGAGCAGTGTTGGCTTCTGGAGTAACTGAGTGGGTCTTCCCTCACTGCTCAGTTGAACTGGAAAGACTGAAATTAAAACAGTGGATTTGTCACTGTCAGTGTAGACTTGGCTTTACTGAGGATTTATTGGGCTCAGTTGAACTCATTAAGGGTATTGAGGGCCTTACATTGACTTAAGGAGGCTTAAGTTGACTTAAGCAAAGCCATGGACACATTTGGCATTTATGAAGTTGACTTAAGGGCTTCCTCAAGTTGACTTAATACCTCTCACTCTTTAAGTTGACTTAGGAATTAAGTTGACTTGAATTCAATGTAATGAAATGTGGTCACCTAAGTCAACATAAGGAACCCTATCTAATAACATATGCCTGCTTAAGTCGACTTAATAAAGTTGACCTAAGCAACAAATGCTTTTGTTAGGACACTTTCTTAAGTCAACTTAGCCATCTTTGTTAAGACATCCTAAGAGACGTGTGGACTCACTAAGTCAACTTAATAAAGTTGACTTAAAGTAGACTTTATTAAGTCGACTTAATAGAGCCCTCTAGTGTAGACATAGCCTAGGTGACCTCACTTGGAGTCAGATGAACTTCTGATATCCAAACCCTCCCGTGGAAAGACAGTGGAGACATGGCACTGGGGCTTGTTGTAAACCTAGCTGGTCAAAAGACTACTGTAAGTTATGTTGAGATGTTCACAAAGTTATGCAATTTGGCAGCAGGGAATAGTGAGATCAGTAAAGGTGTTCCAGTCATGCAACCTTTCTCTGGTTGTGCCCCTATATGGCATAGCTGTGACGGGTGTTGCACTGAGTCATTATATCAGCTCTTTCCCACATGGAGATCTCCCAGCTGGCCATATCCACTGGCTTTACAGACAAGGAGCATAATAGACCAAATTTAACCTGCAATCTTCAGGGGTAACTTTAAAGTTTGAAGATATTCTGGTTAAATAAAATCTATTTAGTTATTTTTTATTGGTTTTTGTTAGGAAGTTTTCAGGGCCAGCCAGCTGACCCACAGGTTACCTTACAAACTGAACAAAGCAGATAATCAATGCTTGTTGTTGCATTTGCAACCACTGCTAACTCAGAGTTCAAAGCCAACAGTTTTATTTCAGCATAGGTATGAACTGCCCACTCCAGTCATCAGTTGAGGTAGGTTTGGCTAATGATATCTCTAAACATATACAGACAAGGTGGGTGAGGAAATATCTTTTATTGGACCAAGTTCTTCAGAAGTCTGTAAGGCCTGCAACTTCTTTCTCTCACCAACAGAGATTGATCAGAAGAATGACCATAGAGAGTAACATCAGAGGTCTCTCTAGCCCAGTATCTTGTCTTTTGACTGTTCAATCACAGATGCCTCAGGGAATGACCAGAATTGGCAATAAATAAGGGATTCACCCATGGAAGCCACTCCCGGTTTCTGGCAGTCTAAGGTTAGGGATGCCCAGAACATGGGATTACATCCATGAATGAATTACATGCCATGGATGTATCTACTTCCAATATAAGGTATTCCATAAAAGATTTTATCTCAACCACCTTATCTCTCTAATGCCCTGGGACTGACATGTCTACAACAACCCTCAATACATACAAACAAGGCTGAACACAAACAAAGGAAAAGACTTCTCTATACACTGTCGTACCCCAGATAACACCCTACTTTCAATCAACACCCTCTTCTTCAGTTTGCGACATAATAATAACAATATCTCTGCCAAAATATAAGATTGTGCAAGAGCAGCTTGGAACTTCAAGTAAAGAAAGTACTCCTTTTACATTTGGTTTCCTCCTGTGTTTCAGAAGTAAGAATTTGCTCATTCTTTGTAAATAAATAAGATTTCATTAAAGAAAATACTAGATTCTGGCAGTTTCAATGCTGATCAACCTATATGTCTCAGTTCTTTGACTTAGACACTCGGGTGGGACATGACTAAAAATATTATATCTAAGTCAGGGGAAGGTGCTTAGATTAATTTATTACAAGGTAAATTTACTATAAATGGTTGCATTGTGATACAGAAAGGCTAGTAATTATTGGTTTGTCACCAAACTAGGGAGGGTATCTACTAAGGTTACAAAGGGGTTTGTCCTAGGTTTGGTACTAGTCAATATTTTCATTAATGACATGGAATAATGATGTGGAGAGCATGCATATAAAATCTGTGGATTCCACCAAACTTGGAAGGGTTACAAATGGTTTGGAGAACATCATTATAATTCACCCTGACTGACAGGCTGGTTATTTGGTCTGAAATCACCAAGACAAGAGTCAATGCAGACAAGTGCAAAGTGCTACATGTGGGAAGGAAAAAAAAAATCAAATGCACAGCTACTCAGTGAATAATAACTAGGTAGGCAGTAGTACTGCAGGAAAAGATCTCAGGGTTATAGTGGAAAAGAAAGTGAATAAAAGCTGCCAGTGCGACGTAGTTGCTCTCCCCCTCCTCCAAAAAGCTAATTTTGTAGAGCAAATTAAGAGAGTATTCTGTGTGTCATGATTATCCTATTGGATTCTGTCCTGATGAAACCTTAGTGGGAGTACTATGTTCAGTTCTAAAGAAGATGTGGAGAAGCTGGAGGGAATCCAGAGACAAGCAACAAAAATAAAGGGTTTGGAGTACAGAGCAATAATCTCTGAAGAAAGACTGACGGAATGCGATATGTCTAGCATAGAAGGAGAAGGTTGAAGGCATGACATGATAAAAAGTCTTCAGATATATTGAAGGCTATTATAAAGAGAATGTTGATTGATTGGTTGTTCTGCATGTCCACTGAAGGAAGTCAAGAAATAACTTGCTTAGTCAGAAGCAAGGCAGATGTATATTAGATAATAGGAAAAACATTCATCAAATCATAGAAGACATTGAGCAGACTTCTTGTCTAATCCCCTGCACTCAAAGCAGAACTAAGTATTATCTAGATTATTTTTCTTACTATAATGGTCCTTAAGCATTGGAATAGGCTTCCAAAAGAGGTTGTGGAATCCTTGTCATTGAAAGTTTTTGAGAACTTTTCAAAAGAATTTCAGGAGTGGTGTAGATATATTTGGTTCTTCCTCAGTGTGGCGTGATAAGGTAGACTAGACTGGTTCTTGAAGCCCTTTCTAGCTCTACATTCCCATGCTAGGGAATAATTTTAAAAGGCTCTGGATGCTTGCAGCTTGTATTTAGTTGAAGGAGAGTTGTATGTGTGCTCTGCAGCACCTCTGATAAGCCGGACAATGCTGCTATGCATATAATTTACAGAAGAGTCTTAATAGTCCCAGAGTTTGTGGGTGAGTGGGCTTGGCTCCAGTTTTCTAGTTTCAGCCTATCTCAGCAGTACAGAGAGCTTTTGGCAATAGAACAATTCACTCAAACAGATGTTCAGTTAAATAGGAGATGAACTAGAATAATCTTTGTACTGGAGATTGGAAGCCAACATCCTGATCAACAAACTTCTGCAAAATCACCCTTATTTTTCAATGGAGAGATGAGCTGTTGTCTTCAACAAACTGAAAGCTGTGGGTAGATTTAAGTCAATATCCTGCTGATCCAAGTACTTTGTACTAGAAATTTCACATCCCTTTAGTTTCAGATCATCGGCCTATATTTAAACATGTTCTGATCATTAGGTATGTGAATAGCCCCACTCCAGTCAAGGAGGCAACTTGAGCAAAATTAGGCATGCATGTCTGCATTAGCAAGAATAGTACCTAGCTAGGGTTTTGTTTTTGATTATGAATGATAAAAAGCTAGTATCTACAGAGGGAAAAGTTCTTTTATCTACAGCATGTACAGTCTGGTAAAGTATGCATACTATATGCCTATTGTCATATTAAAAGTTAGGAATATGCTTAAGCACCTTCTGAATCATGACCTTTTTTTCTCAGATAAGGACTTTGTGTCTGCATGCTAGAAATGCTTTATTTTATTTTTTTTAACCTGCATCAGGCTTTTTATGAGCCTTTGCTAAATTACATCAAAACAAGCAAGGAGTTGTGGCACTTAAAGACTAACAGATTTATCTATTGCATGAGCTTTTGTGGGAGAAAATCCCACTTTTTCAAAGCATCTGACAAAGTGGGATTTTCTCTCATGAAAGCTCATGCAATACATAAATTTGCTAGTCTTTAAGGCTATATTCATATATAAACTCTTATTTTGAAATAAGTTATTTCAAAATGAGTTATTTTGAAATCAAATCCTTATTTTGAAATAACTTTAATTGAAATAAGCAAATATTAAATCAAAATAAGGGAAAACCTCAAAGCGAAATAGCATGTCCAGACACAGAACTTGCTATTTCGCTTCAGGAGAGGGGCAGCATGGGAGGTGTGGCAAAATAGCCCCCTTGCTGGGCCATGCCCCCACCCAATATATACAAAAAGGAAGGCACCCTGGGAAGGAGAAGAGCAAGAGTGTTATTGAAAAATAATATGTCTGAATGGCATTGTTTTGAAACAACTGTTTCAAAACAACGGCTATTTCGCTTTCAGGCGAGGCTTTATTGTTCCAAAATGATGGGCGTTATTTCAAAATGATGGGACCCTGTCATTTCAAAATAAAGAAACGTCGTTCGGGCATAACAACTTTTATTTTGAAAGAATGGTTGTTGTTTTGAAATAAAAGCCTTGTGTGGACATAGCCTAAGAGCGCCAGAAAACTCCTTGCTAGTTTTGCTGACCTACACTAACATGGCTACCCCTTTGGTGTTGGGGTAAATTTAGTTAGATAGTGGTTATATCCATTGTAAAATCACTGGTTATGTATTTGGCTGTGTTTGAATGTATTTTGTGGTGTTAATGTGGGAAGTGACTGTTTAGTGCTGCTCCTCCCCAGCACTAAGCCACTTAGGGAAAAGGGAGCTAAGCAGCTGGAGGTTGCCGGCAACTGAAATCTGCCCAGCAACAGAGAAACATGGCAGCCTCCGCTGTAAGCAGCAGCTCTTGAACTTTCGGCTATGTAAGCCAATGAGGCAGACCGTGGGCATGAAAAAGGCCACCCCTTATTGGAGGGTGAGTCTAGCGGTGTGAAAAAGGGGGCCTAGCGATTGGACAAGGGAGTTTGTTCCTAAGGAGCGATCTCTGAGGAGAGAGGGGAGAGGGATCCCTGGGCTGGCTCTCCCTGTGTTGGCGCTGCGTGTCAGGGAACTCCCTGTGGTGAAGAGGCTGGCATCTGCACCTCTGGCCTGCCTCAGATATCGATCCGAGGAAGGGAAAAGGGAGCCTCGGGGTCTCCCGGAGAGAGACATAGAACTGAATTTCTGGTTCTATTGAATCAGAGATTCAGGCTGGAGACAGAGATCCCTGGCAGGCTCTGAAGCGGACAGGTGCTGCAGGAAATCCCCGAAGACCTGGAGCAGAGAGAGAAAGAGAAAGAGCTGTGAGCTGGCTCCAGCTTAAAGACTTTGTCATAGGGGTGAACGGACTCTTGCTCAAGGACAGGCCGGAAGGAGGCCCAGAAGTCGCTGAACCAAGTTTGGATCGGGTTGGCCAGGACTTCGTGGGATCTGTCAGGAGGCTTTCGGTGTCAACGCCATCTGGTGAAGAGCAACTGTGAGGCCCTGAATGAAAGTGTGGGGAACGGGGGTCCCAGGAGAGAGGGGTAGTTACCATTTATTTGGGGTAAATCCGGGAGAGCACAGTCAACTTACCTGGTACAGGGGCCTCAAGTGTACTTTGAATAGGGGTCTTGGGTGTTAAAGTTGTAATGCTGGTTATTCTAATAAGTTTTTTATGTGTTTTACTGAGCTATCTAGTTATAGTGATAAGATTCCTCCATCCCATTTCCCAGTCCTTTTCCCCTTAAAAAGATAGGCTTGGTTTAATGAAGAATGAGTCCAGTGTGTCTGTGAGTTCGCACCAAAGTCACACAGGCTGATAGACGCCTGCGGTGAGGGGGACCTGTGAAGAAGGGGGTGTCCAAAAAAGAACGGAGTAAAAAGACTCCTTCCCCTAACATTGGTACTTGCTAAATTACATGTAACAGGTAATTACCTCCAACAGGTACATTCAGGGGTCTGAAAGTGAGGTGGTACATAGCAGTTCTCAGCAGTGGTTTTTTTTCCCTAGTGAAAATCCGTTTTCTTAGCAATCATTTTTAATGAGCTCTATTTTTAATTGAAATGTTCTGTTTCATCCTTGGAACTCTTGAGCTGAGTGGGCTTTTCTTGTTTGTTTTTTCTTGTTGTTTTTTTTTTTTACTGTCTCACAGAGATTTTGTATTGACTGATGCACATTGATTACTGTGCTGTGAGCTCATGAGAACTATTTTTCATATCATAAACACAATATTATAATTCAGTTCTATTTGAAAAGAGTACTGCAATATATTTAAACAGTGTAGGTCTGGATTCATCAAAATTAATTGCTGACTCCTAAAGTTTTGAATTTTTTCTAGTTTTATTGACTAGTCAAATTTAGTGTTTCAAGTTTTATTTCCGTAAGAGATTCATGAAACAATTAGAAGCTGGAAAAATATAATAGGGAATTGATTACGATTTTTTGAAGGTCAAGTTCTTGGCAGAATGCAGTATCTTGCTGCTAGATACTTCCATCTGCTTATAGGAATAAAAGTTTTGTTTCTTAAATATTCATGTATGTGTTTATTAATGCACCTGAATTACACCAGAGGAAAAAATGTGATTACCTTTTGTATTTAGATTTGGCAGCTAGAGAAGCTTTAAGAAATGTCTATAGAAATGTAGCTGTACAGAAATATTACCTATAAAGAAAACAGAAAATTTGATTTTGTACATCACTCAGCTCTCTTCCTTTTCCTAGCTTAAAAAAAAAAAAATTCCTTTGGGGACATGGATAATCAGTCAGTCCATGAAATGATTTTTGACAAATTGAAATAATGACATTACCATTGTATTGTTTATTTAGAGGGCACTCTCAGATTTCTGTAGTGTTTTTCAAACACATTGGGCTCAGTCCTCAAATACTTGCTGCAGATTGAGCGGAGAAGCAGAGTTTGCTCTAAGGCATCCTTAGGCCTTTCCCAAACAGGCCCCACTAAGACTGAAAAGATCCCTACCATAATGGAAAATAAATCAGGGCTGCTTTAAGAGGTATGTGCTAGCATGGTTTCCTAGGCGACTTATGTGCCAAGGCAAAAATACATGACGATCCAATTTTGTAAAAAAAAAAAAAAAAAGAGAGAGAGAGAGATGGGACATCTGGGATAGCGCTTAAAATGGGGCTGTCTGGGTCAAATGGGACATATGGTCATTCTAGCATGGGATCCATTTAAATACACATTCTGTGAATAATCCCATTACCAATCTCATTACCGACCTAACGCCACTCATGTAGTTCGTGTGCATACCTATGCTGCAGCTGAGAGCGTGCCTCTGGGTATGCCTGATCAGTGTTCCTTTTCCCCTGCTGAATAAACTAAGCAACTTGGCAAACCACCTTACCTAATTGGCTGAATACTCCATCAGGCCACTTCTAAGATCAACAGCATCAATAGCTTGCTGGCAGTTCAATGCTGAGACCCTTTCAGTGTCCCTTTGTTTCTCACCAAGTTGTGCCTCAGCTCAGCGCCCAGTCATGTGTCTCTCCTGTCCCAGGCTTACTCCTGCTCAGAACCAGTCCTGCTCTTACCTTGTCTCACTCCTGGTATTCTTGTTCTGATCCTCAGTTCTGACTCTTGGTTCTGTCATTCACACTTAATACACTCTAAAGTCTAACTCCAATGCTTACCTGTGATGCTGATTCTAATGTAGACAGTGGTATAGATATCTTTAAATTCTTATATGTCACACCACAATATATGAACAGTTACTGAGTTCAATAGCCTGCCTCCTGGCGTGTGGATTTCACCTTTCCACCACATGCACAGATAGAAAACTTGAGCTTTAAGCAGCTGGATTGGATTTCACCCAATGTTCTAATTTTACAATACCAAGCCACCTCTCACTTTTGAGTGCAAAAAATTCCAGCTTCTCCCCTAACTACTCCTTCAATAGAATTGTGTGGCTTATGAACAAAATCGTACAAAAATCTGAAAACTGGGGACCAATGTAAGATAAATTTGATATACATTAAAACACATGAGCCACTCTACTGATTGTGGCTTTTCACTTTCAGTTAATTCAATATGCAACTTCCATTTTTAATGCACTTGAGGCTGTATTCTGTATAGGAGCTAAATTCTTCAGAAACATGTTTTGAAAATAGAATTAAAAAAAAAAACAAAACAAAACTGTTTTTTCCCTTTTTTTTTAATGCTATGCTTGCAACCCAAATTGCTTTAGTATCATCAGTCCAGCTGTGCAGGTTTCATAGGAAAAATAAATTGTAACCAATTTATTTTAGAAACCTCTCAAACACATCTGAATTAGTATTTCCAGTTTTTCATACTTAATAATGTCACAGTCTTAAGGTTTGCTATCTTGTGATCCAGCAATATTAGAAACCAAAAAGTATTCAAGTTTTTAACAAAGCTCTGGTTTTTAGCCGTTGGGGCTTGCAAGATCTGACCTTGAGCTGTTTCTTGTCCAAGACCAAATATTGCTTGGCCAGCATCTCAGTTTCCAAATCTGAGTGGAGAAAAGGTAAACATTTCTTCTGACAGTTCTGCTGTGCCTTCCCAAAACAGTTGTTTGAATCTCTTTATGTGTTCATGAATGTGAAGTAGCTTCAGGTGAGATAGATTAGTGGGTTATAATGAACGTGAGGTGATGAAAAGTGCAAGCTAAATGCAATCTGTTACATGACTGTCCTCATCACATATGTTGCAAAAGCTGCATCATCAACCATAAAGAACTACAGTCACCTCTAAAATATTACTTATGCAGCAGCTGTTTAATAGTGCACAGTAATATTACACAACTGCTTAATGGCAATACTTTCCCTCTGTCATTAGCAATTATGCCATAGAGATCCATATGGGGGGTATAATGCAATTAAGATAACTTTATTCAACTACAAGAAGTGAAAGAGTATACTACATCCAACCAAAAATATGTTGTGAGATTTGTAATACCCTGACCCTTTGAGGCTCTTAATTTTGCATCCTATCTGATACAGCAGTACAGATAGTTTGAGTCTTTCAAGTAAACATAAAGCATTCTTAACAAACAAACAGACCAACCTTCCCAAAATACCTATATTGTATTTCAGAAATAGAAATCTAGCTCACAGTTTTTCCATTTTACTTAAAAAAGTGTTATTCTATGATAGACTTTTATGTAGCATTTTTATTTACTCAGAGTTCTCCAGCATGTAAAGTGTTAGACAACTGCTAAAGATCAAAGAGTTCAGTTATGGAATAGTGGATTTTGCAAAACTAAGTAGCAATTTCAGCTTTGGAAGCCTAAGTTTTCAAATCAGCCTAAACTTCAAAGGATTTGTGAACTTATCTTAGAAATACATCCATAACATTTAGCGTAGGTCAACTTTTACCCTATTGTCCTTCTACTAGAAATGTGTTCCCTCCAGAATGCCTTGTCCTTCATGCTTGGATTTATGAGCAGCAAGATAAGAATAGTGATTTTATTTTTTTAACCCATAAAATATTTTTTTAAAATAAACTAATATTTTAGCCTGAGATTGGTGTTTATAATGGGGCTGTCACGCCTAGTTTTATGCTTCTCTGCAGTATTTGAGGGTCAGAGCTTGAACTTTCTTTCTGGTATGTGAATCAGAACCATAATACTACAAATTGCCCAGCAGATAATTGTCTAATTCATCAAGAACAAAATTATAACACAAAATTAAAGTGTTAACCTAGAGTATAAAACAAGCATTACCTGTTGTAAAATGCCAGTCAGAATGTAAATGGTTTTGCATTCATCTTATTATAAGACATTAGACTGCAGGAAAAATTAATGCAATTAGGAAACAATGAATTCCAGAGAGCATCATGTAAGAACAATGGCTGGTGGGGGAAATCACTTCTGGCAAATGTAAATCAGAAGAAAGCCTTATGGGCACCAAAACCTGCTTAACAAAACTCTAACTTGAGAAATTAATTGAGCATATTTTGGAAAAAGTAAAATCAAGGGTTCTGCTTAGACTTCTCACCAGCTGTTCTGCCCCTCAGTCTTCCCTCTTTCTTTCCATATAGATACATCTTACTCATCCATATTACATTACTAAAATGTCTGGCAACATAAACCCTGTAATGAGTTTTACTTTCATTCAATAAACTTAATCAAGAGCAACAAAAACTTCTTGATTAAGCTTTGAAAAGGAAGAACAACTGAAAGACAGAAACTGTCCTGGTTACAGGTGAACAAGTATCACTGATGCTCAATGCTGGCAGCAAAACTTGTATTGAAAAAGCAATTTTCTCTTCTGAGTGCTATAGTGTGCAAGCTGCAAACTTTGTCTTAGCCATTGAATAGTAAGTAAAAGTTAAAAGACGCTGCAATTAAATCTGTGAAGCAGATGGCAGTGGTGTTTGGTAAAAGTAATTAGAGTGCAGCAATATCAAGAATGAAGAGATTTCATGATCTTTCCTTTTGAAAAGAGTAAATTTTCTGGCCCTCTTAGTTGCTGAGAAAAAGCTTATGAAGATACAAGTGCAACCTGACATTTCAAGAATCCAGCTGACAAATCAAAAGAATCCAAAATATATTGTTTTAACAAATAATCTAATAATGTTTGAATGTTTGGAGCTTTCATATTTAAGAGGTTACAGCACAGAGCCTTGGTGTTTCTGGCTTGAAACAGAAGTACCAGCACTAAGAAAAGAAGACTCTTGCCCTATTAAACCCACTGCCCTGCAAATGAGCAGGCAAGAGCAGAGAGTTAGTGAAGCAAAGGCACCCTCCCCTCAACCTCCCCATGCATGAGCAAGCACAGATAAGCTGCGTCAAGAGAGGAGAAAATGGTAACAGGAAAATAGCTAGAACTGCTCACTTCTCCCTGGTACAATGGACGCTAAAGACCAGGCGTGGCTGCATGCGGCTCTTGAACAAAAAAGTGCGGCTCCTGGAAGAATGCCAGCAAATCAATTTAGGAAAGCAGTCCCAGCCTAGGAGTTTTAAATCTCCTGCTCTGAGCATGCTCAGAGGATGCTGGGGGTGGGGGGGCAGCATGTGCCTAGCTGCTGGAGCGGCCAGATAAGGGGGCCCTGGGGAGGGAGGTTCAGCCCAGGGGAGCCAGTGTCAGGGCCTGGGGATTTGGGAGGGCATTAGGACGGCAAAGAGAAGCATGACGTGGTCAGGACAGTGGGGAGAAGCACGGCATGGTTGGGATTGCTTTCAATTTTTGGCACAACTTATGAAATCTGTGAAATTGAAACATTGTTCAGTACTTACAGATCAGCACCTGAGACAGCTTTTATGCACTGCATTGACAAGTTACTGCCAAGCAATGTTCCCTCTAAGGTGATGATGCAGCTGAGCAAGTTATGGAGGCAGCTGAGCAAAGCCCTCAATGTTTATTGGGCCCCTTCCCTGCTGTTCCCCCCTCCCCTAAGCACATCCATAACTTGGTCAGCAGCAGCAGCAGCTTAGAGGGAACATTGCAGTTTCATTACCATATTATGTCATGGAAAATGGTAATGATAATGAATGCAGCACTAAAACAGTACTAAGTCTGGCATTTTTAAAATTATTTTAAAATAAAAAAAATTACCAAGATGTTTTCTGGTACTGAAAATTCATTTTTTTCAGTAAATGAAAGCTTTTCATGATCCTTTCATTAATGCTCATGAAACTAAAAAAAGTTTAAAAAAAACTAAATTTGCAAATATAAGCTTGGAGAGCACCAAAAAAGTTGGGAAAAAAAGCTGACTTGCTGCTTTTTCACTTTCCACAGAAGCCCATTTTACAATTTTAAAAAATGTCCTACATTGTTTCTAACCAATTCAAAAGTGCCCCTTTATTTCTTTACTTAATTTGTCCCTGCTTGTAATGTTATTCACAGTATAAATTATTTTCCTGCATTTAGTTAGGGTTTGCTATATTTTCCCTCCAATTTAGGCCTTTTGTAGGGAGCAAGAGTCCCCCCCAAAAAGCAGCCAAAGTGCTCACCATAGGGCTCAAACCCACAACACCAAGACTGACAGGTAGTTGCTCAGCTAACTTAACCACACAGCCTTTTACTGCAAACCCCTCTAAGAAGAGAGGAAATGGTGTGTTCCACCACCCCCCCCCCCCTTGATTTTGCTGCAGGTTCTTTTGTTCCTCATGTGTAGTGCAGCCTCTTAAGGTTTAGGGAGTCCAGCCCTGTGTTGGGCATGGTGGTTTGTTTTTTTTTAACCAGCTTATACTCCTAAAAACCAAGAAACAGGAAAAAAGAAAAAGAATCACCTATGTTTAGAATGCCTGCCAGACAAAGGAGGTGAAGGTAGAAAGGAGCACATGTCCTCCTTTTCCCAGACGTCTGGCAACCCTAGTCCTGGGGAAGCTGCTTGTTCCCCCTGGGCACTTTCCCAGGGGCCAGGGCGACGGCGGGGGGGGGTCCCCAAGTTGCAGAGCTGGGCGCTCTCCAGCCGGCTTCCCCACGACCCCCTGGTACCCTGACCCCGCTCCCTCAGCCCACTCCCCCCGCTGCAGGAGCTGCTCCTGGGGGAGCCTGCCCCTCACTGCTGCCATTCTTCCGGGCGGCAGGCAGCTGCACAGAGAAGTTTAAAATCTCCCGCCCTGAGCACGTGCAGGGGAGATTTTAAACTCCGTGGAGCAGCTCCCTGCGGGCCGGAAGAATGTGCCCTGGGGGCCAGCAAGGAGCCGCAGCTGCAAGCCTGCGCTGCCCGCAGTGAGGCCTGTGCCAGGGCATTGGGGCTTCTGCGCTCCTGCGCACGGGCACAGTCTAGAGGGAACAAAAAAACCCCAAAACCTCACCATTAGTCTGCAGTCTTCTGCATGGAGTGGCAGCTAAGTTTTTACTGTATAGGCCTAGTGTTCATGTTAACTGTAAGTAATTATTAGAATCTGACATTATTAAGACCATTGTTTGCCCTCTTTTTACAATAAAATTAAAGTGTGCAATGAATTTTATACTTAGTAATTTTGGAGTAGGTAAAAGTATATGGCTATATGTCTCAGCGCAGCTCTTGAAAGTTTAATAATCAACTTTAGTTGCTCTTGGGTTCCATAACTTTGACCACCCCTGCTACAGGCCAAACTGTGACGCAGAGTGACAATTCAGTCCCTGCTCTTCTGAGACAGCAAGAGAATGTGCTGCCCTTTATTCAGGGTGGATTGCAAAGTGCCAGTCCAGACCTTCATGTTTAATCAGGTATTGGGCCATAGTATCATCCCAAGCAGCCAGTGAGAGAGATCACGCAACAAATTACTTACCCCTCCCAATCTGCTGCAGATGAGTAGATCATGGTAGCTTGTGAATTTCAAGTCTACAAAGCCTCTTGGAAAGAACTTGGAGGTACAATCTATCACTTGTGCTGAAATCTGTTTTTATAAATATCCTATAGCAGATCTTTATCTGACCTCAAATGTATAATACTGTACTAGGGAAAAAAAATCCACAGGCCTGGAGAAACTCCATAATTTGTGGGCAGGGCAAGATCAAGGCCCATGTGGGCCCACCATTGACCCCCACCTTCCCAGGAGGTCAGGATCAGCAGCTCTGAGGCCCTGGCCAGCATTGTGGAGGGGGTTGCAGTGGGCAACAGCCAGTGCTCCCGTGGGCCAGTGCTGCTGGGGAGGGGCTGAGGAGTCGCTATGGGGGGAACGCAGGCCATGCTGCTGCAGGAGGTTGCAAAGGGGTGGGGGACAGAGGCCAGGAAAAGCTAGCATTGCTGCTGTAGGTTGGGGAGAGGCGGGTCAAAGGCCACAATACTGCTGGCCTGCCCAGGCCTGGCTGGTGAGCACCAGGAGGCTGGGCAGGCAGGTTCAAGGCAAATGACAGCAGCTCACTTTTCAGGTCAGTCAGACTGGATTTTTGGGTGGTCATGGGGCACCACTTTAGGCCGGGGCCCCGAGGCTGAAGCTAAGAAGTTTTCTGACTTAATCTAGCCCTGTTTGTGGGCCTATTTTATGCTTCCTTGATCCTAACAATAATCATGTCATTGTTACTTTTTATTCATTTTGCAGTATTATTCAGAGGATGTGGTCAGTACTGAGGCCCTATAGTCTTATGAATGCACAAAATATAATCTAGTCCCTTCCCCCAAGGAATTTATACGTCATACACCTGTGAAAATCATTTAACACACACTTTGCAAATCACTAGAGGATCAATCAAGCTTTTTTGTATGGGCTCACTTTTTACTTGATTGTCGTGCATTTGAAATATTCTATAGAATCTAAACTTTACTTCTTCAAAAATGTATTTTTTTAAAAAATCAATTAAATACTCAAGAGAAGAACAGTGATCAAAATGCACTTAATAACTTTGACAAACTGAAGAATAGCAGGACTGAGCCTGTAGGCTTTCAACACAGTAATGAGCTGGACGTTGCAATGATTGGATTCTTCTTTCTCCAAGCATTTTATTGAGGATAAATAATCTAAAATTGAATTTAATGAAAAGCACTGCACATGTTCTCCTTATATTATGGAACAAATTTTCTATAGGTTATGTTGTAAGTGATTAAAGCTCCCAGACTAATCCTGTAGGCATTTTAAATCATATAATTTAATAAAGTATGATTATTTAGCTCTGTGGTGGAAATTCCCAATAGATGCAAAAAACTGGTTTTTTTTATTTAAATACAGAAGATCAGTCTCCCTAGCATTTTCTATCACTGTGTTTTGCTGCTGTTAATCCTACTACAAAATGCAATAAAATATCTCGTCAATTATCTATATACTGTAGATTGCAATATTTTTACATTATTTTATTAAGAAAATTTAATTTCATCACAAAGTTTAAAAAAAAGCCTCTTTTGCTCTTTCTGTTAAAAGCAAGGAGAAAATGTTTTTGCTTTGTCAGTGAAGAAATTTAAATACGTGCTCCCCTCTCCCCCATTTCTCCAGGATTCAAAGAGAAGTGGTTTTTTGGTTTTTTTTGTTAGCTATTCCTGAATGCCCATCAGAAATGGGGTGATGGAATACTCCAGGTTGTCAAACTGGGCTTTCTTGTCCTCCTCCCACCCCTCTGACCCTCAAAAGATGGTAAGGGGTATTTGAGACCTGTGGAGACAGGGAGAGATGATTCAGCTTGAGGTCTGTCCTGATGCTTCCTGAGACTAGCTGGAAATTTTTTTGAACCTCTCCAAAACTCTCCATTAACTTTGATGAGTCCTGCTTTTTTAACAGTTTTGCTCAGCTGTAGTAAGGCTGGATTTCTTCAGCAGCATCAGAGTATTGAAAGACTCTTAAGTGTACTTATCATGATTAACTCAGTAATTAGTCAGTCTCTAATATCCCCAGATAATTTTAAATAGAGGCAGAATCTTTCTCAAATGGCTGCACTTCAAAAATTTGCTAAGAGACATAACCCTTAAAGGAGTAGAAAATGATTATCAGGACAATGTCTTTCTAAACATGGAGAACACTCTAGAAATTCTATTAACATAGATAATCCAAACTGTAAATTAGCATCCTAGAACAGACAAGAAACTTAGTTGATTAAAACTCTGCTGAATGTGGTATGTAATCACATTTTAAATATTAAGCTTCAATATTCCACATCAAAATATTAAGTAAATATTACAATGGGACATAAACTGGGTTTATCTTGTATGTTTCCTGATCTGTTAACTGTGTTGTCATTGTGTTGATTTCCCCAACTAATAAATTAAAACTCTGAAGTTTATTAGGTTCTAGTCCTAGGATTATACCCAGTGTTATCAGAATTACTATTTAGGAGAACACATCAGTACTGCTTTGACTTTGGAAAAAAGTCCATCATTTTGTCAACACATTAGGAAAATTACAAACACCCCACTTTAGCAAGATAGATAGAGATAATTCAGAAAGAGCATCTGAACAAGAGTTTACTCTCACCAGCCTTTGCACACACAAAAAAACAACCCCCCCCCAAAAACAAAAAAACAAACACCCCTCCCCCCACAAACCACCAACCAACCAAACAAAAAAACCTGGTGTTAGTCATCACCCTCACAATTTTTGTCATTACCAGTAGTTATTATCCTGGTATCTCCTAAAGCTCACAGATCACCTACAATTTTTATAACATTACACTGACAACCACTCTTCCTAATGTCTATGCAGTAGATGTTTCATCTCTTTTCCCTTCTTTGAATTGAATACCCTATTAATGTTCATGTGCTGCTCTTTCATAGGTTAGGAGGTCTATTACCTCAAGCTTATTAGCATAAATGTCAAAAAATTTATCAGGCATGCTTGTGGTCAGATATGTGCCGGTGTTCCTAATTTAAAGATATCTAAAGTCCTATCAACTGGGATCTTGTGTTCATGTGTCTGAACTTCAATCACTATGGCATTCTATCTTGTGATAGCTTGTAATTTAGGCACTAGGGTTGTTCCCGGTTAACTGTTTAGGCTAAGGCTTCTAAGGCCATAAATCTTGATTAATTCAACTAAGCTATTGTTGTACAGGCCTTGAAGTGTGTAGGCTCATTGTATTACGATTATAATTTATACGTATGTGTTACCTAACCTCTACTTCAGGGGTCGACAATCCCTGGCACGCATGTCAAAGCTGGCACACATGCTTAGTCACAGCAGCATTCAGGGCTCCTGGCCATGGCTGCTCTGCTTCGCTGCCGTCCTCCCAGCAGAGCTTGAGACCACAAGAGCTGCACACACACCATGGATCTTGTCCCCTGCTGGCCCTGCTCCCCAGCTGGGGGGCAGGGCCAGCAGGGAAAAGGAGATGCCACATACCACAGCTTTCGTCCCCTGTTGGCCCCACTCCTCAGCTAGGGGGTAGGGGCCAGCATGAAAAAGGAGCCACCACATGCACGTCTCCTGTCCCCACTCCAGCACCTGCTGGTCCTGCCCCTGGCACCTGATGGCCCTGCCTACAACACCTGCTGAGGGTTGGGGGTATGGGGCTGGCACAGGGGCCAGCAAAAGTTCCTGACCCTTGCTCAGTCTATACCTACAGGCTACATTTTAGATCTTATACTGCTGCCATTATGGATAAAACTTTTAATCATTCTTTCTATGTAATTTTTAAGTACCTGGAGAGTCAGTAAAATTTAGCTTTGCAGGGATCAATGTGCTGTCAGGGGGAATTTCTTGATTTCCTTGCATGCTAGGATTTCTGAAAGTCTTTGCTCAGGTCAGAGCCAGGATAAGCAGATTCCTCAAAATGACACCAAATAACCTTAGTAAAACCAGAATCAGGCATACTTTTTAAAGACCAATCCTCCTGCAGGTAAATATTTGATATTTCTCTGAGTCAGTGTAATCATTAGCTCTCCTGGGCATATTTGACACTCCTAGAATGACAGAAGTATTTGTGTTTGTCTTGCTAGTATGATCCCTTTAAAAGATATGGTTTCCTAAGAACATTTACACTTCTTCTCCAGTTGTAAGAGCCTCGGGGGGGGGGGGGGGGAACAAACCCACAACCTAGGAGTCCTGTGGCACTTAAAGACTAACAGATTTATTTATTGCATGAGCTTTTGTGGGAGCAAATCCCACTTCGTCAGACCCTTTGAAGTTGAGGGAATTTACAGAATGAGAGAAAAATAAATTCAGGGGATTGTAAGTCATGGGATCAGGTCATACTGCAACAGCAAATCAAAGCACAACTGATCCCATGACTTCTTTAGGCTCAATCCTCCAAATTTATCCATGTCACTCTGTATCCTATCTGTCTTTTTCAGCTGCCTGATTTCTTACTAGGTTGACTGGTAGGCTGCTTGGGAGACCAGACATCCAGGGTTCATGGATCTTTTGGAGGGCATCTCAGTGGACTGGCACCAGTCCCTGAGATCTTCCTGAGACAGTGTAGGAAGCCAGTCCTTGGTATCAGAAAGAGTGAGAAACACTGCTATATTGTGTCTGTTTTTGGGACCTTTATGACAGGAAGGATTTGGACAAATTTCAGATAGTCCAGGAGATGATGGCAAAAATGAGTAGGGGTCTGGAGTATGTGTCTTATGAAGAAAATTGAGGAAACTAGGCTTGTTTAGCCCCATGGTACCATGGCTCTGGTGCCCAGTCATTGAGCTGGGCTTGGCTCTTTGCTCTGCAGCAGAAAGTCTGAAAGCTCTACTTGAGCTGGGACTCTCAGGGATTCTCCTGACTCTATGGCAGGGAGCCTAGGTTTCTGGAAGTGCTACCATGGCTCTTGGGCCATCCTGCTTTGAGGATTTCTGCAGGTGAGGAACTTCAGAGTCTCAAAATTGCAAGGCCATTTGACTTTTCAGGCTGGCTGACTCCTGAGCAGGCAGTATTGGAAGCTAACTATCCCAGGAATCAGACCGCTCTGGGATTCCCAACCCTGAAACATGTTTCAAGATGGGACTTCCCCAGGGCTTGAGAGCTCAGACAACTGTTCCTTAAAGCTGTTCCTGGAGTTTTGGGATATTCTTATTGGTTTTGGTAAAAGGATAACCTGAAGTCTGTGGACCAAGGTCACTTTTTCGATAGGCTCTACAAGAGAGCTGTGATAGGAGCACTGTAACCCCACAGTGGACCTGCAGAAACTGATATAAGTGAAACAAACAAAGAGTCCTGCGACACTTGGGGTATGTCCACACATAGCTTTTAGATTGAAATAACGCTAGTTATTTCGATTTAAAAAAGATTTGGTCCACACAATGTTTTCTTGGATCGAAATCACAAGCTCCATCATTTTGAAACAATTAGAGTTGGAGTGCATCAATAAAACATAGTTTGAAATCGAGACAACTGTTGAATTGAAATGGTTGTTCAAAATAATGCCATTCGGACATGCTGTTTTGAAATAACCATTACATTGATTCTGGCATGGCTTGCCCTTCCTCCTCGCAGGGTGCTCAGCACCAGGAAGGAGGAAGTGTCCCACTTCAGCCAGGCTGTGTGTCCCCAGGCATTAGGCAGAATGGCAGCGCATGCACTGAATGCCCCCCTGGGGTGACGCTGGGACATCGTGTGGTCACGCAAGGGGGTCCTCTGCCTCCTCTGGATATGGGGGAGAGAGGACATCCTTGCCCGATTCTATGCTAGGCACAGAAACTGGGATGTCTACGCAGACATCGTGGAGGCACTGTCCGCCCCGGCGCATGCCTGCACCACAGAGCAGGTGTGCTCCTAAGTGAAGGCCCTGTGCCAGGACTATGCCTGGGCCAGGGAGGCAAGGCAGCTCCAAGAGGGCAGCTAGCACAACCAGCTCCCCCTTTTATGAGGAGCTGCATGCCTTCCTGAAGGAGGAGTCCAGCGGCCTCCCAACCAAGACTGTGGACTCTGCAGAGACTGCTGCCGGGGCCATATCCCCTGGGGGAGGTCCCTCAGACATGGAGGCATTGCTGGACGTGAGCAACACCAGCTGGACTGGGAGCATACCACCACCTGAAGCCCTACGAGCCAGTCCTGAGTTGTTCCCTGCCTGGGAGGAGGGGCTGCCACCCCCGAGGAGGAGGAAGAGGAGGAGAAGGAAGAGGCAGCCCCCCCTTGGAGCCATACCTTGAGGAGTGGACATCCAGGCGAACATCTGGAGCGCCTGTCGGTGAGTGTTCCTCCCCTCTCCTTGCAGGCAGGACCGAGCCTGCCTGTGGCATGGGCACCAAGGGGGGCATGGCCTGGGGACAGACAGGACCCAGGGCCAGGGGGTACAGAGGCCCACCCACAGGTACAGGTGGCTGAGAGACATGTGGCACCAGGGTCCTGGACACATCCAGCGCTGGAGTCGCTCATAAGGGGGATGGCAGTAACCAGATGTGGCAGCATCAAGGGCAAACAGCATGCAGCCCACACAGCTGGCATGTGGCCTTGGGAGACTCCCCGGAGCAAGACATGCTTCACTGTTGCTAACCACCATGGGCATCGTGAGGCCATGTGCACCTTCGGGGAAGTATCCCACAGGACACAGCAGGATGCCTGCTGACAGTCAGGGCAGAGAAGTTTGCATCTGACAGACTTCACACAGCCAAGGCCAGCAGGCAGAGCGGGCTAACCCTGTTTTCCCCTTCCCTCCAGCAGTTCGCACAGCCACCCAACGTGCCACTCCTGGGAGGCCAACAGCGACCACCCAGAGGAGGAGGAGGGATGAGATCCTCAGGAGCCTCCTTGAGCTGGGCCAGGGAGCAGAGGAGTCCACACAGGCATGGCGGAAGCAGTTATCTTGGTGCCACGATGCCAACATGCGACAGCTCCACTGGGCAGCAGATGCTGATGACTGAGTGGTTGCTGCCATGGAGTGACAGAGCATGGTGATTAAACACCAGAGCAAAACACTGCAGGCCCTGAGCATCACCGTGCAGGATGTTGCCTTCAGCCTGCAGCACACTGTAGGTTACCTGGTCCTGCCGGCAGCCAAGGGAGTTCCCCAGAGGGAGCCTGCTGTCCTTCTCCGCAGGCACCTACAGACATGAGGTGGCGTTGGGGAAGGTTGTGGCACACTGGCCCACAGTCCTGGGACAGCTCCCCCATAGCACTGCCTGACTTTCCAAAGTCCCCAAACCACCACCTACATCCCCGTTTCCCGGTTCGATGCCCACTCCCCAGTTCTCCCCCCAGACGCATCCCTGTTTCCCAATTCACAGCTCACCTCTCAGTTCTCCCCACAAAGTTCCAAATCTCCTTACTGCCTCCCAGGCCCATCTTTGCCTTGACCCCCCCCTTACTGTAAATAAAAATTGTGAAACTGCAAACAGTTCAACTTGTGCATTTATTGGGTGGGGTTCAAGATGTGGAGGGTTGGGGGGGGCTGACTGGGGGAGTGTGGGGGGGTTGGTATGGGCCTGGCCTTCACAGGTCCTCCTTGAAGAAAAGGTTCGTCAGCCCCTTGTGCACAATAGCTGCCCTCTGCAGCGCTTGCGGTCATGGGGTCAGGTTGCTGGAAACAGCCAACAACGAGCTTTGCTTTGGCCTCCCAGATGGTGGCTACTGTCTCCCCCCAGAGCTCACAGAGATTATGCAGGGCCACACAGGTGCTGATGACCTCTGCGGTGGTCTCCTCTGCGAGGTGGAGGCACATGAGCAAGCACCTCTAGTAGGCTTTCAGTCGGCCAAATGCCCGTGTGATGCTGTCTGGGTCTAGGGGATTGTTTATGATTATTTTTCATATTGATATTTCATATTTACAATTATCCATATGTGATATGTCATGTTTAGTATCAATAGAAAGGCGGTAATTTGCTAGGAATGATTATATGATTTGTATGTAGGTATCATGCCTGTATTGGAGATTAGAAATCTATTTGTTTTTATGTGTATTCCAAGTTGTTTTGAGCTAAAGCAATCCCAGACTGGGTGTGTGCAAACTATTGTCATATTGATGGCCCATCAGGAGGGGACTCCCAGCTACAGTGGGCCCAAGAGGAAACCTGTTTGACCAGTTACCTAGACTGACCATGTGGCCCACCTCCATTTTGATCTGGCAAGGACTCTGAGATAAAAGGCAGGGGACCCATTCTCCATTTTGTCTTTAGTAGCTAGTCTCCAGGCTATCTGCAACCAACACCTGCCTCTGGAACTATTCTTCTGGGACTGAACAAAGGACTGAGACCCACCCAGCTGCTGCTGCTGCTGGGTGCACACCAGAGGAGTAGGACTAATCTGCAGACTACAGGATCTCCAAGGATTTGTTTTCTATGGACTCTAAATCATTTGTATGTATATGATTCACATCGACCCTTTAACATCTCTCATATGTAGCTTGTTTTCCATTTATATTAAACCTTTGGTTATAGTTACCAAAGGATTGGCTGGCAGCGTGGTATTTTGGTTAAGAACCAAGCCTATATTGTTCTGGGTGATGTGGATGGCCCTTTGGGGTCAGGAGAACCTATTTCGTAAAGAGACCCAGTGGCTAGAGGGGACCTTAGGAACTAATGTGCAGTAAGGGGCTGCTTCTATTTTGTTATGCTCGGTGATGACCAGAGTGAGGGAGTCAGGAGTATGTTTTTTTACTGACTGGGAGACTGGTTTAAGTACCACCTGTCAGTGGTTTGGGGGTTTAACCCCTGGTTTTGCAGCTCGCCCTGATTTTGGCACATTCAGAAGGTTATCCCAGGAGGTCCAGGTCACAGCCCGCTCTACCACCTGGCATCAACAGGTCATGTGGTGGTTAAAAAGCTGGCGGAGAATGTTGACGGGTTCCGTGTAGGGGCACATGAGCCATGGGTGGAGAGGGTAAGCCACATCGGCGACAATGAGGATGGGCACCTCCACTTCCCCAGCAGTGATGTTATGGGAGGGGAAGAAGGTGCCCGCTTACATGCCCTGGTACAGGGCGGAGTTGCAGAGGACCCTGGAATCATGCGTCCTTCTTGGCCATCCAACATATCAGTTTTGAAAGATGCCCCAGTGGTCCACAAGGGCCTGCAGGATGACCGAGTAATATCCCTTGTGATAATGACACTTGGCCTCACGGTGCTCTGGGGCTCACACAGGGATGTGGGTGGCATTGAGTATCCCATTTCAGTTTGGAAACCCTAGGGTGGCAAGGCCGGTGATGGTGTCCTGCATCTGTCCTCATTTTCCCTGTCATCCCTGATCAATATTTTTTTCTCACTGGTAATGCTCTCTATATATGTTATTTTCGCTGGGAAACTGAAGAAACCTGTAAGAAGATGCATGAGCTATGAGCACAGACTATTTACATTCCTGCTCATCTGTTGGGGTAAGTATTGATAAAGAATAAATAGCAAGTTTGTATGTGTGCACTTCATCTCCATTATACAGTCAACAAGAAACTTTCATCTGGTTTCAAGTGACATGATGACTTTGGCAGATGTGTTACTGAAAATCTATAGCAGTGAGTCATCTGCTTTTGCACATGCCTGGGATACCGTGCTTTTTAGCTATGGAGTCTGGATGTGTCTGTAAGGGATACTCCTTTCCACCTCTTATATAATTTCAGTTGCCTAACTCATAGGGTATGTCTACACACACACCTAAATTTGACCTGATAAACATTAGGTCAAATTTAAAAATAGACCCTACACAGCACTTGGCCAGTTCAACCTAAGACTTTCCTTAGGTTGAACAGACCAGCAGTCCCTTTGAAGTTACAAAACCTCCTATAACTTTGAAGTGATCATCAATTCGAACCCTCAAGTTTGAATTGATGCTGTGTACACATATTAATTCAAATTAAAGTTAGTGTGAATTCACAAGGGTTGACCTTCCTCCCAGGGTGCCATGCCCTTCAGCACTTGGGGCAGCAGCCCCAAAGGTGCCTTCACTCCCCAGCCACATCAAGCTGGGGGGAGCAATGGGGTATCTGTCCCCAGCTGGAGACAGGGACACAGCCCCCCCTCCAGCCCCGTTGGCCACCCACGGGGAAGACACCCCGCAGGCAGCTTTGGTAGTGCTGGCCCCCTGCCAGGTCCCAGCGGTATCTTCCTGGTGGATGGCCAGTACTGCCAAATCTGCCTACGGGGGTGTCTTTCCAGCGAGTGGCCAGCAGTGCCAAAGCTGGCTGTGGGGGTGTCTTCCCCGTGGGCGGCCAGCTGAGGAGAAGATGTGGGGATCCCTTCCACCCCTCCCAGACTGCGCTGTCAGCTTGGGACCGGGGCAGCCCCTTGGCCCGGAGCTGTCAGCGCAGGCCAAGGGAATCATGTCTCCCCCACCCCCACTGTGCTGACAGCTCAGGGCCAAAGGGTTCCCCCAGCCTTATGCTGACAGCGCAGCCAGGCAGGGGAGAAGGGATTCCTCCTGCTACGCTGACAGCACAGCGGGGGGGAGGGGATTCCCTTCTCCCAGCCCCCACTGTGATGGGGGGGGTGCTCTGGCCCCAGGGAGCCCTGGCAGGGGAAAATATTCCCCTGCCTGGTTCCTGCCTTCTTAGCCAGGGATGGGGAAAAACATCCCTTGCCCAGCTCTAACTGCAGGGTGGCTAGAGCTGGGCAGAGAATGCTTTTCCCTGTGCGCAGGTCAGAGGGCTTGGAGAGGGGCAGGAGGTTGGGTGGTGACATGGCCCTACTAGGAGGCCATGTTGCCACACCTCCCACGGTGCCCCTGTTCCAATTCGAAGTATCAAGTCCAGATCATTGACATGCTATTTTGAATTGGTTTTCCTAGTCTGGCCATGTTAGTTTGAATTGACTCAGTTCGAACTAATCATAATTAGTTCGACTTGAATAGTTCGAATTGACTCCATTTGAACTAACAGTGTACGTGTAGACATATCCGTGGTTAAGCCCTAATGAAAACGATATATTTAAGCCTGTCTTTATACGACAAGTTGAGTTGATACAGGGGCTTGGAAAGGTTGCCTTTGAGCTGTCTGTGTTAATCCTGATCTTTATTTCATAATAAACTATAATTGGACACTAAACTTCCTTAATATTCTATTTATGTTCACTGTCTGTACTGGTATGGTTGTGGGTACTTCAGAAATCTGAACTGATGGAATAAATACTGCAGATGCTTTCCAGTCTCAAAACCATACTTCGCTATTACAATTGTAGAACTCATTTCCTTAGCACACTTGAATGTTTCTTCAGGACCAGTAGTATAGAACATTAAAATATGGATCTTTTCCCAAGAAGTAGTTATATAATTTTAGAATGTTGGAGCTTAGCAACTTTTAAACTACTTCTTGTCATTTTTCATTGTGAATCAAGAGGTTTGGCCTTATGAGGATGTGACTTTCCTAGACTCTGAGCCAGTGCAAGGCATCTCAGGAAGATGAACATTTGGTTGTAAGAAAGTCTGATTTGCTTCTCAAACACTGTGTAGCACTTTACCAACTGAAAGATTACAAAATGGTACTTAACCCAGAAATCATCTCTAGCTGTAGGGCATCTCTAGTTGTAGTGATCTGTAGGCAAACATGATGCTAAGTTGCTCCCATAGCATAAGAACAATTGTGAGCATACCTGGGCATCCATTCAAGGAAATGAGGGGGGACAGGGAGTCCATTGCTCTTTTGTGATATGCCCACATTGTCAGAGCCTGCGTAGGGGTTAATTGGAGGAGCAGCTATCAGCAGACTGCTTGTCCTGTATAACTAGGAAGAGAGCTGCTTAGAAGAGGTAAGGAGCGGGCAATGCTTTAGCCTCAACATGCTGACCATCATAAAGGGGGAATAAACTGGATCAGAAAATTAGCTGGCACAGATTAGTTTGCCTTGGAACACAAAGGAAGCAGAGAACAGACCCAAAAGGGACAACCTTGTTAGTCCAGTACAGTAAAACAAACAAGGGAGAAAATCCCACTTCACCAGACGCTTTGAAGATGGGGGAATTTACAGAGTGGGAAGAAATAAGTGTTCCCCTGAGTCTGAATTTTTACAAGTGTTCTGATTTGCTGTTACAGTGTGACCTGTTCCCATGACTTACACTCCCCTGTATTTATTTCCTCCCATTCTGTAAGTTCACCCATCTTCAAAGCTTCTGACGAAGTGAGATTTTCTCCCTTGTTTGTTTGTTTTACTGTACAGGAATATACATTTCCACTGGTGCAATCAGGTAGGTGCCTACTTTTCTGCTGTTGGTTATGTGAACAGTTGCCCATCTCCTGACAGCACCAAGCAGCTCAATGTCTAACTCTACCTGTGTTCAAATATCCCCTTTGCCTGATATGGAGCCAATGTCTGAACCAGCATTCCCGCCCCCTGCTGAGTGTCCTAAAGAGTGGACCAATGGAATTTTCTAGTATGTGTTTCTCGAGCTAAGTCTAAACTGGGGGCAGCAAATTTGTTGCCCTCAGTTTGATCATCTCGGTTTGATTAATTGGTCAGTCAAGCCCTACTCAATCAATCTGGAGTTCAATTTACTAACTTAAGAAGATGGCATTTCCATTTGGCTCAGTTCAGCGGAGACAGGAAGATAATTGAGCATTACAAAGTCAAAGGGAGATACACAAGTTATTTTATGTAGCTTATATATCTCTCTTTGACTGCTGCCGTATAAAGCTTCTCATATCATGTTGATCAGCAAACTTTTGAATCTTGATGGCCTTTGCTTACCATGACTGATTCTTGAAGTCTGTGAAGTTATGAATCACATGGGAAAAGTGAATAGTGATGTCATTTACCCCTGCACATAACACGGGAACCCAGAGTCTCCCAATTAAATGAATAAGCTCTAGGTTTAAAACAAAGACAAGGAACTACTACTTTGCACAATGTGCCTTCAACCTGTGGAACCTGTTGCCAAGGGATGTAGTGAAGGCCAGAAGTATAACAGGGTTCAAAAGAGAATTTGTAAAGTTTGTGGAGCATAGGTACATCAGTAGTTATCAGCCAAAATAATCAGAGATGTAACCCCATACTCTTCATGTTCCTAAACTTTTGAGTGCCAGAAGATGGGACTGGACCACTTGGTAATGGCTCTGTTCTGTTCATTTCCCCTGAAACATCTGGCACTGGCCACTGTCAGAAAACAGGGTACTGGCTAGATGGATCATTGGTCTGACACAGTATGGCCATTGTCATGTTCTTAGGGTTTTCTTGAACATTTCCTAATAGCTAGCTTAGGTGGCTCCCACTTAGCTGACTGGTTCTATGAATCCCTTTTCAGCACCTAATTCTTTCCTTGCATTGTATAAGGAGCATAAGTACCTAAACATTAGACACTGCAAAACTCAGCTAAGACCCCTTGTGAATCTCACCATTAGTACCTTTCTGTGTTGGTCCTGTTGTCCAGAGAGGGGTGGAAAAGTGGCAAAAGTTTACTTTTAAAACAATTTGCAAACTGTTTTCTTTGTGCTTCATAGATGGAAGTAGAAATCAGCAGAGAGTGTGAGTCAATCAGACACTAGGTGTGTGCTGAAAATTTGTTTTGATTTGAGAGCTCTTAAAAAAAAAACCTTCCAGTGCTCTATTATCACTTTGTAAATATCTGTAATCAAACTATGTGGAAATTTTGCCCCATAAAACTAATATTTTTTAAAAATCAGTCTTTGAAATTATCTATGGAATGAGACAAAGTTTCAGAGGAGGTATTGCCTTATTGCATGTTGCTGTCTAGCAAATAATTACATATTTTGATTTTTTTTTTTTGGTCTTTTAAACTGGGAACTTGCATAACAGCACTACTTTTTGCTCAGTTTGGAAGCTTCTGGAATAATCTTAAATATTCCACCTTCCCCATATACATTGCAATACAGGGGCAGATCAAAAGTAGTTGCAACTTCTCTAAGCTCCAGTGAAGTCAGTTTACACCAGCTTATGAGCTTTCTCAATGCATAATACTACAGACAATATACACATACATGTACATTAATTAGAAAGCTTTTCAATTCTGGATTAGAAGTACTGATTTGAATTCACAGAAGAGGGGAGGCACAATACATAGTGTGTTTGTTGTTCTCAACTTGCCTCCTAATTCCCACTGCCCACTCTACTTGTGGTGCTCCAGGGGGTTGGACTCGATGATCTCAAGAGGTCCCTTCCAACCCTGTGATTCTATTCTATTCTATTCTATTCTAACATGCAATTATCATTTATAAAACAGAGTTACTGTAAAATGCATATTTCCTACCCTGTTAGAATATTGACAGATTCCACACAACTAAAGAAGCTCATTGACAGAAATATTTTATAGCAGGGTAATAAATATGTTTGCAGAAATGAAATGACAATGAGAATGGCAGGAGCTGTTCATATTAGCCTTCTTTTGATGATGCACACCTACATGATATCCATGTGTCATTAATAAAGTAGAAAAATTGTCCCTAGCTTTTGGATTCTTCTCTTTCAGTGTTATGAATTAGGTTTGCTTATAATCTAATTAAAATCAATGCTATTTATTGTGTGTAATTTCTGTATATCAGAGCTAGAATTAGCTATTTGTTCAGTCCCTGAGTTTGGTGGAAAGGCCATGATTTAGGCTTCATTGCATTCATGTACAGTATTACGGATTTGCAGAAGGATGTGTGTGTGGGTGTGCGTGGGTGTTTGTTACAAATGGGAATGCTTATAGAGAAAGATTCATCTGCCAGTTTCAGTGATTGTTTATAACGATACTTAATTAAATATTTCCAGACCTATAGCCAGGGGAAAATAGTTGGAGAAGATGAGGCAGATGCTTTTGTATTGCACAAATTCTCAAACTGACTGCATATGTTGGAGCCTGCTTTTTGCCATTTATAATGTCACATTTCTAATCTCAGTATTAGTGTAGGGTAAAAGTTTGAATGTTGCTTTGTGAAAATTTCTAGCTTAATTAATTGGTTTTTTTTCACATAGATACCTCTGGGGGCAAAGCTGTCTCTTGGTTTTGTGAGGTCCTGTGTGAAATTACATACATGGAATGCAAGGCATATGTTTTCCTAAACTTTATGGCATGTTTTGTGGGATGGGACATGGAAAGACAGGTCAGGTGGATTTGTTTACTTTAGAGGGATAAGGATGCCTATCACTGAGGACCTAGAGAAGAAGGTTACCAGCTGATGAGGGAGCAGGGATTAGTTTTTGTCAAACCAGTCTGGGTTGAAATCCACAGTCAGTTTATCAAAACGGTTATGTCTACAGTGTGGCTTTAAGTCAACTTAAGGGCTCTTAAGTCAACTTAAATAAAGCCCAGTCCACGTTCAGAAATTGTTAAGTCAACTGAAGCAAATGCTTGAGTCGGCTTAATAACTCCTGCCCAGTAAGTCGGCTTAAACTTTTAACCCGAACTTACAGGGCAGGCCCGCCCCCTTACCCATCCCTGGGCGTGATCAGGCTTGGGCCTGATCCAGCCTTGGGGCCTGATCTGGCTCCAGGCCTGTGGTGAGGAGCTGGGGTCAGATTTGCTCCCAGCCCCTCACTGCAGGGGGCAGGGGCTGGCAACCAGTTTGTGCAGCCTGTAGAGGGGGCTAAGAGCCGGATGGCTCCTACAGGCTTGTGCTGCCCAGCTAGCAGCTAGGAGTCTGGTCAATTTCACAGGTTTGGAGCCTGTGAAATTGACCAGGCTCTGAGCTGCTTGGGCCCCTGCAGCAAGCCTCTGGGAGCCACATGAGCTCCCTGTGGGCTCCTAGTCCCCACATCCTACAGAGAGGGACTGAGACCCCCATCCAGCTCCTAGCCTCTCTCTGCGGTTGGCCGGGGCTGGCAGCTTACTCCTGCCCTGGCCACTTGCAAGTGGCCAGGGGTGTGAGGTGCGAGTATCTCCCCCAGGGCCGGGGACTGGCATCTCCCTTGGTCACCTGTAAGTGGCCAGGGGTGGGGGAACTGGCATCTCCCCCGGCCACTTGCAAGAAGCCAGGGGAGATGCTGGTTCTTGCCACCTCTGGCTGCTTGAAGTGGTCAGGGGACAAGCCGGCTCCCCGAGTGGCCAGAGGAGATGCTGACACCACGTGCTCCTGGCTATGGAGAGGGACTTGGAGCCAGGTCGGGCTGCTGGTCCCTCTCTGCCTCTCTGCCACTTGTGGAAAGGAGCTGGGGTTGCCATCACTCCCAGCTCCTTTCCATGGGTGGCAGGGGGGCTGGAGTCAGATCCTGCCAATGATGACAAGGGACTTGGGGCTGAATTGGGTGCCCAGTCACTTGTGACAGCTGGCAGGATGCTTGGAAACCTGGTCAATTTCATAGAAGTGAAATTGACCAGGCTGCAGAGTCCAGCAACTGGACAGCTTGGTCAATTTCACTCCTGTGAAATTGACCAGGCTATCAAGCCCCCTGCTGCAGGTGATAAGTGACAGGGGGCCGAATGACTTAGTCAACTTTGTTAAGTCGACTTCCAGGCCCCCCCCCCCAGTGTAGACATAGCCAATGAGAGAACTACATCAGCAAGGAAAAATAATAGGTGCTTCTGGGATTGATGGGTGGCTGATAGAGTGAGATCCTCAAAAGCATGGCATCTGTGAAATTGCAGTTAGTTCAGTGTCATAGCTGCTGGTTGCAAAACATTCAAGGTTTTTTCCCCTGGATGTTTAGCTTTAATGCTAAAAGGACCATTCCACTCATATAGTCCAAACTTCTGTATAACACAGGCCACAGAATGTGAGTCACCTAATATTTTCTGTGGCAAGTCCCTAATGGAGCTAGAGCTCCTTTTAGAGAGATGTTTAGTCTTGATTTAAACCTGATTTCAAACATCAACAGCATTTGAACCATTTTTCTAACACTTTATGAGGAACATATAAATTAAATCACAGTGTGATACTATTCATACTTGATAAGCAAACTGAAAAACAAGTCTGAAGTCATATTTAGGGACACACCTTTGTATATATAGCAAAACAATAATTCATACTAACTATGTTTAGAAAGACTGTGCCTTGTAACAGTTTGCCCTTTTCACCCAGGAATTTCAAAACACTTTATAAACACTTATTAAGTCTTACAACACCACATGAGGCAGATGAGTGTCTGTGGCAGGCTACAGATGAGGACTCTAACACTGAGAATGGTCAAAGCCTACATTTGCAATAATGACTAGTGCTTTTGGGCATCTTGGCAAATCATGTGAACCAAAACTTTCACAAATGACTACAGATTTTGGATACCCTTCTTCAGATGCCTTAATGGAGCCTATTTGCCTTTGGAGGATACTTAACACTTTCTGAAGCTTAGTGACTTTTAAGGCATCTCAAGACAGGATCCCAAATCTCTAATTCCTTTTTTGAAAATTTTGGCTTATATGACTTGCTGAGACATAAACAGCAGTGCAGTGAATGAGTTAGTAATACACCCTAGCACTACTAACTCTTAGTCCCACATGAAACCCATTTGTCATTATGTTTTCTTATTAGATAGTTCCTGCTCTTCTGCAAGATTCCTCTAGCACTAAGCTATGAATTGTTTTGAGTGTTTTTAAAAGGTTTGGCTCCTATCTGCTGTGTGACCTCTAACTTTTCCTTATTATAAAACACATCAGCTCATTAGGAAGATCAGATAAAGCAAGTGAAAATGTCTCCTAGCAGGGAAGATTTACCCTGTTATTTTCAGTTTGTCCCTTCCATAGTGGTACAGAATTTTTATTCTGCTTTCCCTTGAAAAGATGGGAAAGGATCAAAACCCAAACTGCACTTCTGTGCCATTTTGCAGAAGGAACAAAACAGTGAAGAAATTTTATTCTATGTGCAAAATAAATTTTACAGATACAAGAAGGCTGATGAGAAACAGGTGGCTTGATAAGTCACAGCTGTGTGGAGCACAGCTCTCTCCTCTATCTAGCCAGTAGATGCTATCTGTGATTGATGAAGCTGCTGTTGGTTCTGAAATTCAAAGAATTTGCATAGTAAGAATCATATCCTCACATTTTGATTGTCAGGCACAATCCTCATGGTAGGAAAAATATTTATTTATTTATTTTTGTGAAGGTTCCTTTTTGTGCTGGAAGGGTTTTTGTTTTTATTTTTGTGGGGTTTTTTTTTGTATTCTTATTTAAATGCAGCAGTAGCACAAGATTGAAAAAACAAGTTTGAATGCTAGAATTAAGTAGGGTTATTTCAAGCTTTAAAACATATCACTGTATTGCCAGATTGCCTCCAACTCCCCTCTATGATTCTGACATCACATATATACAAAAAAACTTAGATTCTGTTACTTGTTAGCTTTGTGTTCTTTGGGGAGGAGAGCATAGTACCCAGCATTTGTGATTCACCCCCACACATCACCCCCTCACGCTTGAACAGGAAACCAAAAACAATGAGAAGGCAATGGGAGACAACGTTATCTACCCCCATCCAAAAGCCATCAGCACACTAAATGGAACTTCATTCGAATCATGTATAGAGAAACAAGCTCCAAAGCAGGAACTGCACTGAACGCTGGGATTGAAGAAGCAAGAACCACACAGACTTCTGAGAGAAGCATTGCATGATGGGGGATCTCACACCAAGGCTAATGAGCTCAGCAGATATCAGACCATTCTAGTCATAGACAAGGTAATTGATACCCAAAATACTGAATTTGCCTGATTGTATTGTGAGCTTCCCTGAACCATTACCACCCCTGCTAGGAATGTGTTTTGTCCACTTAAACAAGTCCCTATAAAAAAACGTCTGCTCAAATCCAAAAATTGAGTCCTGATGCCTGGATCTAAAAGCTGCATCATCTCCACTGATACTTCACCTTTTCCTTGCTGATTATAGTGAGAGCTCTGCCTGTCTCTATCAGCACAGTCTGTTTCCTGGGGACCTATCTGCTACATTGGGTGGTGAGAACTCCCCCACGCACACACATACACACAGAGAGCTATAACGTGACGTTTTGCCGCCTGGGGCATGTTCTGATTGGAATGCACCCTTCCCATTAGTGGTGCTCAGAGCCAGTGCTGCAAAGCTGCACCTTTAACAGCACGGCTCTATTGAGCTGCTTTGGGCCTCCTGGGGTTGTGCCCTGTTGGTCCCGCTGTAGTTATGGTCCTGCACACACACATTCTCTTTCTTTCTCTCTTTGTTCAAATATTACTCTTTCTCAGTAGGCCTGATACAATGGAACGTAAGTCATACTTGTCCATCCTATAGCCTGTGGGCCAAACTCTAACCTGCCAAGGGCTTTCATCTGGCCCTCAGAGCACTACAGCAGGAGCCTAGGAGGTTGGGCTGGTTAGAGCCCTTTTAAATCTCCTACCTTGCGAACAGCTGCAGGGAGACATGGCCTGGCCAAAGAGCAGCATTCAGGGGCTGGATTCAGCCCATTTCAGGTAGGATGGGGTCAGAGAAGGGACTAGGGAGCTCCTGCAGTGCCAGGGGGTGAGAGGAGCCCATGCAGATTAAGGGAAGGAGAAGACCCATTGAACAGAGAAAGATGGGGGAGGGAAGGGGAAGGAAGAGGAGCCCTTGCATGGGGAAAGACAGAAAGTAGGGAGGAGGGAAGGAGAGAAACTGTAGTGTGGGGAAAGATGGGAGAGGGAGGAGGAGGGAGAGGAGCCCTCATGCAGGGAAAGACAGAGTGGAGGGGGAGAAAGAGAAGCCCATGTGGGGAAAGGAAAAACAAGGGGAGGATTAGAGCAGAGCCTGTGCATGGAAAGGGGATGGAAAGAGCGGGGGACCCCGCTCATGGAAAGGGGAGGAGGAGAGAAGAGTCCACAGGGAAAGAGATCAGTGAGTCCACACGGTGGCATGGCACAGCAGGGGTGAGGGAAGAGGTCGGGGAGTTGATGGTATGATGCTGGCTGGATTTAGGGGATCATTTATGAGGTTGTTTTCATACTAAAATTCACATCTGCAATAATTCATAAAGGATATGCCATGTTTGGTACCAATAGAAGGGTTGTAATCTTCTAGGAATGATTCTATGGAAAGGGTCGGCAACCTTTGCTGGCACCTGTGCCAGCCTCACCCACCGCACCCTCAGTAGGTGCCGGGAATCGGGACAAATTGGGGCAGAGCCAGGGACTCCAAGTTGGTAGGGGAGAGGCTAGGGTCCTGGGTGGGGGTGCAGGTGGCCCTGAGGTATGGGGAGGCATGGCTGAGGTCCCTCAGGGTGGAGTGGGCTGAGCCACCCCGCTCCCATCCACTGTGGGACCAATTGACCCTGGGCCAGCATCATGCCTTCCCTCTGAGCCGAGCTGCGCCAGTCCCTGAGCTGCGCCATGCCGCTCTGGCCCCCTGCACTGAGCCACACCACTCTGGGCACTGACCCAAGCTGGCCATGCCGTTCTAGTCCCCAGGCTGAGCCGAGCAGAGCCGCAGCTCTCCGGCCCCAATGCTGAGCTGCACTGCTCCGGCCTCCAAGCAGTGCCGCACTGCCCCAGCTCTTGTGGCCCCAGGCTCCAGGCCACACTTGAGAGTGGAGCCAACAGGGAAACCTGAGCAGTGCTATGTGCTGCTCAGCATTGGCCCACGTGCCAAATTTGGCACACATGCTGGGGGTTGCTGACCTCCTGTTCTGTGATTTATATGTAGGTATCATATCTGTATTAGAAGTTAGGAATATGTTATTTCTATTTGTGTTCAAAGTTATTTGACTCTGGGACACTCCCAGAATGGATGCCTGCAACCATTGTCTACTTAATGGCCTGTTAGGGAATCTCCCAGGTATAATGGACCCAGGGAGAAACCTGTTGAGCCACTAGGACTTTCCCATGTGACTCAACTCCATTTTGATTTGCAAATATGCTGCACAGCATGGAAAAGGACAGAGATGATAAAAGACAGCAGCATGTGATGAAGTAAGAAAACACTCTTGGGCTACTTCAGGAAGTCAGGGGCGATACACCATTTCTCTTCTTTTCTGCTCCTGTACTTTGGTGCTGGCACATGGGTATTCTGGTGATGGGACATGGAGTGTGATAACTATAAGAACCACTGGGGGGGAAAGGGGCATTAGAGAGACTTTACCTGGACCCCCTGTGGGTGACACAAGTTGTGGCTGGTTTAGATTGGGCCAGGTGGGCTGGCAGGGGAGAAGAACAAAGGGCTGAGAGAGGAGGAGGGTAGTAGGGAAATGGGGTCTGTGAGGCAGAATCTCTGGGGGCAGGGCCCTGCTCGTCCAGGAGTTTACTGCTATACTTGCTAGTTAATCTGATAACCAGCTGTCCTAGCTGCTGTGCAAACTGGATTGCTAATAAATCCTCTGACTTCTACACTGGCTCAGAGTCGCTTCTGACTGGGATGGCCGGGACCCTCCTGGAGGGAGGACCCCTCCCCTCCAGGGGAGACCAGATAGGCCAAGGGTTGGATCCTCTGAGCCTGGATTTGTGAGCTGGCTACATGGAGCATGGAGATCTGGGGCTGAATGGGAGAAGACTCCACCGTAGCAGTCCTGACTGGGTCTCAAGAGAGGGGCTCCAAGAGTTATTTTCTGGATACTCCATCACATCTGGTGGCAGTGGCAGGATACAGTGAGTGACTGTTCAGCACAGTGTTGGCAAGAGGGGGGCAGCAGGAAGGGGTAACATTGTTCCCTTCAGAAGGACAGTGTGTATCTGAGCAGACAGGGAGCTTTGTGCACCAGCAGGCTCCCCAGGACTTACTTAATCTAGCTGCCCAGCAGAGAGACAGTTGGGTCGTTGTTCAAAGATCTGCATCACTGACCAAGAGGGGGGTTTCCTCCACAGCAGTCCAGACAGAGCCTGGACCATAGAAGGGCTCGTTCCCTGTTGAGGTCCAGATTTTGAATTGGGACTCAGGGAGTTAGCCAATTGGAGGTACCATTTTGTGGGAAAGTGAAAATTCAAATTACCTGATTCCGATTGGTTGCTTGGGAAAGGGCAAGGGGCTTGGTTAGTGACATCTTCTTTCCTGGGTAACTTGATCCTGTGAGTGGTGTGTACACCTGGACGGGGAAAGAGAACACCAGGATGGATTACAAGCAGCTCTTGAAGAAAGATCTGGTGGAACTAAGCTGAGAGAGGGGCTTAAGCATTGCCAAGCTCACCAAGGTGCAGCTGATTACCTAGCTGGTGGAGAGTGATGGGTAAAGAGGGACAGACCCTTCCCCAGATGAAGCCTCCAGGGAGGCTGAGGACAGCGGGAGCAGCAGTCAAGAATCCTCCTGACATCAATCCCTGGTCAGGAGGTGGTGTTCACAGCCCTTCATCCCCGGATGAAGTTCCCAGAGGAGTTGGGAGCAGCAGAAGTCATAGCCAGGCATCCTCCAGATGACAATCGCCTGCCAGCACGGGGCTCTCACAGTTCAGTAACCACCCAGATGTAAGACGGTTGGAACTGGAATTGTGGTGAAAAGAGCTGGAACTGAGAGAACACACTCTATTGTACACCAAAGAGGAGAAAGATCAAATTGATGTTGGGTCTTTAGAATGGAAATGGCTGGAGATGGTAGAGAGAGAGAAAGTGAGAAAGCATGAGCTGGAAATGGCCAAGGTGAGGGGCAGGACTGATCCCCGGAGAGCAATGGGAGCAGGGCACAGGAACCCCTCCCCGCTGGACACTGGAACACTAAGCTGATGGGTCCCTTTGACGATGAGGGGAAGACATAGACACTTACCTTGCCATGTTTGAGAAAACCTGTAGTGTATATCAGGTAAATCCTGCAGACCAGCTGCGGTACCTGACCCCCCTTCTGTGTCCAAAAGTGATGGAGGTGCTTGGTCAGATGGAGGGAATAGAGACTGGAGACTATGAGCAGTTTAAGTAGGCTCTGCTGCTAAAGTTTCAGCTGACCCCTGAGGCCTACTGGGAGAAGCTCCGGTCTGTGCGGAAAAAGCAGGGATGACCTACCTGGAAACCAGCACACTGATAAAGGAGTATGTCTGGAAATGGATCGACATGGTAGGGAAAATCACCAAGGAGGAGCTGTGGGAACTGCTGGGCCTGGAACAACTATACAGTATCTGTCTCCCCAACCTGAGACTGTGGCTGATGGACAGAAAACCCAAGGACATGCGGAGTGCCGGCAAGTTGGCCAATGAGTTCATTGCCAGCTGAGCAGGACACAAACTAGGACTAGAAGGGGATGGGGCCAGGATGGGAGACCTACAAGGAAGTCTTCAACAAGGGCCCCTAGAAGTGGACCCAGGGAAATAATCCCCTGGAGGAACCGCTCAACTGGCACCTAGAGACCAAAGAGACTGGCGGTGCCACTCCTGTGGGGAAGTAGGCCACAAGTGGGCACAGTGCCCAAAGTGCCAGGACAAAAGGGACAAGCCATATGTCCAAGAAGTTAATTGGGTGGGAGCATCTTCAGAGGAGTTGCCGGCTATGCCATGATGTGCAGCTGGCAGTGTCACTGGGCCCAAGGAGAGAGGAAATGGCCAGGTGGGTCTGCTAGGGAAGGGCGAGCCATAGACTCTGAGGTCTCCATCTACCAAGTGAGCTAGGAGCTGCCCAGGGGAATCCAACCCTAACTTATACCTTTCAGGGTAGAGGGAAGGAAAGTCCACGGGTTCTGGGACACAGATGCAGAGGAGACATTGGTCTGGCTGGAGGTGGTGGGCCCTGAGGTAAGTTCCCAATACCTATCTGACATTCGGGGGGGGGGGTGTTCACACCCTCTGTCCAGGTACCAGTGGTGAAGATGCATCTGAAGTGGGGAGGCAAGGAGGGCCCCACGGAGGTGGGGGTGCACTATCAGTTACTGGTTGAGGTGTCAATGGGAAGAGAGACCTGAGGGGTGGCCAGGTGGGACCCAGAGTACCCAAGAAAAGACCCAGAACCATAGTCAACAACAGGCCCTTGAACAAAGGTCTGAAAAAGGAGTAGGGTTGTAGGGAAATGGTCATCTGTAAGGCAGGATCTCTGGGGGGCAGGACCCTGCTCATCCTGGGGTTTATTGCCATACCTGCTGGTTAATCTGATAACCAACTGTCCTAGCTGCTGTGCAAACTGGATTGCTAATAAACCTTCTGACTTCTACACTGGCTGAGAGTCACTTCTGACTGTGACGGCCAGGACCCTCCTGGAGGGAGGACCCCCCTTCCTGGGGAGACCAGACAGCGCAAGAGTCGGACCCTCTAAGCCTGCATTTGGGAGCTGGCTACACGGTGCATGGAGACCTGGGACTGGACAGGAAAAGACTCCACCGTAGCAGAGTCCTGATTGGCTGTGAACAGAGGGGATCCAGGAGTGCTTTTCTGGGATACTCCATCACACAGTATCAACACCATATTGTCTTCAGTCTACAGTCTGCAACCAACACCTATCTCTGGAACTATTCCTCTATGACTGGACAAAGGACTGAGGCCCACTCAGGTGCTGGGTATATATCAGAGGAATTGGACTAACCTGTAAGCTCCAAGTTCTTCAAGGATTTTCTTTATATAGACTCTAAATAATTTTTATGTATGTGATTCACTTTGACCCTTTACCATCTCTCATATTTTGTTTCTTTTCTTTTTATATTAAACCTATAGTTGTAGTTACTAAAGGATTGGCTTGGGCAGCGTATTTTGGGTAAGATTCAACCCTCTATTATTC
Source organism: Podocnemis expansa (assembly GCA_007922195.1). NCBI lineage: Eukaryota > Metazoa > Chordata > Testudines > Podocnemididae > Podocnemis > Podocnemis expansa. The sequence continues at coordinate 30,884,629 of ML682005.1, read as the reverse complement.
TGGGTGATGTGACTGACCCTTTGGGGTCAGGACAACCTATTTGTTTAAGAGGCCCAGTGGCTAGGTAGAGACCAGAGGAGCTGATGTGCAATAAAGTGGGAGGTTTCTATTTTGTTACGACCAGTGTGGGGAATCAGAAGCATGATGTGTTACTGATTGCAGGACTGGTTTAAGTACCACCCATCAGTGGTTTGGGGGTTTGGCCCCTGGTTTTGCAGCCTGCCCTGATTTTTGCACACTCAGGCCATTATCCCAGGAAGTCCAGATCACAGATAGGGCTGAGGAAGGGGAGCCTGAAAAGAAGGGGTCAGAGAGCCCACAGAGCAGGGGCCAGGGAAGGGGTCCGGTAGCCAACAGGGAAGGGGAACCCATGCTGCACCTCTTGGGGAAGGGGTTGCAGAGCCTGAATGGTGTAGGGCAGAAGGAAAGGTTCAGGGACCCAGCAACAGGTGTGAAGGGGAAGGGAAATAGTGGGGGTCCCACCTCCTGACCACACAGCTTCCTTCTCATCCCTGTTCTACTGCTCCATTCCCCGACTCCTGCCCAGCTGCCTTGCCACCCCAGTCCATCCCCTCCCATGCCCTGATATCCCCCACCCTCCTTGTCACCCCTGCCTTGCTCCCCACTCTCCCCATGCTTTTCTCTGCCACTCCACATGGCCACACTTGCCCTTCCCTGGCCTGCAATGTTCCCTTGCCACCTCATGCCACTTTAGCATCCCTCCCATCTCATGCTCAGCCCTGCCCTGCTTCCCTGCCCTGTCCTGCTCCTTCTTGCCACCCCACTCTATCCTCCCTTGCCAGCCCTGCCCCTACTCCCCATACTCTCTGCCACCCCAAAGCCCCCCACCGTCCCTTGCCCTGCCATTCTCTCTTGACACCTGTACAAACTGACACATCCTGAAAAAAAAATGGTGAGCCTTTTTCAAGTTTTTATAACGTGGTTTAATTAATAAGTGAAAAATTGTTGTATACAGTTGTGAAAGTGACATTTGTATAAAGGCTGCTGTAGGAAGGATGGATGTTATTTGAGAATTGTGGTTAGGCATGAAATGCAAGTTTCTGCTTTTACAGAACCACACTGAGTTTTTAAAACAGTGTTTATTTTTTGACTATTTTAATTTGATTAATAGTAAGATCAATTTATACTATCCTTATCTATCCAAAATTTGCTCACCAGCCCTCTGAGTGAGAAAAGATTTACAATGTGGCCCCTCATGCAGAAAGGTTGGACACCCCTGATCTAGGTAATATTGTAAATGCGTGTTTTTCTTTCCTTACATGGTTATTAATGCTGTAACTGTTTGGGTATTTTTCTTTCCTTTTGTAATTATTACTATTATTATTTTAAATTTTAGGTGCTTACCAATAAAATGCCTTTTGTAATCAATCCTGTTGCCAAAACTTAAAAACTTTGTTTATTTTCCTTTGTGTTCTTGGCTTCTCTATATTGCTCTGCAGCAATGCTTCTTTTACATACCCAAAGACCCCTGTGATGCCCACAATCCTGTAAGGTTTGCTTATTAGTGGGAGATACCAGCCTGATTGACTCCAGGGGCATATAAGGGTAGCAACAGAAAAGTTTGACCCAGTCTGATTGAATTCAGAGGCATATAAAGGGAGCAGCTGAAAGCGTTGTTTTGACCCAGCCTGCTCAGATACATGCTCAAGCCTAGTCTAGTGTGGTACAGGGGTATATAAGGCTAGTAGCAGAGACGTGGTCTGTGACCCACTTTGCTGAGTTCAGGGACATATAAGGGGTCATCTAAGAGTGCTGATAGATCAGGTCTGCTCAGACATACCTTGTTAATTGTTGAATGGGTATATGTGGTTTGTTATTTGAATTTGGGGTTGGAAAAATCCAGTCCTGGGAAACTCAGGTCCTGCATGGGTGGTTTCATTGGGAGGGAACTTGCAGAAGGGAGAACTGAGCTCCATATAGAAACACAAGTAGTACACTGATAGAATTCTGACCTTCACCCCCTCAAAAAGGAAGTAACCCTAATAAATGAGTATACCCTGAATTGGTGGGCAAAGTTGGTAACAATTCACAGTTGATCATCGAACTGCCAATTTAAGTGCTGAAGGCCAAAATTCAGGCACCATGGGAATTCACAAAACTATAGCTTCTTTACTGTCTAATCATTTAGATGAATAATTTCACAACGATAAAGTTCTTTCCAGTAAAGCACCTGAATTCTAGCAGTTTGGTACATGTAGTACCGTCTCCATCCTGATGCTGCCCAGAAGTTTGGTGCCTAACTAGCACCCAAGTCCATCTCACCCCGCTTATTTTGCCTTTGGGGCCTGAAGGGAACTGTGGGGCTTTGGAGGATGCCCAAGTGTGAACAATAGGCGAGAGATGGCTGTGCCTCCCTCTTCACCTTCATTCTGCTGGTTAAACTAAATGAAGCACTGGCTGCTTGGGTACATTTTTCATTCCATCCTATAACCCCCATTTTGATGGGCACTTTTCCCATGCCAATTAGTAAATGTATCACACTGTGTAAAACCACATCACCCTACTACTATTTTTTATGAAATGCAGTAGCATTTTTCATTTCACGCTGAGATTATCGATTCTCATTCTATTTACCACCATTAGAAAAAATAAGCCCTTTTAAAATGTAAAAAGCATACCAAAGTGTATTAAATTAATAGAGACAAACTCTCCTGAGAAGAAATTTTTATGATGTATTTACTTTAACAATTGGGTTTTTTGCTTGTTTTTTTTTAAACAGGAAACTGCAGCGCTATAAAATAGTATGTATTCTAACAAGTGCCTGATGCTTTTCAAAATGGACATATTTTTCAGAATTATGTAGCTTAGATACTGGCTTTGTTCTCCATCTAATTTTGCATATTTGGATGTTTTTTCTCCTCAGCCTGCAGGGTACTAAATGTGTGTGTGTGTATATGTGTGTACACATACACACACATTTTACTTGAATAACCATTAGAGAAATTTTCTTTTGTTACACAGGTTTGATGGTTTTGTAGTGGGAAAACTGCCAATCACTTTGATCTAAATGGATAGTCCCAAAAGCCATTTTACTTAGATTCATTTACAGTCAACTGATTTGAACAATTTTCAGTTTTCATTTTAAAACCAGCAATCATTTGCTACAGTTGCCACTATTTATGAGAGAGATATCCAAGACAAACATATCTAGGGGTACAAAGGGCTTCACAGGCATTTATTTTGGTGTCTGAGTGATGTGGCAGCAAAAGAAATGATTTTTGCACCTCTGTGACTATTCTAAAAGTCTTATCTAAAATACTCCATGAAATATTTTTTTTATTATTTTAAAATTTTTAAAATAAATGTGGAAGGCACCCAGCATGGCTTAGCAGAGAACTCTGTGGTGAGTTGAAACATAAAAGGGAAGCTTATAAGAAGTTGAAGCTTGGACAGATGACTGGGGAGACATATGAAAATATTGCTTGGGACTGCAGGGATAAAATCAGAAAGTCCAAAGAACAATTGGAGTTGAAACTAGCAAGGGATGTGAAGGATAACAGGAAGGGCTTCTACAAGTATGTCAGCAACAAGAAGAGGATCAGGAATGGAGTAGGTCCTTTACTGAATGGGGCGGGTATCCTCATGGTGGATGATATGGAAAAGGCTGAAGTTCTCGGTGCTTTTTTTACTTCAGTCTTTACAGGCAGGATCAGCTCCCAGGCTACTACACTGGGTAACTCAGAATGGAGAGAAGAAGAGCAGCCCATGGTGATGGAAGGTCAGGTTAGGGACTACTTAAAGAAGCTAGATGTGCACAAGTCTATGGGGCCGGATGAACTGCATCCAAAGGTGCTGAGGGAGTTGGCTGATGTGATTGCAGAGCCGCTGACCATTATCTTTGAAAACTTGTGGCAAACAGAGGAGGTCCTGGAGGACTGGAATAACACCAGTACAGTACCTATCTTCAAGAAAGGAAAAAGGAGGATCCAGGGAACTACAGACCTGTCAGCCTCACCTTAATCCATAGAAAAATCATGGAGCAGGTTCTCAAAGAATCCATCCTGAAACACTTGGAGGAAAACAGAGTGATCAGGAACAGTCAGCATGGATTCACCAAGGGCATATCATGCCTGACCAACCTGATTGCCTTCTATGATGAGATGACTCTATTTGTGGATGCAGAAATAGCTGTTGATGTGATATACCTTGACTTTAGCAAGGTTTCTGATACAGTTTCCCATAGCATTCTCGTCAGAAAATTAAGGAAGTATGTGTTGGATGAGTGGATTGTAAGGAGGCTAGATCAATGGGCTCAGTGGGTAGGAATCAATGGTTCAATGTCTTCTTGGCAACCAGTAATGAGTGGAGCGCCCCAGGGTTTGGTCCTGGGGCTGGTTCTGTTCAACATCTTCATTAATGATCTTGATGATGGAATAGATTGCACACTGAGTAATTTTGCGGATGACACCAAGCTGGGGGGAATGTTAGACATGCTGGAAGGCAGGGACAGGATTCAGGGAGACCTACAGAAATTGGAGCAGTGGGCCAAAAGAAATCTCATGAGGTTGAACAAAGCCAAGTTCAAAGTCCTGCATTTAGGATGGAAAAACCCCATGCACTGCTACAGGTTGGGGACTGGTTGGCTAAGCAGCAGCATTGTAGAAAAGGACCTTGTTGTTATGGTGGATGGGAAGCTGGATATGAGTCAACAGTGTGCTCTTGTAGCCAAAAAGGCTAATGGCATATTGGGCTGTATCGGTAGGAGCATTGCTAGCAGATTGAGGGATGTGCTTATTCCCTTCTATTCGGCACTGGTGAGGCCGCATCTGGAATACTTTGTCCAGTTTTGGGCTCCTCACTACAAAAAGGATATGGACAAATTAGAAAGACTCCAGCAGAGGGCAACAAAAATGATTAGGGGGCTGGGGCACGTGACTTGTTACGAGAAACTGAATTATCCTGCAGAAGAGAAGGGGGGGGGGATTTGATAGCAACCTTCAGCTACTTGAAGGGATGCTCCAGAGAGGAGGGAGCTAGGCTGTTCTCAGTAGTAACAGAGGACAGAACAAAGAGCAATGGTTTCAAGCTGCAGCTGGGGAGGTTGGGATTGGATATTAGGAAAAAACTTTCTCACTAGGAGAGTGGTTAAGCATTGGAATGGGTTACCTAGGGAAGTGGTGGAATCTCCATCTTTGGAGATATTTGAGGTTCAGTTAGACACTGGGATGATTTAGTGAGAGTGGTCCTGCTTTTAGCCAGGGGTTGGAGTAGATGAGCTCATGCGGTCCCTTCCAACCCTATTATTCTAATCCCATCTTATTCCATAGCATATGACATTTACATCATAAACTGTAAACATAAAATATAGTACATGCTAGTCCATATTACAGTCTTTTTAAAGACTGACACAACTATGATAAAATAACTCTTCTAAGTCAAGGTACATTTGAGTATCATAGAGCTGTTTAGAAAACTTTGATGGACCCATTTTTTTGTTAACAATACAGTTCCATCGGAAATGAAGGAACTTCAAAAATCATGTTGATTTTGCCAAATTCTGGTTTTAGAGGAAATAACACAGGCTGGGGGTGAGGGAGATTTGGAGAGTGTCAAAATATCTCATATCATCTTTTTGGAATAAAACAATTTGATTGTTTTTAAGATGCGGAAACAGACACACAAGGCCTCTAGCCCAAGGTGAGAGAGAAGCAAGGTTCATTCAGGAGTTCCATTTATAGTCATATTCAAATTGTTGAAAAAATCTGAACTTAAATTATAATTGCAAATTTAAGTCTTCACAAATACTAATGCACTGGTGTTTAAGTGCTAAGCTTCCTTTATTTATTTATTTGTTTATTTATTTATTTATTGGCGGGGTGGGGTAGGGAAGCTGAATTCCCACGGCAAGAGAAAACAAGTTTTGAAGCTTAGTTTTCATCTTTCTCTTATAGGGATATTTGAATTAAGTGGATTGACTTGTGATATACAAGAGTTCAAGCTAGATGATTTAATAGTCCTTTTAGGACTTAAACTTTATGAAACTTTTTTTTTTAAAGCCAACCATTTTAACTTTGACATATACAAGCTGCAATATCTTTTTGATTACAGTAGTCTCAAATCAAAGAAAGAAAGAAAGAAAGAAAGACCCCTGATCCTTTCTTCAAAGATAATTATTATATGGATAACACTGGGAAAAAACCCTTTACCATGTTAGTATTCACATACAGCAGCTGTATTATTTTTTTCCTAAATAATTATATTAATTGCTTTTCGTTTGCACTGCCCTTAAGAATAAAGGCCTCTTAGAGTCAGGTAAGTACCTCTTAGGAATAATGAAATGGATAAAATTATAGAAATGATCCATACATGAAAGAAGTCATTTCAGACCTGAAGTGCTAGGAATAGTTTTTACATACTGTTCAGATTATGGTGGAGCATTTAACATTCTTTATGTTCTGCAGGCCTTTCAGATTAGTTGTCACCAATGATCAAATAAAGAGTGCAGAGCTGTGAACGTCTGAAATTCTGTGCACCAGTCTACACCCAAAGGGAGAGACTATAGGCCAGAGAGACCAGGACTGAGAAACACTGGCTCCAAAGTGGAGGGCTGTGCAGCCCCAAGTCCAAGAAGAGATTTTATTTCAAGTTTATTTGTGTTTAATAAAACAGAACCCCTGCAGGGGAAATTTGTCTTGTACCCTTCGGATTGTACGGAGCTCTTAAGGGATCCCGAGAGAAAGGAAACCATGTCAGGGAGTGCCAGCACTGCCACACCAGGTCATGAGAAAGTGCTACAGAGGAGGCATGCCCTGTGATGGATCATCTTTCAGTGCCCAATCTAACTTCCACAAAATTCTTAAGAGATGGAACAGGCTCTTAAATAATTCCTGAATCCAACAAAGAGTCAATTAAAAATATTTTTTAATTACTGTACCTACATTTATTCAGTCAGATTTCCCAGTTTTAAATGTCTGAGTTGTTTGGTTGTGTATGTGCATGTCCATGTCTAATACACATATTTATTGTGTATGTGAATTCTGAATTTTTCTGTAGTAGCAGGTCTACACACTGTTTATTGTACCTTTTCCTAATATCCTCTTCCGCCATTTTTGTGTCTGAACCTCATTTGTAGGCCTTTTATTTACTGCTCCTTTGTCTCCATGTCAAATAGCCTCTTTTCCCATTTTCCTTCAAACCCTTCTTAGAACCTAGTTTTTGGAGGAGCCTTTCAATGCTGAACTGACTGCCAGGATTGCTCCCACACATCATTTCATCTGAACATTTGTCCTGTGTATTTTGTCTATTTTTGTACTTATTTTGTTATATTATAAAGTCTTCTGTTCAGGACCTTTGTGTGTTTTGTAGAATCATAGATGAATTATAGTCAGGGTTGGAAGGGACTTCAGAAGGTCATCTATTTCAAACCCAGCTCAAAGGAAGACCAACCCCAACTAAATCATCCAAGTCTGAGCTTTATCATGATGCACCTTTAAAAGCTTGCCAAGTTCCAAAGGGACGGCCATGTTAGTCTAGTAAAGCCAAAAAAAAAAAAAAAAGAGGGCCAGGGGTCTTGTGGCACTTAAAGACTAACAGATTTATTTGTCGTGTGAGCTTTCAGGTGAGAAAATCCCACTTCATCCAATGCTTTGAAGAGGGGTAATTTACAGATTGGGATGAAAATAAATGCAGGGGAGTGTAAGACATGGCCTGATCCCATGTCTTATACTCTCCTGCATTTATTTTCACCTAATTCTGTAAGTTACCCCTCTTCAAAGCGTCTGATGAAGTAGGATTTTCTCCCATGAAAGCTCACACGATAAACAGCCTAGCATGGAGTCCATACCCCTGGCCTATACATTCTTTCCACTCCTTCCTCCTACTTCAAGCATAGAGCAGCCTCTGCTGTGTTAGTGGGGAATGAGGGCAGTGGTGGTGCAAGGCACAAGTGAAGTAAGCAATTAGCCCCAAGCAGCTCAAAGGTGCTCCAATTTATCATGACCTCAAAAATACTATTCATTTTATTTATACTGGGCTTTAACAACTGTATTTGTATGTAGGGCTTTTTGCTTGTTTATTGTTTTGCCTTTTGGAAATAATGCAATCAGTATTTTTACGTGGCTCAGGGGGATCATGAATGGGCGAGCACAGTTGCTGAGTAAATGAAGTAGACAAAGGAAGGGGTATGTTTACTGACTGATATTTAGAATGTAATCCTTTTGAGGCAGGACCAAATCAGACTTCTGTGAATCACCTAGCACCATTTTTGGTTGCTATAACCCTAACAATAACAGATGCTCCTTTAATGGAATATTCTATTGTGAGTAGTTTAAATATAAAATTTAGATGTATTCAAATACTATTTTTTACACTCTTTAACAACTAACCATTAATATCCTTAATTCGAGCACTGTTACTTAATTGTGATTAGTCAGAAAAGTCACACATTAATATCTGTCTTCTGACTGGATGTGCGTTTCATTTTTTTAAATAATTCCCATATGAATGATACAATTCACTTTGAAATTTCCTTTCCATAAAGATTTGCTTAAAAGGTCAAGCTCTGAGTTACTCAAGCTTTTTTTTTCTATAATTTAATTTGAGTCTTTTCTTGCTTTAATTAACACTTAAAGTTCCTTCCACTTATTTTTTTTCTAGCAACAGATCGTTACATTCATTTACTTTCAATATATTCCAAGCCTCAGTAACCACTATGTAAGTACTGTACTTGCCAAATACTCAAGAAATAAGCCTCTTATCTTGATTTTTGCTTTGATCTATGCAGCAGTATGCAAACCTCCTTATTTTATTGCCAGTATAAAACATGTACTTTGTGGGTGGTTCAACATGGATGACTTGCACAGACAGTAAATTATCAAGTAAAAAGACTATCTGGAAGGCATATTATCTCTTTAGCAACCAAAACTAAAGCTAATACAGCTAAATAAGTGGAATGTGACACACAAGGAACTTGAAGTTAACTTTATATTTTGATCTTATTAATATTAATCAAAATAAAAATAGGCATTTCATGTTCTGGTCAGGTTCCAAAGGGGTAGCAGTGTTAGTTTAGTTCAGTAAAACAAATAAGGAGCCAGGTGGCACTTTTCAAGCCTAACAAATTTATTTATCACCTGAGCTTTCATGGGAGAGTATCCTACTTCCTGATCACTCAATCAATGAATCTAAACGACTGCTTTGATTTGCTGTAGCAGTCTGACCTGATCCTCTGATTTATACTTCTCTGCATTTATTTTCCTTCCATTCTGTAAGTTCCTCATCTTCAAGTGTCTGACAAAGTGGAATTTTTCTCCCATGAAAGCTCAGATGATAAATAAATTTGTTAGCCTTTAAAAGTGACACTAAACTCCTTGTATGTGCTGGTCAACCACTATTAACTGAGGAGAATAAATGGAAAGTAGATAATGATATCAAACAAATGTTGAAAAAATATATTTGCCCTGTTAGGCTAGTGTGAAAAAATGTTTTTGCTTTTCTGGGAAGTGAAGGAGATACCCAAATACAGAAGTGACAGATGATGTTTGCTCTTCTCAAAAATAACAATGGAGAGCCTATCAGTGATAAGAACTGGAAAGTCTTTGCTGTTTCTGAAGCATGAGATAAAGTTGTTCCCATTTCTCATCTGAGCTAGCACTCAAAAAATAGTATAGTTATAGTAGCTTAGGCAGAGGCAGTGACAGCACATGCTAACTGCCTTAGTACAAACCCAGCTAAGCCTGTGGATATACTCAGAGTGGCTTGCTCAGGCTGCCAAGACTACTGCCTATGATACCACCACTACTGTACTATTTCTAGTATGCTACCTTAGGCATCCAGTATCTTTGTGAGGTCTGAATCTCACTCCTAGCTCGCAGATATACCCCACTGATGTTTGTAATAGAAAATAATAATTAAAGATATTTCTGAATCATGAAGTGGAAGAGAGATTTGGGAGATTAGCAAGCCCTTGGATTTCCCTAGAAACATTAGTAGTATAATCAGCTATCTTTGGCTGACTCTTGAAACCATATGAATCTGAGAAAGGGAGAAAGGAACATCTGTTCTACAAACATTTCTCTTACTGTAGAGGCACCATGAGTAACAGAGTTGAAACTTGAAATAGTTGCTAAGACTTATCACAAAAGTCTGTGTAATCTGATATATGTTGTTCTCAGACGGTTTGTTGATCATAACTTATTTCCAGTATCCCAACTAGAGAGGTGGTAACAAAGTTGCACTTAAAGTGAGGATTAAGAAATATGGCTAAAAAGCAAGTTGGAAGCTCAAATCACTTATCTTAGCTTTTGTAGGTTCAGTGCTTTAGGCAGAAGAATAGTATTTGCTTTTCAGAATGTTCCGCTCATCCTTTACACTGAATCCTTTTAGAAAAGTTAGTTTCTGATAAGATTCTCCTAAGCGAGACATAGTTGCAAGTAACAGGTCATTTTTCATCCCATTTTGTATCTACCTGTCTGTGTCCACAAAAGCTTTATCCCATCTTTTGTTACTTTATTGTATCACATCTAAGAACTCTTCTGCTATTGATATTTTTCTTTTTGCTACTTTCCACCTTCTTCATCTCCTTTAGCTCAAACAGCAGATTCACTGCCTCTCTTTGAAGGTTCTCAGTTTAAAGCTAAGCAGGGACATATCTCTTCTTTAAAATTGGAGATCTGAACCCACACTGCCCTGAGTTTTGGTAGTTACTACATAAAGTAACTTCCAGGGAAGCATACATGTCAAAAATGTACAAAATATGTTCTAGAAATTTGGTGTGTGTGTGTATGTCTTTTTAGCCAGGAGGTCAGATTAGAGGATCAAATGATCTCTTCTAGCCTTTGGTATCAATAAACTCAAAAAAAAATCTCTTGCTGATTGTTAAGGAGTGGGGAAGCATATACTGATCTTGTCTTCGAAATGAATAAACAGAAACATGAAAACTGAAATTTTCCTAAAGCTTATGTCAGCGGAGGTGGCAGCCATGATGGCCATCCCACCCCACACGTAGCCCCCTGGATTATGCTGCTCTCAAGGAGAAATGTTAAGTATCGATCTCCCTGATGGGCCTCCATCTCCGGGCCATCCAGCACAAGGGGGAAGAACGTTAAGTATCAATCTCCCCTGATGGCTCTCAATCTCCTGTGTGAGTTTCTTCCTCTCTAGCTTTGTGTCAACAAGAAGGGGGGTGAGTTCCTATACCCCCTGAACAGTTTCTCGGCATCCCCGTCACCACGAAGGAGGGGTCATTGTCTGGGGTCCCAGTTTTATCATTGGTCCTGACCAGGATCCTACTCCTAATTGGCTATTTTTACTCTGGCTGGGCAAAATTCTATTAAAACCCCCTGTCTCAGCTAGCTTGTTGTTCTCCTACCCTCGGATGCTAAAGGGCACGTCGTGACCTGGTTGGACTGATCCCCCGACTGAGACAGGGAGTACCCACCCCCGAGACCCTCTTTTTCTTTGGGGTGTGCACGGATTGCCGGCTGAACGATTAAGTGCTGAGATGCTGCAGCTGGTCTGCCTCCTCGCTTTGGGTTCTACTGCGGTCCTGGGACAGGTATTATAAATCGATATAGGCCTCCTACCTTCTCTTAATCATTCTACTTGGTACCATTTATATATAGTCTGTGATTGTAGCTTCTTCACCTGAGTTTTGCATAGTTTGTGTAGTTGTTATTATTTTCTCTGTATCCTGCATAATCTTTTTATGATATAGTTGTTCAAGGTCTAGCATAGTTTTGTGTTGTTAATTTGCCAGGTGTTTTGTTAGTCATTTGTATTTTTCATCCTTCTTACTGTATAATCGTTCATTACTCTGCTTCTGCTCTAAACTGCTGGCCCCAAACTTCCCCAGTGTACACGGGGGGAGTGTGGGGGTTTATTTTTCTCTCATCTGACTTTTTTCATTCTGCCGCCCACCCTTCTTGGCTAGCAAGGAGGAATGGCTTCCAGCCATTGGTAAATACGCGTCGGGTGGGCTGGTCAGTGCCTATACCGATGTTGAGGCAGTAAAAGGCCAGAAAAGTCCTTGACTTATTATGGCCACCCTCTTGTAGGTCATTAATCCATACTGTTATTTAACTATAAGTACTTTTGTAGGTTGTAAGTGTTTTGCATAGACTTACATGCTTTATCCTGTTGTTTGGCTGGAGGTGTTTTACAGGTGCTTTATATAAACTTTCTTGCTCCACACTGTTACTTGGTTATAAGTGCTTTGCATAGGTGTTTAGCTTTATATTGTCATTTAGTTATAAGGGTTTATTTAGATTTTGCTTTATGCTATTAGTTGGTTATAAGTGTCCTATATAGATTTTTGCTTCATATTGTTAGTTGATTACAAGTATTTTTGTATAGATCTCCTTGTTTTACACTGTTAAGTGGTTAAAGGTGTTTAAGGTGTCACTATAAAAGTAGCTTTTTTGTTTACTTGAACTGGTGTCTGTCTCATTGGTGGGTGTCACCGGTCCATCCCAGTCACATCGCGAACCCGGGGTTCAACAGCTTAAACTGGCATGAAGGTCCCAGCAAGATCCACTGGTCCAGACACAGAAGTAGAGAAAACCAGGCAGGCGACTTTAGATGGGCTTGCCTCAGAATTTCTCTTCCATGGTGCTCCACTTTGTAGAATAGAATTTTTTGAGTCTCTCTGTCTCTCTCTTTCTCTCAAAAAAAAACCAAACAAACAAAAAAAAACCCCTTCATATTGTCTTAAATTAACTCAACTTGAAATTAAGAGGTTTTAAGACATTTAAATAGCACAAGGTTTATTTAGGCTAAGGTGTTTTTCTTTCATTCTCTAGCGTGTTGCAATTCTTAGGGCTTCTTCTCCAGAGCTGTGCCTACTAAGTGTGTCATTCTCTCTGTTGTGTATAAATGTAATCAAATGAATCCCTGGTGTTACATCAAGGATGACTTTGTCTTAGTGTTTCACTCTGCAGACTAAAGAGCAACCTATTCTCAGAATGTCCAGTGTAATATTATTTTGCATTTTTGGTAAGAATTTCTCTGACCTGGCTTTTGGTTCTCAGTCAACATGCTGTTGAAAACATGTATCTCAAGATTTCTCTCATTTGCCATTCAAATGATAACATCTTCTCCTGCACCAACAATGAAGGGCAAAAATAGTTATTCCATTAGACAAGAACTCATGAAAAATTAGTTCTAATGCTTACATCGGCATCAAACCACAAATGGCAGTGTAGCCACTATTGTATTGTAGTAACCTTGCTTTATACAGTGAAGGTCATCACTATAATGCCAAATGCATCAACAATCTAGTTATTCCTATTAAAATCTTATTTTTGATGTGAGGTTCTTTGATCCTCAGCCTGTATACTTTCTCTGTAAAACAAAGTCAGGAAATGAATGGGTGTGGAGGAAAAAGCATCCACCATTTAGTGCTCTTCAGCTCTTAAAGCTGATACCTTTTGTAATACCCTGGTGGCTATCAGCCCTTGCATAGGTAACACAAGGTCAGGAAAGAGGTTGCCAATCCTGCACCAACTGAGGTTTTCACTTTTCAGTGTGAGGATCCACAGTAGAAACCAATTCTGTGGGATGGGTTGTAAAATTCAAGGCACCTCTCTTTCCCCAGCTCTTTTGCAGACTTCAGAATGGATGTTTCTACATGCCAAGTTGGAGGAGTAAAATCTAATTCAAGGAGACATGTGCGCTCTGACTGAGCTAGCATGCTAAAACCTGAGTGTAATTGTGGCCGTATGAATTGTGGGAGGGACTAGCAGCCCAAAGTACATGCCTACAGTCTTGGATGGGTATGTATTCAGGTGACTAGCTCCTCCTGTATTCACTCTGCTATAGGTACACTTTATACTTAGTATCCTAGTTAGATCAGAGCTAACACAGCTAAGTCTTCTCAATGTGTAATTTACACCTCCACCTTGGTGTGCAGGGGTGCTGTGCTCAATTATAGGGCAGGAAATGCTCACCCCATTCTTCTAAGCCTAATGAAATGAATGGAAGTCAATTAATTGAATCCAGGGGCTTTGGTCCAAGACTTTAGTGACTAAACCAGAGAAAGAAGATAGATTTGGGATAGGGACTGAATAAAAAAACAGGGTCATACCCTAAGTCTTTTTCTGAAATGGCTCATAAAACAAGACCAAACCACCAAAGTCTATAATTTGTGCTCTATGATGTGTCTTCACATACAAATATCTCTAAATACTTTTGGTAGTGATTGATCATAATGTAGCCCTCTTAATAGAAAATATGTCATATATATTCCAACGTGATATAAGCCATCATGCACCAGCAATGCCCCTCTGCCTTATGCATTGGCCAAACTGGACTGTGTCTGTGCAAAAGAATTAATGGACAGAAATCAAGAATGGTAACATTCACAAAACAGTAAAGGAACATTTCAGTCTCCCAGGACCTTCTTTAACAGACATGAAAATTACAATACTTCAGCAAAAAAAACTTGAAAACCAGACTCCAACATGAAACTGCAGAGGTAGAATTCACATGCAAATCTGACACCATCATCTTATTTCTGAATAGAGACTTTGAATGGCTAATTCATTATATCAGGTAATTTGACCCTTTTTAACATTAACACCTTCTCATTTATTGTTTGTTAAGGCCACGTGGGCATTGTTTGAATCAAAATAACTTGTCTGATTTGCTAAAACAGACTTGAAAACTGCCTTATGACTCAGCCTTCTCCTCATGTAACATTGAAGTTTCCATTTCATGCATCTGATGAAGTGGTATTGTACTCACAGAAGCTTATGAGTGAAATAAATTTGTTAGTCCTTAAAAGTGCCATGGGACTCCTGATTTTTTTTTTTTTTTTTTAGTTTCGTCTGCTTTATAAACTATTGTGTTTGCGTGTGCTTGAGACTAATAAGGCAGACTACCTGAGTAAAGGCATTCTGGTAGGAGTGCTGGAGATAACTCAGAGGAAAGGCTCTGACTAAAAGCACTTTATTTTGACTTGTCTATGCCAACAATGTTGCAGATGGAGGTACTACATCTCCCTTGGTTTTGTTTTGATAGCACTTCACAGAGAGTAAAGATACAAGTTTGGGGCACCCAAGGTAGAACCCTGCATGGATACAAATAAGTGGATCCATATCTGACTTGCATCCACAAGAAATGGTCCACAGATATCTGTGTTTTATCCGCGGATGCAAATATAATGCAGATATCCGTGGATATCCGCATATTTGCAGGGTTATAGCTCTGTGCAGATAAAAATATGTGGATCCATATCTGATTTGCATCTGCATGAAATGGTCCATGGATATCCATGATGTATCCATGGATGTGGAGATAAGGTGAATATCTGAGGATATCCGTGGATTTGCAGGGCTCTAACCCGAGGTAACACTGGCAATGCTGGGTATGACCTTTCACTCCTCTGTTCATGTATTTTTGTTTTTTAACAGTATTCCAAAAAGAAACACCTTATGTTGTTATCCTGGATTATGGGTCCATGTGACTTCTTTTTCACCCAGAAATTTACCCTTGCTATTCCCACTCCAGCAGTGAAACCTGCTTCATTCAGTTTATTGAAAGTCACTTTTGATAGGTTTTTAAAAACAAAGTGGACCCCTGTGGTCATCTAGTCTGATCTCCTGCATGACAAAGGTCTCAGAATTTATTTAGCCTTACAGTGAATTTCGTTCTCATTGTGGAGAATGGTATTCTTCCCAAACATTACTGACCCCCAATAACTTAAAGATGACAAACACAGCAGAGTGTTTTGTTTTGTTTTTCCCCTAAATTTGAACCTTCCTTCTCTCCCTACCAGAAGACTTCTTCCATTGTGAGTTCTACTACAGCCTATGCTTGTAAAACCGGTGTTCAGCATAAGTGAGTCTAGACAAAGTTTGGGCTTGTTACCCTTTGACCTGAGGGCTTAGCCAATATATGTATATTTTTTTGAGGAGAAGCTTATGGATCTAAGCATTTGTTTGTTGCAATACTGTTCATTTACAATGAATGATCTGTTTCCCTCCACATAGCAGAAATCCAATAGAAGGTAGTTTCTTCTGTCTCATTTCCAAGTCCCTTTCTAGCCAGCATACTGTCCAAAGGGTTCTCCCTCTTGTATTTCTCATAAAGCTGTTCACCAGTCATTGGCTGTCTGTCTCATTCATGTTTTTTCTCCTTCTCTGTGTTCCCTGAGTTCTTTGTCCACCGACAAACACATTACTAAAGAATACTCACCCTCCTGCTGGTGCATGTAGTCCTCAATGAAACCCTTCCCCATATAGCTCAACTTCTGACCAGACTTGCAGGTAGTATGTGTGGATTTTTTGAGAGAAGCTCCTGTGGTTTTAGCTGTCTTGTTTCAAAAAGGAGCTTAATTGTAAGAAGTAGTTATCCTGGATGAAGGGAACCTATCATGCCAACCAGCTTGATGAAGTTTCACATCCTCCATTATAACAATAAAAAACTTGACTCCGCTCAGTTACCAGTTATAAGATTTGTAGATCCCTGTGCAGATGCAAAAATATGGATTTGCTTCTGCTCAGTGACAGTATATATCTGTTCCGTGATCCATGTGTCATGTTTTATCTATACCTGTAACCGCCTCCACAACCAAGCTTGGGCTCACAGTCAGCATTTCAGCCTTTGATTGGCTCATTTCCCACATGAGGCCTGCCCAATTCTTCCTTTTTGTTGTTTGCAGTTTGAACGCTGTGCTCTTAATCAGATTTCCTTGGCTACCAATGAAATCTCTGATTGACAGCATGGCATGTGAACTGCAAACAAGAAAAAGAAGAAGTAGGCAGGCTAGTCATGGGGAATGAGCCAATCAAAGGCCAGCATGTTGACTGACAGTAAATGGTGGTTCCCCAAGCCCCAGTGTGCTGTGACTGAGACACTGATTGGCTGGCAGACCACAATCAGAGCTGAGCTAGAATTGGTTGGAGTACTTCCTTGTTCCCCTGTGTGCTGCTGACACAGATCATAGCAGCAGCTGCAATGATGGATCATACCCTGAGAAGAAAAAAATACAATCCACATCTGGGGGTCAATCAACTGCAATGGGTCTGCAGTTATGCTCACTTACATCTGCAGATGTGAATACCTGCAGATCTGCAGCGGATACCCACAGATAATGCAGGGCTCAAAAATCTGAAGAAAAAAAAAGATTCAGCAATGCGTACTCTATGCAACAAAAGGCAATAGACAGTCCTTTATTTTAAACATCGGACACATTTATTATTCCCATTTCATATCACCTGTAATTAGTTGTAGCTTACATCTGTCTTACATACTTTTAAAGAAAAATTCTTTTTTGTAAATACAAAATTATATGTGATTGAGGACATGCATCTTAATAAACCAGTAGGGTATACATATGAAGTGAAATGTGGCTATGTACTGAAATATCTGAGAAATAAAAGATTCTGCAAGCTTTTATGCACTGTTTCTAATGCCTTCTTTACTCCTTTCTGGTAGTTTTCATCATTTATGCATAAAGTACGTAGTTTATCTCTTCCCATTTTAATTAAAAATTAATTCTGTTTTCATTTTTATGGGAACGGAAGTTACTAAGATGAAGGTGCTATATAGAAGACTCCTGCATTCCAGTGTTTTTCTGACATGATTATCCATATGAATTGCCACACAGAAATGCAGCTACTACATCATTCGAATGAACAAAAATAGAAACAACAATCCAACACCAAATTTTTCTATTGTTCTCCTTAATAGGCAGGAAACAGTTTTCCCAATTCATGAGATTCTTTGAATTTCGATAATTTGTCTCATACAGATTCCGGATGAAAGTCAAAATCTCAATGTTTTGCAAATTAATAATCTGAAAAAAAAAAGATAAAATGAAATGTTTCCATTTATTGGAAATATTTAAATTTTGACCTTTTTAGTGGATTTCAAAATATGAAACCAAACAGTTGAAACTTTTCATCTCTAACATGTCAATGTCCTATTTTGAGAAGTGTGAAACTTTTTTCAACACTTTTTTAGTGATATGGGAGATGTCTTATTGAGGTGGGACAGTTTCCTGCAAACTGCTTAGTTGTCAATGAATCAGTACAAGCTGGATAAGGAAGTGGGGAGAAATGTGTGTTGAAAACTCTGAACTAGCTCTGCTACCTTGGCATTCCATACTGAACATAGCCCTCCTTATTCTAAGTATGGGGGTGGAGGGAGGGGGACAGCTAGCATGGCAGATGGCAAAGTCACCATCACCAGCTTTGGTCCTCGGCAGAGGGGGGAACTTTCTCTAGTTGATTTTACAGCTGCTGTTCACTACTTACAGAGTGCAAAATGGCCTCAGTGAATCAGAGTATCCAGCCCTTTAAATTCAGTGTTACAGAAATGGAAATACCCCTCACTACCTCAGTATTTTCTAGGCAGTCTACTAGATAAACATTTGTGCTATATAAGTTGAGACTGTGCCAAATGCGGATGGCAGAAACCAGGAAATGATATGAGGTTTCAGGCAAGGAGCTTCTTACGTTCATTTTCACATGGCCCATGTTCTACAAGGTTGAACATTGTATTAATTGTCCTTCAGGTGGGTGTGAGATTTATGGTGAAAGTAGTTTCATCTTAATTTACTTTTTTGCTTGAAGTGAAAACATGATTTTTTCACAGGGTTCTGCTGTAGTAGACTCTTTCATGTAGCTCTCAGCTTAAATTGTACTGGAAAATGGTGCAGCTCTAACAAGCATGAAGAGAAAGTGAGATTCTATTGTCACTTTCATGAACAATCCAACTCCAATTAAATATATAGACTAAAGGAAAAATAATGTTTAGAACTAGTGCTTTTTGCAGAGTGACTGGGGTGTGAACATTGAGGCCTACTGATCAAAGTAGAGCTGGGAAACAGATCCAATTCATGGCAGGTCCAAAGTCAGAAACCTGTAACCAGCCCAGTAATTTGACTCAGAACCAGGAACCAATTTCAATGGTCAGAGCCAGAGTCAAGAACCAGCATTTGGGTAAGAGTCAAAACCAGGAGCAAGCTACCATAGTTAAGGATTGAGTAGAAACAGGAAAGGAATAAGATTGGAGAAGAAGAAATAAGGGGGATTGCAGTTGAGAATTTGCTGAGCAGCCAAAGAATTGTTGCCAGGCTAAAAGCCAGCTAGCCACCCCTCCTAATCAATCAGGTAGTCTGCTCAAGGCCAGCTGTGCTCTTTTGAGTTACCTGAAGACTGACTGCAGCAGGTGCTGAACCCTGGCAGTTTTTTTAACATTGCATCTAGCTGTGATTTGAAATGGATCAACATGCTTCAACAACTAGGAAGCCAAATCTACAAGGCAGTGGGGTGGGAGAAGGTATTGAAGGGAGCTGGTGAAGGAAATAGAGCGTTATGGAGGCCGGAGTCACATTAAGGTACACAAATTTGTCTTTGTTTTGATGCTTGATTTTAGCATATGGGACCTAGTTTTCTACTTTGAATATTTTATGGACTCATTTTTGATAACTGTGCCTTGCTGAATCTCTTACTGTATTCAGGCAACAATCATTACTGTAGGCAGCAACCATTAACATCTGGTAGCTACATATATCTCAAAATGAGCCATTAGGAAAATAAAGATTGAAACCCTGAATATACTTGTCCAGAAAGGTTTAAATTTACAGGTTCATAGCCAGTTCTTGCAAGTAAAGAAATGGAGAAGAAGAAATGACAGAATTTGTTGATTAATATAACATAGTTGCCATAGCTGGGATATTACCAAACAATGGATTCAAGTATGTAAACTTGGAAAAATAAATGTCTGCTTAAAGCTTTAAAACATATACTCTATAAAATACTGTGGTTAGGTTGCTTCATTAAAATGAGGTCTGTTCCTTGTCGCTTTCTTTTAACTTTGGAAAAGTTGCTAAGTGTCAAAAGTAAGTGTGCCACTTGCTTTTTTGCAGTTCTGTAACTTTTCCAGATTTGAGATAATGGGGGGGGGGTATCTATGTTTGTAGGGGGGGAGGAGTGGAGAGGAAAAAGTTCTGTTTAAAAAAAATCAACATTGTTCTATTTGATAGAGTGGAAATAAACTGGAGGAAAAAGAGAAATAATGAGATTTTGAAAAAGTGGGTTTCTTAAAACAGAAAGGAAGTGAACTCTAAAAAAAAATCCAGCTCCATGAAAACACTCAAATAGGAACTTTGTTCACTTTCAGGAAAAAATAGGTTGCCATGTAGAAGTACTCTTACATCTACAGCTACTTAGCATTCATATATTACTACTTAATCCAGAGCAATGTTAACTGCAGTGACTTTAAAAAATTAGGGACTTGAGCTGCAATGTGTGACTCTAAGTTTGGATTAGAAAACTCTAAGAATTGGCTTAGAACTAATCACTCAGAAGGGTTTAAAGAGGGAAGTTAGGGATACTGAACAACTTCTTTTCTCTCTCTCGTTAATCTGTGGCCACATGAGTGAATAGAATTCTGGAGAAACTATGCATGACTTCAAATCCCTGTTTGTATGTACTCTGTCATCTTAAAAGAAAGTTGTTGCAAAAGTATACCTATATTCTTTCAATTAGGAAAATGTGGTCATAGTAATATCATAGGCTATGTCTACACTGCATGGCATTTTAAAAAAAAATATTTTGAGATGTATTCAAAAGAACTATCTCAAAAAAACTTTTTTCAAAAATGCTATTTCAGGAGAACGGTTTGGGGATGGCTCCTTGTCTCGAAATGCTGCGGCTTTATTTTCAAAAGTGAAAGTCTACACTGGATTTTCTTTTTTCAAAAAAAAACAGCCAGGGTTTTTTGAAAAAAAGCCCTTTGCCACATCTGGCAATGGCCATTTTCAAAAAAGCTGTTCAAAAAAGGCTTTTTTTCCTGAAAGGTAGCCAGGTTTAGCATTGGCGAAACAGCTAAACCTGACAGCTATTTCAAAAGAGGTTTTTTGAAAAAAAGCCATTGCCAGACAGAACAAAGGCTTTTTTTTTTCAAAAAACCCTGCCTATCTTTTTTTTCAAAAAAGAAAGTCCCATGTAGACTTTCACTTTTTTTTGGGGGGGGGGGGGAAGCTGCAGTATTTCGGGACAAGGAGCCATCCCCAAAATGTTTTCCTGAAATAGCATTTTTGAAAAATGTTGTTTTTTATTTTGAATATATTTCAAAATATTTTTTTCGAAAATGCTGTCCAATGTAGATGCAGCCATAGTGTTGGTTTGTTTTTTTAACTTCTTTCTTCCTAATGAAGCACAAGAAGAAATTGAATGTTTTTGCTTAGAATCATTTTATTTGAAATCATGATTTTAATATTTTCCATATGAAAATAGTAGTCCAAAATTCTTTAAAAAGAGCTATACTTTCACTTATTTTTTTAAATTTCATTAAAATTAGAGGAGTCCTATGGCACATTAGAGATTAATAAGTTTATTTGGGCATAAGCTTTCATGGGTAGAACCCACTTAATCAAATGCCTGAAGTAGAAACAAACCCTAACAGAAAGAAATTTCCACTTTGTGCATCTGACGAAGTGGGTTCTAGCCCATGAAAGCTTATGCCTAGATGAATTTTAGTCTTTAAGGTGCTACAGGATTCCTTGTTTTGCTGAAAAAGACTAACGTGACTGGCTACTGCTCTAGAATTAATATTAAACTGCTGCCAAGTTTAGACACTGAATATTATGTATACTTTTATTTTGAAATCTTTTCATACATCTTAAGATGTTTCTTTAAAGTAAATAAAAGAAAAGGCCAGCATGGAGTAGAAGACCTAAAAGAAAACTTAAAACATTAATTCAGTATTTCATTGGGTTATAAATAAAATGTCTTTATTTATAAGTATCACTAGCATAAGTCTAAAAGCTTTCTTAAAAGTCCCTGATGGCTTGTCATTTATACAGTCAGAAGTTTAATGCAAGAAAGTGCCATAGTAGCACATTTTAACAGGGAAAGGAGAAAAAGCCTAGATGCAAAATATGCATAACAGAGATTTTTTTCCCCACTGCCTGAAAACTTATATTCATGACTAAATTAGTTTCTTACAAACTATGCACTGCATTTTTTGAAGCTAGTAATGTGATCTACACCACTGTTGATTTGTTACAAAGTCCAATTGTTTTGTGATAGACTTATACTTTGGCTTCCTCTTTAAAAGATAATTGAAACCTTTTTTCCCTTAAAAATCTGCTTTTTCCAATTAAGGGAATTTTATCTTAAGTACTTGATTCAAAATACTGTTTCTTTATATACAGGAAGATATATAAATAGCCAACCAGCTAAAATAATCTCTAATACCCATGCTGCAAACAAAATAATCTGAACCTCTTTTTGAATAGAAAACATACAAGTCTGCTTTGTTGCACAAAAAAAAAACCAAAAAAAAACAAAAAACAAAAAAAAAACCCACTTTATCCCCACTTACCTCTTCTTATGCTGTTTATAATAAGCTGGAACCTTCATTTTTTTCTATAATTAAGAAGGAAAACAAATGGGAAATAATTTATTAAGTCCAGAAATTAGCGCAGTTTAAAACCCTTAAAAGGCATTGCTACGTTTTGAAAGAGATTGCTGGCATAAGAGATGGAGTCATTTTGGGCTGAGGACTAAGTCTGTGACACCACTGATGAGAGGCCTTGGTGTCAGGTGAGAGAGGGACCCTACTATTCCCCACCCATGCATGATTTTTGCCCTGCAGATATGGAAAATGGACTACTGAGCTCTTATCACAGTTGAAATTCTTTCTCCTTCCCAGTAGACACACCATCTATTGCATGCTAGGACATGCAGGGCCCATTTGGTGAGGGGTAGGTGCCTTACATCCAGTTGAGCAACGAAGGTGTCAAAAGTATTAACTGGAGTAAGAGAAAAGTCCTCCCTGACCTGCTGTAACTGCTAGAGCAGACAGAGGTGAAGAAAAGGATCTTCTGATGTTTCATTTAAAAGCAGCCATTAATGGGGGTGGGATGATTGTGTTCTGACTGTAAACAGAACTTCTGTTTTGAAGACATTGTGCTTCCTTTTTTGTTGACCAGCATTGTCATACAGCATGTTAAGACTGCTAAGCGCAGCTGTTTGCTTGCTCTCTCTCGTGCAGCTGCTTGCTGATTCAGCAGACCTCAGTGAGAGACTAGCAGACTTGGTTTTGTGGTGAAGGTGCTTGACCAGGTTTTTTTGTCAATGAAGCATGCTACTTGCATACTAACTCAGGTACGCCCATAACAAGAAAAAGGCTCAGTCAGTGCACCAGAATCTTGTCCCCCTCTACTGATAGAAAAATGCCCCTTGTATGACTACTTTTTGTATTTGCTGATACAAACAAGTTACATATTATTATGATGTTGGTTACTGCTCTTATCCTTGTATATGCTAGTCAGAACAAAGCATCATCCATTATCCTGTCATTCCCTCCTTATCTCATGAGGACTAGAGGTGTTTTTTACCATTTTTCCTGACTGTGTTTACATAGCTACCTGAGAGATCTGTGGTTTTTTTTTTTTAATGGTTCTTTTTGCAAAGGAGAGAGCTTATTTGGCTAGCTGAAACCTGTTGTGTTGCTATTTTGCTAAGCCTAGGCCTACTTTGGTTCACACCCTTTGGTTTGCATATTTGCAAAGGCCTAAAGTAGGAATTAGCTACCCTGAAACAACAGGGCATTGCAGTGAGCTGGCACTGTCAGCCATCGCTGGATCTTCTGAAGTTACCCAGTTGTGCAAACTGTCACTTTTAAGCTAGTTCTTGGTTTTTTTTTCCCCCAGGCATGTATACCACATCTGGATTTGCACTGCTATAAACTTATTCTTCCTTGTAGATTCCCTTAGCTGCTCACTCAAGACAGCAAATAATACAGTATCTGTGTGTGCTTTGATGTGTAGATATGTTAATAGTGCAAATCAGGGGGTAGCTTCATATACAAATAGATACTTTGGGGATGAGACAAAAGTCTGAGAGAGAGGCATGGTTGTCCCCTGGTGGTGGTTCTACTTTATAACAGGTTCACTGCTTGCACTAGTGAAAATGGGTTTGGCTAAGATTGCCACCAACTGATACCAAGGAAAGAATCTTCAAAAAGTGCAATATCTTCCATTAATTTTATAAAAGAATCTTTTTCTTTTCCCCTTTGAAAAACTTCACACTATTCTTCTTTGTATATTTTCCTTTCCATGATGTGGTGGTCAATGTTAGGGATGAAATTGGTTCAGAGGGATTCTGCTGTGATACTGGACTGTTGTCATAACATATAACACCTGCTGCAAGTTCTTTAACCCTCTTCTTCCCCCCCTCCATCAGTATAACTTGATCTCTAAACACTGTGTTCAGTAACAGAAGAAGAGAGAAGCATCCAGAGCTGTGACTGCTGGTGTACATAGACTTGACTTGACTTGACTTGACTTTTGGGATGGCAGCCAGATAATACTATTACAGTTTAGAAGTAGTTCTTCCAAAAGTCTTTTCCCTAGGTAACAGTGGCCAGAACAGAAATCATGCTTCTCTAAATCAGGTTTTATTGCTGAAGCAGAAGAAATTGGAATTTTCTCTCTGGTAACCTGTTCTTTCTTGATTTGAGATTAATAGCATCTTGTTGTGGGTTGCCAAAACGATGCTGATCTATACAAAACATATACATGGGACATGTGGAAAATTACTTTGATAACAACATAAATACACCTTAATGAAGCTTTAGTTTAACTTATTGATTATTCCTTATCACTGCTGTGCTGTAATTAACCACAGTGATCGTAATTGGATCAGAATTGTGAAGTTAACATACTCCATTTGATTTTTTTAAATTAGAAAATAGGTCTTTGCAAAACAAAATCATTGTCCATCAGTGGACCAAAATTTGTTTGAATTATTTGAAATGCCACTTAAAAATGCATGTATGTATTTATTTTAGGAGACACAGGTAGCATTTTGGAACCTAAAATGGTTTCTTGTTTGAGTTTAGTAGCAAGGAATTTGATGAATGCTTATCCTCCCTTATGGCAATGGGAAATTCTTAGAGATTCTGAGGAACGTGTGATACATTAGCCAATAGCTAAAGGTGTTGCAAAGTAGTCAAAATAGCTTATTTAAACATGCTACTCATAAGGTCTTTCACTTAAAAAGGCAAATTAAAACATAAAGATGGTTTCTGCACCAATCTTCATAACACTAAGCGATCACTAGTTAAATCTTCCATTGAAAACTAGCAGGGGAAAAAATCCTACTGTATTTTCCCAAATATTGTTCTTCAAGCCAACACCATGCCTCCAGAAACTAAAAGGTGGCCATTGCCCCATGAACTGAGACTCAGCATATTCAGGCTGTTTTGAACTAAGCACTTTCCAAAATGCATGTTTACACTGCAAAATCTAAATTAGCATATCCTAGTGTAATTGCAACAGAAGCAAACAGCCAATGGTGGCATATAAATGAAAGGTACTACATACTCCCCTTAACCACTCTATCATCATCCTGTAAAAAAGCTGCATTTCTGTTTTCCAGAAACAAAAAATATAGATGCAAAATATTAGGGGTGTGTGTGTGTGTGTGTGTCTATATATAAATATAAATAAAACAAAATTCTTCTGGTAACAAAACTATGGAGGGCATTGTCAGTAGCCTGGAAACATAAGCTAGTAAAATCTCTTTGCATGGACAAAACTATGGAGGGCATTGTCAGTAGCCTGGAAACATAAGCTAGTAAAATCTCTTTGCATGGGAAAGTTAGTGCTAGGAAGGTAAAGGAAATGTCATCTAATATGTAAAAATCTATAAAATCATAATTTCAGTAGTGTCATGCTCTGTGGCATGGCTGAGGGGAGTCTTGCTGCCTACCCCTCTAGAGCCACATCCTCCAGGTGGTGGTAGTTTTAATAACACAGTGTTGTTGGAATGGGGTTGAGTTGGGTGTCATTCCAAAGCTTTGTCTTCCATGAATTCAGTGGTACTAACCATGACAAACTTAGAATGCATATGTAGGTATACATTGAAGAAAGTGTTTAAAATAAAAAAAACTTTCTCAATTATTCATTAACACAGGAATGAATTGCTTACATAAAAGCAAAGGACATTGATCTTTGGTATTCTGAAGGAAGTTATACTTGCCCTGTTCAACTGAAAACAAATTCAACAGTCATCTTTATCTAAAGCATCACTGCTAGATGCACAGACTAATCCTTATATGCTGCGCTCACACACCTCTTTATGAGGCAGGCTGCTAGACAAACATTTGTAAGATGGTTAGCATCTGGTTTTGCACACTAATATTAGAACAGCTGAAAGATTGAGCATGGCATTTCACCCACAGTTGTATCAGTCCATCTTCCAAGAGCCATCTGGGTCTAATAGGGAAGTGTTTTGGATATGCTCAATCACCCTGGATCCACTCTCTTGCTTAACAATTTGTCCTCTTAATAAAAGGTATAAATGCACACGTAAGTGAAAAAATTGCCACTAATCTGCTTATTAAAAACATCCACCAACATAACTCTGCTTGTGTCATAATTCTGGCATTCAAATGAAAAACTCAGCATATTAATGCTTCCAGTACATTTATGACCTCATTAGTAACTGTCTCAATATTCTGAGCACTTTCAAAGTAAGGATCGTCTTTGGAGGCCGAATCAAATATCTTACAGTAAAACAATATGGCTGTTCCAGTCAATGCCATCCTGAAAGATCATGGAACCCTGGTGTGTGTGGTGGCTTTTGATAGTCTGAGTGTTAGGAACTTGTATCTGAGGGACATATAGAATTTCTGTTCCCCTAATAGCAGACACAAAAACAATCTTGCAGGAGATGTGGGATGAAGTGTCTCAACAAGCACTAGAACATCAGGTGTTTGCATAAAATGCAGGAGGCTAGTAGCAAGCTCCTCTCTCTCTCTGGCACTGATGGCCTGCAAAGTAATTTTAGCATAATCCTCCTCATGAGAATAATGACGGAACTAAACAGTATAAAGCAACAGCTTTACTAGGCTATGCAGGGACCAAGTTCTTTGAGTAGTTCTCACAGTGAAGTATTTTTCCAGTAAGGTATGCAGTTAACTTGTCCTTCGTTTGACTGGGACAGTAGCTGCTTCTCTTTGACATTAGAGATGTTTATCAAATCAATGATTTTGTGTTGGACAGAGCAATACTATGGAGTCTCTTTTTGTTGTTTCCTGGAAATATTGTTCAACTGATACTTCCTCATACATGTCAAATATGAGAAGGAGTTCATCATAGTCTCTTTTTCTATGCAGACGCCTAATCAAATGTTAAGTCAAGTCTCTACAGGTGTTTATCATTTCTGATTAGTTGAGCTTGTAACTCAGCTATGCCATATATGATTGCTACACTGAAAAGCTTCTGCTGGCATAAGGTCCTGGTCAGCCTGTTGGCTTATGAAGGCCCTGCAAGCTGTGTATTACTTTGCTTTTTGTCTGGCCCATGCACAGCAGTCTGCTGCATTTGAATGTGACTAGGGTTACCATAGAAAATGTGTACTTTGCCAAAGTCTCGTATATATCAACATTCTGCTGAGACCCAGACATGAGCAGGAGATGAAAATACAATAACCCATTAGTGATTAGCTCTGTAGTAGTCTCTGCCATCTTCACTGTGACTTTTTACTTGGCACTGCAGCACAGTTAGTCTGTTAATTTTGATTGGAACCCATAGATTGATGGAGCTGTGGATAATTCTTTGACGTTTCAAAGGCTTCATAGAAGTTATGACTAAAGATTCCATTTGGCTGATATCTTTAGCTGTCTCATAACTGATGACTGTTTTGAGATATTAATGAGCTCTGGGTCCATAATATGTTAATGGTTTGCAAGACTGAAACTTGCATATCTTATATGAATTAGTTGCCAGTGTGAGTAAGTTTATCCTGTTGCTTTAAAATTGCCCATTTCTGGCTTTTAATAGCAACTAATGCATCTAGATGGGTCTTGGTAAATTTTTAGGCATGTCATGCCTGCCATGCTTAATATTTAATTTGATATTTGATTGAGTTCTGGAAAACCTGGGAAAGAGTATTTGGGTACTTGGTGTATATCACTGCAAATAACAGAGTTCTTCAGAATTAGAATCAGTGATCCACACAGATCATGATGTATTCTTAGCTGCAGTCAAGACCACAGTTTAATTGCATGGGTACTGCATGTTTGAACATCTGTGCTGAAGTATAAATAAAAATGTTGCTGTTAAAACATTTTTCTTTAAATGTTATCCAGAAAATTGTTCTTGGTTTCTCCCATTTGGTGCCATTGTGTTAAGGGGCATTGGGAGAGCTTTTGAATTATACCCAATTTGATCCATTTCCAACAACAGAACTGCATTACAACTAAATGATTTCTTTGTTTTGGTCTTCACTGTGAAGTTGGGTGGTAATTGGATATGTTCAGAAGCTGAAATAAAGAAGGAACAAGTTAAAAATTACTTAGACAAGTTAGATGCCTTAAAGTCACAAGGGCCTGGTGATATGCACCCTAGATTACTCAAGGAGCTGGCACAGGAGATATCTGAGCCATTGGCTATTACCTTTGAAAAATGATGGAAGACTGGAGATGTCCCAGAGGACTCAAAAAGAGCAAATATAGTGTCCATCTATACACAGGGAAATAAGGACAGCCCAGGGGATTATAGACCAGTCAGTTTAACCTCTGTACCAGGAAAAATAATGGCGCAAATAATTAATGAATCAATTAGCAAACACCTAGAAGAGAATAAGGGGGTAAGTATTAGTCAGCATGGACTTGTCAAGAACAAATCATGTCAAACCAAACTGATAGCTTTCTATGACAGGTAACAAGCCTTGTGGATAGAGAGGAAGCAGTAGTTATTGTATATCTAGACTTTAGTAAGGCTTTTTTTTAATATGGTTTCGCATCATTTTCTCATTAACAAACTAAAGAGTACAATCTAGGTGGAGCTACTATAAGATAACTACTTTCTGGGAGTGGTTATCAACAGTTCACAGTCATGCTGGAAGGGTGGTATGAGCAGGGTATGACCAGGGTTCTGGGTCTGGTTCTGATCAATATTTTCAGCAATGATTTAGATGATGGTATTGACAGTACACAGCAAGCTGGGAGGGATTGCAAGTGCTTTGGAGGATAGGATCACAATTCAAAATAATTTGGACAAACTGAGGAAATGGTCTGAGGTAAATAGGATGAAATTCAATAAAGACAAATGAAAAGTACTCCATTTAAGAAACAATAATCAATTTCACACATACAAAATGGGCAATGCACTCTTTCCTAAGCAGTCTGTGGAAAAGGATCTGTGTGTCATAGTGGACCACAAGCTAAATATGAATCAACAGTGTAACACTGTTCTCCCCCCGCCCCAAAGCCCACACAATTCTGTGATGTATAAACAGGAATATTCTAAGTAAAACATGAGAAGTAATTCTTTTTATCTACTCCATGCTGATTAGGAGTATTGTGTCCAGTTTTGGACACCTCATTTCAGGAAAGGTGTGGAGAAATTGGAGAAAGTGTGATGAAGAGCAACGAAAAATGACTGAAGGTCTGGAAGAAAAACAGTCCTGTGGCCCCTTAAAGACTACCAAATTTCTTCAGGCATAAGCGTTTGTGGGCTGCAACCCACTTCATCAGATGCATGAAGTGGAAACTGCATTTAGGATGTATGTATACACTTGCAAGGGTGAGAAATATTACAATGGGGAGGGAGAGTGCTAACAAAGTCAATTCAGTTAGGGTAGATGAGGCCCATTCACACCCGTGGATTAGCATGTGAGAGTGTGGGAACATGGACAATTACATCATGTAGTGAGAGAACCATTCCAAGTCCCTGTTCAGACCGAGTTCAATTGTGTCAAGTTGACATATGAGTTTCAGCTGGGCAGTTTAATGCTGAAGTATGTTTTTTAAGTTCTTTTGTTGAAGCATGATAACTTTCAGGTCTGGAATACCTGACTTACAAGGAAAGATTGAAAGAACTGGGTTTGTTTAGCCTTGAAAAGAGGAAACTGGGGGGGGGGCATGATAAGTTTTCAAATACCTAAAAGGTGGTGAGGAGGAGGAGGAAGAAATACACTTCTCTGAAGTGCTGATGATATGACAAGAAGCAATCAGCTTAAATTACAGTGAGGCAAGTTTAGGTTGGACATTAGGAAAAAAATTTCTAGCCATCAGGGTGATTAACCACTGGAATAAATTGCCTCGAGGTGGTGGATCCATCATTGGACATTTTTAGGAGCAGGTTAGACAAGCACCTGTCAGGGATGGTTTAAGAGGGCACATTATTCTGCCATAAGTGCAGGGGACTGGATTCAATGACCTGTCATGGTCCATTTCAGTTTCTATGATTATCAAAAATTCCAGCAACTGGAAGACATGGAACAGAGAGAAGGAATGGACACTGCACTGAAATTATTTTTTATTTTTAGAAACAAAAATCCCCTTATCTTTCTATTGCTAACTTGCCTATGGAATAGCACATGATTCTACTTCCAGAGACTACAGTGAGACCTTTAGATCTCTGTGCATAACAAGGAACTTTTAAGAAAAATTAGCTGTGAGAAACATAGACTATGTCTACACTGACAGCAGCAAAGTTGCCACTGTCAGGTCACTTCTTCCCCTTCTTCCAACCCCCTGGATTTGCTGAGTGGTCAGTTAAGAAGCATTTTCCAATAATACAGAACATTGAATACATCATACTAAAGGGGAATTAGGAAGTTGACAGTCATTGCACAAGCTGTTTAGAATAGTTTGCTTAACTCCTGTAGACTGCTGCTGAATTTTGCCGGCAATGTAGCCTGACCCACAGACAGGCTTAGTCTGTTGTAGTGCTACAATAACTGGTTCAAAAAATGATGTGGCATTCACACCCTTGAGAAAAATCCCAGAGTGTCTTTGACATTGACATCACAGCTGACATGATGTTTCCCTAAAGTTGGCAGACCCAGCTCCCACAGATCTACCATAGTTCTTAATGGCATAGATCTGCTATATTAGCTGCTTCACAACCACCCTTTTGCAGGTTTCTCCCTGCATCCCAGCACTCTACAGCAGCTGTAACAGCCCCACCCACAGTCTAGGGATGCCTGAGAGAGTAACTGCTTGATGTTACTTTCACTGCAAAATCAAGAGAGAGTAAGATTGATTATGTATATACTAAATATAGGGAAGATGTTGCCAGTGAGATGTGCATCTTGCCAAATACAGAAGGCAGATGCCAAAACGTTATACAAACTTATACTATGACTTGCTCTATAGTTTGTTCCCATTTGTGTAAATTCTTTGAAACAAATAAGATGTGGGTTGCTTAGAAAGTAGGGGCAGAAGTGACAGTACCATAAGAAGAAGAAATAAAAGAAAAAAAGAGTCCTGTAGCACTCTGACTAACAAATTTATTGCATGAGCTCTCATGGGAGAAAATCCCATTTCGTCAGATGCTTTGAACACAGAGGAACTTACAGAATGGGATGAAATAAATGCAGAGAAGTGCAAGTCATGGGATCAGGTCACACTGTAACAGCAAATCGTGGGATTTTCTCCCATGAATGCTCACTCAGTAAATAAATTTGTTAGCCTTTAAGAGCCACAGTACTCTTGTTTCTCTTACTGAGCTAGACTAACATGACTGCCCATTAGAACTTATCAAAATGTTACTCTCTCAAGCAGGTATTCACCATTATGTTTAGAATCTGTTACAGATTATACACTGATTACTTAATATCCTTTTTACTTCTCAAACAAGAGGCCAATGAGTTTCAGAAGAGATTTCAGTGTTTCATTATTTTTTCCCTTCATTGGCCTGTGAGGTCCAGCTTTTATCTAGACAATTGAGAATATAAAGCAATGTAAAATGTAGATTTACTGCTCACTGGAATTTGGTGCAATCTCTGAGGAAAAAATATAGCAGAAATACTGAGCCGAAATATAACATTTAGCATGTCTGCATATGCCAGGGTGAATGTACATGACAATCATGATATTTTTCATTAGAACATGGAAATGAATAAAAGAACGAGTTTACTACACAATGCACCTAACTTATCCTTCCTGTTTTATTCTTAATATTGCTCTAATCAACCATTGTTCTAATAATACTTGTTTGAGGAAATAATGTGTGTTAAATTTAATATAGCTTGTTTTATTTATAGCGCTCAAAGTGTTCCACAAAGGAATGGTTATTTTATACATGGAAAAACTGAGCTATAGAGACTTACTCCAGGGCAAATAGTCTGTCAGTGGAAGAAGAGAGAATGGAACTCAACTATTCTGGCACTCACTATTGAATTTCCTGCTTTGGAGGTGGGGAGTAACTGCATGTTTCTCAGTATTACCCATTCTCTGTAAAGTAAAAGAAAGTGGACTTTTTAGTATTGAACAGAAAAATTCAACTTACCTGCCTGGGCATTCTTAAAATAAGCTTGACTAGTCACTGGAGATGTCTTCATCTACATATGCCTTTCAAGTCCAGTCCCTTGGCTGCAGTAGCCAGAACAGTTATTATTCATCCAATACACTTTCAGTCTAATTTTATGTCACTGCTTCCCTTGAGAAACTATATTCCAAATCCTAATAGATCTCACTGCCAGAAAGTTAGTTCTTACATGCACTTTCCCAGAGTTCTTTCCTGATTCATACTATTTTAAATTAACTTCCTTTTTAGAGAAAAGATGTGATTGGGGTGCAAGCCATGGTAGTTCCACATTCATTTACTACTCTGACGTGCATGTCCTGTATGACCTTGCACAAGTTATTCAGGAACACTTTCTATAAGATATTTCAGGAATTTACAGACAGAGAGGAATTTACAAAAGCACTGCAGAGAGTTAGGTGCCTCACTCCCACTGACTGTTCATTGCTGTGGTGTAGCCATGTTGGTCCCTGGATATTAGACAGGCAAGGTGGGTGAGGTAATTTTTTTTTATTGGACTAATTCCTGTTGGGGGGGAGAGACAATGAGTTCTTCAAATCAGTTGGTCCACTAAATAATATATCCTCTCTCCCTTTGGCTGTGTAGCTGACTTGAAAATTCTAGTAAGTATCTTTCCCACATCTTTAAATACCTAAATACTCTTGAAAATCTGGCCCTTAGACTTTCTGTTTCTGTTCTGCACATTTAATGTGGTCCTAATAGCATTACCCTCCTTCTTGAATGTGTTGTGAGGATACTAAAGTAGTGGTGGCCCTTCAGTTACCTAAATGAGATCTTCTGTTCCTGAAGAAGAAAAAGTATATTTCATTTTATGTCATAATACTTCTTTAACTGAATTTAAACAAATCCTGCTCTCTGACTGAAAGAATGCTAATAAGCAAAGAAAGGCACAGAAAAGGGGAGCACAGAGATCCCAGCATCCTCTCCCCTTGGCCTTTTAACTAGACCTAGTAATTTGGCCTAGCCAGCCCTCCAACATGGAGGAAGGGGTGTCAGGCCAAATTTGGGTGGTGCTGAAACCCAATATGCTTGCTTAGGCCCCATGTTGATCTCTCTGCAGTCTTTCTGGTGCCCATCAACACCACGTATGCCCCAATCAGCCAAGTGAGAAGCACAGCAGGGTGTCTAAGAATTTCCTGTTCTCTGGAGGGTGAGAGGATTGTATCTAAGCTTTTGGTACTTCTTGAGTAAAGTGGAGATACAAGAGGAGGATAGGATCTGGGACTCCTAGAATTGCCTGGTCCTTGATAATGCTTTTCAGCCTGACTGTCTCCCTTGGTGTCTGCTTGGGTCTGGATGTGTGTCAGGGAGACCTTTGGGGTTGTGTCCTGCCACTAGCTCTGAGCAATGTGGAGGGAATTATTATATGTGAGGCTGGGCTTGTGGGAGCTGGAGCGATGTGCATATGGAACAGTCTGTAAGGAGAAAGGCATAAATCTGAGCTCTCTTATGGTCTCTTCTCTCAGAACTGGGTTTGGGGGAGTAACAGAGAAATCATGGGGCTGTGGTGATTAGTGTGTGCGGCTGGGTAGCAGGGCCAGCTCTACTGTGAGGCAAAAGACAGACATGGCTTCAGGTGACAGTTCGTAGGGGCACCCCCCCCAAGATCAGGCTGGCTCCTGCTTCTTCAACTCTTTCCTAGCAGCTCAGGCACTGTTAGTCAGCCTGCAGCTTAAATTATTTTGGCAGAGTGCAATTTAAGTCCCTCTGCAGGCAGAAACTGGAGATTTATGCACTTTTTGGAAAACTTTTTTCAACCTCCATGAATGAGCTGGGGGAGTGCCAAATCAAAATTTGGCTTGGGGTGCCAGAACCCCTTGAGCTGGCCTTGCTGGGTACCTGAGAAGAATGCAGTGGAGAGAGAGCGAGCTGGGGGCAGGGCAGGAGAAGGAGAATTTTTGGTTATTTCCTCAGGAAAATTCAGATTGCACCCCCACTAAATATTTTGTCAGAAAACCAAGTATTTAGCTTCATTCCTATCTGCTTGTGTAGAAAGACTAATGCAAAGAGGCAGCTTGTGGAACAAGTGGTATGTTACTACAGGATATACATGATGAAATATGAGTCTAGGTTCCCATTCTGGTGTGACCTCTGATATACAGTAGACTACACTCTATTTCAACTGAGGAAGGGTGAAAATAGATAACTGCTTGCATGTCACAAACTGAGCCTGATTTTGCTCTTATTTACACACAGGTAAATCAGCCCCATTGACATCAGTGACTGCACCAGTGTGGAATCTGTGCAAGCAAGATTAGATCAGGCATGTGTTCAGCTAACAGTGTCTAACATGCTTCATAAATATAGACCTTTTTAGTAAAGGCTGAAACTCCAAACTGCTGCATGTCAGACAAACACGAAAGCCCCATGTCTGTAGGTTTGTCTAATAACTAGGTATAGAAAAGACTGATCTTGTTTCAGATGTATCATCACATATAAGCTGAGAATTTTGTGCCTGAAAATTGGCTTCAAAACAGGTGCTTGGCTTATACTCAAGAGAATACGGCAGACAGCCCCAGACAGGAGTTTCCCTGACCATGCAGCAGGTCGGAGCCCCAGTGTTGCTGGGTGGCCATCTTGGGCAGTTGGTGGTGGCTGTGGCTGGAGTAAGGAAGGGACCCCCGGCATCTGGAGCGGCCAAGTAAGGGGGCCCTGGGGGGTGGTCGGCCTGGACATTGATTCAGGGAGGCCAGGGAAGTGGCAGAAGGGACTGGGGGTGGGGAGGGGGTTGGGGAGTTGGGGAAAGTGAAGGGACGGCCGGGAGGGTTCAGGGAGACCAGGGAAGAGGCGGCAGGGCTTGGGCATTGGGGGGGGGGGTCAGGGAGTCTGGGGAAAGTGGCAGGAGGACCCAGTGTTTTCGGGGAGCCCAGGGAAGCAGTGACAGGGACTGGGGATTTGGTGGGGGGCCTGGCAGGCTGGTAAGAGGGGCAGCAGGGGTTGGAGGTTGGGAGGGAAGGGGGTGGAAAGGGTGTTGGGGAACAGGGGAGCAACAGCAGGGTACTGAGAAGGGAGTGGGGAAGGAGCAGGGAAGGGGGGCAGCAGTGAGGAAAGGGCAGAGCAGGGGGGCAGCAGGAGGAGCAGGGGGGCAGCAGTGAGGAAGGGGTGGGGCAGAGCAGGGGGCAGCAGCAGGTAGCAGTGAGGGAAGGGTGGAGTAGGGGGTGGTAGTGAGGAGGGGGCAGTAGGAGGAGCAGAGAGCAGCAGTGAGAAAGGGGCAGAGCAGGGGGCAGCACTGAGGGAAGGTCAGAGCAAGGGGCAGTAGGAGGAGCAGGGGACAGCAGCAGGAAACTGAAGTGAGCAGGGGTGTAGCAGTGAGGAAAGGGCAGAGCAGAGGGCAGCAGGGGTGACAGCAGTGAGGAAAGGGCGGAGCAGGGGTGACAGCAGTGAAGAAAGGGTGGCACAGGGGGCAGCAGCAGGAAACTGAGAAGTGAGCAGGGGTGTAGCAGTGAGGAAAGGGCAGAGCAGGAGGGCAGCAGGGAGGAATGGACAGTGAGGGGGCAAGGGAGAAGCAGCAGCGGAGATTTTGGGGTAGGGAAGCTGTCAGAAACTCCAGAGGAAGCCAGCAGCAGTGGGTGGGGGATTAGGGGCCAAGGCCAAAAGGGGACCTCGGCTTATACCTGGGTCACCAATTTTAGCTTCTTTTGGGGGCTCAAAATTGGGGGGTAGGCTTGTGCCCGGATCAGCTTATACCCAAGTATATATGGTAATTTTGAATTATTTTTTGATTATTTGGCTTGTCAGACCTTTCACATTATTTTAAAGATGCATTTTATTGTGGTTGAATTTGAAGTGAGAAAATAATTCTTGCAAAATATTGGGGGGGTCGGAAATGAGTACTTGGAATTCTCTGTCTTGAAACTCAGTTGGACCAATAACCTTGTCTCATTAAGATTTAGCTTGGTTTCAGGCAATGTCTGAAACACAGGATAGGGGTTCTTTGGGAGTCATTACAGTCTAAGCTGGTTACCGATGTATGTGTATAGCATGATATTTCTTTGAGGTGTTTTATAGTCTGTTCAGATTCATATACATGTAGATTATATTCTGCAGTCCAATTTGCACATAGAAAACTATCAGTACTCAAGAGATTTTCATACAGTCTTTTCCAGGTCATGCTTCTCACCTCTATGTCCCTGTGGTAGTGACATTTTAAATATTGTACATTCTTATAGACTTCTAGGTAAGAAAGAATAATTAGGTAGACTAGTCTGACCTCCTACCTACCATAGGTCATAGAATTGTATAAATTCTTCTTTGGGTTAAAAGAAAAAACTTGGTTGATTAAATAGAATCAGGTGAATAAAACAATCCAGATATTTAATATTCCTAAAATAAACCCAGACAGTCACTGAATATTAATATATGTCCAGCAAGCTCAAACTGGCATACAGTCCTGCCACTATGTATAGTTGCCTTCATTTGTGTATGTTGTCTTAAAGTCTCAGTGCAACTGTCCACAAGTCTAAATGCAGTCTGTCATGTCAGCTGTCTGCATTTACAGAAGAGTAAAACTGAACTGATAACTACAGCAGATGTTGCAAAAGTATATGTGGACAACTGTCTCTAATAAAACCTTCAAAGAATTCAGAGCCTTGCATCTTGTCAATTTCAAAAGGAATAGCCGTGTTAGTCTAGTCCAGTTAAAAAAAAAAAAAAAAAAGTTGTGTGGCACTTTGTTAGTCTCAAAGTGCCATACAACTCCTTGTTTTTATAGATTTCTGAGCAGACTTGCAGTAATAGTCACTAAACTGTACTCTTACTCATTACCCATTTTCTGTTGACAAGTCATCCAAAATATAGCAAGGTATAAGGTTTGGTTCAATGCCCATTGTAGTCAGTGGAATGACTTCAGCTGGCTCTCGATCATGCCCATAAACAGAATAATACTGTAACAAACAAATGTACTTAAACAACAAAACTGATGTCCTTCATCCTGGGATAAGTAAAAATAATTTTGATTCCTCTCCCAGCAGCTGCTTCCCTTTCCTGTTTCTGTGTTTCATTTCTCTCTCTCATTACCAAGTTCTCTGAAGGTCTCAATCCTCTGCCCATTAAAAGTTAAAGGCACTCATTACATGGCCTAACTGGACAATTATGCCACTGTCCTGCAATGGCCTGTGAAAGAGCAATGGAATCATCCTGCATGGAACGTGTTATGGGTTCAGGATATTAGTGTGCAAGCCCCTCAGCACATGAACAGTATCTCAATGTGTTTATAGGGTACCATGCACAGCAGTGACATTAAATTAGTAATAATAATTGTTGGAAGAAATGTATAGCTGAAGTCCTGTAGAAATATAGCTATATAGTTGACATTCAGAGCTACATTTGGAAAGAATCCAGTATCATTGTAAATGCATCTGTAGGCAGCTGTCCACAAATTCCTGACAGACAGTACTTCTCTTTGCAAGATAAATCAAAATAATTCAATTATCTAAATTTAATTTAAAATGGTCCTGTCTAAACCATTGAACTTGTTTTTGAATTAAAGAATAAAACATCACATCCCCTTGAACTCAGTTCAAACTAAGATACTCAAGTACAGGACGCTACATCAGACTAATGCTGATGGAAAAGATTGGTTTGACATTCAAATAGGCTATTATTGCTTCCCCATTTTCCCAAGAGGCAGTTGCCTGAGTGTGTCACATGTCAATAGCATCATTGAAACTTTTATGTGGGTTGACTTCAGTGGAGCTATGTTGACTTACACCAAGTGAAGTTTGGCCTATAATATTTATTTGAATGTTTATGAACTATTGTTTCATCATGAAAGTGGCTGAGCACACTCTTTCCAACTAAGTAAAGCATTTAAGAAGATATGCTATGCTTTGAGCATATGAGTAGTCACTTTGAGGTAAAAGGATTTGCACATGTTTAAATGTCTTCTGGGGGTCAAAGCAGTAGTGCTTAGCATCTTGCAGCATCAATTCCCTAGACATGTATGTATTGGTCAATCAGCCATGGGTGAGATGCCTTTAAATTATTCTGTTGGGCTTTTGCTTTTTTTGTAGTCAGCACTCTTTTTTCCACTGAAAAATATTCCTAACTCCCAGTAATTCTGTTCTGTTTGTGTTGTTCAGTGCTCTTCAGTAAATTCAAATTACCTATGCAAATGATTGGAAATTAAAGTCACAATTACAGGAGATTTTTTTAAGGAGCATACATATTCATGATCTGCTTTAACTCTCCACCCCCCAAAAAGAGAGAAACACAAATATGTGATTTCAGTGAGCATTAGATCATACCCGCTAAGAATTGGACCCTTTCCCTTCCCAGACCGACCCAATAGTTTACTTCCTAGTTTTTCTGAAAGGTTCCAACTGCTAGAAATTTGACCTCTGTCCAAATTATAAACTCCTGAAGGTGAGAGCTCTAATGATAATTTTGCCAAATAAATTAATTTGCAAAACATAGTGGCTGCCTCCTCTTCCAATCACTTTTTTTTCTTCTTGACCAGTCCCAGGAAATGAGCCTACTTGTGCATTGTGAATGAGATCTTGAAGCACTAGTTCTTCTAGGGCAGTTGAAGGAAAAGTAGCTGCTCTTTCCTTTGTATTGTTTCTGTGGCACCTAGCTCTTAAAATTCAGGGCTGAATTCCTTTTGGGTATGGAAGTGATGAAATATCTCCAAGCTAATGGTATGACTTGGATCTGCAAAAGCTGTGACACGAACAACAAAGTCTGAAAAGTGGAAACTATTTTGAACCAAACTCACAGAGGGAGATTAATGTAATCTTTTTGCACATAAGCAGTTGCCATTATACACAAATGGCACTAGAACATATTTTTGAAAATTTAGCTGTGATAAAGCTTCAGTCAGAACAATAAATATAAATTCCTTTATTTCAAATTCAAGCAGAGGTTTCCTTCAACAACAACAGTACTAGTAACACCACAGATGGTTGTAGCACAAGGATCTGCAGCAACAATGTTACTACTGGGAAAGGCAAATATCTCTCTGCTGATGATAAATATCAGTGTTACTGTACATAGATATTTTGGCAGCAATCTGTTCTAGTAATTCACAATACCTTTAGCTGTAGCGAGCATATGTTCAGTAGAGACTCTTATAGGCTGGCGACCTAACATTTTATTTAAATGAACTTTTGGTGAATTGTTTGATGAGGTTAAACAGCAATATTTTGGATCATACTTTAAATCACATGCTATGGAATCTAAGAATACTAAAGTTTATGGACACTGAGCACACTTTATTGTACACTGAATTATAAGTCTTTCTCATATAAATGAATTTAGCTATCTTAGTAATGGTCTGTGTGAAGTACAGCAAGACAGTGACAGTGGTCCCAGACGAGTACCACGTACCAATCCTTTGAAAGGTGATGGTTTTGTCCGACAGCTTCAATCTCATTATATTCTTTTACCAAAGAAATGGCAAGTGTAATTTGCCAGGGTGGGATTTTAGCAGATTTTAAGGAGGACTCTAGGTTGTATAAACCCTGTATCAGCTTGGAAGGGTCGAAGAAGCTGTTTTGGACTGGAGTAGTCTCACACCTGAAAGTTGTTCCAGGAATAGAGGCAGAGAAGTTTAAATGAGGAATCAGCTTCATAAGGAGTACTAAAGTCAAGGGAAATAGCACAGATTAGAATATTGGACTAATATATGAGGAATGTTGGAAATTAAGCTGAAAAAGTGTAGGCTGACTTAATAAATTCCTTAATACTTTGAGGGTTAAAATGTCAGTAAAAGAGTTAAATGAAAACTGAGGTCTAGAAGAAATTAAAATCTGTAGTTATAGGGCAGTAAATTATACCTGGGTGTGGATTTGGAATTAAATAATTTAAAAAGCTATCCTATATGACAGATAACTTGTTTATAGACTGTAAATGATGTCACCACAGATGAAAATATATTGACAGCTCTAAAGCTGGAAAAAAGATAGACCGAAAGCAGCTTTTTGCATCCTTAAGAATGGAGTTAAGAAATTCAGAAGAGTATCTATTTTTCTAGCAATTATGGCAGCTGAATTAGTGGAAATAATGTTAGATTAAACTGGATAAAGGATGTACAGCCTATTCCAGCTGTTATCTTTTTAGATTAATTATCAAGTATACTGGAAATTAAAGTGGGTACTTCAGAAAGCAAGAATGATCTAATAAATGAAATATTTTTTACAAAAAAAATAATATGCTTAGGCATGTACATAGTATTAGCATGGGTTCAAGCATGGTCTGGCAGTAAAAATGCTTTAAAAATGAAGAAATTGACTGATTCCTTTGAGTAAGCAGGAATTTAAAAAAAAAAAATAGAAAAAACCTCCCCCCACTACACTTTTAAAGAGTGGCAAAAATGATCAATTAAGGAGAAAAGAAG
Source organism: Podocnemis expansa (assembly GCA_007922195.1). NCBI lineage: Eukaryota > Metazoa > Chordata > Testudines > Podocnemididae > Podocnemis > Podocnemis expansa. The sequence goes on along the minus strand of ML682005.1, from coordinate 30,844,037 downwards.
ATGATGAGTGAAGTATGCCCCAAAATAAAGAATAAATTAAAAAAAAAAAAAAAGGGAACTACTTCAAAGTTATGAAAGAATCAATGAAGTGTTCCAGTTTAGACGAGTAAGAGGTCTCTTCATTCAGAATGTATTTATTAGAGCTGCAAAGATTCATTATGTAACATGTACAGCTAAAACACAGCAGATCGCATTATATCATAGAATCATAGGGTTGGAAGGGACTCCATCTAGTCCAACCCCCATGGAAATACAAAGGGATGTTCCTTGGGAAGAATATCTTTCTATAAATAATTTGGATGCTGAAAGGTGACAGAATATCCTATGAAGGGTTTAGTGAGAATATGAGAAAATGGGGAACATTAAGAGAAAGTCATACTATGTTTTTAAGAATATAGATCAGGGAAGGATAATGTAATGGCATGAAGATATGGAGGAGGTTAGATTCAGCATGTCTGCTTCACCTGGTATCATAAAAAGTAGCAGGAGGAAGAACAACTGGTAATTTTGAGGCGGGGGAGACTGCTAAACTTTCCAGCTCAGAGAACTTTGTGAAGGCCACGACTATAACACAGTTCAAAAAGAACTAGGTAAGTTCATGGAGAACAGGTCCATCAATGACTATATTGCCAGGATGGGCAGGAATTGAAAACCATGCTCTCAAGTGTCCTTAGCTTCAGTTTGCCAGAAGCTGGGAATAGATGATAGGGAATTGACTATTTGATGATTACCTGTTTTATTCATTCCCTCTGAAGCATGTGGCATTGGTCACACTTGGAATACGTGATACTGAGCTGGACAACCATTGATCTGACTCAGTATGACCTTCCTTATGTTTTCCCATGTGGAGGTCTAGTAGCAGGGAAAACAAACATTCCTGCCTAAAAGAAATGCAGATATGCAGATCCCTTGTGAAGTGGGTGGGAAAGAGGGAGGGGGGTTGTATCCTACAATTTTGCTAAAGAGCCAGTAGACTTTGAGTGGGAGTAGAACCCATCCTAGGTCCTTCTGAAGGAAAAGAGGCCAGTGTTCCATCTGGGACTAGTTATTCATTTCTTTTATAGGTATAAAAATTCCCCTCTCACCCCTATGGGTGGTATGTGTCTTCCTCAACCTCAGGTCCTCTACCAGAGGCCTGGGAGTTTGAGGGTTCTGCGCAGTATCTTAGCTGTTCCGAGCACTGCACACTTCTAGACGGAGAGCTCTGATGTTGTTCCTGGGATCTGTTGGAGCCACTCTCCCAGCTTCGGAGTCACAGCCCCGAGTGCTCCTACCACCACTGGGACCACTTTGGCCTTCACTTTCCACATCCGCTCTAGTTCCTCTTTCAGGCCCTGGTACTTCTCCAGCTTCTCATACTCCTTCTTCCTGATGTTGCTGTCACTTGGCACTGCTACATCTATCACCACTGCTGTCTTCTGGTCCTTGTCTATTACCACAATGTCTGGTTGATTGGCCAGTACCTGCCTGTCTGTCTGGATCTGGAAGTCCCACAGAATCTTAGCCCTGTTATTCTCCATGACCTTCTGTGGAATCTCCCATCTGGTCTTGGGAGGGTCTAGCCCATACACTGTGCAGATGTTTCTGTACACAATGCCAGCTACTTGGTTGTGCCGTTCAGTGTATGCTGTTCCTGCCTGCATCTTACATCCTGCCACTATGTGTTGGACTGTCTCTGAGGCCTCTCTGCACAGTCTGCACCTTGGGTCCTGTCTAGTGTGGTAGACCCCTGCTTCAATGGATCTGGTGCTCAGTGCCTGTTCTGCTGCTGCTATGATCAGTGCCTCAGTGCTGTCTTTTAGTACAGCCACTGGTAGGATTTCCCAATGTCAGCCACCTCAGCTATCTATTGATGGTACATCCCATGCAGGGTCTTGTCTTGCCATGGCACTTCTTCTGCTTGATCTTCCTCCCATGTCTGCTGCTGCTGCCTCAGGCATTCTCTCAGCAGCTCATCTTTGGGTGCCATCTTACTGATGTACTCCTGGATGCTCTGGGTTTCATCCAGGACAGTGGCTTTGACACTCACCAAACCCCGCCCGCCTTCTTTCCGGCTGGTGTACAGTCTCTGGGTGTTTGGATTTGGGGTGGAAACCTCCGTACATTGTGAGGAGCTTCCAGTTCTTCACATCGGCAGCCTCCATGTCCTCCTTTGGCCAGCTCACTATACCAGCAGGGTATCTGATGACTGGCAGGGCGTACCTGTTGATGGCGTGGATCTTGTTCTTCCCATTGAGCTGGCTCTTCAGGACCTGTCTTATCCTTTGGTGGTACTTGGATGTTGCTGTCTTCCTTGTCTCCTCATTGTGGTTCCCATGTGACTGTGGGATGCTAAGGTACTTGTAGCTGGTCTGTATGTTTACTATGCGGCCTGCTGGTAGTTCCACCCCCTCAGTCTTGACTACCTTCCCTCTCTTTACTACTATCCGGCCACACTTCTCCAGTCCGAATGACATCCCAATATCCTCACTGTAGATCTGTGTCAGGTGGATTAGTGAGTCGATGTCTCGTTTATTCTTAGCATGTAGCTTGATGTCATCCATGTAGAGGAGGTGGCTAATGGTAGTTCCACTCTTGAATTATATATCTATATAATTTGATTTCCTGCAATTAAGTCTGTTTGCCTCTTGGAACTGTAAAAGGTGAAAAGACTTCTCAGCCATCTTGGGATTCTGGGAACTCATTCTTTGCAGGTAGTGATGTATCCAGGTGTGTATCCTGGGGGATGCTTGTTGGAGCCACATCCTCTGCAGGTAGTGAGGTATCCAGATGTATTCTGTAGAATGGTGATTGGAACCACATCCTTGACAGAGACTCTTTCTGAAGTTGAAGAAAGAAGAAGTTTTTGAATTGAGGAGTGAACTTATACAAGCTGATCCCTAGATGTCTGGGGGCAGAATCTATAGGAAGCTTTGATCTACCAAGATCTTTATGTGCAAGATGTTCAGTGGATATCTTCTACTGATATTTAGCAGATTGAAGGTATCTTCCTGCTAAGTTAGGCATGTATATAGTTTATTCTATTGTTTTTAATACTTATTTTCTCTTAAATGATTTAGTTTTAAATAAAAATAATATAAGAATAGTCATACTGGACAGACCAATGGTCCATGTAGTCCATTATCCTATTTTCCAACAGTGACCAATGTTAGTTGCTTCAAAGTAATTGCCTGTTCTTTTCACTTATCTATTTTTGTCCACTCCCAGCTCTTGTCAGTCAGAGGCTGGGGACAATCAAAGCATGGGCCTGCATCCCTAATCATCTTGACTAACAGTCATTGAAGAAACTGTCCTCGGTGAACTTGCCTCGTTCTTTTTTGAACTCTGTTACGGTTTTGGCCTTCACAGCACCCATTGGCAATAAGTTCCAAAGGTTGACTGTAAATGGTGTGAAGAAGTACTTCCTTTTGTTTGTTTTAAACCTGCTGCCTACTAATTTTATTGGGTGATCCCCCTGGTTCTTGTGTTACGTGAATGAGGAAAAAAACCACTTCCTTATTCATTTTCTCCACACCAGTCATGATTTTATAGACTTCTATCATATCCTTTCTTTTTCAAGCTGAAAAGACCATCTTTTAAATTCCTCCTCATGTTTAAACTGTTGTGTAATGTGATCATGTTTGTTTGCCTTCTCTGTAACTTTTCTAACTCCATATCTTTTTTTGTGATGAAGTGACCAGAACTGCACGCAGTATTCAAGGAACAGTTGTAACAGGGATTTACATAATGGTATTATATTTGCTGTCCCTTACCTAATGGTTCCTGACGTAACATTAGCTTGTTGAAATGTCACAGTACTCAGAAAACATATTCTCAATGTGCTATCTACAAAATACTTTGACTCCAGGATCTATTTCTTAAGTGGTAACACCTAATTTCAACTGCACCATCTTATGTGAATAGTTAGAATTCTGTTTCCCAGGGTGCCATTTATCAACTATTTCATCTACCATTTTCTAGCTCCCTCACCCATTATTTGAGATCCTTTGTAACTGTTCAGTCTGTTTCGGACTGACTTAACTATCTGGAGATTTTTTTTTAACTGTTTGCTAATACTTAGCTTTAAGAAGGTAGTTCAGTTAATAGATACCACTGTCAGATCTGTTGAGGTAATCATAGGTGATACACAGTGAGCTAGGATTTGATCTGGGAGTGAAAGGATCGTGCAATTTCACTTCAAGCCAGATGACATAGGCCAGAAACCTGGCAGAAGAGTGCACTCAAAGGAGCAGGTGGCATGGTAACTGACAGTCGTTGTTCTAAATGTGTGGCAGTCTCAAAACCGATGTGGGAACCTTTATTGCAGGAACATCAAATGCTATCAGTGAAGCTTGGAGTTGCCCTTGGGATTTATTTTTGTTTTGGTAGCAAGGTCTTGCATCTATTTTTAAAGTTTTCACACCTTAATATAGCATGCAAAGCTGTATTTATAGTTAGTACACTTTTTCTTTTATATGATTCTAATGCTCCTTTTTGAATTTTGCTGGATTTACAGTCCTGAGAGACTGACTCCTGTCCATGGAATAATCCAAATATGGGTAATCACAGTATAAATGATGGTTGGTAATATCCTGGAAGTGAAACAAATTGTTTCAATATTCATGTGCATTCAAACTTGGATCTCTGCCCAGACAGTCTTAATGGTGTTGATTTCTTTGACGTATTAGCTATAAATAAACAAGGAGTCTGGTGGCACTTACGAAGACTAACAGATTTATTTATTGCTTAAAGATGGGTGGGATTTTCTCCTACAAAAGCTCATGCATCTAACAAAGTGGGATTTTCTCCCATGAAAGCTCATGAGATAAATAGGCACTTATCTATATACTTAAAAATTAGAACTGGAGCCTAAAATATAAGATCTTGACTCAAATCAGCATGTTCAACCAGTCAATACAGACCACCTTTCATGAAGAAGCCCAAAAAGGAAAAGATTGGTTTTGCTAAACTTGTTTCAAATTCAAGAATTTAGTGTGTTTTTTGGGGTGGCGGGGAAGAGTGCTTGCTATCTCATGTCATCCTGCAAAACACTGCCCATTGGATGAAATCCAAAGGGAAGCCAAAAAATAAGAGGAACTTCAGAAAGAGTAGAATGGGGGAGGTTATAACACCCTGTGCATTCTAGAAGTGAACCCAGGGATGGGTACCTCTGTTGGATAATGAAAGACATTTTGTGAGCAAGATGGACGAGGGAGAGAGGTGTGATCGTTGGATTCATAAAATGTTAGTTCTCTGAGTGCAGGTCCTATGCCCTGGGGTCCAACAGTTGTTCTCTGTTCATGTACCACATGAGATGAGGAACCAGCTCAAGTCCTCATGCTGCCTCTGAAACCCAATGTATGAATTATTTTCCTTCTGTATGTGAGCTCCTGTGTTAGCACAAAAATGTTACTTGTGTCCCTGCAGGATGGATGTTGGTCTCACTTTTCTGGTTCATTTAAAATGACAGCACTGGGGACTGAAAGTGAGTTTTATGAATGATGTGTTCTTGTACCTTTCCAACCTGTTAGTAGTAGCACACCACTTGTATCCCTAAAAAGGTGTAAATCTTGCTTTAATTGACTTATTTGTGACTTTACGAACAGCATGTACAATCAAAAATGTTTCTAAAAATGGAATATTTTGTAGTGGTATATAAATCTGGACATGTTCTTATCTCATAATGTAACTATATTTTCTATGGCTAACAGAATTGTTATATGCTATACAATACAGAAAGCAATATTTTGCCTCCTTCCAAAGAATTTATTTGGTAGAAGTGGCAGGGGAGTGTAGCTGAAGATGTACTTGGAAGTTGAATGGATCAGCACAAGACTTCACAGTCATTCTGAGAAGTCAGGAAATGCATATAGTGAGGACTTGTACTTAGGGCTGGGATAACCATGCTTCCCAAATGGCAAGTAACACTGGTTGTAGGCTGGTGTATTGGCTTAAACCAACCATTTTTTGAAACCTTACAATTTCTTGAGCTCACCAACTTAGTGCAAGCTAAACCCATCTTAAAACAAAAACAACTTCCCTGAGATGGTGTGCTTACTCCACACCCCACTTGAAAGGGTTAAGGTAGCTGGCATGGGATTAATTTAGCTAATAGGTTGCATCTGGGAAAACATTAGTCAGGCCAGATCAGACAAGTCCTGATACAAAAAGAAGCTCAGCTGAGCTGGGGTAGCCCATGCTGGTTCAAAGTTAGCAAGCCAAAGACAGGAAGGGGCTGTAAAGAATGAAGTATAATTTTACTGGGAGTAGGAAGGTTGAAGCATAGATTCTGACAAGAATCCAAAAGGGCTGCAACAGCCACAGAGAGCAAAGGAAGATTTACTGGTAACTGGGAAGGAGCAGAGCTAGAGGAGAAAAGTGGGAAGAAACATAGAACTAGCAATGGGGACTGGTAGTAAGCAGACTGGCTGTGCTTGTCTTGGAATTCAGAGTAATGGGTGGTCTTGTGTTCTCCCATCCACCACTGAGGAAAGTGGCATTGTCCAGTTGCCTTTGCTCTAATTCAAGACTGTTGATCCTGAAAGAATTTGATACCCTACAAGAAAAAAAGTTAACTGACCAAAGTGCTAATCCCAGAGAGAGAGCATGCTGAGTCCCAGGGAATGAGAAGCAAATGATGGGGGAGGAGGGCATCAGTCCTAGATGAAGCTACTTCCCAGAACAGCCAGGAAAGAGAGGCACTACCAGCAAGTGGACCCTGTTACAGGCTGATGTGCACACAAAAGGGCAGAATTTCAGCCTGGAGCTAAAAACATGTTTAAATTTGATAAAAACAATGATTAATTATTGCTGATTAGGAGAGAGACCACCAAAATAATGAAGATGGATTTCAAGAACTCAGACTTTAGCACACTCAGGATCCCATGGGAAGAATGTCTAAGGGGAAAAACAACTGAGGACAGCTAGCAGTTTTTCAAAAAGACAGTATGAAGAGCACTAGAACAAACTATTTCAATTTGCAAGAAGGCTAGGAAGTATAGCAAAAGACCACCCTGGCTTAACCAAGAGACTTTCAATTTCCTAAAAATAAAGGAAGAGCCCTAAAAGAGTGGAAACTTGGACAAACAACAAAGGATGACTATAAACAAATAACACAATTATGTAGGGGAAAACTTAGAAAGGCCAAGGCACAAACTGAGATCAAACTAGCTGAATGCATAAAGGATAACAAAAAAAAAAAGTTTTTAAATACATTAAAAATATGCAGAAGACCAAGGACAGCATAGGTTTGTTACTCAACAAGAGGAAAAACAATAACAGAAAATGTGGAAATGGTAGAGGAACTAAGATATTTTTCATTTCAGTCTTCACTGAGAAGGTTGGTGGTGACTGGATGCCAGGTGCAGAAGAGGGCAGTCAAAACAGAATACGTCAGAAGCTAAAATAGGGAAAGGACAAATTAAAAATTACCTGGACAAGTTAGATGTGTTCAAGTCACCAGGGCCTGAGGATATGCACCCTAGAATACCCAATGAGCTGACTAAGGAAATATCTGAGCCATTGGCTATTATCTCTGAAAAATCATGGAGGACTGGAAAATTAGCAAATATAGTACCTCTCTATAAAAAGGAAATGAGAACAACTCAGAGAATTATAGCCCAGTCAGCTTAAACTCTGCATCAGGAAAAATAATGGGGCAAATAATCAAGAAATCCATCAGAAAGCATCTAGAAGAGACTAAGGTGCTAAATGATGGTCAGCATGGATTTATCAAGAACAAATCGTGTCAAACCAACTTGATAGCTTTCTATGATGGGTAACAAGCCTTGTGGATAGATGGGAAATGGTAGATGTGGCATATCTAGACTTCAGTAAAGCTTTTGATAAAGTTTCACATCACCTTCTCATTAACAAACTAGGGAAGTACAGTGTGGGTGGAGATACTAATAGATGGGTGAAAATTGGTTGGATAACCACCCCCAGAGAGTAGTAAATGCTGGTTCACAGCCATGCTGGAAGGGCATAACAAATGGGGTACTGCAGGGATCAGTTCTGGATCTCGTTCTCTTCAATACTTTCATCAGTGATTTAGACGACGGAAGAGAGACTGCATTTGTAAAGTTTGCTGATGATACCCAGCTTTTGGGGGGGGGCATTGCACGTACTTTGTAGGATAGGATCACAATTCAAAATGATTTGGACAAATTGGTGAAATGGTCTGATGAGGTAAGCAGAATGAAATTCAGTGAAGACGATTTCAAAGTGCTCCACTTAGGAAAGAACAATTCATTGCACATATACAAAATGGGCAATGATTGCTTAGGAAGGAGTATTGCAGAAAAGGGTTCTGGGTATCATAGTGTACTACAAGCTAAGTATGAGTCAACAGCATAACATTGCAAAAAAAGCAAACAAGAGCAGTGTTAGTGAGACATGAGAAGTAATTCTTCATCTTTACTCAGCCCTGATTAGGCCTCAGCTAGAGTATTGTGTCCAGTTCTGGGCACCTCATTTCAGGAAAGATGTGGACAAATTGGTGAAAGTCTGGAGAAAAGCAACCCAAATGATTAGAGGTCTGGAACACTTAATTTATGAGTGAATATTGAAAAAGCTGGGTTTGTTTAGTGTGGAAAAGAGGAGACTGAGAGGGGACATAAGTTTTTATGTTCCCTAAAGGCTGTCATGAGGAGGAAGGAGAAAAATTGTTTTCCTGACCTGCCAATGTTAGGACAAGAAAAAATGGGCTTAAATTTCAGCAAGGGAGGTGTAGGTTAGGAGAAAAATACCTAACTGTCAAGGTTATCAACCACTGGAATAAATTGCCTACAAAGGCTGTGGAATCTCCATCATCTGAGGTTTTTAAGAGCAAGTTAGACAAGCACCTCTTAGGGATGATTTAAGAGGGTACTTGGTCCTGCCATGAGTGCAGGTGACTGGGCTCGATGACCTCTCATGGTCACTTCCAGTTTCTGTGATTCTATGAATTCATCTGTATTACTAATTTCTTGTTTTTTTTTTGGAATCACACACACACACACACACACACTAGGTCTTTATTATTATTTTTTTTAACTTGAAATCACTCTCTAAGTAATTCTTGCAGATGGGTGGAAGCCCTGCCGCTTCTTCATGGGTAATCCCCTACAAAATGCAAAATTTTAACTTCTTATTGAACACATGAACTGTTCTTCTACCTTGAATCAGATGTGTGACTCTTTAGAATCAAGTTATTATGCAAAATATTGATTATGGATTTAGAATTTAGTTTCCCTTGAACTAGCTTAAAATTTTACAGATTCTGCAAACATTCCTGCCAGTAAACTCACTTGTTAGAATCAACATGGAAGGAAAGAGAGGTCATCAAACACATGTTCCTGGAATCTTATTTTAAAGCATACATGTAGATGGATCTCGTCACATAATCTAGCTACTTTGTTTAATGCTTGGTTTAATTTATAGCAGCTGTTCTCTCAAAATGAAATAAATCTGAGAGAAATTTAAAATATCAGTGACTTGGTTTTGCTAGTCTCAGGAAGGCATGCAGCATCGGGAGTAGTCACTTGTCTCAAATGTCTGTCTGAGAGGAAGCAATTTATTCCAAAGGCTTGGGAACAGTTCAGATTGCAGTAATTTATGAAAAATGTTGCTTCAGATTGAGCTTCCTGCAAATATTGAGAAACAACATGCTTTTTTATTGTTGCAGCTGTGCATCATTACTGCAAGCTGAGATGCTAATAGCCTGTGGAGAAGGTTTTGTTGCAGTTAAGTTACTAAAGGGAAAGCCAAAAGGCTTTGCTTCATCTATGGATATACTGTGTATCTTTTTTTTTTCTGTTTGTAGAAGACCTATAGTCTTAGAACACTGATCAATTTAAGCATGACAGATTTTTCTGGTTCTCAAAAGTGAATCTCGACAAATTATTTCTTCTTCTGATCTGTTCCTTTCTATCTTCTGTTTAACTCCTTGGGGGGGTTGGAAACCCCAGAGATGGTTCATGTGAATTTTAATGATGTAAAAGTATTTCACTGGAGAGTACACCAGGAACTCTGTAATTTTTTTTGTCATTCATAAAAGATGTTATTTGGTATAATAGATTATTCATATGCAAAGTAGCATTAAAAGTACTGAAAGCAGTCACTTTACAGTTGAATATTTGATACTATGCATTACAAAAGTAAGTCGAAATAGGCAGGTGTTTGGTTTCATTTGCTAAGTACCTCTTAGAACTACCTTTTTAGTCTCAAACACTTATCACTCCCCACTTCATTTATTCATACATTGGTTTCTGAAAATGTGTTTGGGATGTTTTGGTAGAAGAAATATTTAATACATCTACTTTTATATATGCATGTTTTGCACTTATAACTGAACATTTCACTGTATCTCTCTCGATTTTTGAGAGAACCTAAAGGCAAACACTACACAACACAAAATGGATGTGGAAAAGCTGGCCTCTCCTTGAGCTTTGAGTTTTAGTCTCCTGACCAGCTGATGTAATAATTTTGTTGGACTTCGTGATTAAATGCAATCACTTCTCTGTTTAAGTTTTAGCAACATGCAAAATGTAGAACTTCTTCCAAACTTCTTTCACTAGCATCTCTGTGAATTTTTGTATCGGAGGGACTAAAAATAAAAACTGACTGAAAAGCAACAGATTTATTAAACAAAAAAGACCTCTGAGAACATCTGTATGTTTTTAAAACTGGCAAAAAGACTGTTGCTGTTTCTGTTTTTAAAACACCACTCTCTGGTTATCCTTAAAGCCAAGTTCCTATGAGATTCACAATTCGATCTCTGCAGGCTATGAACTTTTAATGAAACATAACTTTTAACTGCTCTTTATTCATATGGTCAGTTCTAGAAAGGATTCATGTTACCACAAGACTCATTTTATTATTAATGTTCAAGGTCTAAGCTAGAGATTTAGCAAGAAAATACTTTCTCTGAAATCTCTTAAACAATATTATCTGTTTTGTCTTTGGGGTGATGTGATGCCTGTCCCTGTAGGGCTACTGAGAGCTTTATCAATGTTGCAACTGTCGGAGGCCTTTGAGGAAGAGACTGAAAAGTGCATAGCATCTAAGAGATAATGTCATCAATGAAAAAGAACTTGGAAATTGGTCTTGCTGCTCACTTTTGCAATTCCTTTCACTGGAGGCTGATGATAGATCCTGCTTGATACAAAAGTAAGGGATGGGTGGCAGGTGATTCTCCGGAAAGGGTCTTCTACACCTGTTCTGAAAGAGCCAGGATTTGTCTACTTTCAGAGCATTCTGAAGTGCTCTTTTGCTTCACCTGCTCTTTGAAGAGATGGAAGGGGGGTGAGGTACAAGTTGTTAGTATTTAATTATGAGTTGCTGCTTTGTAGAAGGGGTGAACTATGATTTTTGGCTGGCTGGCTGGCTTGCTTGCTTGCTTATTTATTAATTATTTCAGCTGTTTGGTAGTTTGCTAAGTGGTGAAGTATTTGGACACTATTCTAAATTTGAAATGGAATAAATCAAATTGTGAGCCTGAGATGAGCAGATTAAAAGCTTGTACAGCGTTTGCTGATGTTTATATGCTGAGATTCAAAGAACCAACGTAGCTTTATGTGTCTCTACACAGTATGTGTTCGGCCACACAACTTAACCAAACAAAGAAATTAAAACTTTGGAGGCACTTTTTTTATCATCCACGCTGATAAAGTATAAATGAAAGCACCATTAATTACTACATCAGTAAAATGACCAAATATTTAAATTGAGGAGAGGCGTTAGATGAAGAGACACTTTTCTGATTCCCTACTAGATTTTTAACTTGAAGCAATGTCTGTTGTTGCAAACTTTTCCTTTATCTGCAGTTGTACAGTAGTTTTAGTTGAACTCCCTGAGAGACTACCAGAATATTTTCTATTTGCCTTTGTCTCATTTTTTTTCCTTCCTTACTGCCCTGCGCTTTTAAGTGTTTTCCATGGCTTACTATTCATCCTGCTTATGGCTAAATAAAAATATGCTTGTATTACAATAGAACTCAGAGCCCTAAATTATTTGTAACTGTTCTACTAAATACTTTCTCCTGATATGTTCAGAAATAGGGTACACAGAGGGAATCATAGCTATTGAATTGTGCTTACACTTATCTGTGAGTGACTGATTATAGCTAGGCTTTAATTTGAAGAACTAAGATAAAGCCAGAATGCATTATTAGAACAACATTTAATATTTGCAGAGTTTCATTAAATAAATTTTCATACAGTATCTATGAAAAATACTTCAAGGAATATTTTGGAACACTGTACACTGCTGATGCCTTGCAAAGGCATTTAAAATCTTGGAAAGGTTACAGAATATACAATTGGCTTCCCTAGACTCTGACAGATCAGGTACACCTTGCTCCAGTGTCTAAATTATATCATCAGAACTGAAGTGTGCATGCCACCCCCTAACTATGTGCTGGGGAAGCATATGTTTAAGTCATACTGACATTAAGAATGTGTTGAAAATGAAGTATACACTTAAAATGGCTTCCTGAATATAAATGTGTTTTTCTGAAAGGGCCCCACAAATCCTTATTTTCCCTGCCCACCATTTTCTAGGATGACCTAGGGCAATGTCTAATGGCCAAAGCAGGCAAGAGGCAGTTCAGAGCGCTGAACCTATCCATGCAAGTGGTCAGCTATCTGAGAGATCAGTTTGAGGCAATTGGTGGAGTTTTTGCATGGGTTAGTAGTTGGGAGATCCATTCTGAGGGCTGGGTCAGCAGATACAGGAAGTGAGGGCAGGGTGTAAAAAGTCAACAGAAAGAAATTTCTTTATGAAAAACTGAAATAAGCTTAGAATCAAAGATTTTTCTCCTGAAGGGATGAGAGAGCATGAGGGAAGTTGAGTGGTGGGGCTGGGGATGGGGTGGGAAGGGAAATAAATGCAGGGAGGTGCTTTTTCCTTATGGATACAGACTAACTGAAAAGTATATTTAAAAAAAAAAAAAGAAAGAAAGGAGAAGCTGTCTGAGCACTGAGCTGTTGCTACCTAAACTGCTTTATCCTGCTATATTTGCATGTTTTCCCCATTGGATCCTAATTCTTGCTTCTCCTTCATGACCTCCTCACTTTTAATATTGTCTAATAAAGGTGATCTTAACAGCCAGGTCCTCAATTTTTAGACCTTGTTTTGCTGTTCTTCAATTATCTCTGATATATGTGCCAAAATCCACACTATTGCTATAAACATCTACTTGCATTATTTCCATAGTTAGGAAAATGACATCACTTATGCCATCTCTCTTTTCCTGTTCTGGCTATCATAATGCTCAAAAAGAAATCCAATGATGTTACAGCTGTAGCTGGTTGCACATTTTATTCCGAGTTAGTGCCAACAGTATCCCCATTAGTCCAGTTATCAGAACATATACATAATTTAAAATCTTGGTATCCTAAAAGTAATCTAAAAGACTAAGAAAACAGTGAAGTTGGTTCCTATTCCACCTGTTCTGTCATATTTTGATCCATCTATACAGACTTGGAAACGATGACCCCATTTTTTTATAGATTTGGAAATTTCATTGGTCATAATACGTGCTTTTTCATTTGGTTTCAAATCCACAAACGGGGGAATAACTGCAGACGTAAAATGATTTACCATTACAATTTTTCTTATTTTTTATTTAGACGACATCTGTTACCCATTTTTGTGATTCTGAAAGCACAAAGAAGGCTGCTGGGAACTGAGTAGACAAAATTATATAGATTGGCATAGTCCTCATAAATTTGTTGTGCACTTCTATTTTCATGGTTTTTGCCTCCCCCCCCCCCCCAAAAATCAAACAGTTTCATCCTTAAATGTATGGGTACTTATTCAGGGACTATTCTCAGTGCATACTCTGAGACGGCTGCTTCTTCCTATTGAGTTCTTTATATAGTCTGGGGATCTAATGAGTGTTCTGTCTGTCCAGCCAATCAGGAGCCTGGGGCATGACTGCTGTTGGACAGCAAGCTGTCAGCACTAAATTAGGGATGCCATCTAGGGACCTTGAAGACTGGGATTCAATATCAGGATCCTTTTGGAGACAGCTTTTTCTGTTGTTCTCACTGGATAACATTGAAATACCTTTTGTTCAAGTCGATTTTGAGGGGCAGTGTGTTTTCATAATCCATTGTCCTCCTGATGTCTGGACTCTCAAACAATCATGAGATGATCAAGTTTGTAAACTATCAATTTGGGCTGAAATTAAGCAGTGACAACTAATAAAGCCTCTTGTTTTTCGTCAATGCAATGAATCACCTTCTGTTTTGCTGGCATTATTCTCAAAGGAAGTGTGAGGCTTGTACTGAGTGGCTTATTGTACATAATTTTCATACACCTCAGATTGTTGAGCTTAATTCTTGCATTTTTATTTGGCTTTTGTATTTTCAGGGTTTTTTAAAAAAATATTTTTTTTCAGTGTTCTCAGAAATGTTACTCTCCTTTGCTTGAACCAGTTTAATTTTGGGGGAATGGAGAGCAGAATTAAAATCTTAGTGCTAGACACCTCTAGCAGTTATATTTACAGCTAACAATGTATTCTGTACTGCTGGAGGTGGTGGGAGTGGGAACATTTTGTACTAACCAGGAGCTGTTTTCAACTTTACTTAAATATTCTTTTCTTGTTTATACCCCGTTGCTCCTTTTGATATAACCATAATTGATTCAATGAAAAGATTCAGCAGTGAAAAGCTTGTCTGTTCCCAAAAGGTCAGACATGAATTACTGTAATTTTGCATAAAATGAAATAAGAAAGGCAGCCCCTTTCACGCCAAAGGAAAAATGTTAGGATAATCAGAATTCCCATGGGAGGCTTTTTCGATCCATACATGCATCAGTGAATGATGGCTGCACTAAAATTGAAAGAGCATTGTTCTCACTCCTGCAATTATAGTAATATAAAGTTGAATTTTTAAAGGGGGGGTGAGGAGGAGGAGGAGGAGGAAGTGGAAAGTTATGATTTGTTTTTTGCCTGAAAATGATGGAGTTTAGACTATAATACTCCTGTTTTCTTCTAAATTACAATATAAATCCTTTCTGCATTCAGTTCTTTTCTCCGCTGTGCCTGCTGGCTTGACTCTTATTTTCTGAACTACTTTTGATGTGATTTGACAGTCATTGTCTGCCAAGTTCTGCTGCATGAAATATAAATGGCAGCTAAGTGTTTTGTAATTGTATTTAAGACAGAGAATGGTGAGACAATTAACTGTTGCATCTGTGTGGGATTACAAATGCGTTTGCAATTTAGTCTCTGTGCAGCCTGCAATGAAAGAGAGGCTGCAGAATTCTTATTTCACAAATGCTGTCTGCAATAACCTTAGCTGGTGTTTTCTGTTTGGACCTGAACTGTTTTTTAGGGATAGGTAATCTGGTTTGAATTGGAGAACTTCCACAAATCTTTGACTGCACCTTAAGCAATGCTACAGTCTACTAGCCTAACCTTTGGGTAGGCTAGCTAGAATTTATCTACTAGCCCTTCTTCAGTGCTTTAAAATAAATCCCAGCTTCCACAGAGAAGCAAGATTGTCTTTAAAGGACTCACAGCAAGGACTGTTCAGTTACCTGCCCCACATTCAAATGCTACTAAGAACATAAGTAATGAACTTTATTAACTTCTAATTTAATAAGTCTTCTATGAAAACATAATTACTATATATTTATAACATGTACCTATCTAGTAAACCCATGTTCACCACTTCACACCTTTCTCCTCCACAACACACAAACAAGGAAACCAAATGAATTTGAACAGAACAGTCCCCACA
This sequence comes from Podocnemis expansa, assembly GCA_007922195.1. NCBI lineage: Eukaryota > Metazoa > Chordata > Testudines > Podocnemididae > Podocnemis > Podocnemis expansa. The sequence continues at coordinate 30,828,330 of ML682005.1, read as the reverse complement.
AAAAGACTGAGAATGCAACCCAAGAAATTCCCAAAGTTCAGCTGAAGTTCGTCAGAATCTTCTCTGTTCACCAAATCCAAAGGCTTCAATTGAAAGAAGCAAATATCCTCCTCTTTGGTTGCAGGGATCAACAGAAATCCATGTTGATTGGTCTTTTTCTTCTGCTGGAACCAGCATCCAGTTGCTTATTGATGAACCAGCACTCAGGCACATGTACATGTGAAGCAACTCTGCTGCAAAAGGCTCCAGAGTAGGCAGAAAACATCTTGCTGTCCACTCCTGGCTCAGCTTCTCCCAGTCACGCACTAGCACATGGGCTCTCCTCAACAGAACTCCAGCCACCACACCAGCAAGTGGAAACTTTGTGGAACATGCCCAAAGCTACCACTCCTTTTTCCAGAAATCTCAGGAGGAGAGGGGAACTTCATTTTGCTGGTCTTGAATAACTAAAGCAATAGCAAGTTTGTGACATGCTTGAATTTTGATTTTGAGAATCAGTGGAGTTTGTTCATTGGCATGAATCTCTTTCCTGATCCTATTTTTCAGATTTTGAATATATTCCTCCTCCCCCATAAGTAAAGACCAAATGATCTTAGCCTTACTCAAACGGAGAAGCACCTACTTATGAACACAAGTGTATTTGGTGGTCTCTGTCTCTAGATAAAGTAATGCTGACTGTCTCATTATTAACTCCATCTTTCATGCAATCATGATAGAAATGTCATTTTTCTAATATATGAATTATGTAGCCCTTGACTTTACCTATGCTTGGCTTGCAGGCATATATCTCTTATACATGTATGAAATGAGATTATGTATCTTTATAAGTTGAAGAAATCTTGGATCTATAATATTACACTTCACATAAGTTGATAAGTTAGCATAACTTCTATATTGGTATCTGAAATCCAAGGTGCCTACAGGCTAGGATAAGAATTTACAAATAGCCTGTATGTTAAGAACTCTGCAAAAGGATGTAGTTATTCTAAGGTTTGAAAATAGATAGGGTGAGTTTATTCATTCAACAATCTCTGTGGGAGGGGGGACCCAGATAAGCTATTTTGGATCCTGATGCGTAGGTCGGCAGATGAATAACAACTCAAGCTGGGACCTTTTGACATTTCATACACCACCACAAACCTCACAAAATTCATACTTAAGAAAAGGGGAAAGGTAATGTGGAATATTCTGGTAGGTAAAATGTCATTTTTATGCAAAACCCCCTTACCTTGCAAGCAAAACAAACAAGGAGTCCTGTGGCATTTGTAAAATCCCACTTTGTCAGGTGTATTGAAGATGGGGAATTTACAGAATGGGATTTTCTCCCATGAAAGCTCATGCAATAAATAAATTTTAGTTTTCAAAAGTACCACAGGGCTCCTTGTTTGTTTTACTAACTAGACTAACAGGGCTACCCCTTTGAAACTTAAATAAGGAGTCTGGGGGCATGTTTTAAAAAGTGACAAATTTATTTATTGCATGAGCTTTCACAGGCAAGAATCCCACTTTGTCCCTTAACTAATGACAGATGTACCCTGATGATTTCTGGTGTATTTGGATGATTAAGAGGAGCTAATCTAGCCTATTTTTAGAAGGGTATAAAGGTGTAGACCAGGAACATCATTGCCGTAGGAAAGACCTGGGGCATGGGCATGGGCCCTGGCTGCAGGCCCCACCCCCAGCCCTGATTCTGCACCCAGGCCTGATCTAGCCTCAGACTCCACCGCCGGCCTGGCCCTGGATCGCTGGCCAGGGACAGGGCTGGGAGCAGTGGGTGCCACTGCGGATGGCCTGGCCCTGGATCTCTGCCTGTGGACTGGGGCAGGAGAGGCAGGGGACACGCTGGGTACTGGTGCTGGGACTTGGGGCATGTGCCCTGTGTGCCAGGTGACAGTGACACCCCCATATAGACTCTGGGTTTTGTGAGGATATGAAAAGCAGGGAAGCTTCCACACCTCAGTCTCCAGATCAACTCTTTCTTAGCTATCTAGTCTTTATTGCTTTAATAAGTTAGGGTTGCTAGACTTTCATCTCAGTTTGAGGCATTGGTTATCCATCTTGGCTCTGGGGTGTAAGTATAGCAACTAAATTTTAAGTGGAAACAGACTATCAAATTATAAATTTTGTAAGATTTTCTAAATGTCTTGTATGTATGAGCTGATTTCATTGTACAGTTATCAACTAACATTTTTATCAGTTTTATGTTTTTAGCAATAAAAGAATGTTATAAAATACCTTGAGGAATCTGTGAGACCATTCCAGGGGGGTGCATGTTAATTTGATCTGCAGTCGGTTTCAGGCAAGAACCCAGAATACCCTGTGGAAATTTATTAAGAATCCTTATTGGCAATCCCAACCCAAATTTCAAATAGTAAAGAACTGGGCTATAATTAACAATGTAAAGAAACACCTCATTTGTTTGTTTTAAAACTAAAAATGTCACATTTTGAAAGCCAGCTCTTAACTGAACTTTTTGATAATTTTGGTTTAAGAGGTCTTGGGCAATTCATCTTGGACCATCTGAATCTGTACTCCTCTTTTTTTTTTTTTTAAGTATTTATAATGGTTTTTGTTTTGAGCTGAACAATGGCTTCCTTTTAAATGCTTAATTTCTGCCCTTTATGTGACAACAAGGAGAAGAAAAACACAAAAAGAAACAAAGCTTTTTTCAGCCTCACCGGAACACGTGAGATGAAAGTTGCTGATGTAGTTACTTTTAGCATAGTTCATTGAATGCATAACTTCTGAATATTATGGGGGGATTAGATGGCAGACTGCTAATTTATACATAATTTCCTATTCTAAATTAAGATCTCTATATAACCTATTCAGTGCCTATTTTTACTCATTTACACTTGTGCAACTTCCCGTTAACAATGTGGAACATTAGTAAGGCACTCGTCTTGTTTCCTTCTGTATTATCTGAAATGAACTTTGTCCCACCTTTTCCCATTTACTGTGTAGCAAACACTGATCTGATCTATGCAGTCAACAAAGAGGGACAGACTTAGCAGGTGTCAGTTATAACTCCAGTGAGATCAGGTATCCCCCTTTGAAATCAATGGAGCTATGGTGATTATCATCAGCTGGAAATGTGGCTTAGAAGGATTTTTATTTTTTTAATATCCCTTATCAAAGTTATAATATGAGTTTCATCTTACTTATGTAAGCATGTTGTCAGTAATGTCACACAATTGAAGAATAGTTCTGATCAGTAATCTTGAGTTCCCTTTCCTGATATTCAGGGTCTGGTTACAAAATGTGTGTGGGTTGTTTTATTTGTTTTGTTTTTTGTTTTTGTTTGTTTGTTTCTTGGGTGTTTTTTTTGGTCCTATAACAGGAAAATCTTATTTTAAGAGTATAGATATTTTTGAAAAATCATGGAAGATGGGTGAGATCCCAGAGGACTGGAAAAGAGCAAATATAGTGCCCATCTATAAAAAAGGAAATAAGAGCAATCCAGGGAATTATAGACCAGTCAGTTTAGCCTCTGGACTGGGAAAAATAATGGAACAGATAGTTAAGGAGCCGACTTCCAAACATCTAGAAGAGACTAAGGTTCTTAGGGTTAGTCAGAATGGGTTTGTCAAAAACAAATCATGTCAAACCAACTTGATAGTTTTTTATGATGTGGTAAGAAGCCTTGTGGATAGATGGGAAGTGGTAGATGTGATATATCTAGGATTTAGTAAGGTAGTTGATATGGTCTCACATAACATTTAATAAACTGGGAAGGTACAAACTAGATGGAGCTACTATAAGATGGGTGAAAAACTGGTTGTATAACCACTCCCAGAGAGTAGTTATCAATGGTACACATTCAAGCTGGAAGGACAAAATGAGCAGGGTGCCTCAGGGATCTGTCCAAGGTTTGGTTTTGTTCAACATTTTTATTAGTGACTTGGATGATGGCATAGGGAGAAAATTTATGAAGTGTGCAGATGATACAAAACTGGGAGGGGATGCAAGTGCTTTGAAGGATAGGGTTGCAATTTAAAATGATTTGGACAAACTGGTGAAATGGTCTGAGAGAAATAGAATGAAATTCAATAAAAAGTACTAAGTAAGCAATAGGCTTAAATTACAGCAAGGGAGGGTCAGCCTAGACATTGTCAGGGTGATTAAATCCTGAAATAAGTTGCCTTGGCAGGTTGTAGAATCTCCTACATTGGAGGTTTTGAAGAGCAAGTTAGACAAACACCTGTCAGGAATGGTTTAATAGGAGTACTTGGCCTTGCCATGAGTGCAGGGAAACTGTACCTGATGTGGTCCCTTCCAGATTCTATGATATACTTTAGGTTCTATTTCTAGGCAAGGTCTTATTTGGATATAAAGTCATTGCATTCTCTGCAAACGACATTTGACTCTTAACTTAGCTACCCACAGTGCACCTACTGAACCTACAGTTGTAGCTATAAATCGGATACTTTCTGCAAGTAAATATCAATTTCCTTAAAAATATGGCCTCTTTGCAGGTCCATGTGGATGATTCTGTAAGTACAATATGTTATTTCTGGGAGGTTCTAATTTCTTTTACCCTTTCCTTAATGTAAAGTAGTGATGTTTAAAACTTAGGCAAGCTGCAGTATTTCAGTTGTTTTCTCTAGTTGTTCCTCTGTCCTGGAAATTTTCATTGTGTTTTATCTTAGTGTTGATACCCACACTCTCAGGAAGGAGAAAAAATAAAATCTTTCAATTTTTGAATGACTCAAAATAATAAAAATATAAATTGATTATGACAGGAATAGAGTTTAGAAATGACTTTTAAAGGATGCTACAAGTGTATGTTTTATTCTCAGAGTAATCCTGTAGGAACCAGGATTTCGTGTAGCTCTATTAAATTCTGAGAGCAGATTTGTTTGAGACAAACACATGTGGACATATTAATTAATGTAAAAGAAAATAAAACCTAGAAAACCCTAAAACTCTACAAAGTAAAATCATCTTATTACTGATGTGTTCAGTCTGCAATTATTTCTTAATTGTCATCCTGGAATGTAAGGTGTGATTGATATACATTTTCTGTTTGACTGTACTTCCTGAGAATGTTTGTGCTGGAGACCTTAAACTGTGTGATAATGTTTAGTCACTAGATGGTGCTGAGTGAAGAGTACTACAGCACATCTTTACTGAAGACTTGTCTACACTGGGGGGTGGGATTGTAATTTGATTTTAGGGTGTTGATCACAGAAGGTAGGTGAACACTGCAAATTGTTTTCTTGGGGTTTTGTGTCCCCACTTCTCACGTTACCTTCTGAAATGCATTGCATTGTGAGTTGTAGGTGCAGGGGCCTGTGGTGTGGCCGTCATTTTCCTCTCACTCCTCTTCCCCTCTTCTCTAAAGGGGGGAAAAAGGCAGGAAGAGCTTTACCTGCTATTTCTCTGCTGCAGACACAACAGAGAGGCACAGTGCTGCATGCAGAGAACAGAATTAATTGAAAACTTGCTGGGACTGTGGCCAGATGAGGAGGTATGTTGCTATGATGTAGCAGACTGGAAAAGCTGCATTCAACCTGCAGCTCTCAATCTCAATGCTACACCATTTTGGGCAAGGTGTTATCAGATCAAATTATAGCACCATTTAATTTGAATTTAATGCTCTGATTGTGAAGAGACAGGATGCTGCAGAATGTTGAGGTAAACAGCATTACTTTAAACTTCACCTTCAGTGTATGGACCAGGCCCCAGGATTGGAAACCACAGGCACTCCTTTTTACCATGAAGTTGCAGTTGTTGCTGACTTCCATTTTGCCTCCGTCTCTGCCTGAGTACCCTAATATGGTGTCAGAAGAAAATCAATAGAAACTACAGAATGTTGTCAAAATGCAGACGTTTCCACCACTACAGAGCTTTAGCTTCACCAGGCTATCATACTGGTCTCACTGGAAGGAGCAGTTTGCACACTTTTTTCATCATAACTAAACTCACTTTGAAAAATGAGGAATTGTAGGTTGGCTGCCTAGTCTATGCCACGGGCAGAGAAGCTAAACACACTTTGCCTTTGGACAGGAGAGCCATAAGAACAACTATACAGTAGTGCTAGCTAACTTTGAGTATTTTATACCTCCAAATAATGTGGTGTATATGAGAGTCTGTTTCTGTGAGGCTTCTGTGACATAGCAAATAATTGATTTTTTGAAGAGGAACAGGGAAGTATGTTAGACAGTGATGATTTGCATTTTAGACTAGGTACTATTGGAGAAACTACAAATGAAGAAAGATTTAATCCTTCACAGTGTCAGAAGTGGCAGGGCAATCCAAGATGATGATTAATCAAAATAGAGATCAGTGGCTGCCAGACAGAAACTGAGAGGAAATGGCTTATAAGCAGTGGAGAGGAGATGATATAGGATACTATAAGAGATATCGCATGCTATTAAAAGCAATTTTAATAAATCCTCAAAGGAATGTCTGGTAAAACCCAAGCAAAATATAACATCATTCAGAGTAGATGCACAAAATGTGGGAAAGATCACTGTCTAAGAAGTGATTGCTCAGCTAAATATTCAGTCAGTAAATGCACAAAATAAAATAAATGCTGTGCTGCAAGGGCAGTACAGGAAGTGACCTTGAGAGTCAAGAACCATCTCCCTCCCCCCCCGCCCCCCGACTAAATCACATATAATCATGCAGAGTCAGCCTGGAGTGTGGAACTGAATATTTGTGGAATGACTGTTCATTTTTAAAAACCTCTTCCAGTACAGATGTAATTAATGACCATATTAAAAGGTACTTAAAATGACCTTCAACCCCTCCCTCAGCTGAAACCAGAAGAAACAATCCTAACTAGCACTGCAGGTATTTGAAACCTCATTGGACAGTTTTCCACACACAGAAGAAAATTAAAGCTTTCACCCTTGTACATAACAAGTGTATGATTAGAGGTTCAGGGCTGAAGATTTCAGTGGTTGCCACGATGGCTCAGATGAGCAGGTAGAATAAGTTGTTGCAACACTGGGTGATATTAGACTTTTAAAAGAAAATGCAGTAGAAATAATAAGAGAATGCTGAGTCACATAGTTTATACAAAACACACAATTCCTATCCTGTTCTCCCCCCTCATCCCCAATAAGACTTCAGAGACAGCTAAAGAGAATGGAAAAAGAGCAGTTGGTATAACTGAGAGAATGTCTCAGGAAACTACATATTGCCTACCTATGATAAGTCTTACCAAGAAGAAAGGGAAAACATAAATCTATGCAATATATAAGACTTCATAAAACAGCAGTGAGAAGAAAATGTGTTCTCTCAACATCAGAAAGTTTTCTTCCTAAAGTGGCAACAGCTACCATATTCTCCAACCTGGATGCTGCAAGTGGTTTCTGGCAAATTCCTTTTAACCAGTGTGCTAAACTGAGTACATTCAATATACCTTTGAGGAGACTTCACTTACAAAGATTACCTTTCAGGATAACCAGAACTCCTGAAATGTTAAATAAAAAATGGTACAGCTGATAAAGAACATAAATGGGATTTTCATTTTTTATGGACCATACTTTAATTTGAGTGAAAAAGCTGACAAAAACTTCAATGCAGTTCTGAATTTAATCGGTGAGTCCAGACTCAAACTAAATAATGGTGTGTGTTCTACCTACACCAAATTGATACTTTGGGACAGATAATTAAGGAACTAGTTCTAGCTTGGAGAACTGAAGGCATCAACAAACATATCTTAACTGAGATACATTTCAGGAATGGTTAATTTTCTTGAATGATAACTGCAAGACCTTTCTACAGTAAATCAACTACTAAGATCAATGCATCCTGAATATTGGGTCCAAATCAAAAGGCAAAATAAACTATTTCAGATGTTCCAGCTTTAAAGTTCAACACTGAACAGATTCTCAGGGGACAGTGCTAATAGCATTAAATATGGTCCTGATGGTGTATGACTGAAGCTATGTGGATGTGAGTGGGAGCCAGTTGTGCACTTGCAGTAGCAGAAAAGTCGTAGGCAAAGATTTATAAAGAAGTGCTTGATGTGTAGGGATATGTTAAAATTTCTACAGATGTGTGCACTGAGCCCCTTTACTTTTCCCTTATTAATGGAAAAAAAGATCCTGATTAAGCACCATTGAAATCCTAATGTGAATTGACCCATAATTCCTGACTTAAAAAAATCTTGTAAGGGACATAATGTCAGGAAGCCCAGCTTCACACTTAAACACCCATGGGCAGGATGAAGAGGTAAGGGTTCTATGTGGATGCTGTGGAAGCTTATAGACCAGGTTTAGATAGAAACCTGTAGACTTGCTACAAAAAAACAAACATGGCACATAAAATTAACTTCTAGGCCATTGGTTCCCAAACTTTTCTCTGCTGTGGCACACCGTGATGCCTTCACATTTTTTGAGGCACACCACCACTAAAAAACTCATGAATGTTCAAATTAACTTTACTTATGACTTCATGAATCATGACACAGTATTTTGGAAATGTTGCTGTGTGGGGTAGTAGGGGTAGCAGAGCAGGGGTGGCAAAACGGGAGGTTAGGAGTCGTGTGCAGTGGCAGGAGTGAGTGTGGGGAGCAGAGCAGAGCAGGGCAAGAGTGGCAAAAGAGGACAAGGGCAGCCATGTGGGGAACAGCACAAGGGTGGCAAGAGAGGAGAAGGGAAGGGAGAACAAGAATGGCTTTGCGGAGGGGCAGGGGGAACCTGGGGAGTGAGAGGGTAGGGCAGGGGAGCATGGCATAGCACCCACTTCCCCCTTCTCCACAGTGGCTCCCTGCCACCCAGGGCAAATCCTCACCCCACTGCTGCTCCCTCCCACCCCAGTGGGTCCCATCCTCCGCTCCCCCACCCGCTGCTGCATGTGATGGACCCTCCCATCACTGCAGGGGCCAAAACTAGGCCTCCAGCCCCCAGCTACACCCACCCAACTACCCCCCCCAACCAAACAGCCACCCCACAACCCCAGCTACACACCCTCTGCTACACATCCACTCCTACCCTCCTGTGCTACACACACACACGGACACTGTTACCTAGTTGTAATGGTTTGTTTTTCTTAATATACTGAAATACTTTATTTCAGTGCTCTCAACAATTACATTTGCCCATTCTGATATTCTTGTACAACCACTGATGGACAATGGATCACAGTTCACTGCAGCTGCATTTTTTTAGTCATTCTAAACAAAATACAGTTTTGAACACATCACTAGCAGCCCATGGAACCTAAAACTAGATGTAGAGCCTGGGAGAACTATACAGCCAGCCAAGTGTGGAAGAATTCTGTAGCTGAGGCCTGACAGTGTTAAGACACAGATGGCTCAGTAGGCCTGAGGGGGGAAATTGTAAAAGAATGCACTCAAAATGCCATTAGAGATAATGTGAAACTGCCGGCCTTCAGGACTTTAGTTAGTGTCTCTCTGTGCCTGCTTGCTCCAAACGTTGTTTTCCAACAGTTTCGCTGACATCCTTGACTTATACTAAACATTCTCTTATCAAACCTGCTTAGATGGCATTAGCTCTGACACTGTTAAGCTGTTATGTGAGATTCTTTTCCCTTTGACCTTGGTTCCTTTTAAGGAAATAATATTAGTTAGATTTTATTACTGTTGCCCATGTATATGCATGTATGTTAATGTTGCTGTTAAGCTATAAAAGTTTCTGTAATGCATCTCAGGGGCAGAGACCAGCATCTAACTGTTCTCCCCACTGCAGTGTGTCAATTAACATTTAGCTGTTTGGTTTTTGCACCCAAGCTAGATTCAGCTGTTTTCCTTTGACACAAGGAAATATTGAAGCAGGAAGATCTCGTCTTTGACTATCTAATCTACAGATCAAAGCTTTTACTGCTACTGCCCCAGTCCAATTCTGGAGAGGGAAAATAGTCCTGAGTTACTTTCAACTTTGGAATATAATCTAGCCCCAAAGTGGTTATGCGAGAGATGAGAAGCTAAATAAGAATAAAAGGAAAAAAAAAATAGAACAAACACTTTTATAACCAGTACTGGTAAATTAGAGAATTGCCTGATCTGGAACCTGGCAATCAAACTGGATGGAGGAAAAAAAGAATGGAGAACATTGAAGCAAAGGAGAAAGAATGCACTATCTGGATCATGGGAGTTGCACTAAGGGGGAGGGGGGTTGCACAAAAACTATAAAATAAATAGAAATAAACAAAAGTTAAATGGAAATAATTGACCTCATTTTGTTCCAGCGACTGAACATTAACTGAGCAGTCTACAAATTGCAGGTGCAGAACTAGGTGAAGAACATTAACAAAAAATCCCAACAAACCAAAGATAGCTGTTGTGAATGAAACCAGGGGTTAAAGCATAATTTGGACAGTCATGGAATGCTCCTGTGCTGGTGGACAGCCCAGACCCCAGCTCCTGCCCCCAATAACCCCCACCCAGCATGAGCCAGCTGTCCCCATGCTCACTGGTGGCGGCAGTGCGGCTGGGGAGGCGGAACACCCTGGGTCCGGGCAGCACTGCAGCTGGGGCTCGGGCAGCAGGCCCCAGGTTGGCAGTGCCATCTGGAATGGGAGGGGTTGGGGGCTTGAACCCATAGTAACACCTGTAGCTTCTGCCCTGTCCCTGCCCACCAGAACACAGTGGAACGCTGCTCTGGGTCCTTCTATTTTTAGGGGCCCAGCATTCAGGCCCCTAAAAATAGAACATGGACCCTGAACACTGCATTCCAGGGCCCACTATTTTTCAGTGGTGGGCCCCGGAACACAGCTTTCTGGCTCCATGTTCTATTTTTAGGGGTCCCACAACACTGAGCCCTTAAAAATAGTGGGCCGTGGAACAGCATTCCAGGCTGTTTCAGCATACTTTAACCCCTGAATGAAACCATCTAGTCACCTACCTATCTTGCTCATTTAATGTGTTGGTTTTATATAGATTAACAACAATACTGTGTGTCCATTTTTCTTGTCTCCTTGTGACCAACCTAACAATTTGCCCTTTTTTTGTCCCCCACTCCTGCCCCCCAGGATTTAACTTTTAGGAGAACAAAGGAAAAACTAATCCTTTGGCTCATTGGTGGTTTGGAATTGCTCAGAGGCACACATCATTATTATAATACAACCTACATCTCTGAGATGCCATTCTGGAATGTTTTGCAGCATCATTAGCTACTTCAAAGTATTTTTCTGGCAATATACTTTTTCACCCAGCAAATAATTTGTCATCCCTAAGTGCTTGACAAATATTAGAAATGATACTCAGACTGTCTCCATTTTCTTAGACTTTCAGTTTTTCTGTCCAAGTGATAAGTAGAACACAGGGTTCATCAAGATTTCACAGTGAAATGTCAGCTAAAGGTGGCTTGTCTACATCTGGGGCATTCCAAAGACTAAGACAACCACCAGCAGCATTGATTTGAACTTAACTGTTTCTTCCTGTTTGAATTGGGATACGGTCTGTCCTCCTCATTTTAACAGCTCTGACAAGGTAGAGTGGGCTATAAAATTCTTCATTAGTAATAAGTGATGCAGCAGGCATGCAGGGTTGTAAGAGTCTTGGAGAATTCTTATAGGTCAGTGTTAAATTTTACGCTGATGTTTTGATAGTAGGCAGACTTCATCTTGCCTTCATGATCCCCAAGAGCCAAACTCATGTAAGTCCTTCCTGAAACCTACCTCATCATTCTACACGCCATCTTGGAAAAGGACACATTCTCTATCCTTTATTTCCCTAAGATATAATGGCCAATAACTGTATGATATGGCAAATTCCAATTATAATGCTTATTATAATACCTAGCTCTATCTACTGATGAAATGTACTATATCTCAAATTTGACACAGAAGGAGATAGAAAGCTACTGGTGAATCTTGCAGTGGGAGGGTACATGATGAAAAGAAATGATGCTCTTAACTCTGGTACTTGCGGTAGACTGAAAGAAAGTGTGTAACAAAGTAAATTTTATCTATATATAATGTAAACACATTCTCTAGAAATTAAGACCATAGGGCACATCTACACAGACCATTTTATTTCGAAAGGAGCCCTTTCGAAATAAGGGAAACCGCAGAATCGAAACAGCCGTTATTTCGAAACGGATGTTTCAAAATAACGGCAAAGGGACCGCTGTTTCAAACCGTTGTTTCGAAACAACGGGTCTAAAGCTGTTGTTTCGAAACCTGCGTTTTGAAATAACGTCCGTTGCGGGGGGGGGTAGGTTTTCGTTTTTTGGAATAACGATCCTTATTTCGAAAGGACGAGGTCCGTCCTTCCGAAATCAGGAAATGTCATGTAGACTAAATTTTTTTTATTTCAAAATAACGGTTATTTCAAAATAAAAGGGCTGTGTAGACGTGCCCATAGTGTTTTTTGGTGGGGTGATGTGTTGTGTTACTTTCTCTCTCAGTAATTTGTCTCATCTACTCAAATTGTTTTCCACAAAAATATCAGAAGCATAATTATCAGGGAGTCAGAGTTATTTAATTTAAAGGGTAGTGTTGGCATAAGAACAAACTCTAGCATAAACTGGTCATGAATAGATTTAGACTGGAAATAAGGTTTTGAACCATCAGAAGAGGTGGGTTTTGGAGTAGTGGTTGTAGATAACCTATTGAGTTCTAAAATGGAGTTTGGGAAGTTTATGAACAGAATAGAATATCATGGTTAGCTGTGATATCAGGAGCGTGTACTTATTGACTATGTTTCTAATTATGTGATGTAGTGAAAATACAACTCAGTCAAAATGCTGACTTAATTATCACAAATCACAAGCTTGCCTTTGCTTGACATATGATACACACAGTGTTCTGATTCTAACAGGTGCTTAGTATGCTTCAGAAGCAGGCCACTGAGCCCTAATCCAAGTTATCAGTTTTCCTATATATACCCCTCAAATCAAAGCTTGTTTTTCTGGACTAATGCATTGTGTAAGGGTACTTAAACACTGAGCAACAATTTAAAAACTTCTTATGAAGCAAACTTAAAAAAAACCCCTCAAACAAAAAAAAATTCAATTTTTTTTTTTTTTAAATTTCAAAATACAGTGGCTGTAACACTTGAGATTGGTACTTTTGCTTGTGGACAATAATGAGCTCCTGCCACAGATTTCAGTATAGTCATTTATTTAGCATGAAGAAACCATTTCTTGCCTTACACAATGAGCAGCAATCTCCTTTATCATTTGCTGTGCTATCATCTTGGAGTAGAATCTTTAGAAAGTAACCTTTCAGTAATGAGTTTTTCCTCTTACCTTAAAACAATTTTTTCCCATATCTGCCATTTAACATTTAATATTTCTAAGGAAGATGAAAATGTGACTCTTGATAGAACACTGCAACAAGTGTTGCCTTCCCCCATAGCAGCAATACTTGTTCTATTCCCAGCCAACCTCAAATCAGCTTATCACCAAGTTTCTGTAGCATTTTGATTCCTTAACCACCTTCCTTTTGTTAATACTAAATGGGCCTACTTCCACCGAAAATCACAGCAAAACTGTCTGCAGGACTGAGATCTGCCTTTTTTGTTCTTTTTGTTCCTATGTTTGTGAACTCTTCTGATAAGCACATGATCTTGTAGCTTTTATACATCTTTAAATGAGCTACTTATGGCAAACTGAGGCTCTGAAATAACTGTGTATTTGGGACCGGAATGTGATTCAAATACTTTATACTGTGGGTGTACTCAGTCAAAAAACTATATAAAAATATAGCATTGTGGAGGTGTTCATTGATAGGCCATGTAGAAACTCAAAGCTTTCAGCTCTATCTTTTTAGGACCTCTACTCTGTCATATCAAATTTGTTCATCCCACAGTTTTTTCAGCACTAGGCCTGCCAACTTGCTTGGAAAAAGGGAGTTGGTCTGTATTCTTCTTTATGGATCAACACTATTTAAAAAAAAATATTCAGGCAAAACTCTGCTCTCTGTGCAAGACATTGCAGACAACATGAACTTGTGAAGGGAAAATCCAAAAACTCAAATCCATTTCTTTTTAGAGTCATTCTTTAAAGCAGTACCACACTTCCAGATGCAGAGGCAAACCCTGGTTTTCTTTGTATATCTTACCCAGCACATGGTGACCCTCCTAAAGGTTTGCCTTTGTCAAGCTTCTCACAAGAAATATTGACTTTCCCACATGAATGGTCTGGGATGCTTTAGTTTTTGTTCCAGTTGTTATCCAGACTATTAAAGTTGATTGTTGTGATGTAGAGGGTTGAAATAAAGAACACAGTTACTGACACCTTATTTTTTCTGATTAGAATAGAGGCAGAAATATAATCTCTGTTTATGGAGTAAAGGCCTGGGAGCCACTGGATTTACACACAAAGCCCTCTGTATGTGTTTTCTCCTTTACCAAGTGAGAGGATAAGCTACTGATTAGATGGCACTATCCTCCTCACCCTCTTCTCCATTCTTAGGTCCTATAGTGGCCTCTGTGTGGGACACAGGAAAGGGCTTAGGTTATTGAGTGAGGAAGAAATCTAGGTCTGGGGTTCTGTGGCAGTTCCTTAAACAGAAAGCTATCCACCCTCACATCACCCAAGGGGAAAACACTTACCTTGTTCTCTCCTCAGCCTGCCACGTGCCTCTGTTCATTTGCAGTAACTGAAAATAATGAAAACTGCAATCATGTTCTAAATTGATTGTAGTTCACACATTTAAACCTATAAGGAGTCCTGTAGCACTTTTAAAGACTAACAAATTTATTTATTGCATGAGCTTTTTGTGGGAGTAAAATCCCACTTCATCAGATGCTTCGAAGCATCTGATGAAGTGGGATTTTACTCCCACAAAAAGCTCATGCAATAAATAAATTTGTTAGTCTTTAAAAGTACCACAGGACTCCTTGTTTGTTTTGCTGAACTAGACTAACATGACTATCCCTTTGGAACTTGTAAACATGTAAACTTGTGCTATTTGTACACATAAGAGAATTGTGAAATACATATATATGTCTGATCACTACAGCTTATCGATTTAGACTTTAAACAGTCCAAAGTCTTCCCTTTTATAAAAATCAACTTTGGAATGATGATTTATTTTTTTAAAAAGCCAGTCATCTCTGTGTAAGCTTATTAAATCCAGTTCTGCTGACTTCAGTTGCCACAAATATAGCAGATAGAAAAGGGGCTCAGATTTTTGGAGACTGACAATTTAGTTCCAGCTCTCATTCTAAGATCACCAAAAATGGTATAATTTATGCAATGAAGGAGCTAGTAATAGTCTTTTAGTCTAAAAAGTTTTCTTTGGAACCTAGTATCCCCTTAGAATGTTTTCACATTCTGGCTTTCTGAAAACATCCAAGTAAATTCGACTAAAAAATTATTTATTGCATGAGCTTTTGTGGAGTGGGATTTTCTCCCATGGAAACCCATGTGATAAATAAATTTGTTAGTCTTGAAGTGCCACAGGACTCCATGGGTTTTTTTTTTTTTTTTTTTTTTACTGAACTAGACTAATATGGCTGCCCCTTTGGAACTTGGTAAATTGGACTGTGGCAATAATTAATAGAGGGAGGCTTTGGCAATTGGCATAAAGTTACACTTAAAAATAGTTATGGCTCACACTTAGGATAGATGATGGGTCAAAATATTCAAAAGTGCCTGAAGACCCAAAGCGTCTAACAAAGTGGAATCTTCCCCCACGAAAGCTCACACTATAAATAAATTTGTTATTCTTTAAGTGCCAAAAGACTCCTTGCTTTTTTTTTTTTTTACAGGATAGTATGGCATAAGTCTTACTCACTTTTAAACGTCAACAGGCCACTGACTATGGTCTCTGTGGGGAGCTTACTGTGATTGCTTAATCTGAGCAAACTGCAAAGAATGAGGCAGCTATTCATCAAAACTGGTTATCATCACCAATAATTTGAGCCACCAAGCCAATAACAAAACAGCTTGTGCAATATCTTAGTTATATAAAGCCAAAAATGCAGCTCCTGAAAGAAATCCAGACCCGCGCTTGACTCAGAGAGCCAAGTCAACTATGATGAGGATTACTGAAAAATCTTGTTTATCCTGTATAACATTTGATCAATCCTAGGAGATTGGATTAATTCACCACCATGGCAATGAATATTTCATATCTTAACCAAATAAATGGTTACAAGCAATTATTATTACCTAAACTAAGATTTATTTTTTTTAAAGGAGTATTGATTAAAAGGTCACTATAGAGACAGCTATGAACAGAGCTTACAAATTGGTTTCTATTAGAGTTTGAAGCTGAGTTGCAGGAAGTTCTTTTCAGAATAAGTTCATCAGGTTACAGTCCAAAAAGGCAGTCCACGTCAAATATCAGAGTATTATAGATTGGAGCTGGAGACCTCAGTCTTGTGACTTAATCTTTCCCAGTGAAGTTTAAGCAGCTCCAAGATGATAGGATTGGGTCTGAATCTTCTTTTATTGTCCTGTGTCAGGCTAGATAGTCTTTTGGCGGTAATTAACATAGGAGAGATTCCTTGGTTGAAGAATATATTCTGTTATTTTGAAGCTAAATCTTTGTCCTAGGCATACACTGGCAACTAGTTGCAGTCATCATTATGTCAATTATCCATTAAGCAGTTCATAGACAGTTTACTACAAACTTCAAAGAGAAATAAAGACAATGACATCTTTGTACCCAAGTTTCATCTAAATGTTAATATTCCCTTTTGGTCTCTGAATCATTAGAATAGTAAGAGATGGGAACTATATGGTTACATTGTTAACCTTGTTTAACAATATATAGGTATGGACAAATACAACTGGCATTTATTTTCAATTCTCTAACACTATACTTTTGCATTTCAAACACTCAGGTCTACTTACATAGCTTGGCTCATTATCTAAGAGGAATTGCCTTTATTCAGGGGCGTTGCTGGTGTTGGACTTATGGGGTCTGAGCTCCGGGTCCACCACCAGCCCGCCCATGGGAATGGTGGCAGTGTGAGCCCGAAGTCCCAGCATGCTGAGCCCTGGGTCTTGTGTAGGACCAGCAGCACTCCTGCCTTTATTACCATTTCAGTACTTTTATAATATCTTTAAAAGTCTGCTAGTGGCTTAACCCTTTCTGGCTCAATGTCAAAGCCTCATTAAATTTATTAATCTTTAAAAGTGCCACGAGATTCCTTGTTTTGCTAGACTAGACTAACACAGCTACCCCTTTGGAACTTAGCCTCCATTTTTGCTTTACATTTAAAGAAGAAAGAAGGAAACTGTTTTCTGGCTTAGACTTACTAAATACCTTTTTTGAATCTGGTGTATAGGTGTTTGTCACTTTAAAAATGGAATTTAGGCTACTAAGTCACAGAAATAGGATCTCTCCCACAAAAGCCCATGTGTTTAAAAAAAATGTTTAAAAATGCCACAGGACTCCTTGTCTGTTTAAATGTGTTTTGAAAACTTGATCTGTGTGACATTGGCTTCTGTAACTGGAATTGCTGACCATACAGTATTAATTTTCCTCAATGGTAAGTTGCTAAAATTAAAATGTTAATATGTCATGATTCTCTGCATGACTTTTTTGTCAAAGTATAACACTAGACTATAAATCAAACAAAAAAGAACAGCTACTGATTTAAAATAAACTGTTGAATAACTGATATATTGGCTCAACTCTCTTCCTCTCCCCACGCACAGATGCACGCAAACTGTAGGGCTAAATCTTACTCTCATGTGTACTGATGGGTAAGTACAAAGGATATACAGATACAAATCTTTAGCATTGCTAAGGCACTGTTAGCAGTTATGGCTAATTAATTCAATGGGGCATGATCTATGTGTAGCCTTGTGTCTTAAGGGAGAGGTGGTAAAATGTCACCAGCAGCAGTGAAAGGAGAAATAAAATTAGACAAAAAAGTAGAAACACAAGTTTCCTGCAGCACGCTAATCCAGCCTGCTATATTAGAATTCCACCCTGTAATGCTAGTGTGGGTTTTTTAGCACTAGCCATTCCTCTTAGGATAGTCAGGCACATTATTTGTACATAACTGGGTTCATACTGCAGTGGCTCTCAGTCAGATCGCAAGGTGTGATCAATATAATTGGAAGAGTAGCAGTGTGGAATTTTAATTTAATTTTTTACAATGGATGACTACATTTCACTTTTCTGGTTGCAGACTAGGCAACAGAAAGGACCCAAGTATCATTTGTTATGACATTGGAGTGTGCACTTAGAAAAGGTGAGGCCACCTGTTACCTCTGTATATGTATATGCAAGGGTATGGATACAACCAATCTACTTTACATATATTATATTGTACTTATTTGACACATGGTGCTGGGAGAGTGAGCATTATGCCTTCTAGAACACAGTATCAATTTGCAGTTCAGAGTATCGAAATTCCCTGTGCCTTTGTTTCCTTTGTTTCACTTACAGTCTTAGAGGGAAACCTGCCAGCCCACCATAATCACCAAGGCAACACTTAGGTTCACCTATGGATGTTGCTGCTACTGGGCCTGCATCAGTCTGGCCCTACCCCAGATCTGGCTCTGACCGCCTGCTGCTAGCTGCCAGTGGCTGGAGCTGAATCTGGCCTGTGGCCGCCTGCCGCATCTGGGCAGCACTGTGGCGGCAGGAGCTGGAGCTAGCTCTGGGCCACCTGCCGGCAGCGGCTGGGACCGGATTAGGCCCACCTCGGCCATCTGCCACTTGTTGGCAGTGGCTGGGGCCGGATCAGGCCTGCCCAGGCAGGACAGAGGGCAGGGCTGACCATTTTTGGGAGCAGTGATGCTCCTGCATTCAACACCTCTAATTACTGGCAAATTTTGATTCATCATGATGACTGATTTAAGTACCATCCTCCTTTTCTCCTACATAAGCTTGATTGTGCTGAAGTTTAGCTACTACAGTCAAGGATAGAAAGTGTATAATACAAGAGTATATTCAACAGTTATGGTGATGAATAGTGGATCTTGACTTCTCTGAATATGATAAATGAGTAAAACTTTCCTAGAAATACATTAATTAACGTATTGATCGAGTAACAAAAGACCACACTGCATATGATCTTTTCAGTAATAGTGCAATTTGTCTGTCTTTCTGAACAAAAAATGGCACCGTGAGCTCTTACAATGTGGAAACATAAATGGCAAAGAATGAATTGTAAACAGTTTTCACAGACTTCTGTGACTATCAAGGAAAGTAAAATTATACAATATCTGTGGGATGTGATAGAAGGTAAAACTGTGCCCTCCAGCTAAGTCAAAACAAAGTTGAATTGTAAGAATGTTCTTTTGATTCTACTCCAAATTACCTTTTTTCCCTTATTATAAGAGTGGTCAGCGCTAACATACACTACCACCAGCAGAATGTTTATGAAGTAAAATGCACCAGTTCCTATCATGTTTGTTAGATACATCCAGATGTTGCAGGAAATTTGTTGTACAGTAACACCTACAGTCATCAGTCATAGCCCAGGAACCCATTTTGATTGGTGCATTGTAAATGCAGAACTTGTCCAAAGCACTTAGAACACAAATTGTTTCACACTTGTATGCCTGTCAAAACTTATTTTGGTTTGCAAACATGAGCCAGAATCCCCACAAAAGCAAACTTTTCTTCCTCCCTCTCCGAATCAAGCAATAAATACCACAAGATCAGCTATGTTAATGTTATTTTGGAGCTGCCATCCCCCATATCAACCAGAATCAGGAAATGTACAGAGGCACATTTTTAAAAAGATGACTTTTAATAAAATCAGGAAATATTTTTTGACAAGAGATTTGGAAGAAACTTTTGACTTTACTGGCTAAATCTCTGCACATCTATAATTCATTTAGGAATTAATATCAGGTGAAGTGTGTTGGCTGATACACTAATGTGCAGATCTGTCTCGTAACAAAAATCATCTTTATTAGTGCCAAACCACACTATGAGCTAATAAGGACCACTAGGCATATTATTTGTCTGTCTGATGTATACATTTCACTAGTGGATACACATCTGAAAGATTTGAATTATGTTCCCCAGTAATGTCTGGCCATAATAGCTTAGATATCTTTACTGACCCAATAAGACATTACATTATTTGTTTTTTTCTTAAGTACTGTAGAGTTTTTTCCTGAATTCTGTTCATATAAATGATTTACTTGTTCTTAGTGACAAGTTGGACAAGGTAATTTCTCTTTGGCTGTTGTTTAAATTCATCTGACTTCTGTTCATGAGCAAGACAAACCTTCAGGTCAGACAGAGCTCTTCTTCAGGCTTGTTCTTAGAAAGTTAGGTACTGGCATGTATCTCACTTAGAAAGTTAGGTATAAGTGAGATTTTGTGCCAAATTCCATATTGGTGGATACAGGCAGGATGTCTATGCAGTTGTCTAATTATAATGCCTAGTAATAGTATTGTTCAAAATCCCTAGTCTTATCACCCATGTGACCAATGTAAGTTTTTCCCCACACTGTCTTTGTTTTTGTCCATGTACTCTAAATGTGAGTGAGTGAAATATCTTCTCAGGCCAGCATGCAAGTGTATTTCAGGCCTGGTCTATGCTGGCTGTGAAATTCAGCAGCAGCTGATGGGAATGCAAAGTAGCTTGCATACCTGCCATTGACTTTCTACATTCTAAATAGCATGGTGTTCACACTGTGCTTCACCAGCAGGAAATACCTTGCAAGCAACACAGAGTTAATCTTTTTGCAGAAGTGGATTTATTCAGTTGACTTTCCAATTGATTGAGCAGGTCTCCAGTGCCACTTAGTCCATCCCACAAAATTGATCTAGTAGTTCCACCAGTGCCACCACCAGGGCATGCATAGCTTTACTCTTTCAGACTCGTAATCCAACACAGAGGAAAGTTTGCACAGAATGTGAAACACTTACTAATTTTGGATTTTCACAACCAAACCACTCTGTGGGATGTTTTTTTTTTTGGGAAAGCACAAAGGGCAGACTGCAGGTGTGTTATACACAGATGATTGCCTTTCTCAATTCAGCAAGGTACTTTAGCATATGTCTAAATTCGGCTCTCCAAAATTAATAGAGCTACTTGCCTGTTTAAAGTTAGGCGTGTTCTAATATATCATCATGACTTTAAGAATGTAATTTTTTATTGTCCAAGATTTTCTGTGGCTGTATTTTTGGTGTTTCTCCCCAAACAGCAACATTGTGAATACAAATTCAAAAGCCATAGTCAGGGTTTTGCTTCCTTTTTAAACATATGGAAGGTCTGATTCTAATTTAGGAGGCCTATAGACAGTAGTATGAGGTGTGACTAGAGCCAATGTGGACATGCTCAAGCTGGTTTTGACCTAGCTAGCTCATATACCAATAGCAGTAAAGTCATAGCAGCATGGATTGCTTAAACCCACCATGAATATGGATTTAAGTGTCTTCGCTGCTATTACCACCCATGCTAATTTGATTAAAACTCTCTGTTGTATCTAATTTGTGGATCTTTGCTTGTTGAGTAGATATGCCTTTACACTAAGGTCATGTTATGTCATTCAGGCAGCATAAAAGGAGTTCACGGAGGGTGCGAATATAATTTATATCTACTTCACGGCCCCTTTAGACTACCAGAATAGCGTAATGGGACTTAGTGTTAATGAGAATGAGATGCAAAACACTCCTTGATGTTAAAATGTTGATATATAAATGCTGATTAAAGACACCAGGATTTGGCCCACTAATTATAACTAAGAAATTTTTTTATAAAGGAAGAACTCACATAGCTGCTCTTATTTTCTTCTCTTTTATATGAGATATTTCATAATTATTTAATACCTTTTTAGGATACATTGTGTTAAAAAAAACTGTTTAAGAATTAAACCATCTTTTAAAAAGACTTTTAGAATCACAGGTTGGAGTCAACCCCTACATTTCTTATTCAGACAGACCTCCCATCAAACTAAATAGGCGTTTTGCTAGGGCAAGCACGGCTGGATCATGGACTTGTGCACTCATCTATGACCACATTTGCTTACTCTTGATTATAGACTGTTGTAGACAAGTTGACTAAGCTATGGAGAGCCAGATTTTCATGTCAGTCTTGTATCTCTTATTATGCAACATATTAGAATATATAAAAGTCAAGCTTCTTTCCACAGACAAATGTAAAAAATGCATTGTTACCATTGTGAAACTTCTGTGACTTTTCATTTTCAATAATGTGCGAATTTGTACTGAACAAATAACTTCAGTTGAATCAAGTGTCTTTGTCATCTCCATATTACAAAAAAAAAAAAAAAAAAAAAAGCACACCCCCTTAGGCTTCTAATTACAATCCTGTCAAAGCTAATTAGACTTAATTATTTCAATTCAAGATTAGTTTAGTCAATATTGTTTGCTTAAAATGTATGTTTACGAAAATGGTCCCTGCTTGTAAATTGAGTTATAAACGAGACAAGATGCGTTCAAAGCATTCAAATAATTACTTTTAGGCTATAGGTTAGCAGCAAGAATCCTAGTGTGGTTTTTATAGTGGCAATGATACTCAGTTATTTTGAAGATGCAGAATGTTGTGGGTGGGTGTGCTTTTTTTTTTTTTTTCTTCCTCAAAGATGCACAATTGCATATCACCAAATGTGTTCTAATATTTTGGCAAGAGCAAACATGCTTTCTTTATGAAAGCTGCTATTTAAATTTAAACTTGGGTTGGTGTTTAAAATTTCAGGTCATGATTTTCAAGGACTAAAACCTTTTAAGATTTGACAGCAAAATTACAGCGACAAAAATGGATCATGCTATTAAAAAGAACTTTGTAGGAAGAGCATGACACATACTTTGTTAAAAATACATTTGCTTTCTATGAAAATGACTACCCTGAAATCACTACAATTTTCTCCTAATGTTTATGAAGATCAGTGATAAATATTAGGGCCAGATTCTGCCTCTTTTACTCATGGCCTGATACAAAGCCCTGAAAAAAGTTCTTATTCCGAAGGGTTTTGAGTCAGGATCTTACTAAATAGTCGTAAGAATTTAAATAGGATTTTGTGTGGTGTTATGTACTATTCAGCTAGAGTGGAGGTGTCAAACTCATTTTAGATGGGGGGGCCACATTGGAGGACAGGACACCTGACAGGGGCCATGTGTCTGCACGGGCTCCTCAACCCTTTCCCCTGCCACATTCAGAGTGGCATGGGCTCCCCTTACCCCTCTCCTGCAGGCTATGCGAGACCTTCCCTTTTACCTACCCTGTGGGATCCTCTTCACCACGCTGGCTCCAAGACCACCTTTCCCCTATTGTACAGCTCCTGGACCCCCTTCCGTTTCTACTTTCCCTATCACATGCTGGCAGTAGGCAATCAGTCTCAGTCTGTTACACCATAGGCAGGCTGGGCTTCTGCCTCTCCTTTTCCACTCACTGTCAGTCATTCAGCATGCTGGCCTTTTGTTGGGTTTGGTCCCAGCTAGCTTTTCATTGGCTCATAGCGACATGGGCCCAGGCCACTTTTTCATTTTTTTTATTTGTGATTCATGCAATGTGCTGTCAATCAAATTAGCATGCTGACTGACAGTGAACAGTAGGGGTGCGAGTGGTGCAATAGCTCTCCTGGAGCCTTGCCTAGCCTGCTGTGACTGAGACTCTGATTGTTTGGCTGAGCTGAGCTGAGCTGAGCTGGGATTGGTTGGAGTGCTTCCTTTGTTCCCCTGTGCTGTGACTCTGATCATGTGAGTGAGTCAGAAGCACGCCTACCCTGCTCTGCCTGGCCAGTGGCAGTTTGTCTTAGTTGTTTGCTGCTGCTAGAGAGAGCTCCCAGGCAGCAGCTCCATGGGCCAGATCAGCATCCTTGGCAGACCAGATGTCGCCCATGGGCCCTAAGTTTGACACGCCTGAGCTGGAGTGAGGGTGGCAGACTTTGATTCTTAATGTTGGTATTTGACATTACTCACATTTCATTACTGAGTACTTGCATTCAGCATCTAGCTGGATTTCATGTTTTTGATTTGCCCATCTGAATAGTCAGGAATTAGTGCTTCCTTCTGATCAAACCAGAAATGTTCATACAAAGCAAAAGGCTTTTGAATCTCAGTGCATTGATTTCCCCTTTCTAATTTTTATTTCAGCTATGATGTTGTCATCTTTTCCCTATACTTTTTAAAATTTTCTCTAAATTTTTACTTGATGTTATAAAATATAAGGGGAAAATAGTGCATACAGGTGCATCACCCTTTGTGGGAAATGGTTCCACTTAACCTGTTACTTCTCTTGATTTGTAGTCTGCATACTTTGCCACAATGAAGAATTTTGATCAAATTTTCCACTTCTCAGGCAAGGATCCCACTGGGCTAATGTTCATTCCTACACTCTCACCTTACTCCATAAATAGTTTTTTAATCGTAATTGGTCCCAGTTGTCATGAAGTATTATTAACATGAGTAAAAACTGGAATTTGGCCCATTGACTCTAGGTGACACAAGGACCCCATGAACTTCTTGCTTGAGTATGTTGTACTAGTTGTTCATTTTACCCAGATCACCTTTATAAAGTCTCTTCGAGTATGTCTACACTTAGAAGGTTAGTTTGAATTAACTTAATTTGAACAAATAATGATTAGTTCAAACTAAATTAATTCTAACTAACATGGCCCCACTAGGAAAATCAATTTGAACTAGCGTGTCCATGGACAGGACTTGCTAGTTTGAATTAGGAGAGGGGCACCATGGGACCTGGGGCAAGAAGGTCCCCATGAAGGACCATGCCCCCACCCAATATATAGAAAGAGGAAAGCACCCTGGGAGAAAGAAGGTCAAAAAATGTTAATTCGAGTGAATGTTTAGTTCGAATTAACATGGCTAAACTGGGTTAATTTAAACTAATAAGTTTGAATTACCCCTTACTTCAAAGTTAAGTGAGGTTTTATAACTTGGAAGTAAGCTTTAATTAATTCAAACTAAGGAATTCCTTAGTTTTGAATTAATGAAAGCCAGAGTAGCCATACATTAATTTAATTTGAATTAATCCTCATTAATTTGAATAAAATTGTAAGTGTAGACATACCCTTTAAGAATGAGGTGATGTAAAACTGCAGCCTTTTCTTGGATACCAAAAGTAAATTTGGTTAAGTTAGAAATGAAAAATTGCAATTATCTTCTCAGGAGAGCCCCATTGCTTTTTTCTAACAATACTATGGCCTTGTCTATACTAGCACTTATATTGGCAAAACTGTTGTTACTCAGCGATCATGAAAAAAACACTCTTGTGAGCAACACAAATTTTGCCTTTTTACAGGCTTGTATGGACAGTGCTATTTTGATGGAAGACTTTCTCCTGCCAACATAGCTACCACTACTGCTTTAGGTGGTTTTATTATGTTGATGGGAGAGAGCTATCTCACTGGCAGCATGCAACTCCACAGGCACTCTTACAGTGGCACAATTGTATTGGTACATCTGTGCTGCTATAAGTTTTAAAAGTAGAGTGGCCCTAAATCTAAATTTTAGAATAGAATCATAGTATTGGAAGGGACCTCACAAGATCATCTAGTCCAACCCCCTGGGCTTTGAACCCAGGACCTTCTGCATATAAAACAGATGTGCTAGCTTAAACACATCCTCATTATTTATAATTTTTGCAGTCTTATGCTTACTTGAGAACTGGCAGTTCTGTGGGAGATGCATACCTTCAACAGATATTGAAGGTTACCGCTCATTCCTTTTATTGTCTGCTACCTCAGTTCTAAAATGTCCTGTGTGATTTCTGTATGTATGGTGCAATAAATAAAGAAAATAATAGATTGTGGCTGTGGCATCACATGACATCAGTATCCTCTTGTTGATTACTTCCAGTGAGTGCCAAAGACAGATAGTGAGCTCCTGGTTTAACTGAAGTCCATAGGAGACTTGCCATTGACTTTGTTGGATTCTGGATTTCTCTGAGATCATTTCAAGTTTGAGTATTTTTCTTAAAACTTAATTAGAAGTTTCTTGCATGAGTGTTTTACAGGAAGGCTGTATCCAGGCATAATATGACTTTCAGCACAGTGTAATACAAGTGAAGAATTAACTAGTTCTGCCAGGACTGAAGTCAGAGAGAGCATGCTGCAGATTGAAGGAAGGACCTGGATCTCCTCACCCCCCATCACTCTGGTGGCCCAAGATGGCTTCATTGTGAAATGACTGGGTGGCTTACATCTCTGAAACATGTTCAGCTGCTTCCTTGGGCCTGTGCACTAGGATATAGCCTTTTAGCATAACTGTATTTTCTAGAAGATCCCTGCTTCATTCATATTATAAGTTTAACACCTTAGTCAGGTCTTCGTTCAGTAAGCTCTATGCCTAAGCGTATGAGTCCAAATCATTTCAGTGGCAGTATGCTTAAAGTTGGCATCATCCTTAGAGTTATGTATTTGTGAATGAGGTGAATCAGAGCCTTCATGAAGAGGCTAATTCATGTCCAGAGCATGAAGGGGGAGACCATACTTTGAAATGCAAAGATGGGGGGGAGGGGGATCCTGCCCCACTCATACTATGATGAAGTGGGGATCATGTAGGAAAATGAGAGATGTATTTAAAGATGGAATCACAATAAATAGGATAATGGCCAACATTACCTTTGACATATTCATAGTTTGCATTGCTTCATTTTTCAGCCTTCATGTTTTTTCTTGAAAGTTTGCAAGGAATCATCTAGTTAGTCTTCAGCTTTGGTCACCTACTACAAATTTGTGTGTGTTAATGTTCGACCTGGGATGTGTTTAGTTATGACTTTAGCTGTTCTTTGTGTTTAGATGTTCTGTCCAAATTGGGTTTTAGTAGCAGCTAAGCAACCCAAGGGCTAGAAGCAAAACAAAAAAACACACTTTTTCCAATGTTAATATTAATATCCTAGAATTCTATGGAAATGAGATTCTGGAAATCCACTGCCAATGCTGTTGCTATAGCTGTGGGCCTAAAACAGCTGTAGAAGTATGTTTTCTTTCGGTCCACTTTCACCTATTTTCTGAACTTTGCCTGTTAATCATAGAGATTTATAGTGATTTTTTTTTTTTTTTTTTTTTTTTTTTGGGAAATAAAGAACAAGTTTATGTGAAGTGAGTTTACGGTTCAAGTTTGTCTTGATTGACAACTGTCCATGTTACAAGAACTCACATCCCAACTGAAATTGTTTATTTGCAGTCACAAAAAGAATATGGAACAAGTATAAAGGAGACTGAAATAACAGGTCTGTGCATGAGGGGGTTTTTACAGAAAAAAGTATTAATATTGGCAGGTGATAGAGGGAAACTCTCAGAATTGATCGCCATACTGTTCCAATTCTGTGGATAAATAAGAGGTTTCAGCTTGGAGGGCTATTAAGCTGGTACTTTTCCTCACTACTAAATTGACTCAAAAATGGCTTTAAAAATAAAGCTTTCTGCATAGTGGAAATAAGAAAAATATCTTAAAAAAATTTAAAGCACTTTTGCAAATGAGAGCTGGGGAGGAAAAGATTGATTGTTAAAAATTAGTTGTACAATTAATTGCACTGTTAAAAATAACAGAATAGAACTTATTTTGAATATTTTCTACATTCCCAAAAATACTGATTTCAGTTACAACACAATATAAAGCATACAGTACTCTATTTATTTTTGGTTACAAATACTTGCACTGTAGAAAAGAAACAGTACTTCGGTTCAGTTAATACAAACACTGTAATGCCACCTGTTTATCATGGAAGTTGAACTTTAACGTAGGATTACGGTGGCAGGAGGGGGAATCTGCCCTCAAAAATAAAGCTATATGTAAAAGTTGAGCGTCTACAAGTCCATGCAGTCCTATTTTTGTTCAGATAATCACTAAGAAACAACAAATTTTGTTTACATTTATGGGAGATAATACAAACAAGAAGCAGGTAGCATTGTCAGCTGGAAATGAGAACAGGTTTTTGCATGGCACTGATTTAATCAGCATTGCAAGGTACTTACCTGTTAGATATGCTAAACATTCATCTGCCCCTTCATGCTTTGACTACTCTTTCCTTACCATTGTCACACCATAAAAAGTGAATTAGAAAATGCCTAATCCCTAATTAAGAAAGGACTTATCTGAACTGCATAATCACCCTAGAGCAGCTGGTCCCAATCTTTTTCCTTTATACAGAGCACTACCTTGTCATCAAATCTTTTGTGGACCACCATGTGAGCAAGCCATTTAACATGGCCTATGGCTGATGGGAGTCACAGAACATTTACCTGAAGTAGGCCTACCAGTTGGAAGAAGATCTCTTATTTAATGAGAAGGGATTATATCATTATTACATTATCTCTCCACTCTCCTCCCTCTCCCCCCCCCCCCCGCTGCCATGGACCACCTACATTACCCTTGCAGACCACTATTAGTATTGAGAGATTGTTTGTAAAGATTCTAGAGACTCAAGCAAAGATAATACGATACAAGCACTGTATAACTGTAACAAACTGTTACTGGCAATGTTGATGTCTAAGGCATGATACTGTTGTGAGCAACATGAAATATCTCACTTTTAAAAATGAACTCTTTGACAGTGCCTCTTCAAATCATGGAGATTTGGAGAGGATAAGCATTCTAGAGGCTTCCTTTCTATTAGATGGGCCTGACTGCTGTCCAGATGCTCAAAGGCATAACATCAGGGAGAACTTTTCAAAAGTATACTTGTATTGATACATTAAATGGAGATTTCAGATATCTAGTGAACATTATGTCCGATTAAATAAAAATAAAACTTTCAGATTTCACACAATAAGATACCAGGTCTCTGAAGAACAGGTATACAGGTATCCATTGTATACAGAAGATCTAAAACATTACAACAATGACCATGACAAACCAGAGCACATAGTGTTTAAAAATAGAAAAACAAAATGAGGGAGAGGGGTAAAATGGTCAAACAAAGATGGTAAAACAATTTTGACCCAAAAACTCCATTTCCTAAATGTATTTGAATAGCCATGTGCTTATTCAACAAACAGAAATTGTTCAACAGTCTTAACTTTAGATGCCAAAGAACTGTGTGAAACCATGGATTTCTTTTTGAATAGTCTGATTTGACAGTGCTGTTCCATTTAGGTTTGGGTATTTTATGTCTCTGACAAATTACTTTTTCATAAAACTTTGGAATAATGGTTATTTTTTGTTTGTTTTTGGTTTTTGTTTTATCAGAACATGCTTTTGACTAGAAAGATCGTGCTCACTATAATTTGAAGGGAGAAGTCTTTTCAACTATCTTTTGGCACTGCTCTTCAGTACGTTGTCAAAAAGAGAGTGAGTGGAAAGTGTTTTGTTGCCACTACTAACCCATTTTTCTGGTTAGTCTCCTTCTCACCCCCCCCCCCTTCAAAAGCACAACCTGGTGGATGCTCAAAGAGAAACTCTACTTATAATCTGATTATTGCTCTACGTATCTGTTATACAGTGAATTGCCATACACATTGAGTTCCTTAGGTCAGCAAATGAGAACCATAAATTAAGTGACCTTGTACTATCCTTGAAGTGCTTTTTGTAGAAAGCAGTTCAGTATTCTTGAGAAGCAGAATATGCTAATAAATGGCAGAAGTTAAGAATTCAGCCCTGTTCCTATTGAGTAGTAATAGGTTGGTTTCAGTTTTGCTTGGTTGTTTAGGTTTTTTTTAAGGACCAGAAGGGATCACTGTGATCGTTAAAGAGAGAGGTTAGCATTCTGTCTCTCCATATGTGTTTGAATTAACCTTGTGACCCACCCTTAGCTGTATTTATATAGGCTACATGCTGTAGTTTCCATTTCTTTCTTCAAACAGTGTGATTGTGCCCACAAAAGCTCATGTGACAAATAAATTCATTAGTTCTGAAAAGCACCACAGAGCTCCATGTTGTTTTGCTGAAATAGCCTAATATGGCTACCCATCTGAAACTTAGCTATGACCTGTTGCTTAACACATGCTGTAGAGTTTTACCAAGTAATTCCTTTATGAAGCCCATAATTTCTGAATGAGCTAGAGCATGTTATTTTGGGAATCATTGAAGCTAAGCAGATTTATATGAGCCGAGAATCTGGTTGATCCTTTTAGTTAGGATTTGAACTTGCACCCACCTAAGTTAAGTCTACTTCACCGATTTCCCTTGGGCTACACCTTCTGTGAAACATCTTGTTTGAGATGTAGCATGCATAGAGTTTGTTCCCTGGATTTGACTTCTGATTTTCCCACTGATTTCCTATGGGATCTCTTGCAAATCACTTGACTCCACAGTTCCTCAGCTTATCCATGTGGAGAATGGATTAATAACACAATATTTTCCTGCAACAGAGGAGGGCTTTTTGTGTAACTTAATACTAATAAAATTGTTTGAGATAAGTTGAAAAGCGATGTTTAAGAGCACTCGTGAGTTATTCAAGATGCTATTCATAGTATTTTCTCTAGTTCTGATAAAGGAAAAGTTAGAGAATATATTTTTATCTCATTGTCATGCTGCTGTAAAATATTAAGTTAGTTTATTTGGAACCATTTTTAATAAATGGCCTCCCCCTATTGTTTTTTTAGCATTTTTCCTTTGATGGTTAATTCTCAGAATGTTCTGATTCAATTTATGGGAAAGGAATTGATATCCCAATTGCCTTCCTACATTTCCCCATATGAATTTCTTCATTACAGTTAATTGTTTTCCTAATTCATGTTACATCTTGAAACCAGACTTTTGATGCATTTGCAGAGTGAACTATGAAAGATTTCTGAGAGCATATAATGTACTTATGCAGATTAAACCAATTCTCATAGGGATTCCTATGAGATAAAAGACCACAGGGAGATAAAATTTAAAAGGTTCCACAGTCCATTTCAAATTAAATTTGAATTACTTTCAAACTTTAAATGTACTTCCTTTGTTTTACATTTCTGGAAAACTAGCACTCTAATATGCTGTATAAATACTGTAGGTTTTTTCTTCAATGTATTGTGCATTAGGAATCAGACACATGAAATAACTTCTGCATTTGTTACTTGAGGAGGTTTGTGGTCTTTCCTGCTTTTTCACTGCATCATTCTAACTACATGATTTATCTTATTCATGGTCTTAGTACTACAGTTCTCTTTCACATTCTTTATGAATGTAATGCTACTGTGAGAATTTCTCACTCTAGTTGAATATTGAAATGTCCTGTTGTTTCTGTAGTAACAATAAAATTGCCAAGTTCTTCACCCTTTTCAGAAAGGTAAAGTAAATAAAAGAAAATAAGTGGAACTGATCAGCAAAATACTGACAATCATTTTCTGTTGACATATTTCATAAAAATTGAAACTTTTCACAAAATCATGTTGATTTTTCTGGAATTCATTTTGGAAGAAAAATAGGAAAAATCAGTTCCAGCAATGTTGAAATATCTCATTTGGACTTTGCAATTTGATTGGATCATGCCCTGATTTATCTCTGTCAGACATGTTGACTGGACAGCATTTCTCATAATACACCATGTTCTTCTCTCTTGCTGAGACAGTACAATGCATCATGGAGATCCCATAGTCATGGTCCATTGAGAGAGAGTGTATGTCATCTTGGGGAGCTCAGCCCACTCCAGAGATTGAGATATAAGGCAACAAAACTATAAAACTCCAAGAAGCACTGCTCCAGCATTTCTATCAGAAATATTCAGATTTGGATCGAACACCAGTAAAGGTGAAGGTTATTTTTCAAGAAAGACTTAACAAAAAATGTTACATGTTCAAACCCCTAATTTTCTGTAGAATTCATTTTTCATGGAGTATTTTCGACTAGGCCTAGTTTAGAATGATCTCTCTTTGAAGGTATATGTAAATATGATGAACAGCCAAGACGGGAATTTTTCTTCTGCAGTCTCCTTCTTTATCCTGATCAGCTACTTCAGATACTTTCCCCACTTACTTAAGGTAAGAGGCATCCATGATTCTTCACCCCTTCATGTGGTCTGTGGCACAGGTTCATAGGTCTTAGAATTCAAGTGGTTTTTCACGTCCTTTTATTTTGTTGTGTTCCTCCCATGCTTTTTTTTTTTTTGGTGGTCATTCTTCCCCCATTCTTCCTATATGTCTTGCCAGTCTCAAAGTTGTACTCTCTACCTGTGAATCTATCATTGATCTTCCCTCTATTTCTCTTTTTTTTTCTGGGCATAGTCTATCTACTGTCTGCTTTCCTGACTCACTATATTTTCTACCACCTGTATCTCTTCTTCTGTCTCCATTTCTAAACCATAGGACAGGCAGGGACAAACGCACGCAGCATACACATTTCCTTCCATATTGTAACTTAATTTCTTCTTCGAGTGCTGCTCCTGTCCATTCCCTTGTAGGTGTCTGCATGCCCCGTGCACGGCACGCCGGAAACTTTTCCCCTAGAGTACCCATAGGGCCGGCTGTAGCACCCCCTGGAGTGGCACCGTTGCCACTCCCTATATAGCCACCAGCCGACCCTTCCCTCCTCAGTTCCTTGTCACCGCCCTGTCGGTCGCTGGAACCTTCCTTTGGCTTTCAGCAGGTTTGCACGTGGCCACTTGTTCTTTTGGAGTACCCGAAGTTTGTTTTGTTAGTTGTTAATAGGTAGTTAGTTAGTTGTCATAAAGTTAGTTTTAGATAGAGATAGCGCCCACCCTGGGCTCGGGGTTGGGCTATGCCGGGCTTTAAAACTTGTGGGCAGTGTAAAAAGCTCATGCCCATGGATGACCCACACAGCAGCTGTTTACTGTGCTTGGGCGAAGCTCACCTTGCTGAGAGGTGCAAAATCTGTCGAGGTTTCAAGTCGCAGACTCAAAAGGACAGAGTCCAGAGACTGAAACTCCACATGATGGAGGAAGCCCTGAGCCCTGTGCCGGGCGACTCGGGATCGAGCACAGCACCGTCGGTGTGGAGTGCTCCAGCGTCATCAGCACCATCGTCAGCACTGAAGCCTTGCCGCGCCAAGATGCACCAGGAGCCCCAGCGCTGAGCGTCGTCCCCAGTACCGCCTAAGAAGAAGCGGGTAGATAGAGGGCGCTCGCCGCACCGCAATACAGTGAGCTGGAGGGACACTGTCCAGAGCCGTGCTGGCCGACCAATCTCCCTGTCCCCGGCTTCGGTGCAGGACCGTCGAGAGAGACTGCTCAACCCGGCGTCAACCTCCTCTCCCACCAGAGACATTCTGGAAGAGGACTTGGTTCTGCCGTCCATGCTGGAGGCTTTTGCAGTGGCACAGGAGCTGTCGGGTCAATCAGCTCTGAGGGCACTGGCTGCGGACCCAGTACTGGGATCGGTACCATCATGAAGGAAGCCAACCCCCCTTACGGCTGGTTGTGTGTTGGGCTGGGCACCGTCTCTTGCACAACGGCACCGTTCACTGGTACCGCCAACTGTCCTGGCAGCGGCTGGAGCTCCTCATTTCCACTCCCCGGTCTCTGCTCGGCGCAGCGTTTTGCCAGCCTGTTGGCACCGTGATCGTCGGCAGAAGGGTTGGCACCGTTCCCTGGTGCAGTCCTCATCGGCACCGCCTTGGTCACCACGGACCAGTCCTTCTACAAGCTCCGTGGAGGAATCGGCACTTCGTGGTTCACATAAAGAGTCGGGCACGCAGCCGCAGCAGGCCCCCGCAGCACCGCCGTTTCACCCCCGGTGGTCGGGTTGGCAGCCTGGGGTGCAGTGGCCTTTTTGGACTTCGTGGACCATCCAGCAGGGTCCAGGTTTCGGTCCAGGAGCCCCCATGCCGGGTTCGGGCATCAGACCTCCCCCGTCTGCTTCAATCAGCGCTCCTCCCGGTACCGGTGAGACATCGGATGTGGAATCCTTGAGAGGAGACCACGACCAGGCCAGCCTGGCCAGTGGAGGGTGCCGTTGGGAGGCCCGGAACTCGAGGAGTCTTCCTCATCTCCTCCGGACGAGGCAGTGGCAGGGGCCAAACCGTTGGCTATTCCAGACGACACAAAGGCTCACCAGGAGCTCCTCTGCCGAGTAGCTGCCGGCTTAAATATCCAAGCGGAAGAAATCACAGAGGACGCGGATCCCATGGTGGATATTCTTCTCCCGGAAGGCCTGAGCCACATTGCTGTGCCCTTTATCAAAACAGTGCAGAACACCATGAAGGCACTGTGGCACACCCAAGCCTCGATTTTCCCCCCACAGCCAAATGGGCAGAGCGAAAGTACTTTGTTCGCTCTAAGGGATATGAGCATTTTTACTCCCACCTGACCCCAAGCTTGTTGGTGGTAGCAGCGGCAAACGAATGGGAGAGACAAGGTCACCCAGGTTTGACCCCCAAGTCTAAGGACGCTAAAAAATTGGACTTGTTCGGCCACAAGGTCTATTCAATGGGGGGGGGGGTTGCAGTTGAGGATAGCTAACCAGCAGGCTATCCTCAGCCTGTACATGGTCAATGCTTGGTCAGTCCTAGAACGATTTA
This sequence comes from Podocnemis expansa, assembly GCA_007922195.1. Taxonomy (NCBI): domain Eukaryota; kingdom Metazoa; phylum Chordata; order Testudines; family Podocnemididae; genus Podocnemis; species Podocnemis expansa. Next base: position 30,794,157 of record ML682005.1, on the reverse strand, counting down.
CCGACTTGCTGGAGCAGGACTCCAGGGCGGCCTTGTCGGCCTCCATCAAAGAGGGCAAGGTCGTGTCCAAGGCCTTATTGCAATCGGCCTTAGATGCAGCTGATGCAGCAGCTTGCTCCATGGCTTCGGGCGTTACAATGCGAAAGAGCTCATGGCTAGAAGCTTCAGGGCTGCCTCAAGAGGTCCCGTCTACCATACAAGACCTGCCCTTCGAAGGGCCCGAACTGTTTTCTCAACAGATGGATGCCTGCCTTCAGACATTGAAGGACTCCAGGGCATTGATTAAGTCCTTGGGGCTCTACACCCCAGCAAGCCAAAGAAAACAGTTTAAACCTCCCCCTCCTCCCTCACGGCCTTACCACCGCCACCAGGAAGGTGACAGGCGAAAGCGTAGAGGGGCCCGTAGGTCCACAGGTCGCCAGCCCAGCGGCCAAGGGGGTTCACGCCAATCGGCGAGCCAGAAGATGGCCTTTTGAGGGTCAGCACGAGGGCGACTTACCAAAGCCCAATGATCCAGAGACTGCCGTTTGTCAACAGACTGTCCCGTTATGCACCAGAATGGTGCAAGATTACAAAAGACCGCTGGGTTCTCAAGACAGTTCAGGAGGGCTATTCCCTCCAATTTTCTTCGTTACCACCGTCGGCCCCCCCGGCATTACGTTACTCCCTGCGGGACCAGGCCCACCAGCAATTACTGTGGGAGGAGGTTCAGACGCTGCTCCAGAAAGGGGCGGTGGAAGAGGTGCCATCTGGCCACAGAGGCAAGGGTTTCTACTCCCGCTATTTCCTTATTCCCAAGGCAAAAGGGGGGCTACGTCCAATTTTGGATTTGAGGCGCCTCAACCGGTTCCTTCAGAAAATTCGGTTCCGGATGGTGTCCTTCGCCTCAGTTGTTCCTTCTCTGAATCCGGGTGATTGGTACGCTGCCCTCGACTTACAAGACACATACTTTCACATCGCAATCAACCCGAGGTACAGGAGGTTTTCACGCTTCGTTGTAGGGCGGAAGCATCTACAGTTCACAGTGCTCCCGTTCGGCCTCTCAGCAGCTCTGCGTGTGTTCACAAAATGCCTAGCAGTGGTAGTGGCATTCCTCAGGAGGAAAGGGGTCACCCTCTTTCCATATCTGAATGATTGGCTTGTTGTGGGGAGGTCATATCAGGAGGTGCTGTCCCATCTAGCACTGACACAATCCTTGTTCGATCGCCTAGGGCTGCTGGTAAACACACACAAATCGGTGCTCATTCCTGCACAAAAAATAGAGTTCATAGGGGCAGTTCTCGACTCGATGTCCGCAAGAGTGAGCCTCCCCACTGCCCGATTCCAAGCGATCAAGCAGGCAGTGGACTCCTTAACAAAGTTTCCCCTGGTCTCTGCACAGGAATGCCTTCGCTTGCTGGGCCTCATGGCAGCCTGTACGTTTGTGGTCACCCATGTCCACCTACGCATGCGTCTGCCCCAACTATGGTTGGCAAGTGTGTTTCACCCGCTGAGAGACAGTTTGGACACAATGGTCACCATGCCGGCGTTGGTGCTAGTGTCCCTTCGATGGTGGAGCTGCAAGCCCAACCTTTGCTCAGGGGTTCCGTTCCGCCTTCCCCAGCCGTCAGTTCACTTAACGATGGATGCCTCGGATGTAGGTTGGGGTGCTCATCTCAGCAGCCTCAAAACGCAGGGGCTATGGGGGAATGCGGACTCCCGATTGCATATCAATGTAAAGGAGCTCAGAGCAGTGTGCCTGGCATGCATGGTGTTTCAAGATCATTGTCCGTGCGAACAGACACTGTTCGGCCCCGAAAACACTACCACGATGTTTTATATCAACAAACAAGGCGGCACGCACTCGCGGCAGCTCTGCCAAGAGGCTATGAGCCTGTGGGAGTTTTGTATTTGCCACAAGATTCACCCAGTGGCGTCGTACATACCGGGCCTCCGGAACTGCTTGACGGACGAGCTCAGCAGGAAGTTCATGACCCACGAGTGGTCTCTCCACCCGGAAGTGGTGGAATCACTCTTCCGGAGGTAGGGTTATCCCCATCTGGACCTGTTCGCCTCACACACCAATGCAAAATGCCAGGAGTTCTGGTCGTTCCGAGGGCTCAGCCCCGGGTCGAGGGCGGATGCCTTCGAGGCCCACTGGGGTGAACTCGGACTACTGTACACATTCCCACCAACAACGCTAGTGCCCAGAGTGTTGCAGAACATAAAGGAGGAAAAGGCTCACTGGTCGCCCTGGTGTGGCCGAGGCAGTATTGGTTTTTGACCTTTGTGAGGTTGTCCAGGTGCAGCCCCGTCCCATTGCCTCTCAGGCCGGACCTGTTAGCCCAGGACAGCGGGCAGCTCCTCCGCCCCAACCTGGAGGCATTGCACTTCCATGCGTAGTGCCTTCATGGCTGACAGACAGCGAACAGCAGTGCTCCTCTCCGGTGAGGGAGATACTATGTGGTAGCAGAAAACCCTCCACAAGGGCCACGTATGCCGCTAAGTGGCGCAGGTTTGTGCAGTGGGCCGCAGACAACGGGGAGGAGCTGACCACGATCTCGATTCAGTGCATGCTGGACTATTTATGGCACCTGAAATCGGGTGGACTGTCATTATCATCACTTAAGGTCCATCTGGCGGCGACTGCGGCTTTTTGTTGGACCCCCGAGCATGACTCGCTTTTCTCCCTCCCCATGGTGAAGAGGTTCCTGAAAGGCCTGTCTAAGTTGTATCTGGCAGTGAAACCGCCGACGGTCCAGTGGGACTTAAACTTAGTCCTATCACGGCTCACCAGACCCCCTTTCGAACTGCTGGCAACATGCTCACTGCTATACCTTTCGTGGAAGGTTGCATTCCTAGTGCCGATCACATCAGCCCGGAGGGTATCAGAGCTGCGAGCCCTGGTGGCAGAGCCCCCGTACACTCTGTCCTTTAAGGACAAGGTACAGTTATGTCTGCACCCATCCTTTAGGCCCAAGGTTGTGTCTCAATTCCATGTAAACCAGGACATTTGCCTGCCCGTTTTCCATCCTAAGCCCCATGGGTTGGAGGAGGATAGGCGTCTCCATACCCTGGAAGTGTGCAGAGTGTTGGCCTTTTATATCGAAAGGACGAAACCGTTTTGCAAAACTCCCCAGCTCTTTGTGGCAGTTTCAAACACCAAAAGAGGCCAACCTGTGTCTACACAAAGGATTGCTTGCTGGATTGCAGCTTGCAACAAGGAGTGTTACAAGGTGGGAGGTAGACTCCTGCCATGGGCGATGGCCCATTCGATGAGGGCCCAGGCGGCATCAGCAGCATTCCTAGTGGGAGTCCTGATCGCAGATGTATGCAAGGTGGCAACTTGGTCCCCCTCGCATACCTTGGTGCAGCATTACGCCATCACCCACCATGCACAGCAGGATGCAGCAGTGGGAAGGGTGGTGCTGTAGTCCGTGTGTCTGTGATGTCTCCCACCACCAAGGTAAGGCTAGATACTCACCTACAAGGGAATGGACAGGAGCAGTACAAGAAGGAGGAGGAGGAGGAGGAGCCGTCGCCGCCTACTGGTAACCGGTGTTCTTCGAGAGGTGTGCTCCTGGCCATTCCAATCCCTCCCACCTCCCCTCAGACAGTTGGGCTAGAAGGAACTGAGGAGGGAAGGGTCGGCTGGTGGCTATATAGGGAGTGGCAATGGCGCCACTCCAGGGGGCACTACAGCCGGTCCTATGGGTACTCTAGGGAACAAGTTTCTGGCGTGCCGTGCACGGGATGTGCAGACACCTACAAGGGAATGGCCAGGAGCAGATCTCTCGAAGAACACTGGTTACCGGTAAGTAACCTTTTCTTCTGGTCCCACACACTCTGCCACATTTTTCACTTATGCCAATGTATAGTGGGTTCCTCTTCTTAGTTCTCCAGATCTTTCTGTGATGACATTAGGTATACTTCCCAAATACATCAGTTCTTTCTTGTGCTTTGTTTCTCTCCTGGAACTTTAATCAACAGATTTCCTTCCACTTTTCCTGCTTACATAATTTCAGTTTTATTTTGTGTTTACTTTCCATAAGTATGTCAGTAACAAGAAGAGGATCAGGGATGATGTAGGTCCCTTACTCAATGGGGCAGGCATCTTTAGTGGCGGACAATGCTAAAAAGACTGGCTCCTCCTCCCTGCCCCCCTTTTGGTCATCTTCATTCATAGAAGTCTGGTCAATACTACTACTATTTTTAGAAATTTTGATGTGATGCAGAAATTTGTTTTCCCTTCAGCTCTGTTTTTAAAAGTTATCATAAAATGTCATGGATCATTAATTCAAGTCTCCCCCTCCACCCCCAAAAACTATGAGAAGAACAAAAATGCAGGTTATTTTAGATGCTCTGTCTTCATTCTTATTTATATTACCATGGTGCCTATGAGCCCCAGTGATGGATCAAAACCCTGTTGGAGCTGCTTTTATTTCCTTGTGTCCCAAAAGTCACAGAATGGTTAAATACATGCACATGCATTTCCTGTTGCGGGCAGCTCTACTGGCTCATCATTTTCTGTGTTATCCCAAGAGGTGTTATGTTGAACCAAGTTGCAGACCAAGAAGTACTAGAAGTGGCTCTCTGGAATTAATGACTATCTTTCTTGATTTAACTGATGGGATGATTCAGAGGTCTAATAAAAGACACACTGCAGTTTTTCAGGGGCTGCATGTATTGGAAGGACAAGGGACTGAGCCAGATACTTTTTACTGATAATCCAGTAGGCTAGCCAAGATGACTTGATTTTTGAAGTATCATTCACTCAGGTGACACATATCAGATTTTTTACACATGCATTGTTTATCTAAACCACTATATCACTGAAGTGTTTGCAATGTTCCCTGTAAGCAGCAGCCCTCACTTACTGGCACACATTTCAGTGGCAGCAATGCACTGCTGGCAGCTGTGGCCCCTAGCTGGCCCAGAACACACATTCTTACAGCTGGCAGGGAGCTGTTCTGGGAAGTTTAAAATCTTCCACCCTGAGCATGCTCAGGGCAGGGATTTTAGACTTCCAGGTGCAGCTTCCTGCTGGCTGGAAGAATGCCAGCAGTGATGAGCATGTTCAGGGTGGGAACAGCTTCAGTGACCAGGTAAGTGGCCCTGAGGGAGTTGGGGGTGGGGAGCTGAGGGAAAGGGGGCCGGTGGGACTTGGGGAAGGCACCCAGCTGGGGGACTCAAGGAAACCGCCTGGCCCACCAGGTAAGGTGCTTGGGGGAACAAGGGGTCAGCAGCTTCCCCAGGACTTGAAATTGGGGGGGGGTTAGGAGAAGGTGGGGGGGTGTTGGGGTGCTCACTAAACTGCTATAACAATGTTACTGGTGGACAAAGCAGTTCAGCTGAAAATGTAAAAGTTCAGTTCAAGTTAACTTTTAAAACATCAGTCAACAGCTATGTGATTGCAGCAGTGAAAAAAATAGCAACATGAGTTTTTCTGTACAAAGGCTGGGTTTCCACTGTGCCTATTAATATGAATAAATAAGTTACAGTGTGACCTGATCCTATGACTTACACTTTCCTGCATTTATTTTCTTTCCATTTTGTAGGAACCCCCATCGTCAAAGCATCTGGCAAAGTGGGATTTTCTCCCACAAAAGGCTCATGTGATAAATAAATTTGTTAATCTTTAAAAGTGCCCCGGAACTTGCCTGTTTTTCTGAACTGGACTAACACAGCTATCCTTTTGGAATTTCACAATATTCCATGTACTCATGATTTGTTGTTATCATCCTGGGAAAATCACAGGATTTACAAAAAAACAAACAAACTATATTTCATGATAAGTCAAAGAAATGACTCTGTCTTTCCAAGCAAACAGAACAATTTTATAGATGCAGCTCTACAAACCAACTACAAAAGTTGTCTTAAAGCATCATTTTCTTGTCACTAAAAAGAAAAAAAAAACTAAAATCAGAGGCAGAAATAAAATCTGTAGTATGTTTAGAATGCTTGGGTCCCCAACATTAGTAAGGGAAATACTTTAATTAAATGTAGCTAAGCCTCAGCCATTCTTCTGTGGTTTACCTCAGCTGTACATTGCAAGTCTCTAAAGAGCTCTTCTAAACTGCACACAGGCTGCTTTATTTATAGTATACAGAAGGGATCAGTTTGTTTCCATTTTGGGGCTCAACATATGAAAAAATTTTCTTCTTTGCTATCCTTCTCTGCAGAACCAGCTTTATCATTTCATTAGGGATGGGGACAATGTGCTTTGTATATGTCAGTCTTTCCTCTCCATAAAAGTTATGAATCACCTAAGCCTGGTCTTGGAAGAATAGTAGATAGCTGAAGAGCTGAACAGATCCATTTAACAAGAGCTATGAATAACAAACAACATCAATTTCTTTGTCTATATATTTTAATGCCATTGGACCCAGATTCTGGTATGATCCTGAAGCACTCAAACAGTCTCCTCTGGGATAAGACCTGACTGAAGAAGATAGATTATACAATAATCTATTTTTTTGTATATAGGTGACACTAGTTACTTTGAAAGATGGTAGGGCTCCATCTATAAGACTGTTCTGTTTGCTTGGAAAGGTATTAGAGTCATTTCTTCGGCTTATCATAAAATGTATATTTTTATATACATTCAAATCCTATGATTTTCCCTGGATGATGATGGATGGAATATTATGAAGTTCCAAAGGGGTAGCCATGTTATTCTAGTTCAGCAAAACAAACAAGGAGTCTTGTGGCACTTTTGAAAACTAACAAATTTATTTATCACATGACCTTTTTGTGGGGAAAAAAATCCTACTTTGTCAGGTGTTTTAAAGACGGGGGAACCTACAGGATGGGAGGATAATAAATGCAGGGAAGTGTAAGTCATAGGATCAGGTCCAATGTTCCTTCTAAGCTGATGATGTAGCTGAGCAAGTTATGGATGCACTCAGGGAGCCAGCGGGCAGTGGGAAAGAGGCCTTGTATGGATCAGGGAACTGGTGTGGAACTTGCTCAGCTGCATCATCACCTTAGAGCAGGGGTCTCAAACACATGTCCCATGGGCCACATGCAGCCCTAAAGCTATTTCCTGCAACCTACAATGACACTATTGTTACCAATATCTGCTGTATCATTGCATGAAAAGGTTTCAGTGGTACAGCCTTCAGGCTAACATACTAGTCCTCATGTGGCTCTCATGGTCATTTGAGTTTGAGACCTCTGCCTTAGAGGGGACATTTGGTTGTCTGGCACTTGAAGGTGCATGATAAATGCTGAATGAGCATGAATGCCTTTCCATTCAAGACACTAATATATGTAGCTGTGGTCTGAGCCCTCTACCTCTAAATGAATGACATCTGCCTAGTAAGGAAAAGAACTTTTGTGGGATTCAAGATGGAGTATGTTAAGAAAACAGACTCTCTTCAAGCTTATGGGGATTCCATAGGTGTGGGGTTTTTTTTCTGCTTTCATGATCAAAAATAAATATTACCTAAAGTAGACTATTGTGCTACACAAAAGTGGGCAGAGCAATGGCAGGGTGGAACAGATGGGAACTGAACAAATAAAGTGTTCTGGAAGATCAAGATGGGGAAAGCAGTATATACCTTCAATTTTATTGAGCTCATGCAACTATTTCTTATAAATGACTATATCTATGGTATTTGACTCCAGTCAAAATCCATTAGATTTTTGATAGCAGGGAGGAGCTTGGTTGGCGGAGCTGTGGGCAAAGGGGAAAATTTGTTTGCACACGTGGATGTGTACAGGAACTGGATGGTATGGGGAAGAAACTCTTAACAGTTCATCTCACAACAAAACATCTGCTTTTTAGAGATCTCCTGACCTATTGACCTGATGCTATATGAAAGGATCTACATCTTAAACATAATGGCATTTTCTTTCTTATTCTTAGCAGCTAAACTTAGTGTTGCACAAATGTGACCTCTCCCTCTATGAAACTATGACAGTAAAATATGGACTGTTCCTGTAATGTAAAATCTTTTTCACAAGACATGAACATAAGAGACAGATTATGTGTATTTGGAAATTTTGTCACCCATTTTAACATACTTGGAAGGGGAGGCTCCTGAATCGGCAAGCCACTTAGCTGCTGTTTTTGAACACTAATATCCTGAATAACAAAAAGCAAAGAAATAAAAACAAAGTAGTTCAATTGTAAGTTAAATGGGAAATAAACAACTTTTGTCAGAGATCAAAATAAGTGTGTGTCACTGAAAGATTAAGGATAGGTTAGTTGTACAGAGTGATCTGGATCTCTTGTAAGCTCTACTTATTCAAACAACATACACTTTTTTATATAGCCAAAAAAGTAAGGTTCTATACTGAAAAAAGAAAGGGCTAGGTCAAAACTGTAGTCTAGGGACTGTAATCTGAAAAGGACAGGAGTGTGATAATCAGCTGAATGTGAGCTCTCAGTGCAAAATTATGACTGAGTGGGCAACCGGTGATTTGGATATATGAGATTAATGTTTAGTAGGCTGGTTGTGTTACCTTTATAGTGATAGTAACAGTGATGTCATTACTGGAATATTCTGTCCTGTTTTGGTGTCCACACATCAAAAAGGCTGCTGAAAAATTAATGAGGTTCAGAAGAAAGCCACAAATTGCTCTGAAGCCTGGAGAACATGTTTTGTAGTGAGAGATTTAAAGAAGCTCATTTGTTTTAGTTTATGGTAAAGTTAAGAAGTGACTTCATTATGGTCTATAAATACCTTACTTGAGGAGAAGGTTTCTCAAAAGATGGAGCTTTTTAATCTGGCAGTCAAGAATACAATAAAATTAAATTTCTGGAAGGAGAAGATAGAGAATCCACACAGCCCAGGTAAGTGGTCTCATGAAATAATTTCTCTCAAAATATGTCCTATAATTTCAGCTTGAATTTGTCTATTACTCACAATTTTGTTTTAAAGACTTCATACCTTTATACAGAGAGAACTCCAGGTCACTAAAAGTGTATTAGCTTTGGGAGAGGAATTACTAGGTGATGTACTTTGGCTTGTGCCATGTAGAAGGTCAACTAGATGAACATATTGATCCAGGTGGTATTCATCCAAGGGTTATGAAGGAACTCGTATATGGAAGGAGTATAACTGATGCCAGTTTTTTTTAATAAAAAAAAAAGCTTCAAAGATGATCCCAGCAGTTATATACTAGTAAGACTAATTTCAATATCAAACAAATTATTGGAAACTATGGTAAAGAATAGAATTATCAGGCACATAGATTAACATGATTTGCTAGGGAGAAGTCAACATGTTTTTTGTAAAGCGAAATCATGCCTTTCGGAGTGTCACCAAACATGTGGATGAGGGTAATATAGTGGAACATAGTATATTTAGATTTTCAGAAAGCCTTTGGCAATGTTCACCAAAGGCTCAAAAGCAAAGGAAGCTGTAATAAGATATGAAGGGAGGTACTTTCCTGCATCAGTAATTAGTTAACTGATAGGAAACAAAGGGAAGGAATATATGGTTAGTTTCAGAATGGAGAGAGAATAATAGTGTTCCGCAGGGGTCTGTACTGGGACCAGTGATGTTCAACATATTCATACAAGATCTGGAGAAAGGGGGTAAACAGTGAGGTGGCAAAATTTTCAGATCACACAAAACTGCTCAGGATAGTTAAGTCCAAAGCAAACTGCAGAGTTATAAAGGGATTTTACAAAACTGGATGACTGGCAAACAAATTAGCAGATGAAATTCAATGTTGATAAATGCAAAGTAATGCTCACTGAAAAACATAATCCCAACTATGTAGATAAATAGAGTCTAGCTGCTACTGTTCAAGAAAGAGAACTTAGAGGGATTTTTGATAGTTCTCTGCAAACATCTGCTTAAAGTACAGCAGCACTCAAAAAAAGCTAATTGTTCAGAATCCTTAGGAAAGGGATGGAAAATAAAAAAGAAAATATTTATATTTGCTCTGTAAATTCATGGTATGTCCACATTCTGAATAGTACTTATAGATCTGGTGGTCACCTTCATCTCAGAAAAGATGCATTGAAAAAGGTAGAGAAAATGGGAGAGAAAATGATTAGACATATGGAAAAGCTTCAATATGAGGAGAAATTAATAAAATGGACTTTTCATCTTGGAAAAGAGGGGCTAAGGGGGATATAAGAGATCTATAAAGTCATGACTGATATGAAAAAGTAAGTGTTGTTGGCTACTCATTGCACAAGAAATAGGGTCACCAAATTAAATTAATAAGCAGCTATTTTAAAATGAGCAAAACTGTATTTCTTCACACAATGTACAGTCAAGCCGTGGAACTCTTTGCCAGAGAATATAATGAAGAGTAAGACTACAACAGTATTGAAAAAGAACTAGATAAATTCAAGGAGGATAGGTTCATCAATACCTATTAGCCAGATGGGAGTAATTGCTATTTGCCAGAAGCTGGGACATGGATGGATCACTTGATGATTACCTGTTTTATTCATTCCCTGTAAAACACCTGGCATTGATGTCCTAAACAGGATACTGGACTCTATTGGTCTGACCAGGTCTGGCCATTTGTATGTCCCTATGTCTCCTCTGACTTTAAAATATACAAATAAAGTACACAGCTGGCAGAATGAAATTCTTAACTTGGAATATGTCACATCCAAAGTTTTTTGTACATTATAATCCTAGCATGTCAGCAGAACTGCACAAATTAGGTAATGAAATTAACTCCCTCCCCCAGCAATTTGTCTATATTCAGGTTCTGAAAGAACATGATAGTGTATGGAAAAATGCTGTTATAAAATCTTACTGCATGAAGTTGAGCATCTTTAATAATCTGACTGAAAAATGTAAAGTTGCAGAGGAGTAGCCATGTTAGTCTACTTCAGCAAAACATCTTCAAAGCTTCTGATGAAGTGGTAAATTTGTTAATCTTTAAGCACCACAGGAGTCCTTGCTTATTTTGAAAAAAGTAAGATAGCTTTTCAGAGGATTTTTGAATTTTTAATTTCAAAGTAGGATTAGATGAATGGCTGATGTGGAGTCATGTCTGACTCAGTTGTGTTTCAGCTACAGAAGAAGGAAGCTATTTCAGTTAGGATTTAAGATGGCTAATCTCTCAGGTTTTCATACTCTTATGGATCATCAGCATTGCTCCCATGACTCTGTCATACAGATCATAAGAATAAGTTATGGTTCAGGTGATTAGGAGAGACATTGAGCTAGCAAACAAGCCAACTTATGAGCTGTTGCTTTAAACGTTACTGTCTATGTGCAACTTTCAGTCTAACTAAACTCTGGATGTTCTGATTCTGGTGTTGGACTGATGTGCTATTCTGCTGTCTCACTGATCCAGTGGCAAACAGTTTGGCTCCTTTTAGCAAGGTGGCCGCACAAGGAACTAGAGACCTATGGGTATAGCAGAGACTATTTCTGCAAGCACACAGGTCCTCCTGCAGTGGCAATGGCCTCCTTTCTAAATTGGAGACACCATAATATACCAAGGACTTGTGGTTACATCCACTTTCTCAGTTGCTGCTTTTGTCCTAGACTAAATAATACCTCCCCTGCACCCCTCCCAATGCACATACTCTTTCCTTCCTTCCACCAACCTCACCAATCTCAATGTCAGATGTTACAATGACATTCAGCTAGGAACACACAAAGTTCTCTAGAAGTGTAAGTATAAAATGACACTTTATAAATGGAGCAATACTTTATTTGTATATGTAGTGAAATTCTAAGCTTACTGACTTTTTATTTAATCTTCCCTTATTCTACTATAGCAAAATTTGCCTTGAACAACACACTGCACTAAAAGCTATAAATAATCATGTTGACAGTGGGAGAAGAAGCTAACACACAAGGGAATTACTCATTCATGTCAATAGAATAATCAGCGTATTATAAAACTGAAAATTTGCATGCTATTGTTCTCCTTCTACATATAATGAAAATGCCTCATGAAATACTCTTGTTGATTCTGTAGTATTTCAGCCCAGGGATATGAAGAATAAATGAGGAAAGGGAAAAAAATATATGTAGGTGGCTTTTCTCCAAGCACACACATACAACCTGGAATATAAAATAACCAGTTTAATTGTATAGGATGGAGAATTAAAATAGTAACTCCATGAAAAATATGGCTGTGAGCTGAATGCTAGTAGGAGGAAGTAGGAGAGGGTTTTAGTAGGAAATCTGGATGAAATGGTGCTTGTTTTTCCAGTCTCTTCTTTCTTTTTAAATCTGGAAATAGCTGATAGGTTCTTGTGTCCCCTTTAAATATAAGAACAATGATTGTTTCAGTTTGGGGTATGTGGGAGAGGGGAATTAAAGGTGCAGTAATCGCAGATGAATATTTGGAACAGCAAATGCTGTTAAGCTGAAGCAATTTCATTTGTTATGGGGATAATAGTCCAGTTTTTTTGGCAATATGGATTGTATATTTGAATTATGCTTCACTTAAGTTTATGGAGGAGAAAGGGAGGGAGGGATTAATTTTACAGAATTTTGAGATTTGAAAAAATAAAAATTCAATTTTTTCAGATTTGACTATGACAAGTCTTTGTTGTCACCTTTTGATAGAATTATATACTTTTTTTTTTATGCAGTTCACTGTATTTTTTTGTTTCATTGTTCATCATCGAATGTAAGAACTTGTACTCTTCCCTGAGGCTTGATCCGAAGTTCATTGAGGTTAACAAATGATTTATTTCAATTCATTTTGGACTCAGACTTTGATACCCAACAGGGTGGAAAACTGACCAATCAAGACCTGAGATACTCTTAAGTAGTATGGATACTCTTATACTTAATACTCTTAAGTGTCTATCAACACTTCAGTTGTACAGAAGCTGGCTCAGGTTTGGGGGCATTTTACTCTGCAGCGCCTTAGCCCAAGCCTTATGAACCTGAGACAGCTAGCATGAAGCAGACATGCTTTTTTCTTTTAATAGTCTACTCTGCATCTTTAGTGTGTTAGCTTTTTCTCTGCAAGCTTAGTAGAGGTATTGAAAAATACTATCCTGAAATGTATGGTGTTCTTACTCATACTTACCCCCTTAGTATGTACTGCATGTGGAGACTGCAGTCATTTGATTTCCTAAAAGCAAATGTGAATTGTCTGTGTGCCTTTCTTTTGCCTCAAGACAATACAAATAAATTCAAATTCGTACAGTAGTAAGTGCGCTGTTTCAAATAAAGTCAAACTCCTTGTAATCTGCCATATTCTTGGCTTCTGAGATTCAAGTGTCTGTGTCTGTCTGTGTGAGAGAGAGATGATTGTTTTTAAAAATGAACCTATAACTGGCAGTGATTATTCTGTTTTTATATCTTGCAATGCTTGCAATTAAGTACACAGGGTAGAAAACAATATTTGACTCTGGTGACACTGAACTCTTACTATAATGCTGCAGTAAAAACTAAGATTTTTTTTAATCAAATTCACTCTTTGCATATCTGGGCATGATGTTCACTAAAATTAATGGAAGTTATGTCTGTATACACCAGAAGTGACTTTTTAACTCTATGGGTAAAATGCTGGGTCCATTCACTTCAGTATGGTTGATATTTCATACTTTGTGTCTCCTGTCTTGAATTTATTAGAGCAAAAGCTAATTTCAATTTATTAATTTTGCTGCAACAAGAGAAATGATTTTTATAATTACTATAGTTATCAACGATTTACAGGTGCACTTTCAGACATTGGTTCTGAAGACTTAAGCATGTGTGGAATCTTCATTCCTATCATGTATGAAAATCTTTATTTGCCAGTCATTTACTAGAAGATATCTACGTACAGCCAGAGTTTGACATAATGGATTTTTCCTTTCTCTTAAAAATGAATAGGATGTAGCTGAAAAGAACTCTGTCAGTTGCATTACACTACCATATAATCAGGCTTGTGTAGATTCAGTGACTGTGGAATTGACACCATTCACTGGTTTGAAAAATTGGCTAAAATTAATTGACAGTAATGATTTCTAGCAACAAGCATATGGCAGCACTTATCTGAAGAGGCTGAACAGAAGTGGGTGTGAAATAATTTAATGTCTATGTGGCTGGCCTCTTTTGCCCTAAAATAGATAGCTCTACAGCACGCTTATGTGAATGCTGATTTAAGTCTGCTTGTACTGAGGAATAAAAATAGCCTCCTAAATATCAGAATCTGACACAGAAAACCTGAAAGAGAGAGAAATGTTCTGAATCTGAAAATGCCAGCTACTACAAAAAACGAATTTAGGCCAAATTTGCTTTATCCCCAGATGAGTATCTATCACTTCACAAAATGCAGTTTCACTGTCTGAAATAGTAAACCTGAAAATCACAACTTTAGATTCCACCTAGCCAGGGGTATCGGGCACCCACCTGCTTGAAGAAATAATGTCAAATAATGGCTTCCATAATATACTGGGATTACAGCTTTTATTCGATGACTTCCCACACTCTTACTACAAAAACTGTTTCAGAACCCCTGCAAATATCTTAACAACTAGATAATAAAAGAAAATATCTAGTGGTGATATACTGCAGAGCAGAGCTATAACATGGTGTTTTGCTACCCAAGGCGTGTTCTGATTGGAATGCTCCACTTCCCATTAGTGGTGTTCAGAGCCAGCGCTGCAAAGCTGCCCCTTTAATAGTGCGGCTCTATTGAGCCACTTCGGGCCACCTGGGGCTGTGCCCCATCGGCCCCACCAGAGTTACGGCTCTACTGCAGAGTCTCCAATATGGAGGGTTTCATCTTGCAGCTGCACTAATGTTCTTTAAGCAAAAGAAACAATAGTACTGTGGTGACTATCATCAGACCAATATAAACCATATTATTAAATAATCTAAGATTATCTTCTCTACCATAGGATTGACAGCTGTACTGTTCCTCCATTTTGGCTTTACCCGACAGCATTTAAAATTAAGACTAAGCTTAGCCTGAGCAAGATCGATAGGGAAGGCATTCATGGCTATCGAATGCCAACTGTAAGTAACCAACTGGCTCCAAAGCTGCCTTCTGGAAAGCTATTGAACCTGAGTCTATGTTAAGACCCAGATTCACTCTTTCTATGGTGTTTACACTCTGCTAGCACATATCATTGCACTGATGATACTGAGGATGATTAAGCAACCATTATCTGTATTACCTTGTGATTTCTATTATTGTTCTAAGTCTTCTTCAGATGATTCAGTGTCACAAGATCTTTTAAATAGATTTTGTGCTCTTGCAGCAAGAATCTTGTTGATCAGAAAAACTGAAAAAAAGGAAAATCAATCAGAAGCCAAACTATAAAACTTTTTATGCAAATATTTTCAAACCTATGGTTTTGGTTTAAAATAAATTAGCCTTGATTTGAGCTACAAGCTTGGGTTTAAATAAGTAAACTACTGCTTCCTTACTTTTTCTTTCTTTCCTAATGCCTACTCTGCACATATTCAAAAGGAAGACTTCTCTTCCTCATATGTAGCGCCTTTTAGGGTGCATTGTTAGGCCACTTTCTTCCCCATTATACCACATTCAGCGTTTTATAGCCTGTGGTGGGTTCTGCAGGTATAAGTACTATGTTGTAAGTACGCCAGACACCTTTATATAGAATACTCATTATGGACTCCAAGTCCAGAAAGGATCTTTATGATCACTCAGTCTCACCTGTTATATAACATGGGCCTTGGAATTTACTTTTTTAGCTACTGTGTTCTTAAAAAAATCAAATTTTGATTTAAAAATTGCCATTGCCCAATAATCCACCATTAGTCTTGCTATATTAAACTAAGAGTTAACTAGACCCACTTTAAAAATGATGATAAATTATCTAGTTTGAACTTCTAGCCATTGGATCGTTTTATACCTTTGCTTACTAGAATGAAGATCCTACTATCAAATATTTAGTCCTCATGTATATATTCCTATAGATGGATCAAGCCACCCCTTACCCTTTATTTGTTAAGCTAAATAGGTTGAGGGCCTTGACCCTGTCACTGTAAGATACATTTTCTAATCCTTTAACCATGCTCATGGCTCATGTTTGAATACTCTCCAATTAATCACCATTTTTCCTGAACTGTGGACACCATAAATGGATATGGTATTCCAGCAGTGATCACACCACTGCCAAATACAGAGGTAAAATCAACTCTTGAATTCTACTTTAGATTCTCCATTTATATATCTGTAACAGGGGGTGCTATTCAGAAGTTGACTCAGTGCTCTTACTCAAATCCCTATCAGGTACATTAACAAGATAGGCATAGGGGGCCAAATAACTGAGTAGCAATACAACTAAGGGTCTAACTGGGTGAAAGTAACTATAGTCACTGGGAGTATACAGACAGATGACGAGGAGGTGGTAGGGAGGAAGGTAGGTAGCCTGGAGGAAGGCAGGCAGGACTGGCTACTGATGATACTATATGCTTCCCCAGAAGCAAGTAATGGAAGCTGACTACTAACTGAAATAATACATAGATACTGCAGGCTATGGCCTGCTGAAGGGACATAATGAAACATGGTGATGGTTAAGAATACCTAGAACTGGGGCAGTTCACTACTAAGTTGAGGAGCATTATATGAGGACTTTAGGTTGCTTATTTACCTTGGGAACTCAATGTTCAGCTGATTATCCATCATGACTCGTCAAATATTTAAGTCACAGCTTTCCAAGATAGTCACCCATCCTAAAAGCATGGCATATATTTTTCTGTTCCTACATGTTAATATTAGATATATTAAAATGTATATTGTTTTGCTTGAATCTAGTTTAGCAGACAGTTCAGATTATTCTGTATCAGTGATCTGTTAGCCCTCCCCTAAGTTATGGAATCCACAAAATTTATTGTGTTTTATGTAGCAATGAGTAAAGGTTTATTCACTGAAACAAAGTAGTTCTTCCTGCCTCTCACATCTATACTACTTTTCTTTTTCATATTTCAGTATGAGAGAGGAGACTCAAAGGTGTTTAGAACTGTCACATATAGAATAATTGATTCACCTCAGTAGAAGTTTGAAATTGATATCACTTGTAGTCAAACAATATTCTAAAATAAAAGATGGTAATGCTGTTGTTGCTTCCAAGAAAATGTGGACCAGTCTGCTATATAATGTCTTCATCAATGTATGACACTCTCTTCTGCTGAAGGAGTGAATGTTAAAATGCATCTACAGAGGTCTGTTCACTCAAATACTTGTTGCAGATCATGTTAAAAATGAAGCCAAAATTACATTCAGTTCTGTGATGGAAGAAAGAATGTCATATAGCTTATTGTGTTCTATTTTGTGTGACTGGGGGGGGGGGGTCTGCAAGAAAGCAGTAGAGAATAGTTGAGTAGCATTTGAACAAAGGGTGGGAACAAGGCCTCTAACTGGGCCTGACAGAAGTGTGGCCACTGCTCCCTCCTGACCCCATCCCTTTCCCACCCCCCTCCCACCATGTGGGCCCAGCAGCACCCACCTGGCAGGAGTGAGGTGGCCACTCCCTTATCTGGTCCTGCTCCATTCCCATCACATGGTCCCAGTGACAGGTCAGTGATGCACTGGCTAGAGCACAGCTGCCATCCTTTTCCTACCAGGTTATCTCAATGGGAGTATCTGGGCCGGAGCATGGTGATTGCTCCCCCTCCCAGCCCCACCCTTTTCTTACCACATTGACCTAGTGGCAGTTCCCTGGCCAGAATGTGGGGATTACTTCCCCTTCACACCTTCGCCTCACTCCCTGCCCATCTCCCAACATGTAGTCACAGCTGTAGCTACTCCCTGCTCCTTCACCTGCCCCTCACCCACCACTTGTTGCAGGAGATGGGGCCCTCAGGCCAAAAAGTTTACCCAGTCCTGATCTGCAATGATTTGTAACTGTTTGCTTAGGTCTCAAGGACACACCCACAATAGAGGCCAGAAGTGATTGCATCAATGCATGTTGAGCTCCTAGTGACATTGGGTGAATCAGCTAGACAAAATACCTTTAGGAGTACAGAGCTGGGTTCCTTTTTTACCTGCATACACCTAAGCAAGGATGGCTGCAATGTGATCTTCAATGTTAGCAACAAATAACTAGGGGGCCCAATCCTGTTCCCGCTGAAATCAGTGAAACCTAGATTTTTGTCACTTAGTTCAGGCTCAGGGTCAATTTGTAAAAATAATATATTTATGCGAGATCCACAAAGGGATTTGTGTTCTCATGCCCTGAAATAGCTGTATAGGCTCCCTGTACATTGCACAGAGGAAGTCAGACATCTACAAATTATATCCCTAAAAGACAGCTATCTGAGCCAGGAGCTGCCTAACCTAGCAACTGGGAAATGCTGCAGGAAAGGGTGTGGCCTAAGCCATTCACTTCCAAAATAGTTAAGCACCGTAATCTGGGCCCAAGATAGTTATCTCCACTTGTGGTTCTTAACTGTAAAATATCCCAGGGAGCTGGGTATCACACACTTTTTTTTCCCCCAAGAAGAGCCAGCGATATGGTGCCTGCCTTGCATCTAACACATTAGCACTCACCAATAGCTGGGGAAGACCTAGGTTTCCTTGCTCCAATTGATATTGAATTATTTATACACAGTGCAACATTGTTAACAGGAGACTGAGAGAGATTTGCCCTAGAATAAGTTCCAAGGGGGCAGCTATATTAGTCTAGTTCAGCAAAAAAAGCAAGGAGTCCAATGGCACTTAAAGACTAACAAATTTATTTATCACACAAGCTTTTGCGGGAAGAAATCCCACTTTGTCAGACACATTGAAAACAAAGTGGGATTTTCTCCCATGAAAGCTCATGTGATAGATAAATCTGTTAGTCTTTAAGTGCCATTGGACTCCTTGCTTTTTTTATCCTAGAATGTAACTCATGGGTTAGGATACTCTACTGGGGAGCCCCAAATTCAAATTAGACAGTGGGGAATTGAGCCTGGGTCTTCTACATTGTATAAGACTATTTTAATCACTAGACTAAAAGCTAACGCTGGCATCCCCTCTTTGGCCATTTTGTGTAGGTTTATATGTGCTCTGCTGAATCTGGCTCTTCAGGCCAAATAAACAGGGCAGTGCTTAGTTTGAGAGTGCTGCTGAGAATAGGCATCAAATAAGGGCCTGGGCACACAGGCAGAGGTGACTATGTCCATATTTCCTGAGACATATTTTGGCACTGTGGACTTCTAACAATGAAAATGCCAAGCTGGAATTTAGAGGATCTCAGTGTTGGTTTTAGAGCCACAAAGGACTTGGATGTCTATCTCCTTAAACATTTGATATATTAATTTTATAATATCTGTTCAAGCATGTTCACTTAGATACTTATCTGTTGCAAAGAAACCTACAGTATGTAACACATAGAAGAGGAGTTAGGTTTGAGTTACATTTGAGGCAATATTCTTAGCTAGTGTAAATCAGAAATTAGTACTAAAGTTCAGGGAAATGTGACTTATGTCAACTGAGAAAAGTGGTCAAGTCTTATTAAAAGATCAATTCCATGCACCTGGATTTTAGTTTGAGGGAATTTTTGTGAACTTTTCTCAGGAATGAAAGTGATCATGGATTACTGATTGACAGTTTTGTCTATAAAAGAAGTGTTCACTTTTCTAAGTGCAGTAGAGTTTTGTGTTATAGTTTAGACTATGGAAGATACCTCTGTTAAGAGCAATTAGTTGCATCCAAAGGTGTTGCAAGATTCAGTGACAATGCCATATGTAGACATTTATTAATGAACAATTGTCCTTCCAGTACTTTGGTAGAATAGAATGTGTAAAGGGTACATAGAACTTCTGTTAGCAGATCTGCAGGGGGTGAGGTAGTTTCACTTTGACAGGCATCAGTTTTGTATGAAAATAGGACAACAGAAACAGTGGCCAGTATAATAGTGCAGTGGCAACAAGTAGTAAAATTTAAGTATAAATCAACCTTTATAAAAACTGTACCCAAAAAACTTGTTTGAAATTGCTGTTCCATTTTGAGATCAACTATTGATTGAATTAGCTTGAACATTGAAAATATTAGCCTAAGTGATTAATGGAGAAACTTGCTTAATAAGTCCATCTCTGCATTTTCAGCACATTGGCTTTGATGATTTTTGGATGTGTGATTCACACTTTCTTCACGCTGGTGATGTTCAGTTATGAACTTTAGGGGATAGGTATGGGAAGAGCTATGGCTGTTCAGCCCACATTCTCACCTACTCATTCATGGAGTAGTACAGTGGGGACCCGTTAACAAGCGACCGGTTAGCACGCGGATCCGGTCAATGCACGCTCCGGTCATGTTCCCCCAAAGCCATCAAGTTAACACGTGGGACTCAGTAAGGCACGCTGCCTACAAGCGGAAGTTGGCTGGGGCAGGAAACACATGGAGCAAGCCTTAGTAGTGCTGCATTTTTCTTTTCATGAGCCTTGGACACAGTCTTCGGGCTGGCAGTGGGCAGCGGGGATCCGGATGCGTCCCCAGCTGCTTCTGGACAAGCTGGAAAGCTTCTGCAGTGGGGGCCATCCAGATCCGCTCCCTCCCCCCATGGCTTGCCAGTATGGTGGAAGCTCCTCCGCTTGTCTGGCAGCAGTTGGGAATGAATCTGGATCCATGCAGCCTGCCAGTAGTTTTGCGCCATTGCTGGCAGGCTAGGGGAATCTGGATCCATCCCCAGCTGCCGTGGGACAAGCAGAGGAGCATCCACCACACTGGCAAGACGCGGGGGGGGGGGCAGATCCAGATGGCCCCCACAGCGGAAGCTTCTCAGCTCGTCCAGAAGCAGCTGGGGATGCATCCAGATCCCTGCTGCTCCCTGCCCTCCCAAAGACTGTCTCTTCAGGCTGGCTAGGGTCCCTGGCTGCCGGCTCTGCACTGATTTGTGTGCCAGCGAGTGCTTTTTGCTGCGCGTGCATGCGCAGAGCTTAGGGGGAACATTGGTCCCATTTACACACAGTCCGCTTAACGTGCGGTCGCCGGGACTTGTCCCCCGACGCTTGCGCATTAACAGGTCCCCACTGTATTGCTTTCATTGCCAAATAGCAGCATCCCGATTCTGAGATTTCTTGAGGAGAAAATTTCTTACTTTTTTTCTTTGCCTGTTTTATCTTCATACTAATTGTATCTTTAGAAACCTCTAGATGCTATCAGACAGAAATAATAATAAAATCATGCCATTGAAAAGTCTGTGGAATATTTGCATTTGATTTAAAATACTAACCTTCAGTAATTTAGAGCAAATCCCTCTGTCACCAACTATGTCCTCAGTCGATAACTATTGTGTGCGTATTTCTAGCTACTCATCCTCCAAACAAATTCTCAAGCTCTCACATGGTCTTTGGTGGTATTTCTACTTATGTAAAAGTCCCATCCAGTTATATTTCCATTGATTTAAGTAGTTTGGTCATTATCAAGATTTGTTGGACCACATGATAAATATTGGCATTGGTTTAGTCCAATCTATAAGTCTTAGGTCAATAAATTTTTATAGTGGACCAGAATGCTGCCTATAGAGTCTCTATCAGATTAATGAATGTTTTTCCATTTTTATTATTTTTAAAGACTTATCTATTGTGGAAATCTCTGAATATAAAAATGGGGTAAAAAGATGTATGTACATATTCATGAAAAACTTATTTCTTATTTTATTTCATTCACACATTTCATTCTTATTTTAAGTAAACTCAACTTAGAGTAGTATACCGAGGAAAAGCGTATATTTTAGAAAAGCGGAGACAGAATTGGCAAGATTTAGAGGCCCAGACTTCTATGGGGAAAGAAAGGGGGAAACTTCCTCCCTCCACCACCTCAACAGCCGTACTCTATAGTTAGGCTAAAATGACCTCCCCTTTCATGGACTTTAATGGTGTTTAATCTGAATTTATAACAAAATAGAGGAAAATGGAATTTGGCTGCCACTTTTTAAATCAAGAATGGATCAACTTTTTGACTTGAGAAGAAGACAGGTTGTAAAAGGCAAAATGTTCACCGTTGTTCATGCAGTTGATGAAGGGTTTTTGAAAATTCTAGCTATGGGCAATTACTACATTTTTACTAAGTTTTAAATAGAATATAGAATAAACATTCTTTGAAATATGTTTGAGAATGAAGGCTGAAGTTAATTGACCTCTTGGCAGCTTTGATACTGAACAAATAACTTTTAAAAAAAAGAAAAACTCAAGGGACAATTCTTTATGCAGTTTGTCTGGTTAATGCTTCACCTCCCATTGAGTTAGTGGAAAAAGTTCCAGAAAAATATTTAAGAAATGCTTTTACTTAATTGTCGGAGAACATGGAAGAATGTGACTTTTCCTTTTGAAAGTAAATATTAGAAGCAGTTAGACATATTAGATTCTATCTGCTGTTCACAGCTTGCAATTTTGTATTTTCAATCACTTTGAAATATCATTTGGGGAAACTTTCAAAGCACTGAATGTAATTTTAACTGCAGGCCTCCCAATTATAGTTCAACAACAGTCATGTGTCCAAAACTCCATGCAGTGCTTTGAAAATTTACCCTCTGCTGGCCACTGCAAGCTGCTTTTTAAAGCATTTTTTGACAGTCTGCTTTTTTTAATGCATTAAAGTTCTAGATAATGCTGAAAATAAACAGAGCTTTATAGTAACATGGGTGCACTTTTTTGTGATTTAAGAAGAAATTGTATAGTAAGATATCCAAACTAACTCAAGATTTATGCTGTAGGAATAGTTAATTTTTTGCACAATGAACAGAAAAAATACTTTTTAAAATCCTAATCCGTTCACTATACTCTAACTACTACTACTAGCATTCATAATTTGATGCCAGTTCTTCTTAAACAGTGTTTGACTTCATCAACATTTTCATATAATTCAGTAGAACAAGATGAAAACATTGCCAAATATGATTCATATTTCTTTTTCCTCAAAATGCCTGTCTCAACAACCTATTACTTGTCTACTTCTAACTTGAATCAAATTTTGTCAAACTTTTTCAGATGTTCTGTTTGTTTGAAAGTGTAGTTATACATAATTAAACAACCCTTTTATGAGGGGAGTCAAAGCTGTAGATCAATTTTTTCTGCTTATTTAAATCTCAACTTTTTTGCTTATGTAATTAAGGCAACCCCTCTCCGAAGTCACTAACTGATTCCCTAAGAGCTGTCATTTTCATTTGTAATGCTATGACATTGGGCCACTTCACTCTGATAGTTATATTAGTTGCAGATTTGAGATTTGTTCTAATTAAATAGATTAGCATGATGGATGGTGGAAGCCAATTCTCTACCAAGGAGTCATTGTTTACTAGACCCTCAGATGAATACAGGAGATCACATAGGATGCTTCACATGCCACACCTTTCCCCTATTTCCTGTCAGTGCTGGTTGTTCTCACTTATCTATATGCTTAAATCATTACAAAAAGACAGTTATAAATGTCTAGTTGAAACAAAATACCTTTTACCCCAGTGTAGTCAAACTCAACAATACACTTCTCATCTAGAGTTTACCTCAGCACTGAGACAGTACATTGTCCCCAAAGGATTTTATGTCAAGACAACTGACTTGGATTGGTTATGTATATACTGATGTAAAATCATCTCTTCTTGCAGTGAAGACATAGTCTGTCTGTGCCATTTTGGGGTGAAGAATATACACTTACTTGTGTGTGAGACAGACTTCTAGATAGAAGGATAGAGCTTTTGGGTTTATTACATTGTTGTTGTGTACGTCTCAAAAGCCCTACTTTGATCAATGGGCCTTTCCAAAATGTGAAATGTGTCTCTGCAACCAACCATGCCCCCCAAGTAATAATAACACTTACTTTTAGAGTGGTGCAAAATAAAAAATGAAAATAAAAAAAATCTCTGAAAATAAGAGGCCTTAAAAGCTAATATTTAATACCTTTGGTGATCATCTGATTTCAATCCTTTTTTTGGTTTGAGCTTAAGTTCTCCCCTTTCCTGAAGAAAAATATTTGGACTTGTAAGGAAGCTATCACTATGTGCCACCCTCCCGTCTTCGATTTTGAATAGTGAGTAAAGAAGGTGTATTTTACTGGCAGTTGCATTAGGATCACTAAACTGTAAGGTTGAGTTTTAAATATTCATTAGGACATGGAACAACTAATCTGTATTTATTAAAAACACTACAAGGGCATCTGTCTGATCATTGGATAAATCAATTTTGATAGGTTGTAGACAGTAGAAAATGAAACGAATCTATGGCAGATCATGACAAAAGTTAAACAGGTATCTTCTAGTATGTGCTGTTTGATTTTCAGCCATCATTGTGCATGCTTGATAAAAGGGAGAAAAATACCATTAGAAACTATATGGTAGCCAGTGCTCTAGCCAAATTCAAGATATGTATGAGAGAACAGAATCTTATCTCTCAGCTTCTCACAAATAGCAAGGAGAGCCTTTTCTGTAAAATAAGTGGACTACTTAATCTAGACTATGATTTGGGCCATGCTTTGAATTCAAAGATAGGTTGATGTAAGATGCCTGAGTTGACCTATTTGTGTGTGTGTCTACACTTGCATTTTTCTCCATCTAATTTAAGCACTTTATTATAGTGACTCAGTGAAAACATTTCCATGAATGCAATTAAGACATGATCTACTTGCCTACTTTGTCACTAATACACTTCCAGAAACTTCTCCTTTCTTTTTTGATTTGCTCAAGTAACAGAGAAGATGGGTTGGATGATCTTTTTTAGCATAGTTATGAGCTCCTTGACCTCATCTACTGCTTGCAAAATATTTTTTTAATGCTGTTTCATAATGAACCATCACCAGGGAATCCTTTCTTATTCACTTTAGAAGCCCACCCAATCTTAGAGAGCTGCCTCACATTTCGGCTCTAGAAAAGAGCCTGTCCTTTGTAGAATATTCTTTTGATTCTTCTGAGTATTGAATCTCAAAAAAAAAAAAAAAAATTCCTTGAATAGTTAGAGAACTCTTTGCAAGTAAGCTTGATTTGCTTATAGGTTAGGATGAGTCATCATCCGCTCTCCATTACCTTGGATCGGCTAAATCTTGAGAGAGATTTTCTATATACCTTCCATTGTGAGGACCTGGCATTGATTTGAAATTTCTATATGTGGAATTCCTCATGTGTTTCTCTTCTCTCTTATGGCCAATATGGCTAGCTTTAACTGTGTAGAATGCTGCCATGCCTCTTGCCTCTGGGGGTTACTGTCAGACCTCCTCTCTGACATCCCCTCTCACAGATTGGACACTGCACAAAACATCATTGCCTCTTTTCACAGTTGCATAGTTGCAATACTCATGCAGGTTGGGGGAGACCTGGGTTCAAATTCCTATTATTCTTGATTCAGAATTAGAAGTTAACCTGCATCTCCCACCTCCTTTGTGATTTCCATAATCTCAAGACTAACATTCTCTAGTATAGAGGTTTTAGTCTCTCCTGGAGAATTTTTATTCCATTTTTGTCTCTGGCACAATTATTTCATATAGATTAACTCTCTCTACCATAGCGGTTTGGTATTCACCTGGACAGTGGGAGATATTGATGCAAGTGCTTACTCTGAATTAGGCATGGGGTGATCTGAACCCAGGTGTGTCAGTCCCAGGATACTGCTTTCACCCCTGGATTATTGAGTTATGAAAGCACAATCATTTCCTCCACTGTCATGGCTATGATATTTGTTGGGTGTCTAAAATTTAGCTGTTGCAATACCCAGGTCTCTTGTTTCAGCTCTTAAAGTTTCAAAAGATAGGTTGCCCCAGCTACAGTAATTCTAACATGTTGAGCCATGAACATACAATATATTTTATAGTATACATCAATATAAATAGACAATGAATTTAAAGAGGAACAGAAAATGCTACATATGTGCAATGGGACTGAGTTCATGTTGTCAGAAAAACTGGAATGTACTGATCTCTAAGTGCCTGTCTCATGACTTTAATGTTGTACTTGCACTACTGTTATTCCCCTTAACTATCTCCTAGGATTTTTGAAGGGGAAAAATTCTGGTGACAATTGGTTTGAGTGAGTAAAGCAAACAAAGCTTGTGATTCTTTCCCATGCAGATATTCATCTTGTGCTAGCTTCTCAAAAGCTCTGTTTGATTTGAAAATTCTTAGACTAAATATGCTTATAGTTACTGACTGTAGGTGCAAGTACAAGATATTTGTGATCCAGGATGGGACTGTCAACTTAGAAATTTTCTGTTATGCATGCTCACTATGCCATTTTCAAACTGCCATATTTATGATGGAAAAAACATTTGTCAAGGCAAGCAAAAAGAGATTAGTTTTCAGTGAGTCTTTCTTATTGAAGCACCTCACATTTCATTTTTCAATTTATTTTCCTATTCTCATTAAATGTTAAAATACCAAAAGAAATCTAAAAGACATTGTCAGTAACTTTTCAGTGTTCTTAGTTTGCACATTTGATAGGAGAGAAAGGAGTACAGTGATAAAGGTTCTAGTTTGGGGCACAGGGCACCTCCTTTCATTTCTGTGTTCCACCAGACCTCCTGTATGACCTTTGGCATATTCAAGAGGTCCAGATCCTCAAAAGTGTTTAGGACATTGAACTCCCATTGAAATGGAAAACTAATTGGAGCTAACTGTTAGACAAGCAATTAGTTTCTCTGGATGTGAGCCACAAAAGGAATTTAGGCAACAGATTCCAATTATTAGCACTTCACAAAACTACCACTCAACTGCCTCCTAAACTGGTAGGTCAGTGTTTTTCAAGTGCTGTTCCATGGAACACCGGTGCTCCTCAGACACAGTGCAGATGTTTCATGACCCACCTTGACCCTTCCCCATTGTGAGGGCTGAGCGGTGAGAGGGAAGGAACTATTTAATGCCCCAGCAACAGCAAAGCTTCCAGGTGTATGGCAGTGGACCTTGATATATTCCTGGAAGCTTTGTTGCAACTGGGGCAGTTTAAATCTCCCACTGTTACCAGCTTTTTCAAGAATGTTGTCATCAGGTGTTCCATGTAAAGTAATTAATACCTTAAGGTGTTCCTCAGTCCATTAACAGTGGAGAACCATTGCTGTAGGTAAGTAAGTTTCTGTATGCACTTTGCAGTTACACTCTAGCACATGACTGCTTAGCTCCCCAAAAAATCACAGAACAATACATACACCAGGGAAGATGAGCATATGGCTGCTGAGGTCAAATGTTGGGGCCCAAGCCATTAGGCAAGCTCAGCTAGTTCCCTTGAGGGGACAACTGACTCCCTTGTCACTTTTAGCCTGGTGGGTACTGTGACCGGGTACTGGTCTACTACTGCTGCACACTGTCCATCCTCCCTGGCGTCTCAGGCCTGGGGTAAATCAGCCACCTGGTTGGGTCCCCCTACCCAGGCAGGTGTTGCAGGCTGCCAGTCCCTCTGGCTGGGGGCCCTCTAGGTAAGGCTTCTGGCACTCCCCTTCCCCTTGTAGAAAGGGGAAGGGAAGGGGTGTACCTGCTCTGGTAGCTGCTGAGAGAGGTTTCTTTTTCCTTCTCTGTCCTGCCCCTCCAGCCTCTTGGCTTTCTAGACCTCAGGCAAGCCTCTGAAGCTTCCTTTCACGCCTAACCTTCTTCCCCCCCTGTGTGCTAGAGGAGGTGTAGCTTTTATAGGGCCTGGGCAGCCCCTAATTGGGCTCAGCCATCTCTAATTGCCCTGCAGCTGTTTCTCCTGCTGGGAACAGGGCTTTCAGCATTCTGGGGATGACAACCTACCCTCACTCACCCTTCTCTTGGTTTGGGAGGAGAGGGGGAAGAGGGACTGCTGCTGCTTGTTGGGCTCCTGGACCCTGCTTCACCTCCACCTTCTCCTGCTCCTGCCTTGCCTGCCCCAGCTCCAGCTTCTCCTGCCCCCTGTTCCTGCCGCTGCCGCCGCCACCACCACCACTACCTGCTGCTGCTATTCCTGCACCCTCCACATTGCTGCTGCTGCTGGCTGGCTGGCTGCCTGGCCTCCTCCCACCCACTCCCCTCCTCTGTGGGAAGTGGGGGGAGTGACAGAAGACCTCACACCACCGTCAGAGAAGACCACCTTGCCAGCCAGCGATGGCAAGGGTGGTAGGGCCCTCGGCGATCGTGGCAGCCTCCAAAATGTATGGTAAGGTCATGTTCTTCCTGTCCTCGGAGGCCGCCGCACAGGAGGCGGTGGTGAAGGGCCTGGCGGTGGGGGGCATCTACGTCCCTATAGAGCCCCTGGAGGAACTGGGCATATGTGTGGTCCTCACCTCTGTCCCGCCCTTCCTCCCCAACTCTGTCTTGCTTCCCCTTCTCTCCACCCTGGGGAAGCCAATCTCTACCATCAGCCCTCTCCCGCTGGGCTGTGAGGACCCCACCCTCCGTCACATCCTGTCCTTCCGCCGGCAAGTGCAAATCCAACTGCCGCCAGCGTGGGCGCATGACGGAGTGGCTCTGGAGGGCTCCCTCCTAGTGCCCCACCAAGGGGCACTGTATAGAATTCATTACTCCTCGGGAGAAGCCCGGTGCTTCCTCTGTAGGGCCACGGGGCATGTCCGGAGGGACTGCCCCCTGGCCCACACTGGAGAGGGAGCAACCAGGCTCCCCGAGGCAATAACGGGCGCCGGCCGCAACATCGCCGGTGACCCTGAGTCTCCAGCCACCAGAGCAGCCCCTCCTCCTCCTCCTCCTGGCCCTCAGCCATCTGGGCCCTTGGAGGAGAGGGGGGGAAGAGGTGGCTGGAACCCGACAGGGAGAGGGCTCACCCCAGGGGGAGGGTTCCCATCCCCCTGCTGTCCCGCCCTCCCTTCCCCACCGGCATCTTCGCCCTTGCCGCTTGCGGACACCGAGCAGCCAGGCCCCGGGGGACTGTCCCTGGTTGGACAGCTGCCCCATCTCCCCCCTGATAGTCCTGACCACTGTCCCCTCCAGTACGGCGCTGAGGCCTTCTACCTGCAATCTGTGCCCAGCGTCGGCGGGGATCCCTTACCGGACCCATCATCTCCTGATCCCGTGCCCGGTCGAAGGGAGCTGCACCCTGGTGGTCAGACCACCGGGGACCCCATCCCCATTCCCGGCCCCACCCTTGATTCTGTTCCCACCCCTCCTACCCCCCCGCACCTAACGTTGTTCTCACTGCTCCCCCTGCTCCTACCCCAAATCCTGCCCCAGACCCCTCTCCTGTTGCTCCCCCCCCCCCGGATCATGCCACTTCCCTTCTTAACCGTTGATTCCTGGGGGGTGGCATTCGTGGCCCCCACCCTGACCAGAGCTGCAGTCCTCCCTCCACCGCCTCTTCCTCTTGCGCCACGGGGTTGGACTGGACAACGCAGCACATCTGCTATCGGCGCTGCGACGGGGCTCTGTGCCCTGTCTGTCCGTCCGTCCCGGCTGGTCGCGGGGCCGACATGGGGACCCGACTGGAGGATGGCCGGGACCCCTTCGCTCCGGATCCCCTGGCGCTGCGGGACAAGCTCCGTGCCTTCTTGGCCGACACTCGTGGGGCCAGGAACTGGGTGGAGCTCGCCCTGCAGCATTGGGGAAATTTCCACCTCGTCCTCCAGGCCATGAGGGCCCTATTGAAAGAGGGGAAGGGGACCAGGAAGCGGGACAATGCGGCCTACCAGAGGGCTCGCAGCTTCTGTGACTCCCTGATGGCCTTTGGGGTAGGTCACGGACTGTTGCGTGGCCTGATGGAGGCTTGCGTTGCTCCCGCCGCCCCTGTGGATCCCCCCCAGCCCTCCTCATGGCCCCAATCACTCTCGCCACCTTGAACGCCAGGGGCTGTAGGATGGGTCTCCGCAGGACCCAGGTGCTCTCCTTCCTTCGGGAGGGGGGCTACTCTGTGGTGTTCCTGCAGGAGACCCATACGGATCCAGCCGCCGAGGCCAGCTGGCAGCTGGAATGGGGGAACGGGGTGTTTTTCAGTCACCTTTCCATCCGCTCCAGTGGTGTGGCCACCCTGTTCTCCCCCGACCTACAGCCCGAGGTGCTGGGGGTTGCCGAGGTCGTGTCAGGCCACCTGCTGCACCTCCGGCTCACCACTTGGTGACCATGATGGCGTGTCTCATGGCGGAGAGGCCGGGGCCGGCCTGCTGGCACTTCAACAACAGCCTGATGGAGGACGTGGGCTTTGTGGCATCCTTCCAGGAGTTCTGGCTGGCCTGGCGGGCACAGAGGCACGCCTTTCCCTCGGCGTGGCGCTGGTGGGACATGGGGAAGTTGCATGCCTGGCTCTTCTGTCGTGACTACATTTGGGGGGCCAGCCGGCGGAGGGATGTGGCGATAGAGCAGCTGGAACGGGAGGTCTTGGAGCTGGAGAGGCGCCTGGCCACCAGCCCCGAGGATCCGTCCCTTTGCGGAGCGTGCCGGGAGAAGCGAGAGGAGCTCTGGGCCCTCGAGGACCTTCGGGCCTGGGGAGCCTTTGTTCGATCCCGCATCCACCTCCTCCGGGAGATGGACTGCGGCTCCCGCTTCTTCTATGCCCTGGAGGAATGGAGGGGGCTCAAAAGCATGTCACCTGCCTCCTCACTGAGGATGGCACCCCCCTCACGGACCCGGAGGAGATGCGTGGAAGGGCCAGGGCCTTCTACACCAGCCTTTTCTCCCCGGATCTGACCGAAGCCGATGCCCGTAGGGTGCTCTGGAATGAACTCCCCACACTCAGCAGGGGCGACTGGAACCGGCTGGAGCTTCGTCTCACTCTGGCCGAGTTCACGGAAGCCCTCCGTCGTATGCCCAATAACAAGTCCCCGGGCATAGATGGGCTGACCATGGAGTTCTACCGTGTGTTCTGGGACGTCCTTGGCCTGGACCTGGCCGTTGTCTGGGCTGAATCTGAGGGAAGCGGGGAGCTCCCCCTCTCTTGCCGGTGGGCTGTGCTAGCCCTGCTGCCCAAGAAGGGGGACCTCTGCGACTTTTGGAACTGGCGTCCCGTCTCGCTCCTCTGCACAGACTACAAGATCATGGCCAAGGCCATCTCGCTGCGGCTTGGGTCTGTGCTGCAGGACGTGATCCATCCTGACCAGACCTACACCATCCTGGGCCGGTTCATCTTCAACAACCTGTACCTGATCCGGGATCTCTTGGAGCTCGGGTGTAGGGACGGTTTGTCGTTCGCCCTCCTGGTCCTGGACCAGGAGAAAGCGTTTGACAGGGTGGACCACGGGTACCTCCTGGGCACCCCGCAGGCCTTCGGCTTCAGGCCACGCCTTGTGGGTTTTCTCTGGGTGCTGTACGCCTCTGCAGAGTGCCTGGTCAAGCTCAACTGGACCCTGACCGAGCCGGTCAGTTTTGGGCGGGGAGTGCGTCAAGGCTGCCCGCTGTCGGGCCAGCTGTACTCTCTAGCCATCGAGCCCTTCCTTTGCCTCCTCCATTGGAGGTTGATGGGGTTGGTGCTCCATGATCCAGAGCTGCGGCTGGTCCTGTCAGCATATGCCGACGACGTGCTCCTCATGGTCCAGGACCCGGGCGACCTTGGACAGTTGGAGGCTTGCCAGACCATCTACTCGGTGGGCCCCCTCCCACCCGCGCTTCAAGCCATCTGGTGGCCCACAGGTCCACTGCTCTATCTCAGCGTTTACCTTTCTGCCACCCATCCCACCTCAGATGAGAACTGGCGCTATTTGGAGGACAGGGTCGTTGGGTGGCTGCGGAGATGGACGGGACTGCTGCGGAGCCTGTCCCTCTGTGGGAGGGCACTGGTGGTCAACCAGCTTGTCCTGTCCATGCTCTGGCACCGGCTCAACACCCTGGTCCCGCCCCCGACGTTCCTGGCTCACCTCCAGAAGACAGTTCTGGAGTTCTTCTGGCCAGGATTGCACTGGGTCTCTGCAGGGATTCTGAGCCTCCCCCTGGAGGAAGGAGGGTAGGGCCTGTGCTGTGTCCACAGCCAGGTCCACACCTTCCACCTCCAGGCCCTACAGAGACTCCTTTATGGTGCCGGTAGTCCGGCGTGGAGCCACGTGGCATGCACTCTCCTCCGCCGCTACTGAGGGCTCCGATACGACCGGCAGCTCTTTTATATCCAGCTGAAGGGTGGTCTGTGAGACCTCTCCGAGCTGCTGGCCTTCTACCAGGACCTCCTCCGGACCTGGGGGCTTCTCTTAGCCTCCAGGGCCCTTGTGCCCACCAAGGGGGAGGACCTCCTCGTGGAGCCCCTGCTACACAGCCCCCATCTACGTGTGCAGGTGGCGGAGGCCCCCTCCGTGAGGTGGTGGTTGGTCCTGGCAGGTGTCACCAGGATCGGAGACCTCCTGGACTATGCCCGGGGGGACTGGGTGGACCCCCTCGTGCTTGCTCAGCGCATGGGGCTCTCCACCCTTTGCACCCCCCCCCGCGCCTACTCCAGGAGGTGAGGCTGGCTCTGCCCCCCTCTGCTTCGGCTTACCTTGAGCGGGTTCTGCGAGAGGGTACTCCCCACCCCCCTCTCAGTTCTGGTCCTCCGGAGCTTGTCATCGGGCCCCAGCCCCGCGAGCCCCCCCCGGCAGTCCCCGTCTCATACCCCGACCCAGCTGCTGGACTTGCAGCCAGCCCCCTTCCGAACCATGCCCCGACAATATCTGTACACGCTTGTGCTCCACACCATTCATTTCCTCGCCCTCGCGTCCTGCCCAGATACCAAATGGCGGGACCTCCTTCCACCTGCAGAGGGTGAGGACCCCCGGTGGGCCAGCCTTTACTCCACCCTGACCCCATGGCCCACTGGGGATATCAGTTGGCGGCTCCTCCATGGAGCCGTGAGCACAGGCGTGTATTTGGCGCGGTTCACCGCCCACCCCGAGGGCTGCCCCATTTGCGGCTTGAGGAAGACCCTGGTGCACGCTTACTTAGAATGCGCCAGGTTGCAGCCCCTTTTCCGGCTCCTCCAGAACCTCTTACTGAGGTTCTGGCTGCACTTTCCCCTGCACATGTTCCTCTATGCACTCCCTATCCGAGGCCCCACAAAGTCGCGGGACCTCCTCGCCAACCTCCTCCTGGCCTACGTGAAACAGGCCATCCACAGGACCAGAGAGAGGAGATTGACTAAGGGAGGGGCCTGCGACTGTGGGGCTTATTTCCGGTCCCTCATTCGCGCATGTCTCCGGGCAGAGTTCCTCTGGGCAGCGTCCACTAGCTCCCTCGACAGCTTCTGGGAGCAGTGGGCGCTGTCCGGGGTTCTCTGCTCGATGTCCCCTTCTGAGTCCCTCGTTATATACCTATGACCTCACACCCGTCCCTGTTATTTCATTAGTTGTCCCAAGGAATCATTTGGAAAGGGGTCTAGTGCCACCTCCCCTTAGGCTGGGGGAGGGGTTTTAGAAGTGGGTGGGCTGGCACCCACCCACCACCGCCCGCTTTTCAATAGGATCACCCTTCTATAACCATCAGCCCTGGCTTTGTTACAGTACTCATTCAGGATGTGTGAGATTCCCAGCTCAAGTACCCCTTTCAAAGGGGGAAAAAGTATTCGAACAGAGAGATGTGCTGCTTCTGAGTGCTCTAACATAGGCTGTAACATGTTCTGTTGTGGGTCTCCCTCAGTCCTCTTGTTGAAGTTGTTCAAGTTTAACTAAACACTTTAATAATTAAATATCAGTTGGGCCAGAAAAAGACCTCAAATGACTCAATAAATAAATGGTTACAGCTCTCATCTTAGCTGGCAGATTCCTATTCAAATTCCTTCTTCTCATGTCTTAAACCGGGGCCCTCCCATATCTTATGTGATTACTGTATGTATTAGGCCAAACGTTGTAAGGGATCCTTTTCTCCCCCAGATGCTTTGTTTCAGGCTTCACGCTCAATTTCAGTGGACAAAGGCCTGCCTACCT
Organism: Podocnemis expansa; assembly: GCA_007922195.1. Taxonomy (NCBI): domain Eukaryota; kingdom Metazoa; phylum Chordata; order Testudines; family Podocnemididae; genus Podocnemis; species Podocnemis expansa. The sequence goes on along the minus strand of ML682005.1, from coordinate 30,760,594 downwards.
TTTCTCCTTCCCCCACGGATCTCTTTGAAACCTGGAATTACATGTTGATCACTGCGAGCAGGAGGGAAATAGCACAATTAGATAGCACGTGAGGTAGGGAGCCACCAAAGCTAGCTTTTTTGGATCAGGGAGTCTCTCTTCCCTCTGCGCAAGAGGTCTGCATGCCTACCCTAAACTTTGTGCATCATTCTGTTCTTCCTGTGATTCCCGCCCCCCAGCCCCTTCTAGGTATCTAAAAGACACCTTGATGTTCAGTATGGCAACACCTCTCTCCCTTTATGGATCCCAGCCTTTGTGCCTTAGATTTCCATTTGTAAAATGGGGATAGTATCGCTACCTTAGAGGTGTATTGTGAGGATTAGCGCATTAGACTAAGGTGTTCAAATATTATGTGAAAATGAGCCAGATAAGTAGCTAAAATATACAATTAAGACACAATTTTTAAAATCATTGATTTCAATAGGAGTCAGGTATTTGTACAAAGGAACAGATTTTCAAAGGTATTAGAAGTCTGATTCTACATTTCTCAATATGAACAGCTGGTCAACTTGATTTGTGCAATGCTTTCACATAGCAATGTTAAAGCAAAACATTTTAAGATTGTAAAACAATAGTTCATACAAGCATTCAGAAGTACTTGTAAAATTCAAACTATTTTTCCACTTTTATAAAATCAAATGTATTTTTTATTCTTCTATATGATTTTAAGTTTAAATTAAATAAATGTCTTTCTGGTCAAGCTCTCTTAATGTAATTAATCATACAATAAACACAACTCAATTAAACAGTAGCATTAAAATTTGGTGCTACATAAACTGCCATCTACCATACCCCTTCTACGCAGATCATGTCAGACAGTGCCACTTTTAAAATGATTCATGTTGTATAGAAGGAACTCTTTGTGTGTGTGTATGTTTGTGCGTTCTAATATTGGTTCTAAGTCAAGGCTTGGTCTTTGCTTTTGTGGGGAGGGGTCTAATCTTCATCCATACCCTTTTTAAAGAAAGAATGTTGATTTAAAAATAGAGCTGCTAATGAAAGCATCACACAGCTGCTTTTTTTTTTTAAATCGTCTTGGATTTAGTAAGTTTCACAAAGACTTCAAGGTTCAACATGTGCATTACTCTACCCATTCAATGCTGCCATTACACTTGATGTAGTTCTCATCTTGGGAGAACCCTGCTGTGTCAGGCATTAATCATCTGCATTCATGATCCTGCTCTTTGATCTATTATTCTCCTCTCTTGCTTTATCAAGGACATTTTCCCCTTTTTTACCCTGTACTCTTCTGGCTTAAAACTTTGATCTAAATATTTTTTTCTTCTCTGGGACAGCATTACTTTGAAAATGTGTTACTATTTTTTTCTAGTCATAATACCATAGTTTAAAGAAAGAGGAAAAAAGAACAACTTAAATATTCTCCATATTTCAACACTTATTCAACATCTCATTAAATATCATTCATTTAAACAGTAAGGTAAATACGTCTTTAAAAATCTATTTAGTTCATGTATTAGCTGTAAATTTGCATTTGAATTGTACGCCAATGAATGTAATAGGATAATTGTTTGAGATCATTTTTCATAAAGTAACTAGAGAATAGGTTGATAATTTGTGAAGACTTGCCATTGGGGCCATAATTCATTTAAATTACCTTTTTATAATTAGAAAGACATGAATATATTGTATCTGACCTTCAGGGGTGTTGAATGCCTGCACTTCTTTTTATGCGGGCCCCACTACCAGACTATCTGAGCTTTTCTCAATATCTAGTGTGCCTCCTGTATGAAAGCAGTGAAGTGGTATCCCCATATTACAGATAGGAGATACTGTGGGATCTAGTGAGTTCTTCAGGGTCACACATTAACTTTGTGGCAGGACAGGGAATTTAAACCATGAACTTCAGAGTCCAATCCTAAATACTAGATCATCTTTCTTCAGTGAAAGTTGCTGTTCAAAGCTCAATAAACATAAGCCTTGTTCAGTCGGTATTATGCAAAATGGTAAAGAAACCTGTAGTTCAGGAAGCAGGTGCTATTGCTTGTTTATAGTGTCATTTAGTGTAGGAAAGATTAGCAGGAGTGGTATTATTGTGTGAAACAAATCAGCAAAGTTTGCAGAAACTGTAAAAAAAAAAAAAAAAAAAAAAAAAAAAAAAAAGGGGGGGGGGGTGGTTGAGGTTTTGAGCAGCTTGAGTACCTACTCCACATAAATTTTGGGTAACTCTGAGTTACTTGTCACCACTCAAAATGGAAGGCTATCTGAGTGAATTGGCTATTATATCCTAGCTCACGTTTCTTACTTTCCAAGCAAGATAGTATAAACATGATATAAGGCAGCTCCTAACTCCTTTATTTCTCCATTCAGATTTTTAGGTCCCATTAGACTGATTTTTGGCATTCTTTTTACTAGTGTTTTACTGCATTATTTGTCCTGAGTTGCTGTAAGATTTTGTCATATTGTAGAGTTAGTCTATGTATCTGTAATTCGGCTGGCATTGCTGTCCTTTTTTTAAGCGGAATGACCTTACAATCTCTGGGTAGATGTTTGTTGACTGTATTTTATTAAACATGTGTTTTCTCTGTTTTCATTTTTAAAGCCTTTTTTTTTTTTTTTTTTTTTTACTTCCAAAGTAAATATACTTCCTGGTCTGATGAGTTGTTTGCTGTTGCCAAACATAGTAGCATTATTTTGCTCATTATTGAATTCACCAAGATGGCTATGTTGTATTACTGTGTTTACATCTCAGTATGAGGTCTTTTGTTGCTGTTTTCCTGGATCATTCTCCAACAACTTAATTCAAATAGATCTTTGATACTGAAGCTAAAACATCCTGAACACAGTCTGGCTGTTGCTGAATATATCTTCCAAGAGGAAATTTTTGGCTGGTCCTACATTGCCACCAACCAATCATTCCCTGTCATTTTTGCTTTTTCAAAATGGAAGTCCCTCCCCAGCTGAAATTTTGATTTAAACAATCTTTTCACATACACAAGAAGCACTCCTGAAATAAGATGGGGCTGATATTGTAGTGGCACGGGTAGCAGTTTGCACTCCACCTACAACTTCTGTTACAATTTGCTGTCTTGGCAGGATACAAAAATGACTCTCATACCAACTATTCCCCATTTTACTTAAGTACAGTGATTTGCTGTAATAAGTCAATATGACTGCTCATTAATATCTGTGATATCACAAAAGACAAGCTTTGAGTACAGGGATTTCAGTTACATCTGTGTGGTAACTGATGGGAAAAAAATTACATTTAATGGTAGCCTTTCCCTATGGTGACATAAGCTATCTCAGTCTAAAGGCATGTCTATACTACAGAAGTAAATTGACTTAATTAAACTCAACGCCAAGCCACCACAGTAATTAAGTCAGTCAGGTGTGTCCACACCATGTTCACTGTGTCAGTGGAGTATGTCCCCAGTAGCAGCACTTGCACTAATGCAGAGTAGGTATCCCACAGTGCATCTTGCTTCAGGTGGTTTTGTAAAGAACTTGCAATGCCTCATAGGACCAAAGCATTGTAATGGGGGGAAATAAAATCATGACTTCAACCTCCCATGATGCAATTTCCTCTCTCCTTTTCTACCCTGATTTCAGCAGCAAACAACCCATGGGTTTTTTTTGCACTTCTTTTCCAAATGCTAACTTAGCTGTGCATATATCATAGCCTGAGAAGCATGGAGCCTGCTAAGCTGTGCACATTTGTTGTAAGCACTGCAAACACTTCATGCCTTATTCTGAAGTATTTCCAACACCCATTCAGGAACCACTACATGGAGCAATCAATGTCCTTCAAGTAGTCCTTGTGCAAGTCGTAGAAAAAAAAAAAGTTCAGGTTGCTTGTGGCCCTCACACAGCAGCTATATGTCATGGTGACGTATCATTTCTGGCCCTGGAAAGAAGCACTGACTGGTGGGTTTGCATTGTTATGCAGTTTTGGGATGATGAGCAGTAGCTGAGGTCCCCTTTCCAGGAGCTACGTGCACAGCCTTCCCCAGTGGTGGAACAGAGTAACACTAAAATGAGACTTGCTCTGACAGTGAAGAAGGGAATGGTGATCACTGTGTAGAAGCTATCTGTTAGTGGGGAATCTATTTGGTCATTGGTAAATCCACTGTGGGATAACTTGTGATCTAAGTGTGCAGCACCATTAATTGACTTTTGCTGAGACGGGCAGAGATTCTGGGCAACATGTGGTACATAGTGGATGGTTTAGCTGTCAGGGGGTTCATTAACTGGGGTGGGGCATGCCAATCCTTATCTTGGTACCAGACCACATTGCCAAAGAGTACATAAACAGAAAAGGATACTTCTTAATAGTGCTGATGGACTACAGGAGGTATTTCAGTTATGTCACCTTGTAATAGTCAGGAAAGATGAATGATTAGTGCATCTGTAAGAACACAGGATCTTTCTTTCTGAATCACAAAATGACCATTGATATTGAAATGTCAATAATGATCCTGGAAGAACCAGCCCACTCCTTGCTCTCAGTACTCATAACCCATACACAGGACACAAGATTTAGGAACAGTTCAACAAAAGGCTGAGCAAGTGCATAATGGCAGCGGAATGTGTCTTTGGACATTTAAAGGGTTGCGGGCACAATTTGCTTAGTAGGTTAGACCTCAGTGAGAGCAATATCCCCATTGTTGTTATGGTCTACTGTGTGTCCAACATCTGAGGCAAAGGGAGAAAAGTATTCACAGAGGTGGCATTCAGAGGCATACATCTGGTTGCTCAAATTAGCAGACATCCTACCAGAACAATAGGGAGACCTCATAAGACAGTAAGAGGAGTACTGCTTCTTCAGGGCCTTTTGAAAATCTGCTTAGTAATAACACATGGTAATGTGCCCTGTCTATCTGCAGTGTGTCTTCCCATATGATTCCCTCCATTACGTCAATTGCTGTTTACCATCCCTTTCCTCAGCACCAAGCATCCATGATTTGAATAAATAAAGAGCATTTCATTCTTGAAATATTGATTTTTATTGCACAAACATAAACTAAAAGATCATGCAAAGAATTAACCCTGTATACGTGATGTGATAAAATAGGGAGCAGAGAAACCAAGTCAGTTTGTCTTTAGAAACATGGAAATCTTGCTGATCAAAGGTCATCAAATGGCTGCCTTTTGTTCTTAGTACCCTCCTTCAGTGTTGAAAGAATGGGATATTGCCTTTCCCCCTGTCTACTGGAACATTTGAGGGATGAATGAAGGAATGCGGTAATGTCTGCAAACTGTTTTGCAGAGAGAGGCTACCCTCAAATTATTTCACTTGAAGCACAGCCAGATGCCTCAACATGTCTGATTGCTCTCTCATAATCTGAAGTATTACATCCTGAGTTCCGCACTCTTGCTTTTGGGCTCCTCTTCTGGTCCATATCCATGTCCAGTTTTTCTGACTATCTGGAGTTCCCTTAAGGTCTTTTGCATCTTCCATTATATATAAAGTGTGACAGTTGCACCTAAAGGTGGCAAACTCACAGATCACGCTTTACAGTTAAGTTTCAAAGTGGCACCTGTGTTAGTCTAGTCCAGCAAAAGAAGCAAGGAGTCCTATGGCACTTAAAGAATAACAAATTTATTTATCATGTGAGCTTTCCTGGGAGAAAATCCCACTTCGTCAGATGCTTTGAAGAGAAAGCGGGATTTTCTCCCACGAAAGCTCATGTGATAACTAAATTTGTTACGCTTTAAGTGCCTCAGGACTCCTTGCTTCTTTACAGTTAGGCTTCCTTGTATTGTAAAGTCTTGGGAGCAGAACTATTATATTATAGAATACCTAGCAAGCAATGGGTGCTCTACAACTAATTGTAAAAGGTTAAAATGTTCGGAGCAACAAGGTAATTTTTGCCTTTAAATGTTTTTATATTCTGAGCAAAGCTTTTATATCGATTTTATATCTTTGGATAACAAACCAGCATTTACAACCATGCTGACACTAACTCCACTCGGCTTCCACTTGGTACAACCACTGCTTCAGAAAGAATTAAGTAGAACCCTCTGTTTAAAAAAACAGGTGTTAACCTGATAGTTTTCCTTAACCTGTTTTATTGATATAATCCTTTCCCAATTAAGCACAATGGCACAAAATTAAAATTACATGAGATTTAAAGCCACATATAATTATTTAGTTAGCCCCATAGCAGTGAAGCAGATTTTTTCTTTGCAAGTACTTCCTATGTTTGAGAAGGTTTTCAGAAATGTCATTTGTCTGGTGTTCTCTGATAGTTTAGAACTTGCAAATTACACCAGAATTAAGTTCTCTTAAAATACTAACAGGCAGCAGGACCCTGGGCCACAAATACTCTCTCGGTCCCAGCACCTACTCACACAGAATGAAACAGACCTTCAAACAGCAGGTGTTCAGGCAAAATTGCAAAACAAGTATATGCAAATAAATGGCACAGTACATGCCAAGATACCAGTTCAGTACGTGGAAATATTCTGCGTGGAAATGGGAGCCCATTCAATAATCTCTCTCAACATCATGAGGCACACTTAGTAAATCATACTTTAGGACGTAAATGAAAAGTTGTTGTTGTTCCCCTAGTACAGATATGTCCAAATGGCAATGCTTCAGTGACATCGTGCTGATACCAGTCAATGCTTTTAGACCTTCACATTTAACCATAAGTTCAAGTCCTATTTCCAATCATCTATTTTGATCATAATTGGATGAGTACTATTCTGTACTTCAAATACAAAATAATCTCCTCTGTCCTGTGATCACCTTTTGGCGCTAATAGAAATTTCCTTTCCTTTCCTTTCCTAATTATTTTAATCTAAATGGGAAAATAAGTTTGTGCTTCCTGTTCTTGTTAGGTCTTTCATTTTAATTGTGATAATATAATTAATGAGATTATTCTGATACATATGAGTACCACAATTGACTACCTGACATGCAATAGGGCTTTATTTGCATCTTAAGTTTTCAGCCTAGCGTTATTGCTAGACTAGTTTTGCATCAAAGGGCACAAGTTTGTGATCATTCTGAACCCATGACTGTTCAAATATCAACTGGTACAGCCTGAGAAGAAGCCAGATTGAGGAGTACTACACTGCAGAAGAAGTGATAAAATGGGGCTATCTGAGGCCACACTTCCCTCAATCACTGCTCCATCCCCAGAACTGTGCAGGTGTGACTTGCATGCATACTTTGGGAAAAGTAGCACCCGCATGGTGTTCCTCCTCCCACTATGTGATCGGGGGTAAGGGAGGGGGAGAGGAAGACTGCAAAAAGGAACCAGACAGAAACTCTGGCCAGCAGTAGAAGCTGCAGAAGCAGGGAGCACTCCATAGTTTTGACTTGAGGTTGGTTTTTTTTTTTTTTTTTTTTTTTTTTTATTGCCATATTCTGGCTGGCTGGCTGCTCCAGGCTTCTCTCTCATGGCCTCTTCATCTCAGCTCGACTCTAAACCTGTCTCTTTTAGCCTCCTTCCTTATTACCGGTCACTCATCCCACTAACATACCCTTTGTTACCATCACATTGTTCACTCTGGTTGATGTGTTATAGCCTTTCCACCAGCTTGTATCTATCTTATCTAGCACAGGAGGGCCTCATTCTTAAACACAACAATAATAACCATGCTTAATAAGTATACTGGTTGTTACGTTTTACTGTATAATTGGAGGATAAGGGCAAGTGACTTTTTCTGGTTCAGGTATCGTACCCGAAAGTTCTTAGGCTTGATAAGATCTTACAAAAGACCAGGGGTTAAAGTAAGCTGGAACGCAGTGGAACGATGTTGCAAGGCCCACTGTTTTTAGGGGCTAAGCATTCTGGGCCCCCAAAAATAGAAAATGGAGACGGAACGCTGTGTTCCAGAGCCCACCATTTAAAAATAGCAGGCCCTGGAATATAGCATCCCAGCTGTATATTTAGGGGCTCCCAAGACTGGGCCTCTAAAAATAGCAGGCCCCGGAATGCTATTTAGGTGCATTTGGGCTGGCAGAATGCTGCTGAGCTCAGGACAGAGCCTCAGCCCAGGGCAGTGCCGTTCCACAGAGACAGGGGAGCCCGGGGGGGTTGGGCCTTCAGGGACAGGCGAGCCAGCTTGGCAGGAAAAGGACGTGGGGGAGAGGGTTGGCCTGGGGCAGTGGGGGAAGACAGCTCAGCATGGTGGCGGGGACCAATGGCGAGGGGGGGCCTGGGCAGTAGCTGGGGTAGGGAGTAGGTGTGTGGGGAGCAGTAGCTGGGGTGTGTGAGGGAGGCCTGCTTCTGCATGAGGCGGGGCTGCACCGGCATGAGAGGGACCCACCAATTTAGGAGGTTTCTGGGGCCTGCCAAATTATACTTTAACCCCTGCGAAGGATCCCAGAGAGTTCTTGGTTAACATTTAACTACTGTGAGGCTGAACAAAGTTTCATTTAGAAGTAAAAATTTCTTAATTATCTGTCTTTACCAGGGATGAATTTGGATTGTACCTCTTTCCATTCTCTCTGAAAAGTCGTAACCATTTGGTTACTATAATATGGTTTTCCTATGTAAGTAATGTAGATCATTTCAGGATTTTATAATCATAGAAACTGGAAGGGACCATGAAAAGTCATCGCGTCAATTCCCTTGCATTCACGGCAGCACAAAGTGCCTTCTTAAACCATCCCTAACAGGTGCTCATGTAACCTGATCTTAAAAATGTCCAATGATGGAGATTCTACAACCTGCCTAGACAACTTGTTCCAGTGATTAATCACCCTGACACGTAAGAATTTCTTCTAATGTCCAACCTAAGCTTCCCTTCCTATAATTTAAGCCCATTGCTTCTTATCCTATCAGCAGCAGTTAAGGAGAACATTTTTTTCTCCCTCCTCCTTGTGACAATTTCTTAGGTGCTTGGAAGTTATCTCATCCCCTCTCAGTCTCCTCTTTTCCAGACTAAACAAACCTAGTTCTTTCAGTCTTCACTCATAAATCAAGTGCTCTAGACCTCTAATCACTTGTGTTGCTCTCCTCTGGACTTTCTCCAATTTGTACACATCTTCTCTGAAATGAGACACCAAGAGCTGGACACAATACTCTGGCTGAGGCCTAGTTATGGTGGAGTAGAGCAGACGAATTACTTCTTGTCTTTCTTACAATATTACTGTTAATATACCCCAGAGTGGTGTTTTTTGCTTGCAATAGTGTTGCTCTGTTAACTCCATTTAGCTTGTAGTCCACTGTGACATCCAGATCCCCTTCCACAGTACTCCTTCCTGGGCAGTCATTGTCCATTTTGTATACATGAAATGGATTGTTCTTTCTTGAGTGGGGTACTTTTGAAATTCAATAAAGTCAAGTTCATTCTTTTTACCTCAGGCCATTTCACCAGTTTGTCCAGATCATTTTGATTTGTGATCTTATCCTCCAAGGCACTTGCAGTCCCTTTCAGTTTGGCATGATCCACAAACTTTATAAGTGTACACTCTATGCCATCAACTAAATCGCTGATGAAAATATTGAACAGAATAGGACCCAGAACTGATACCTGTGGTACCCCATTCATTATACTTTTCCAGCATGACTGTGAACCAGCATTAACTAGTCTTTAGGAGCAGTTACTCAATCAAATTTTTTACCCATCTTCTAGTAGTTCCATCCAGGCGGTAGTTCCCAAGTTTGTTAATGAGAAGGTGATGTGAGACTGTATCAAAAGCCTTACTAAAGTCTAGGTATGCCACACCTACCACTTCCCCTTTATCCACAAGGCTTCTCTTCTAGATGCTTTCTAATGCGTTCCTTAATAATTTGCTACATTATTTTTCCTGGTACAGCGGTTCAGTTGACTGGTCTATAATAACTTGGGTTGTCCTTATTTCCTTTTTTTTATTAATAGGCACTATATTTGCTCTTTTCCAGTCCTCTGGGACCTCTCCAGTCTTCTATCATTTTTCGAAGATAACAGCCAATGGCTCAAATATCTCCTGTGTCAGCCCCATGAGTATTCTAGAGTGTAGATCATGAGGCCCTGATGACTTGAAGACATCTATCTTGTCTAGGTAATTTTTAACTTGTCCTTTCCCTATTTTAGCTTCTGATTGTATCCCATTTTGACTGCCCTCCCTTACATCAGGCATCCAGTCACCACCAACCTTCTTGGTGAAGACTGAAATGAAGAAATCATTAGTTCCTCTACCACTTTCACATTTTTTTGTTACTGTTTTTCCTTCTTTGAGTAATGAATGTATGCTGCCCTTGGTCTTTCATTACTTTCTCATGTCTTTAAAAATTTGTTACCCTTTATTCCTTCAGCTAGTTTGATCTCAGTTTGGCTTTGGCCTTTCTGATTTTTTCCCACACAATTGTTTTATTTGTTTATAGTTACCTTTTGTGATTTGTCCAAATTTCCACATCTTGTAGGACTACAGTGGGGACCTGTTAATGCATGGGTGTTAGGGGATAAGCCCCTGTGACCGCGCATTAAACGGACCGCACACAAATGGGACCATGGCAAATAAATAAATAAGAGTGCAGCACTAGAAGTCTCACTCTACCTGTTTCAGTGCCCAGGCCAACTTCCCCTTTTACCTAGCGTGCCAGACTCCTTAAGTTGCTACTCACTTTGCATGTTTCCATGCCCAGGCCAACTTCCGCATTTAGGCATCGCACGTTAGTGAGTCCCGCACGTTAAGTTGATGGCTTCAGGGGACATGACCAGAGTGCATGGTAACTGGATCTGTGCGCAAACGGGTCATGCGTTAATGGGTCCCCACTGTATTTCTTCATTTTTGTATTATTGAATATCCCTGCTTAAGCCAGAGTGGTTTCTTGCCATACATCCTATCCTTCCTTCACATTGGAATAGTTTCTTTTGCCCGTAATGCTGTCTCTTTGGAAAACTGCCAACTGTCTTCAGTTGTTTTAACTCTTAGATGTGCTCCCCATGGGATCCTGCCTACCAACTCCCTGAGTGTGCTAAAGTCTACCTTCTTGAAACCATCATCCATATTTTGGTGTTTTCCCTCCTACCATTCCTTAGAATCCTGAACTCTACCATTTCATGATCACTTTCACCTAAGTTGCCTTCTACTTTCAAATTCTCAATCAGTTCCTCTGTCAAAATCGAGTTGAGAAATGGCCTCTCCCTAAGTAGCTTTCCCCAACTTCTGAAATAAAAAAGTGTCTCCAATGCATCCTAATAACTTGTTGGATGATTGGTGCCTTGCCATGTTGTTTGCCCAACAGATATCTTGGTAGCTGAAATCCCCCATCACCACTAAGTCCTGCACTTTGGATGATTTTGTTAATTGTTGGGGGGAAAAAGCCTCATTCACGTCCTCTTCCTGGTTAGGTGGTCTGTAGTAGACCCCTACCATGACATCACCCTTGTTCTTAATGCATTTATTTTTTACCCAAAGACTTTCAACGTCTGTCTCCTATTTCCATCTCCACTTCAGTCCAAGTATACACATTTTTAATATACAAGCCAATGCTACCTGCCTATCTTTCCCAAATAATCTGTACTCTGCTATGTTAGTATTCCAGTCGTGTATTATCCCACCAAGTCTCTGTGATTCCAACTATGTCATAGTTGTGTTTAGCTACTATCATTTTGAGTTCTTCCTGCTTATTTAGTAAACAAACACTTAAGGTACTGATCTGATATCCCTCCAGTTCTGACTAGTTTTGCTTTTATCTCTGCTGTTACAGTCCAGGCTCCTCCCAATTTCTGACCATTCCCCCAGATCTCCCTTGGTTTGACTTACCTGTGGGCTTTGGTCACCTTCCCATTTCAAACCTAGTTTTAAAGTCCTCCTCACTAGGTTAGCCATTCAATGTCCAAATATGCTTTTTCCCTTCCTTGTTAGATGGACGCCATCTCTGGGTAATAGTCCTTCTTTCTGGGACAGCATCCCATGGCCAAGGAAACCAAAGCCTTCTTGCCAACACCATCTTCGCAGCCAGAAGCCTCTGTCTGTGCTCAGGTGCCTACCCTTGACTGGAAGGATTGAAGAGAGCATTGCCCATGCACCAAACTCCATGGCTCATACTCCCACAGCCCTGTAGTTACTTTTGGTCTGCTTTAGTCATTTTGAGGGTCATATCTCACCGTATCATTAGTGCCTGCATGGTTAAATAGCATGTGGTAGTAGTCAGAGGGCCAGATGATTCTCAACAATCCCTCCAGGATCTCTCAAATATGGAACCCAGGATGTGAAGATAAAACCGAAATACTAATCTTTTTCTTCAGGGTGGAATATTATAATTCCCTTCTAGGTAATCAACTTAATGTCAAACTCAGCATTTAGATTCTGTGCTTAATCAAAAAATATTAGTAATCTAAGGTATGATCCTAATTTCTAGACAGCTGAATTCCTTACTATTGTACAACAGCTGCAATTTTATATACTACATTGCTATATAGTCCTTGTACCACATGTACTATATCTGAAATAGCTACTGACATATTAAATCTAAATCCATATTCCTTTTTAAAAATATCAGTGCTCTTCTAGGCAAATGTGTGAACTAGAACTAGTCAGGAGAATTCTAAAGAAACATTTTTCATGGGAATTTGCTGATTCAATGAAATTGAAATGTTTCACAGAGCTCAGATGAACCCAGGGAGAGTCCCCTACCTGGTTTGCTGCCACATTACCTGTCCAGCTCCTTTAGTGCCTGGCTGCTGCCTCCTGGGAAGCTTAGGCTTTCAGGGTCCATGAGTCTGAGGTGGCCCAAAAGGCAGACTGTCCCAGTGCTAGGGCTCCATTCCCTTTTGGGAGAACTTTTGAAATATTTGATTCTAATAAAATCAGAATAAAACCACATTTTGGATATTGAAGTATCTTATAAAATAGAACTATCATCTTTGCCCAGTTGTAGTTTGAAACATTTCCCAATTTTTATCTTTTCTAGAAGATATTAGTATTGGTCTGATGCAACAGGAATGTGCAGTCTTGATGAGCAAGAGACAAAACCAGTGTAAGGGGTAATGTAGGACCTTGCAAAAAGAAATGAGGAAAGTTAGGGCATTGAGAAGGGAGGAGGGTGTTGAATTTTAATTATCTGGTCAATAGGACTAGCAAGAGACTTATCATCTGGGAGGAGCTCAGGCTGAGGCCATCAGCTTGGATCCATAATGAGATGTAGACATTTCCACACTGACTTTTTTAGGCACCTGTAGAATCAAAGAACAACAATACAATCCTCAAACCCAGAGTTAGGCGATTAGCATCCTGCTAGAATGAACGGGGAGAGACAGATGTGTAAGAATTCAATTCACCAAAGCCAGAACATTTGGTGGTGAGCTGCCTGTGTAAGACAGGGAAAAACGATGATAGGTCTGGGTTGTGAGGATCCCCTCTTGCTGATTGAGCTCCACAGTCAAGAACCTTTTTCTTGGAGTCAGATAACTTAGGCACCTCGAGTCATCTCTTGGAAGAATGTTATATACCTTCTTTCTGCAGAAAGTGGGAAAAGTAAGATATGGTGGTAATGCCAACTTGTAACTTGTACCCTAGTGGCTTGGACACAAACCTAGGATGTGTAGATCTCAAGGGCAATTCCCCCATCTTTGTGAGGGGCAGAAAGGATTTGTTCAGGGGAGCATTCTGATGATGCACCAATCAATCTCTTCTTCTAGCTGTTCCACTGTGGATTAATCATTAATCACTGGAGCTGGGGGACTGCATCCTGGGTCTCCCACGTTCCAGGTAGGTGCCCGAACCATCATTCTTCACAGTAACTCCAGTTCAATGATTAAGAATTTATCCAAAGAGGAATGTCCTCAACAGGAGAGATTGGGGGAGCCCAGCATCATATCTTCTTTTCCAGTGCCTAGACAGTCTCAGAGAAATAGGTGAACCCTGGTTAAACCCTGTCTCTTTCTCTGTCTGAGAATTGAATCCATGTCTTGCATTCCCAGCTAAAATGCTGTGGTATCCAAGGTGAATGTTATAAAATGAGCACAACAATCTCCTCTTCCCAGATATTAAATGGAAGCTGTTCAAGTATGTGGCCTCTGAATAGGCCTACAAGATTGGGTCCCAGGGTGAGATAGGCCAAATATCTTCCCTCAGTTCGTGGATTATTCTGGAGTTTAGGGAGCAGGTAGGTAGTGGTGCATATACTCAAAGTAAAAAAATAAAAAAAAATAAAAATCTAGTAACATAAATATTGGCTCTAAAATTTCCTAGATGAAAAATGAATTTAGAGAGTGGTAAAGCAGCAGCTGAGCTGGAGCTTTGTGAATCATGGTGATGCCTAGAAGTGTGACTTAAGCACATGATAAGTTTTCAGATCTGAGCCATCATAACAAAAGCCTTTTGAGAGTTTTGACAGCTGGAAGTGCACTGCTGAATTAAGGAGACCAAGAAAGGTTTTAAGTGATTTACAGGGGAAGGCCGCACTGTGTGGTTTCCTCTCTTCTTCTGTAGTCCTCCTATCCTTCCTGCTTCTTCATCATCATTAATTATTTTTAACTAAATGCTAGGTGCCATGTTGTTTTTATGCCTCACCCTATAGTGAGGTACTGTTGAACTGGGTTCCAAGCTGTATGTGTGGGGGGGGGGGGGGGGGGGGGCGGGGGGCATATCAAACTTACACCAGTTCAAGTGGGGAGAAACATTGTAGGACTCGGACATCTGTAAGACAATGGATAGAGGAGATGAGCTCACAAGAGCACACAGAGGTTGTTTTAGAAACAAGTGGGGCACTTTTTTTTTTTAAAGGAGGGGAACTCAGTTTACCTAATCTAAGTAGAAAGTCATACGTAGATTCCATACATATAACTTTCAGACCATCTCATATGCTTGCATCATATGATATTCTGTTGGGTTTTCATCTGCTTATAGAGGAGGGGAGTAAAAATTGTGGCTAAAATAACATCTAGTAGCTACAAGGAAACTTTCAGCTGATACGCTGCCTGTCCTTGTTTTTCACAGCTACTTTTCCCCTTTTTTTAATATTCAGTTAAAATCTTCCCATCCTCATTGAGATGTCAAAGGTCTCTGACCCATGAAGGCTTAGAGCGTTCACTACTGTTTAAAATGATGCATAACATTTGTAGTTTGCTCTTTAATGCTTTATTATAAATTACCATGAGGTAATTAGTTTTCTGAAAAACATTTTTTTTTTTTTTTGACCGGGCACCTTTTTTCTTCCTAGATACACATTTAGAATGCTAATTAAAATTCAGTCAATAAGAAAGAGATTTTATTTTAGCAAATTAATGTTTTTGACACTCTGTAAATGTCATTATATTAAAAGTCTAGCTAATGATATGATTGCAGTATAGTTTGATTAAAATTCTCTGGCCAAACTTCCCCATTATGAGCTAGAGGACTATTAAGCCAAATAGAGCATCAATTCCTTAAAGAGAACCGAAGCTCAAAAATAATTTTCCAATTTTTTAAGAAATACACTGTATAATCAGGGAGGAAACCAATCTTGTATCACCATTCTATAACTGATTTGCTAACTCTGAGTGATTAAAATCAGTTGAGCATAAAACTTCTGTAGTAGACCAAAAAAGTATCCCCCAGGTATGTTTGGATTTTTTGTTTTGTTTTTGTTTTTTGTCCCTTTGATTCAGATACCATAGTATTGGCTACAGTATAATAACCTGAATAGCCTTAGCTTCTTTGGTACCTGATTTTGCATTCTCACAAATCCAGTTTCAGTTGGAGTTGAGGTTATTCAGCACATCCCAGAAGTTTGGCACTTTGCAGGTTTATACCTTTCTTTAGATATTAAAGCAGAAGAGAAAGTGTCTGTGACTATAAATTAAACTAACTCAGTGCATGCCAATACCAAATCCCTACTGCTGAGAGGTCTTGGTGGTCATGACAGTTGAGTCATGATCTAACACAGGAATAATCAGAACTATCTGCTCTTTCAAAATAGAGGAGTGATTTTTCAAGCTTTCATCTTCTGGATCAATTCGTAAGAAAAAGATCTTGTTTACAAATGCAAGGAGTGACTCAGCATGAGATCTGCTGTATATAGAGTGTGATTAGCTATGTAAAAATGCAATGCAAAGACAATATTAAAGAGCAATGATGAAAATAAAGATGCTTCACTGCAGTGGGAGCCCTGTTTTGTGTCTTTCACTAACTTGGCTGTGCTGTTTGTTTAAAGGAACTGTGATGGTTGATTAATGAATGGTTCCTTCTGGTCATCAAAATTAGAAAAGCTATCCTCCTCAGACTGTCCAAAATAGGGTCCTCATAAGAAGACAATTAGAAAATGTTTCATATGAAGTGAGATACTTTGTTTAAGGACTCACACATCAGCCAACTGTGGGTGTTCCCTAGCATGAAATAGAATATTTTAATTGCTTAAGCAAGAATCTGTGTGTAATAAAACATCTTCCTCCCCTTCAATTTAGCTAAAAAGAACTCCAAGTTACCAAGCAAGGGTCACACACCCTGCTTTCCTAAGCAAAATGGCCCAATACATATTTAGTGGATTGAAGGGGGTGGTGGGTAAGACACAACTTAAGCAAACCAGAAATGTGGCTATCAGATTATGTCAAATTGGGTGATTTGTCTGTTATCAAAAGAAAACCAAGACACATGTTTTCATCCTTAAATTATAAATTATACACTGTTTGCTGTCACTGTCTGTTATGCCATCATGGATAATCTTATTTCAGATTAGAATCTTTACATTTGTTTTCCTTGTGAGTCATAGCTACATCTTTCTAGATGTAGAAAACTTCTCTTGCTCTGTGGTATAATGTGATATGCTTGTTTTGAATCAAAGAATGTATGAAGTATGTTCTCCAAATTTAGACAATAGTGCTTTGTTGTTTTCATTGCAAATAGCTGTTGCACTTTGGGTCTGTTAGGATGGATATATTAGGAATTGTGAGGGTCATGGAAGAAGAAATTTTAAAATATAAGTCAGGGCATAGGGCATAACTTTTTGGATATTATGAAGTGTATTAAAAGGATAGTAAGAGCTAATAACAAAATAGCCATTGAACTTAAATGGAAGAAATTTGTAATAGATCAGTACTATCTACTGGATACCAGCAGAAGCAGCAGAGAAATGGAAGGAGTTCAAATTTAAGTATTCACTTGGCATGTGGCCAATAGAAATAAGGTGGTTCTCTCCTACAAGCCCAGAAACTAAGGTATATACAACCCAAGTAAGTATAAAGAAAAATTTTAGTAATTTGCCTAGTTTCTTTAAATAATTGAGCCTCAACTTTAGTCTCTGAAGTTTGCTTACAAGATAATATGTGTGCAGTCCCCACAGTTGTCTATATTTAAATGGCAAACTGTTGAGTGTATATTAATATGGTTTTAGATCAATTGATAAATAGTTGGTTAAACAAGTGTTCTGACTTTGAAAAATAGTGTTTAAGTTAAAAGTTGATCTAGCAAATCAAAGCAGCTTTGCTGTTGTTGTGACCTGATCCCATGACTTACACTTCCCTGCGTTTATTTCCTCCCATTCTGTAAGTTCCCACATCTTCAAAGTGTCTGATGAAGTAGAATTTTCTCCCATGAAAGCTCATGAAATAAATAAATTTTGTTAGTTTTTAAGCACCACAGGATTCCTAGTTTGTTGTTTTTGGATTCAGACAGTGGAGAACAGAGGGAAGTAAGGTGGTATTAAGGCAAAAATCACCTGATGTAATAGGAAAAGAAACCAAAATCCCTATATAACCTTGAGGTAATTGTGTCAAATGTGCATATGAATTTCAATTCTGCAGTTTCTCTTCCGTCAAAGAGAAACCGAAGAATTGGAATTCATATGCCAATTAGTGAAGCTAAATAATCATTCACAGGCAGCATGGACTCAACCATACAGCAAACCAAAGCAGCCAAAAAAATCCTTATCATATGTTTTCTTTTCCCTATTACTAGGAACGTACTCTGACTTCCCCCCCAAATCTCATCAAATACACAGTTTTTGCATTTTATCCAAAAGCCTAACTGGTATGTGTTGTTTTGGAACAAGGAGATGAGCATCTTCCTGGGATCTTACAAATAATGTTCTCGTTGCAAGTTCTCTGGAGGACAGGATTACAATTCAAAATGCATTTGACAGATTGAAGAGTTGACCTCAAATAAACAACATGAAATTCAATAGAAACAAGTACAAAACATTTATAGAAGAAAAATCAAATGCACAACTACAAATTGGGAAATAAATGACTAGTTGGTAGTGATACTGAAAAAGATCTGGGATTATAGTGGATCACAAAGTTTAATATGACAACATTATTATGTGTTTGTGAAAAAGGGTATTCTGGGATGTGTTAACAGGAGTGTTATATTTAAGACACAGGGAGTAATCTTTCCCCTTGACAAAGCACTGGTTAGGAGACAAGTGGAATACTGTGCTCCATTCTGGGAACAACATTTTAGGACAGAGATGGAGAAATTAGAGAGTCAAGAGGAGAACAACAAGAATGATAAAAGGTTTATAAAACCTGATTTATAAAGAAAGGTTAAAAAACCTAGGCATGTTTAATTTTGAGAACAGATGACTTAAAGAGGACCCGATTTAGAGCCCTTTTTGTAACAGCCTTAATTTATCTGAAGACTTACCAATCGTTCTTCATGTCCATTTGAAGTAGAACAAGTAGTAATGGGCTTAGTCTTCTGCAAAGGAGACAGATTAGATATTAGGAAAAGGTATTTAATTAGAAGGGTGGTTCAGTACTGGTATAGGCTTCCAAGATTGGTTGTGAAATCCCCTTAACTTGAGCTTAAGATCAAGTTGGTCAAACACATGTTAGAGATGGTCTAGGCTTATTTGGTCCTGCATTAGCTCAAGGGCTGGACTTGAGGGCTTCTTATAATGACAGTCTACTTCAAGCATATCATGGCAGCTGTGGAGTTAATCTAATGTACACCTCCTTTAAGCCTTCCTATGCTAGGATGGATAAAGGCAAATCAGGCCCACCAAGTTTTCTGTACATCAGTGTATGTTCATTACAACAGACTTTTCAATACTGGTATAACTTCAGTTCAGGTACTACATAATGCTGAAACATTATGAAAGTAAATACATACTTAACATCACCAGAAAGGTCTGCACAAGTTATACTTGATTTCAAAGAAATGTCCAAAGAAAGAAAAGAAGAAAAGAAAAGAAAAAAAAAAGAATTCCAATTTGTCAAAAGTCCACTTCAGACAAAGTAAATAAGAAGGTGCCTCAGGGCTAGGCTTGATGGTGGATAAACATTTTGTATGTTAGAGTTCCAGAAACAATTAGGACATATTGATATTTCAAAGCAAGACAGTAAGAACTGAGGCTGAATTTAAATGAGTAAAATGTAGCAGTCTATCTCGAAAGAAATGTATCAAAATAAAGCTCCTCTGGCAAAGTTTCAAGAGTTTATGGAAAAATAATTTTATCATAAAATAAGTTGTCAGTTTTAACAAATACAAATAAAACTTGAGATATAAAATAACTGATCTCGCTAAATAGGACATTTTATATGCTAAATAAGCGGTAGAATGCAGTCTATTGTACATATAGCTAAACAAATAAAATATTTGGATTATAATCTCTTAAAGGCAGGGACTGTCTGTTCTGTGTTTGTACAGCACCTAGCATGATGTGGTCATGGTTCATTTGTACAGCCCCTAGGTGTTATGATAATATAAATATGCTGCATTTTTAATCAGTTGCACAGTCTTGTTTACTGCACAACCTTGATCCATTCCTCAAGCCTTATCTGTCCTCTGCACTGAATGAAGCGGAGTTCCCATGGTGAAAATAGTAGGCGATCATGTAATTAAAGACTGTATCATAAGACATACTCATAAGGCAACTAAATGAAACTTGCACAAACTACCTTCATTCTGATATTTTTAGTACTTGACTTGGCAAACTTAACGTTTTTAATATAGTTTTTAATGAAATTATTTCTGCAGTGCCACTGTTGTAAATTGCACTTAAACATCTATTCGTGGCATGCTAACGCTGAATTAAATGAGTGCGGCCAACTTGTTGAAAGTTTAAATGACTGCTGAAGAAATCTCCCACTTTCTGTAAGTATACCTTTACAGAGTGATTTTTTAAATAATTATTTCATCAGCTATTAGTTTAGCTACTATTTTCAGGGGCTTCTCTTAGAGATCTATGGTGTCATGCATTTCAAACTCAAAGTGGTGAGCTTCAAAAGGAAATTAGTGACCTTGAGTAAGTGTTTGCATAATCAGGTGCTAGACTGTTGAGAGAACTGTCTGTGTTGTGTAGCTCACCTTGCTTAAACCCAAGTTTACCTTTGCAGAGCTTCATAATTAAGGTGAAGGTATGATGCTCCATACCAAGCCTCTTGGGATTCATCTAAGGAGGATAAGACTCAACACAGTATCATTCTGATCATTCTGTTAGGTCTCTAAGACTAGTTAACAGTACATTGTTAGAGCCCTGCAGATCCATGGATATCTGCATCCGCGGAAGCAGGTGCAGATGACCACAGACCCACTTCTGTGGATTGACCCATGGATGCGGATTCTATTTTTATCTGCCCAGGGTCTGATCCATAACTACAGTTTCTGCTATGATCTGTGTTAGCAGCACATAGGGGAACAAGGAAGCACTCCAGCCAGTCCTAGATCAGGTATGATTGTGGTTTACCAGCCAATAAGAATTTCAGTCACAGCAGGCTGGGGCTTGGAGAATCACGGTCAGTTAGTCAACATGCTGGCTTTTTATTGGTTTATTCCCCATGACTGCACTGCCTACTTCTTCCTTTTCTTGTTTGAAGTTTGTATGCGATGCTGTCGATCAGAGATTTAATTGGTGGCCAAGATCTGATTGACAGCACAGCATACAAACTGCAAACAAGAAAAGGAAAAAGTGGACATGAAGCATGCAGGGAATGAGACAATCAAAGGCTAAAATGCTGATTGTGACCCCAAGTTCCGTTATTGATGTGGTTACAGATATACATAAAACATGGCTTGTGGATCATGGACCAGAAAGGTACTGTTGCTGAGCGGATGCGGATCAGATGCAGATTCACATTTATGTGTCCATGCAGGGCTCTACACATTGTTGCATAAAACTTTATAATATGTAGGAATAGTGTAGTATTTTGGTGATTTGTGAGCCCTCTAGTGGTACTAATTATTTTATGTTTTGACATCTACCAGAAACCAGCCAGAACATCAGTATTTATCTAGCTAGACGTTGCATGCTTGTGTAAGGTTAGTAAATGTAGTTATCTGGAACCCAACTGTACCCATATGACTTTGTCTTATTATTGTTTTGTCAAAGGCAAAAGAGTAATAGACAGTCACACACACCTTGTAGAGCATCCATTAAATAAGGAATGTATTAATTCTATTTTTTTCGTAAATTACACTGTTAACAAATTTTTCCGTTCCTAACAGACAACAGTGGGTCCCAGAAGGTCTCCCCAAACTTTTGAGTTTCTATCTATCACCTCAGGCCAGCCCGGGTTGAACACAAATAATGGAGATGGATTAGATTTTATAATGCAGGTTTATTAAGACTATGGGATGAGGTAGAGGAAAACTATCAAAATCAGTAATAGGTTAAGACTTAAACCAGGTAAGTACAACTGGGAGGGTTAACATTTGTCCCAATACCTTTTAACTGGGAAACCCTTGTAACAGGTAAGTTCCCCATAACCCTTGAATTTGCACCCCCGATTTAACCAGGAATGTAATCCGGGTCCCTTAAGGGAGGGCCACTGCCTCACCTCTATAGCCCCGAACCAAATGGACCCAATCTCCCAAATTGAGCACAGGCAGGCACCAAAGGTAAGTACCCCCTCCCTGGTGCACCCCTCGATTGGGGTCTCACGGTTGTTCTTCACCTGATGGTATAGACTCTGAGAACCTCGGTGGAGGATCCCACGCAGATCTGTCGGGCATGGACCAGGCTTGGTTCAGCGGCTTCTGGGCCTCCTTCTGGCCTGTCCTGTATCAACAGTCTATTCGCTCCACCAACAAAGTCCTTGGCAGCTGGAGCCCGAATCACAAAACTCTCACTCCCTGCTCCAGATCTTCAGGGATTTCCTGAAGCATTCGTCCTCTTCAGAGCCTTCAAGGGATCCCTCACTGCAGTCTGAACCCCTGATTCAGACGAACCAGGAATTCAGCCACAATCACAGTCCAAGAGGTCCCGAGGCTCTCCCTCTTCTCCTCTCAGAGCCGAGATGGAGGCCGGCAGTCAGTCACGAGAGATGCAGGCACCAGCAGAGACAGCGCAGGGAAGCCCCGTCCCCTCAGAGACAGTCCCTTAAAAACAGACCCCCTGACCAATCCTCAGGGTCTCTTTTCACGCCTCTGGATTCACCCTCCAATCAGGACATGCCCCTTTTGCCCCCAAAGCACTCCCTCATAGACTTACATGATCAAATGTTGTGGCGCTGGTGCACACAGCACTCTAATGGCAGCCATGTTGTCCTGTTGCCAGGCAGCAAGCTGCCAAGCACTTCCAATAGTTACATTTACAGAAATACACTGACATACTCTATTCATAAACAGAGTTGTGCAAACTTCTTATCTATCATAGGTCATGCCAACTTCTGCTGGGGAGGAACAGTATCAAATAATCCCCACGCATTATAACATACTTCCCATTATATAAAACACATTATGATCCTAAACAAATAATATACTGTAAAAATCCTCTACAACACCATTTACTAATTATTTTACCTAATGGAGTAGTGTGTATGTCACTTGTATTGGAGTATCACTATGGCTGGAAATCAGTTTCCACAAAAGGATCAGGAAACTTGCCACAGTACATTGGTATCTACACTTCTTCTGTTGGGCAAGGTGACATGATAGTGTTCTGTTTTCATTTGTGTTCTGCATCCTTCATAGCAAAGTGTCAAGACAGCTGTATACTCTCAGATTGTCGTGCTCAGATTGGCAATTTCCAAAGGGGCAATTGTGTTAGTCTAGTCCGGGGGGGACGGGAAGGTCGCGTGGCACTTAGACTAACGGATTTATTTTTTGCATGAGCTTTTGTGGGAGAAAATCCCACTTCATCAAATATCTTCAAAGCATCTGACAAAGTGGGATTTTCTTCCACAAAAGCTCATGTGAAAAATAAATCCGTTAGTCTTTAAGTGCCATAGGACTCCTCAGATTGGCAGCCTGTGTATGTCACTTGATGCAACCCTGGTAGTGGAGGTTGGGATGGCCAACCTTCCTACTGACTTTTTCAAAATCACTTTATATTCTCATGCAGTCAGTTGTTATCCATATGTGTGACAAGGCCGACCTAGTTCATTTGCCTCTGCACTAGCATGGCTTCCACACCTAGCATGGCTGCCAACCATAGTACTTCATTGTGAGTGAATTTTTTTGGACTATTTGATTCCCATTATGCTGCATAATTGTTCAGTTATGTTTCTGTTAAGTTTTTGGATATGATGACAATAAATGGGGCAGATCTCTAATAGGTATAGAAGATGAGGGCTATGCTGCACTTCTTTGTGTAGTGAGTTGGAATCTAGAAAACCTGTGATGTTAATCTCCCAGTAACTGACATTTGCTCACGTTCCTTGATAGCTCCCTCTCCTTCCTGTCTCCTAGTTATTACCATACCTGACCTACATCAGCTTCCAAAGACTCCCACTTGCCAGCCAACATTATTTCCTAATAGGAAAATGAGGCCAGAGTAATGTGAAAACTAGTCTGTCTATTAGCAAAATGTGCTTGTATTAATGTTAGCACTAAAGGGCTGGAATCTAACGCATATAACTGTAAATATATAACTTTTGATTGACTACAGACATTACAAGGTTGTGACAGTTTTACGATTCCTTTTGTCCCCTTTATATTAATTGGAGTTTTAGATTTTAAGGCCAAAAGGGACCATTATGATCACCCAGTCTGAACCACTACATAACACATGTCATGGACACTCACTCCAAAATTTTCCACATTAAGCCTATAAAGCCTGTAATTTGTTTGTATAGCATGTTTTCAGAAAGCTATCCAGTCTTGATTTAAAGACTGGATAAATGCAAGAGACTCCAACACATACCTCAGTAAGTTGCTCCAGGGACTAATTACTCACACAATTGGTGTCTTCTTTCAAATTAAAATTTAGAGGCAAATGAAATTATTATTAAAAAGTGAGGAGAACTTGTAGAAGGGAGCTAAAGTGTAGCAATCTAATGGGAGTACAGTACCATTCTCTTTGGACAAACAATGTTTTGATCACCCATCCTACTGTGTTGGCAAAGTGCAGCAAACACCTGCATATCTGTCTATAATAACTTCCATCAGTTTATCTAGAATCTAGTCATTGAAATGCAACCTGATCTTTTATCAAGAAGATAAATGGAAAATGAATCAGTCTTATGATTGATTCTTAAATCAGAAATGTGGGGGAAGAGGAACAAGAATCCAAAAAAAAAAAAAATCCAAAAGATTTGAGATGATATCCTGGCTTTGTTCAGTTCAATGCCAAGCTCACATTGAAGTCAATGGGGGCAGAATTTCTCTCTGAGAACTGGACTCACCCATGTGGTACACACTGTTTTATAGAGCAATGTAACTTATTGCATATGAAGAGCCTATGTTATCAAGTTCCACTGTATGTGTGCTGGGGCTCCCCACCCCCAAATACCCTATTATATTTTATAAATCTCAGAAACACAAATCTTTAATACCAGGATACTTAGACCTTCCTTCTTTTTTGTTTTCTTTTGCATAACTTGGAATCTGAGAGGTAGAAGCAGTGTTATTTGT
The DNA here is from genome assembly GCA_007922195.1 of Podocnemis expansa. Lineage (NCBI taxonomy): Eukaryota > Metazoa > Chordata > Testudines > Podocnemididae > Podocnemis > Podocnemis expansa. The sequence goes on along the minus strand of ML682005.1, from coordinate 30,735,939 downwards.
GCACACAATTGTCTTCTAGGAAACAAAAAATTCATTTTAGATAATAGAACCAGGGTGGGTCTGTCCATAGAGGTGACATAAGCAGTTACCTAGGACGCTAACTGGTAGCGGGCACCAAGTGCTGGAGCCAGGAAGCCTCCTGTTTTGCTCCGCCAGCATCGGGTCATGAGTAGAGAGCCGTCCCTGCCTAGGGGGGCAGCGGCTGCCACGTGGCCAGGCTTGGGTGGTGCTAGCGGGGAAGCCTGCCAAAATCACAGGCATCTAGGGCCCAAAAAATCCTTGAGCTGCCCCCATGTAGAACACATCAAGATCTGAATCTAAATGATTTTATAAGCTCAGTTCAGGTTAAAATTGATATGAATATAATAGTTACTGTGAACACAATGTGTTTACATTTGGATTTTCAGACTAGCATGCATTAATAAATAAACATGAATGAACACAGTAAACTGAGCCTTAAGCCTTGCAGAATTCTCTTTTTATTATGCTTTTTTAAAGGATTGATTATTCCTTCAAGGCAAAGGCTCATGTTGGGGATACTGATAAACTGTACTAGTTTAGTAGGAATGACAGGATGGACTATGCCTCACGTAGTGCAGGAGTTGTACTTGCATTCCAATGGATGACACAGCATGTTCCTTTCTCTAATGTCTGGGCAGCTCTGCTAGCTGATGTTACTTCAACCAAAACAGTAATTCTGACAGTCAATTCGGTGAAGAAATCTTGGGAATTAAAATCCTATTAGTGTCAGTCTGCTGAAAGTTAACACCTCTTCAGCCTTGGGAATTTAAGTAGTACTGCTAGCTCTACAGTTTCTATTGGATTGAAACAATGAAAATCCTTCAAAATGAATAATCTTGGGTTGTATAAATTGATATTTATTCATCAAGAACAGCAATGGAGTCTTCATAACTTATTGGCAATGGTATCTTTGCAGTGCATTCTTTTTTGAAAGAATAAACGGAGTGAGAAGATTTGCATTCAGTGCAAAAGCTGATCTACTGTGCATTGTTTCTATCCATTTACATGGCAGGAAGTTTGTCCAACACAATGTGAATATTAGCAGAATATCGGCTTGTGTTCTCATCCCTCTCAGGACAGGTGAGCAGCAGTGCCATACACGTATAGGGGGATATTTATATAAAATAAAAGCTAAATGTTAAAAGGGCCATTCTAGCCTCCTGAATGTTGGTGGCAAATATAAATCTTTTTAATATTGCCTGAAACAGATCAAGCAGTCCATATCAAGCAGCTGAAAGGCCAGAATATTGATGTCTGCACTTTATGTGAATGTTAAGACAAAGAAGTGATGAAAAGAAAGTTGTAGACTATAAACTTTTGTTCTCATGCCACCTGACAGGCTGCTCCAGTGGCCACTGTAGATTTAGCAGGTCGTTGAGTGACTTATCAGCATCCAATTGTGTGCTGGGTGTGGCCATCTTACAACCATTGCCCCATGCCAAGGATGTGGCTGAAGATAATTTTTAACCAGCAACTGCAGTTAATTCTTAATGAAACGCCGAGAAGAGATGTCGTCATGATCTTGGGTGACTTTTCTGTTTAGAAAAGTAATGGCACGTATACTTGGGAAAAATGGTAAGGGCAGAAGAACAGGAACAGGCAGCAACTTCTAGAATTAGTAGCTGCAAATTACCTAGTGAGCATTTACTAACTCATTTTTCACCCAAAAGATTCACCAGCAAACCTTGTACAGCCCAAAGGGTTTTACTAGGACTGTTATTGATTGTATCTTCAGTAACAATCACTGATGGTCATGGTCAAGAGGTGTTTAAATTTGACACTGACCATTAGCTTCTGCTGACACAAGCATGCCTTTGACTTCAAAGACAGCTAATTAATAGGTTATTGACTCTTATTACAACCAAGCTACCAATTGGTTTTCTGTTCTGAACTATTCAACATCATTGAAATGCTTGCATTGGAAGGCTCACTCCTATCCTCTGAGGTATGATCGTGTTTCAAGTCATCAGTGCTAATTGCTGCCCATTCTGTACTGGGACCTCAGCTCTTCCAACGCCGTCAGTGAGGAATTGGAGTTAAGAAAAAATCCAGGCTATAATCTGAGCCTTCAAAAGACATATTTGTTGGGCATGAGAGCAAAGGCTGAATAGGTTTGGGCTTTGGAATATTAAAATATTATGTAAGAAGATAAGGAATTGTCATGGTTGACTCAGACAGTTGATTTAGAACAGGCTGTTCCAAACATGATCTCATAAGCCTCTGTTTAACTTTGTGGTATTTATAGAGGAAGGTGTCACCAGGCTTGTTCAATAAAAAATTGGAATCACAACATCATCTAGATTCCACAGTTGCATCAACAAGCAGATCATTTCACAATGAGCCTGAATTTTTCCTTGCCTGCAGTTTCACCTGAAGAGACGAAGGAAGCTCCAATGGGCCCACCTTTTTTCAACCAAGAAGAGATAGGGATCACAGTCATGAAGCTGTGGTCTGATAAGGCACCACGATTTTGTAAAGTTACTCATGAGTTGCTAAGGACTGGTGAAAGTATTGCTGTGCCATGACTGTACAGTTTCTTCCTTACCATCTGATATACTAATACCATTTCAGCTGACTGGAAGAAGGGGATTAGTCTTTCTCAGTTCAAAAAAGGACAAGTCTGAATGTAGCAACTGTTCAGGTGTAAATGCTGTGGTTAGTTACAGGGTCCCCTGATCATATCTTGAATCAACAGTGAACTTTGTGGCAAAGCAGGATATTCAGTGTGGCTATAGACCTGGTCATTCTATTGTTGAACCAGTCTTTAGAATGTTTTTGAGAAGATGTCTGCATTTAATGAGCCATATGCATCACATTTATAATCTTTCATTGGATGTTTGATTCAGTTCATTGAGCAAGTTTGTTGGATCTGATAAGTCCCTTGGAAGATAGAACTCTGCAATGGAAAAGAAAACTATGTTTGAGTCAATGGCAGAAACTCAGTATGGTTTCCTGTCTCCAGGGGAGTTAGGCAACACATGTTACTGTCATTCAATATCAGCACTGACTGGGTGATAGATAAGCTTGAGGAAGTAATTGTTGTTGCCATGGAGCTGAATGCTATCCTTCTTTGAGATCTTGAATACATCGACAACATTGTCTTTTTGGCTCAGTTTGGTGAATCATTCTGCTTGAGCAAGATGTAGCCCATGTTGGTCTGGTTATTCAATGGTCTGATTATTTAATTCAGATAAAATTTAAGTCCCTTTACAATACCATCACAGAGCACTCATCTCCAGATTTTAGCCAGCTCACTGTCAACATGTCCAAATGGGACAACAAGCAGGTGGCGACTGTCAAAAATTTTGGCACTTTCCTAAAAAGTGCTGGAAGGTGCTCTAACAATGCAGACACCCAAATAGAAGTAGCTAAATGCCATGTTTCAGACCTTCCAGGAGCTTTTGAGAGAACCATGTGACGTTAAGCTTGCTAAGAAAATGTAGATTCTATAGAACCACTATTTTAAGAACTCTAATGTACAGAAATGAAATGTGGGCACCAAGTTATTCCAAAGGACACTGAATTGAGGCTTTCAGTTTTTGTCTTCATTAACTGCTCCGTATCAAATGACAGCAAAATCAGAAATAAGGATATTCAAAGCTTAACTTATCAACTACTTCCATCCACCCTGGTTCTGTGTTGACTGCTTTGTTGGAGTGGACATCATATTAGAATAGATGACCAATGACTTCTGAACTGTGTGATACCAAACAATGCTGCTGTATGGCTGGTGAACAGCATCTAACTAGAAATTGACCCAGATGGTACTTGATCTGCTTGCAGGCTATTTCCCTTTGGGATTTGCCATGATGATAAAGATGTCATTCCACAGCATCATACTGAAAGAGTGAAATAAACAGTAGTGATACCTGGATCTGATCGGTGGATGGACAGAGTACACTCAGGTTTAAAATTCATTCAACCCTAAAAGCTCCAGCTCTTTTGCAGTTTCTAAACGTAAGAAAACTCTGCACTGCATATAAACTGTCAGATGAATTGAAATTTCATAACTGAAATAAAACTAGTATTTAATTGCCTTTAGATTACATGAACAACACTAATAAATGAAACTGGGGCAAATTCTGCCCCATTGAAATGGTCAAGGTTTATGAATAAAGAAAACCCAATGCACAGAGGAACCATTCTTTCTACTTCATATTCTTATCATAATAAATATCAGGGCATACATGCAAGTATCTAGCTCTGAACAGAGTACAAGCAGACTTTAATGCCATCTTCATATATCGTCAAATCCTTAGAGATGATGGATCTTCACATCTCTTATTGAACTATTTTGTTAATGAAGTTAATAGGAAATTTGAATACGTGGCACATCTCAGGGTTGGGCCATGATGCATTTTCACTAATCTTCAGACCTAGATGTGAGTTTAGCTAAAGGTTTACTATTCCATCTGTACCAGCTCTGTTGACTGGCTGTTGATAGTTGTGTCGATTTCCAAAGGGATAGCTGTGTTAGTCTGGCTTAGCAATAAAACAAGGAGTCATGTGGAACTTAAAGAGTAATCGATTTATTTTTTGCATGAGCTTTCGTGGGAGAAAATCCCACTTCATCAGATGCTTCAAAGATGGGTGAACTTACAGAATGGAATGAAAATAAATGCAAGGGGGTGTAAAACATAGGATCAGGTCATACAGTAACAGCAAATCAGAGCAGTTGTTAGGTTCAAACCCTGGGAAGCCTGAAGTCAAATTGCCTTTTGTAATGGGGAAAAGAACCCATAGTCTTGATTTCAGTCCTGCTTTCACAGAATTTAATTTGCATATTAATTCAAGTTCAGTTGTTTCTCTTTGAAGTCTTGTTGTCCTAGTCACATCTCTGATGACGGTCATTAACAAATCATACACCCCCTTGCATTTATTTTCATTCCATTCTGTAAGTTCACGCATCTTCAAAGCATCTGATGAAGTGGGATTTTCTCCCACGAAAGCTCATGCAAAAAATAAATTTCTTTAGTCTTTTATGTGCCACACGATTCCTTGTTCACAGGTGATCATTCATAGCATTGCACTCACTATGATCATTGCCCATGATGAAATCTAAACAGCAGTCTGAAATGAAGATGAGGTAGGGAACAAGGAAGATGCCACTGCATGTTCTGTCTTATTTGTGGGACTTTTTCTCATCAACTTGCCCTACTGTACAGTTAGCCACAGTTATTTGTATTGTTATGATACATTGGTTGCTGCTGCTGACTGTGTACTCTAAGGTATAGTGCAAGCTAATTTCCTCAAAGATACACCAGGTTCCACCCCAACCAGTTGTCAACATAGGAACTCCTGGGTAAACAGAGGCAGTGAGAAGTGCCAGATTATGAAGAGCAGTCCTGCATTTTCTGTGATTGCTGAGCCTGCTTGAACACCTGCTCCGGAGTGCAATTATCCTGTTCACTCACTCAAACGCTGCTTAATGATCAGCCCTACCATTTGTAACAACAGCAATATAAAGGCCTCATGCAGAGACAATAATGAATTTCAGTTGTGCTTTAATGTTGATCTGAGAAGTAGAAGAAATGTTTGTTTAAAAATTTAACATTGTACTTCAATATTAAACAATACATGCTTTTCCTTCAGAAGCCGCACTAATCAGCTGATCTTTCACATGACCAAAATATCTATCTATCTTAATCTGCTAGTACTGACAAAGGGTACTTCACATAAGAATGAAAACCAGCTATTGCCGGGTGTAGTCCTTAAAGATTTGCGTGTGGCAAGAAAGCTGCATCTTGTTTTGTGTGTTTGTGTGTGCGCGTGTATGATTGTCATGATGTAATGTGAATTGCATCTTCACACTGGCCTTAAACTGAGACAAAGAAGAAATAGCAATTAGCACAGGATTTAGTGACCTGTTAATTTTGATTTTTCAATGCGTATAAATTACAGACTGCATCCTCAACTCATGTAAACTGCTATAACACCGTAGCCTTCACTACAATCATTCTCATTTATACTAGCTGAGGATCAGGGCGTATATCAGTACTTTAATATATGCATGGGCTGTCAGCTGAAGAATCTGTTTTGGTTTGGTACAAGACTCGGCTATTTGGGTTCTGGTTAGCATTATGGGTTACTTCTCTCCTGTTCTACCATAACTATTAAAATATTTTATTAAAATATTTAATATAACAGGAGTAGCCATTGATGTGATATACCTTGACTTTAGGAACGATTTTGATATGGCTTCCCATAGTATTCTTGTCAGAAAGTTATGGAAATATGGTTTGGACGAATGGACTGTAAGGTGGATAGAAAGCTGGCTAGATCATCTGGCTCGATCATCTGGCTCCGCAAGTAGGGATCAATGGCTTAGTGACCAGCTAGTGCAGTGCTCTAGGGGTTGGTCCTGGGGCCGCTTGTGTTCAACAACTTCATTAATGATCTGGATGATGGGATAGATTGCATGCTCAGTAAATTTGCAGATGACATCAAGCTAGGGGGAATGGTAAAAAAATGATGGAGGGCAAGGATAGGATTCAGGGGGACCTAGACAAATTGGAGCATTGAGCCAAATGAAATCTCATCAGGTTCAACAAGTGCAAAGTCCTGGACTTAGGATGGAAAAAATTACACATACTGTTACAGCTTGGGGACCAAACGGCTAAGTAGCAGCACTGTAGAAAAGGATCTGGGGGTTATGGTGGATAGGAAGCTGGATGTGAGTCAACAATGTGCTCTTGTTGCCAAAAGGGCCAATGGCATGTCAGGCAGCATCAACAGATCAAGGGATGTGATTATTCCCCTGTATTTGGCACTGGTGACCTGGAATACTTTGTCCTGTTTTGGGTTCTGCACTACAGAAAAGATATTGAGAAATTAGTCCAGCGGAGGGCAACAAAAATGATTAGGGGGCTGGAGCACAAGACTGACATGGAGAATCTGAAGAAACTAGCCTTGTTTAGTCTGCAGAAGAGAAGAGTGAGGGGAGATTTGATAAGTACCTTCAACTACTTGAAGGGGTGCTCCAAAGAGGAGGGAACTAGACTGTCCTTGGTAGTAAAAGAGGACAGAACAAGGAGCAAGGGTTTCCAGTTGCAGCTGGGGCAGTTGAGGTTGGATATTATGAAAAACTTTCTCACTTGGAGGGTGGTAAAGCATTGGAGTAGGTTGTCTATGGAGGTGGTGGGATCTCCATCTTTGGGAACATTTAAGGCTAGACAAACCTCTGGCTGGGATGATTTAGTGGGAATGACCCTGCTTTTAGCAGGGGATTGAACTAGATGACCTCATGAGGTTCCTTCCAACAATATGATTCAATGAATTATGAGCATTGATTGTTTGATTTCGCAGACTGTCATGGGCTGCACCACCTGTTACCTGTTATGGAAATTATGAAACTTATCAGTGAGTGTTTTGGAAATTATTAAATTCTCTCTGTAAGGTAGAAAAGTATAGAGACCCCCATACTAAATATAAATCCAAAATGGGGTTAGTACTGACAGTGTAGAATAGAGAAGTAGATCATAGTGGAAAGTAACTGAAACTAACAGTTTAGAAAAGGGGAACAAAAGAATGAAAAACAAGTATAAGGTATAACCATATAAGGATAAGAAATAAGGGAACCTTCCGGGAACCATGGTGACCTTAAGGGAGTTAGTAACAGCATGATATGAAGGAAGATGTTTGTTACACTGTATATAAGCTTGTGTGATTCTTAAAGGGGTTGGGAAGCTTGCTGATTCCTGAGGGGCCCTGTAACCTTTCCCTTCTTGTACAAGAATAAACCTGCTTGACCATTGTTCTTGGTGTCTCACGCTGATTGACTCACCTAGGCACCCTAACGGGAGATTTTACTCCCAAGACAAACCAGACTGGTTTCTCTTCCTGGTAATTTGGAGATTAGCTCAAGGCTGACACTCCACACCCCTCTATGATTTGCATACTGTCACCCTCTATCTCTGGTGTTTGCCTGCACCTCCTCTCTCAGCCTTAGGAACCCTAGCATCAACTTCGTGGCTTGGCCCTTCATCCATGTCACATTCCATGTCCTTACCCCAACTGCAGGAGAGGTTTAACTCCTCAGTATTCCCTCTTTCTCACTGTCTAGCTGCCGCTCACTTGTGGGCTGGTAGGGGAACCTGGGCCCTCTCTCATTCCTGGGGCCCAGCCCATGGAATCTAAGCTCAGCAGTCTGGGAATTCTCTCTGGTCTCGCTACTCTACCCCTGGGCTTATTCTTTGTACCCATTCCTCTTTTCATGCTAAGTACATACATTCCTAAATCCTTCTCCCTCTTCCTAGGAGGTGACAGCAGCTCCTGCTCACTCCTCCCTATCTCCTAGGAGTGTCTGCCTTCTCTCAGCAGCTCCTTCTGCTTTCAGCTCCTGAAATTTTTGATTATCTATTCTGCCCAGTTGAGACTTCTTAATTAATTACCTAATGAATTGATTAGTTCATATGGGTTGCATTAACACCTGGATGGTGAATGGGAGCGGTCAATTCTATACTTCAGTAAATCACTTCCTGGCTCCAGTGACATTCAGGTCATATTAGCAAGATCATCAGGTTATTCCCAGCTTTACATGGAGGGGAAGGTATGAACAGAGTTCAAGTAGAACTGGGAGATTTGATGTTTATATTTGTTCAATACATCTTTAAAATAATTTTGTAAAATAATTCAAGCAATGGAGTAGGTATAAAAGGATGGGGAGACTGGTTGTTTTATTAGATCCCTTTTATGATCATCCTGACTACTTCTTTTTCCCATTATCTAGAGTCAGTTCATTGTACAAGCATTTTCATCTGCCTGTGATAGCACTAAAGTCCACCTGCTTCTCATCTTCTTTGATGCAATGCATCCATTTCTTCCACTAGGTCTTTCATATCACCTTCTCTTAACATGTTATTTTACCCATGTTCTCTCCATTCATCCTCTTTGTGTCTGAACCAGCAAAGTCTTGTTTCCTGTTTGTTGTCAGCTATACATCAGACTTTGATTTCCCTCTTAAAGCTTTCATTCTGAAATCTTTCTCCATGTATCTTGTTTTATAGCATGACAGAGATTTCATTTTCAAAACTTATTTGTTGAATCTGCTCTCAGTCTGACCTGATGATTTTGTAGCTGTTTTTAATAATTGTTCTAGGACTAAAAACCCAGACTAGGTTTTATATATGTGAATAAGCAAACATGGTAGGTAAAAAATTGAAAAGCACTTAAGTCACATTTTCAAAAATGAGTCACTAAGGTGCTTAAGGATCTAATTTTTAAGGTATTTAGATGTCAAAAGATTCAGATATGTGACCAATGAGACTTTCAAAACTGAAATAAATGGGAACTTGGTCCACATCTACCTCATAGTACAGAAGCACCCATCTACATCTTCTGGTGCCTAAATACCTTTTAAAATCTGAACCTAGATGCTTAACTCACTTTTCATAATGGATGTAAGTTTCTACATTACCTACAAGCTTTTGAAAAAAATTATCTGATGCACTTGGCACGTATGGGTGCATTCACAGTTCATGGTGTCCATCAGCTCATGAACTCTAACACAAAGCAGTGTGCATACACATTGGATTAAACCATTTTCAGGAAATCAGTGTGAGACAGAAACCTATTTCTGTAAAGATAGAGTTAAAAATACTTAATATTCCAAGCTCATATTCTTTTAAGGGTTCTTACTTTGCACTGCTTGTCACAGTGCGTGGCGATTGCACCTGTATTTCCCCCTCAGTGGTCCACCAAGGTACTATTCTAGGTTCCTGGCTCCTCAGCAGTCACCTGTCTTGGACAGAGACCTGTCTCTCTTTCTTTCTCCCCAGTCCCCAACTGGGATTTTTTCCTACACTGTCAGTTTGCCTAAACAGGCCAATATTCGTGTTTTACTTGTTTTGAAGATTATGAATGGCTGTAATTGCCATAAATTGAGTCACCACCCAGCCTTTTACAAGCAAGCCTACTTATTCTTAAGCTGAAAGTGTTAGAGAGAAGAAAATAAAAAACCTACATGCATGCTAATAGGAGTCAGTCCTTCAAACTTTAACAAAAGGATTTTTCTTTAGTTAAAAGTTTTGTAAAAGTCTTAATTCAGAATCAGAACAAGCATAAGAATTCCAGTCTTACCTTTATAAAGTTTGGGCCTTTGATCTTGCTTTCATGCACATATGATCAACAGATGGTCCACTCCTCAGGGTGCAGCTTCAAGAAGAAGAATTTTTGCATTACCAATAGTGAGGAATTTGTGTTAACCTTCCCCTAGATATTTCCCAGGAAATCCACTTCACATTTACTGCCTGACAAGACCTTTCTCATCTTCCATGTTAGTCATTTGGTCATCCAGGCAAACATTTATAATCTTGGAGTCCTGTGGCACTTAAAGACTTAATAAATTTATTTATTGAATGAGCTTTCAAGGGAGAAAATCCCACCTTGTCAGATGCTTTGAAGCATCTTCAAAGCTTCTGATAAAGCAGGATTTTCTCCCATGGAAGGAAATGCCCTGGCCTGGGGTGGGAGCTGGCTGGGGCCTTTTTAAATCTCCTGCCCTTCTGTGGCAGCCAGGTGTTTAGCCCAAGGGACAGAAAATTTAAAACTCTGCATGTGGCCCTGGCCCTCAAAGAGTGGTGGAGTCTGGGAGACTTGAATGGGCCCCTGAACCTCTAGTGAAGGTAAGTATGGCAAGAGTCGGTGGGCTTAGCTTGGGGCAGGGGAGCCAGCAGCCCTATAGTCTCAGGCAGCCAGGCTCTGGAACAGCAGGAGGCTTGGGGGGCAGAAACTGTGAGGAGCTGCAGTTGTATTCAGGCTTGGGGGAATGCACAGAGGACGTCAGAGGGAGCCACAGCTGGCGTCAAGGATAGTACTCCAGGTGGGGAGCTGCAGCCAGGCTCTGGGGCAGTGGTCGGGGGCACTGCAGTTGGGCTCAAGGGCAGGGGTTGGGGGGAGATATGACTGGGCTCATCTCAGGGCAGATGTTAGGGAAAGTAGTGGGGGTTCTGCCACACAGCTGCACTGCTCTACCATGTTCCTCTGCCTTGCTGTGCTCCCTGGCCACCAGTGCCCTCCATGCTTCCTTACACTGCTATGATGCTCACCACAGTCCTTCCTCCTCTGCCCGCCCCCGCACCATGCTTCCGTTCCTTCTCCTTTTCCATCAAGCTCCCTTGCCACCCTATTGTCCATCCCTGCTGTGCCACACTCTCCTCTCCTCTAACCATTGCCTCCTCCAGCCATTCCCCCCCCCCCACACTTCTGCCCCTACCACTGAAAATCAAATTCACTTTGTGAACTGGTGTTTTATTTTTTGACCATTTAAATTCACTCCATTTATGGTAAATTGTTTCATACATATAAAGTGACTTCCAGGACAGAGGTCTGCCTGCAGACCTCACAGGTGGAGGGGCTAGTCTAGTGTGCACAAGCTCTGGGGCTTCACCTGAGGGGGTATGGGATTGGGGGCCTCTGCCTAGAATGGTTTTTTCTATGTAACAATGTCCCTGGTGCACTGTAGCAAAATATTACGTAGGTTTCAAATAAAATGTAGCCACTCACACTCTGAGACTGTGTCCTACATTGTTTCAGTTTCTTTGTATTGGCAGACTATTAAACTGTGGCCTTTCCCACCACCACCATCATCATCATAAATAGAATTTCTCTGTTGTAAAATGGGTGCAAGAGAAGAACCAAGCCTTAAATCAATGCCAATTTTATACTATCTTAAAATTCAGTGATTTTTCTTTATGAAATGTTTCTTTCTGTCAGAATTAGCTTCCACCACGGTGAGTTTATTAATGCAATGGCATCTTTATCCATCCAGTTTTGATTTGTTATTCCTTTTGGATCTTTAAAGTAAAGGGCATTCACATCAATAATTTACACCTCAAAAGGGAAAACAAACAAATAGTCACACACTACCAGGACCAACTGAGATACAGTATTTCAAATCCCAGTAATTCAATGCCTTCAGCAACACTGACTTGATAGCAATCTCTCTGCTGGCCTATCTTAAATGTCATCAGCATACATAGGAGAGCACTGCAACATCCAGATTCTGCGTTGGCATCATGGTAGGGCACTGTGTCACTGCATAGCACCATCTGTTTAAAGTGCAGGGGAACTCTTGAGCATTTCTGAATTTCCTGCTATGAGAGCATTGGATAAGACCTCATTAGCCTATAGCAGTTTCCATTGTAATCACACTACATTCATGCAGAGAAAATGGTAAGTTTTTGACACTATTTAACACTGGACACAGGCTTCCTGCAGTTTACTGCAGCAACAGGGAAATCTTCAATGATTTTTACTATGGGAGACTTTATAATATGTTCATGTTACTAACTCACTATCAGGTACTGTCTAATGCAAGTTAGCAGTTCAGTAAAATAATCTGAATTTGAGAACAGTTCTTTTCTTTTCTGCAAATGACATTGCAGCCTAAAATTATATTATATTGCATTGTAGATTACTGTTGAACCTGGTCAACATTTTTCACATAATTTTTTTAATTCAAAAGCTACTTTTCAAAAACAACTTTTCACAAGAAAAAAAAATTGCTTGATCAAAATTCTTCATTTTCTGTGAAATGTTCCTGAACATTTTGTCCAACGTTTCTTCATTCCAGAGTGTTTAATGACTTTCAATAAAATATAAATTGAAATGAGTTGATTTCAAACTCTGCAAACAAAAGTCAACTTCCAGTTTCAGGCAAAATCATTCTTAGTATTAAACTAGCTTACATTACTATCATTATGTAAAAGCAAAAACCTCCACCATATCACTGAAATCCATGATATTCCAAAAGGATTTCAGAATTATAATTCCAACATCACAGTAGCAGAGCTTCTAGGCTGAGGGTTATCAAATAGAACTGAAAAGAGTTCTGAATAATGGGAAAGATCCTCTGCTGATACACTTTAACATAATTTTACTGATTTCAGTGGAATCACATTGATTGTATGATATCTCTCTGAAACATAATTTTTATACTTTGCTGTGTAGGCAAGGCCATAATTTGCATAAAATACACTTTGACAGAAATGGGGCATGAAGGAAGGCATGAATGAGTAAGAATCCCAAACGGTCATATGTACCCTGATGTGCAAAAACTCATGCACTTTAAAAAAAACTTGGGTTTTGATTTCTCCTACCATGTGGTGTCCATGTTAAGAACAGCTATATTGATATTTAGTTTATCTTCAGGAAATCCTGGTTTATAGGATTTTCTTTGGTAGTCCTCAAACAAATCTTTGAAATGTCTCATACTGTGTAAAATGTGTAACACTGTATTGCAATGCTAATTGCTTCACTTACACTTGATTCAATAACACTAATCTGTGCTCTGCTTAACAGAGAGGAAGGCTTGTGTTTTCTTCACTAGAGATCAGAATTGTTATCTAAGCCAAGATATAGAAAGGGCTCTGTAAATAAGCAGCACCAAACATGATGGAGGTAAACCAGAAATTCCATTTACTGTCACTTTATTCCTTTTGTATTTTTGTACCTGTTTGGTTTTTTAATACTGATATGATACACTTTGTCAGCTACTACTGCTTGTGGAGAATTTTGAAGTAATAGGTCAGGTGTGGCCAAACTGTGGCTCGTGAGCCACATGCAGCTCTTCAAAGAAAAAGTGCAGCTTGTGAAACAGCATGGTAGGGAAAGGTGGAATGGTTGGAGACGGGGAGGGGGGGCAGAAGCATGGCATGGTTGGGGACAGCAGAGAAGCAGTGGTATGGTTGGAGCTGGCAGGGAAGCAGCAGCGTGGTCAGGGCCGGCAGAAAAGCAGCGGCATGGTCAGACCGAGGGGCGGGAAGTGCAGCATGGTCAGGGCTGGCAGGGAAGAGGCAGCATGGTCAGTCAGCAACAGCAGAGAAGCACAGCATGGTCAGAGACATGGGGAAAGCATGGCTTAGTCAGAGCTAGCAGAGAAGCGCGGCATGGTCAGATGGGGGTGTGGCATGGTCAGAGCCAGCAGAGAAGCAGCAGCAGCATCGGAGGCAGGGGAGAGAAATGCAGCATGGTCATGGACAGCAGAGAAGTAGCTACATGATCCTGCTGTAGATGGTGCTAAGGGTGCTATTAAGGACTTGAATCTACAATACAGGAAAAAAAGCAGCTCATGAGCAATGGGATATGTATGTCAGACTTACAGTATGGACTAAGATGGAGTACTTCAAGATGTAGCAGACTAGAAGATTTCCAGAAGCAGATTGTGGTGTGTTGTTTTTTCTTGTTTTTGTTTTTGTTGTTGTTGTTGTTGTGTTTTTTTTTTTTAACAAACAACCACAAAAGAGCCCTGCAAATAGTGTAGTGGCTAACATGTCTGCTTTACGTGCAGAAGGTCCTGGGTTCAAACCTCAGGGGGCTGGACTTGATGATCTCATGAGGTCCCTTCCAACCCTATGATTCTAGTCTATAAGAGATGGCAGAGAAGCAGTGGTATGATCAGTGACAGGGGGGAGGGGAGAGCAGCATGGTTGGGGAAGCCACAGCATGTTTAGATTTTCTCATAGACCCTAATGCAGTTTACTCCTTGTTAAAAATAAAATCATGTTTTACAAGTCCTAAACATGACACGGAATAATAAGAAATAAAAATATAGAGGAGAAAAGTTTAAAGCTGAATTTAGATTACTTTTAATTTTTGGCACAACTTACTGCTATGAAACATTGTATTCCACAATGAAATTTGTTAAATGGAAACATTGTGCAATACTTAGAGATCAGCATCTCAGAGAGCTTTTACGTATTGCATTGACAAGTTACTGCCCAGATTTAAAAAAAAACAAAAAAACTTGCCACTAGGCTGCAGTGTTCTACATCCAGCAACAGCTAAGTTTTTACTGTATAGGCCTAGTTTCCATAATAGCCTTAAGTAATTATTAGAATCTGACATTAGAAGGATCAATATTTGCCCTGTTTTTACAATAAAATTAAAATGTGTAATGCACTTTAACCTTAGTAATTTTGGAGTAGGTAAAAGTATATGGTTATGTCTCTGTGGCTCTTGAAGGTTTAACGATCAACTTGTGCGGCTCTTGAGTTCCATAAGTTTGGCTACCCCTGTAATAGGTGTTGGTAGTGGGAACAGATTTACTGTTACCTTTTGTGGTTTACTCTCTTGAATCAAGCACAGCATGAAATCCTGTCACTGTTCAAGTCAAACGGAGTTTTGCCCTTGACTTCCATACAACAATATAAATATTTACCAATATAAATTCAGACACATTTTTAAAACATCTGGATGTGGATTCAGTTCTGTATTCCATTCTCAAAAGAGGAAACAGATCCTGATCTTAGTATTCAAAATGCATTTCTTTCCTATGGCTTTATTAGTGATTTGAAAATGCAGCATGAAGTTCAACCGAAACTTTCTTCGTGTATTTGACTATCTTTGAGTCCCCCCCTCCCACCTCCTAGGTCACAGAGTATAAATTGTCTACCTATTGGCTTGCCCAGTAGTTGTGGCAGCAGAACTGAGTAATGATGAAAATAGATGTAAGAGTCAGATACTAATTCAAGGGTGGAGCAAGAATCAAGAGTAGAAACAAAGCCCAAAATTAGGACTGTGAACATCAAGACGAATGGTAAGTTGATGTTAGAGCTGAGAAGCAAAGTCAAAAGGTTATTATCTGAGCCCAAATCAGGGTGGACAGGTAAGAATTAGACTGAAATGGTTGGGAGGCAAGGCTAGAGAGTAAAGACTGTAAACACAGAATCACAGAAACTGGAAGGGACCATGAGAGGTCATCAAGTCCAGTCCCCTGCACTCATGGCAGGGCCAAGCACTACCTTAAGCATGTTGAACAGTTATTGTGACTTAAGTAGCTGGTGGTTACCTCTTCACCCAGTCAGGAAGCATAGCTGTTAAGGGAAGTCTGAATGGCCTCAGATGAGCTTTTTGGGTTGCCTGGTGACCAAGACAGGAGCCATCTCTGCTCCTGACACAAAGCATTTAGAAAATTTTTGGCTCAAGCTTTTTCAGTTTTGCCAAATATGCATCATCGTCTTACCCAGAAACACTTTAAAAGTTCATGTCCGTTTCACCCAATTGATTTAGTTAGGGGATGTTGAGTGTTTGTTTCAACTTTTTCAAAATGGAAGGATTTTTTTCAGTCCAAAATGACTGGTTTTGCTTCAATTTTATTGAAAAATACAAAACACATTTTAAACATTACTAAAACAAAAATGCTTGAAATCAAAATAAAACAAATGATATTCTAATTCACTGAGGTTTTTTTTAAAAAAAAATTGTTTAAATATGAGCTATGTTTTTATTCGGTGGTTCTTCTGAAGTGCCACACAACTCCTTGCTGTTTTTTTACTGGACTAGACTAACACAGCTATCCCTTTTGAAATTTTCCAGGGTTGCCAGTGAATGAATGAATGGATGAATGAACAAACAGACAAAAATATGATTCTACAATTATAAATTCCCTTAGTAGTTAAAGGTTTTGTAGTCTTATGGATGAAGTATCATACTTCAAAGCCAAAAGGCCAAAATGAATTCATGGTCTTAGCTGTTTTATTCCTTTTTAGAATCTGTGGGAAGTCACCATCAGCATAGCAAACATGGAAGAGAAGCTTAAAAAGTCTAATAGTAGCTGTAACTTACCCTCTGCTTGGGTGGGCCTGTAGGAGTTCATAGAATCACAGAACCATAGGGTAGGAAGAGACCTCACCCCCTGTGAAAAAAAGCAGGACCACTCCCACTAAATTATTCCAGCTAGAGTTTTATCCAGCTGGACCTTAAACATCTCCAAAGACAGATATTCCACCACCTCCCTAGGCAGCCCATTCCAATGCTTTACCACCCTCCTAGCAAAAAAGTTTTTCCTAATATCCAGCCTTGACCTCCCCAGGTGCAACTTGAAACCATTGCTCCTTTTTCTATCTTCCATTACTACTGAGAACAGCTGAGCTCCATCGTCCTTGGAGCATCCCTTCAAGTACTTGAAAGTTGCTATCAAATCTCCCCCTCAGTCTTCTCTTCTGCAGGCTAAAAAAGCCTAGTTCCTTCAGTCTCTCTTCATAGGTCTTGTGCTCTAGCCCCTTGATCATTTTTGTTGCCCTCCACTGGACTCTAATTTGTCCACATCCTTTTTTTAGTGGGGAGCCCAAAACTGGACACACTATTCCAGGTGCAGCCTCACAAGTGCCAACCAGAGGGGAACAATGACATCCCTCGATCTGCTGGCAACAATTCTGCTGATGCAGCTCAGTATGCTGTTGGCCTTTTTGACAGCAAGAGCACACTGTGTTGACTCATATCCTGCTTCCCATCCACAAGGACCCCCAGGTCCTTTTCTCTACAGTGCTGCAACTTAGCTGATCGCTCGCCAGCCTGTAGCAGTGCATGGGGTTTTTCTGTCCCAAGTGCAGGACTTTGCACTTGTCCTTGCTGAACCTTATGAGATTTCTATTGGCCCACTGCTCCAATTTGTCAAGATCTTCCTGAATCTTCTCCCTGCCCTCCAGTGTGTCTACTGTTTCCCCCAGCTTGGTGTCATCCTCAAACTTACTGAGTGTGCAATCAATCCCATCGTCCAGTTCAACCTGCTTCATAAAATGAATGATGCTGGTAAGGGTCAGAGTGATCAAGGGATGCAAAGATTTAGTATATCCCTCTCAGCGGCTTTGTCAGTAGGTTCTCATGGATCCCACTGCCTGTAGTTTAAGATAATACTAACTTCCTTCAATATGGCGGTGGCAATAGAAGCTCCATTCCTTGGGATGAATTCTCTGTTAGGTACAGGTAAACTACATTTCTGATCTTGATTGAATCTGGACAATTTATCTTGAATTTCCATGAACATTTTTTAATCATCCAACAACATATTATTTAATTCTGAAGCAAAGCCAAAAAAAAAAAAAGAATGATAATTAAAGAATAGTAGTTTATTAAAAAGACCAGTTTTTCATACATGGCCACAGCTTGGCCAAGTCTAACATAATGCACTTCCTGCATGGTGCCCCAGATTGCATATTTGAGTGTGGAAGACAGTGGGCTCAATGGGACCAGTATTACCCCTCTTGCATGTGAGTAAGTAAATGAGGTGCTAGAAAGGGATGGGAAGTGTCCAGAGACTTGGGTCTTCCCTTCTCAATGTCCAGCCAGCAGAAATGAATCAGCAGGTGGACAGGGAAGAGAGGAAGGAATCTGAACCTGCTGCGAAGCTGTAATTGGTGGTTTTCCCCCTGTACCGAGAAGAGGCAAAGAATAAACACTGACACTGAATCACAATTCCTTCCTCTGGTGGTGCAACTATGCTCCAACCCTTGCTAAATGTAAGTGCAAGGACACAAACCCGTCCATTTATATAGGACAATAACCACCATGTTTTAAAAGGGTTAGCAAATAAAATGGTCAACTTAAAATAATAAATACTTATGATTCTTCTCCTCGGTTCAAAGTCTCCAACATGTGGATTTCTGAAATTTATGAGTAGGGCCATTATTTATGTAACCTGTCATATAGCATTTCATGCTGCAGCTGAAAACAGGAATATGACATGCTAATTCTTTCAATGTCATACATTCCTACATACAGCAGAATATACAAAATGCACTACATTTTACAAATATGCACAAATCATATGGCAGGGTTATATGGTTGTATAGAAACACCCCAATTATATGTATGAAAAACAATGACAGATCAGCACACTGCTATCCATATCTAGACTGTCTACTATTTGTAAACCAAAACCATTATTTACTGCAAGTGTGTGTAGAATAATCTCTCATACAAATAGTCCCTTTTGAATAAACTATACCTTTTCCACAAACTGTTAATAGTATTTCTAACCCTGTTACTCCTTTCATTAAATCCATAGGAGTTTGTTGTTAGTCATCATTTGTGAATATACATTTTAATCATATGATGAATGTCTTATGATTTATAATCATTATATAATCAGGGAAACAAATATAATCCTCTAGAAGATGCTTAATAACAATTTAATTGCTGAGGACTTAATTATGGATGTTAGAAAACAGAAATATGATTTACGTGCAGCCAAGAGGAAAACTCATAAGATTTCCATATACTTAAAAACCTGAGTTTTACAGCTTTCCTGGTATTATTAGACTTTTGATTTAAAATACTTTGTGATTTAATAAACATTTTTTATTAAGTGTTTGCTGATACAGTCTAATTCTGGGTGTGTCTGCATAACCAATAATAGAATTTAGGCCTCTAAATGAATCTTAAACAAATGTGTTCTTGCTAACACTCATTCTTTGATGAACAACTAGGATCTCCTGTCATAAAGAAAGTCATAGGCAATGGAGAGGGAAGGAAAGAGAAATAATGGTTCTAAAACTGAGATTTGACTTTATGGAGTAACTGCTGCATTGTCCACTGAATCCCAGAGCTTGCCCTGGGAACTGTGTGTGTACTAACCACTGCTGCTTGCAGTCCTCAGTGCAGAACTGGAGCCCAAGTGAGAAGGGATTTGACTGTGTGAAGAGACAAGGCTGTCCTTAGGACCCTGAAGATCAGAAGGGAAACTTTGGCCCCAACTCAGATCTCTGAGTATCCCTCTACTTTCTCTGGTTCTGTGACTCACTCATGAACCATTCTGTCTTTCACCCCAATGTCCTTGACCCATGTTCACCCTCCCCCATATGCTTCTGAATTGGTTAGAAAACTGTGTGTAAGTTAAGCTGCTGTGAGCAGCAGGGACATCCGCTGGCTATTTCACCACACTTTTCATTGTGTTTACAGATGAAAATAAAAGAGCTCCCTGCCTGGTGCCATCCTATAACTAATACCATGCGGAACCCCAAATGTTCCAAGGCTGGAGACTACCTGGCCTTTCTTAAGGAAAGGTCTGTTGTTTTTCCACACCATATTCTAATTGTGCTATAAATTGCTTCTTGACAACTTCTTGCCTCAGCTGAATTTATTACTGAATGTGTATGGCTTCTCCTATTGTTTTGTATAATAGGAGTAATGTTGAAGCAGCTCTTCCATTTATCAGACACCTTAACTTCACTGCAAGGACTTCAACAGCAAGGAAAAATCATGGTGTCCATTCTCTTTCATCTTGAAAATACCCTATTTATTATGCAGGTACAGAATTTTAAATGTTTACAGTGTTGACCTCATTCTTTGCTTGTGTAACTAGGAGCAACTCTGTTGATTACAATAGACACTTACTTACGCCAACTGAAAATCAGACCTCTGTTTAATCTGGTTTTCCTTTACAAAGTTATTCAGTCTGATCCCCCCTCCACCCCACCCCGTTGCCTTGTAAACTGTGCAAAGTCAGCATAAAAATGTACCAGTGAATGTTGATTTGGTAGCATTTTAGAATCATTTTTCACTTGCTCTACATAGGAGTAAATGACTACATAACATCCAAGGATTTGTGGACTACCTTTTAAAATCTGAGTTCCCCTACTCTTGATTTTGGTTTGTTGTTACTTTGACATATTTTTTAATTGTGGGATAAAAATGTCTTATCCCCGTTTTTCATTCTGCTCTATCATGCCTTATATTCTGTTAACTTTTTTAAATTACTTCTCTTTATTGTTTCATTCCTCAGTCTGTCCGTTTATTATTCCAAGAGCTCAAAAATCCTTCACCTTAATTCCATTCCATTTACATTTTGTTTATTTTGCATCATACTCTTCCTGCCCTCAATATGTTTTGCTTTAGTTTGTTTCCCCACCCTGCATGATTTTTGTTATATGTAAACCAGTCCATGTGCACATTGAAATCCTTTGGGGGGTTTCTCTTACTGCTTGCTCTCTGGCATTGTTATTTATAGAGGTGCTAAGCATTCATCCAATTTTACATCACCATCACTAAACTGAATTAGTTTGGAGCTGATCCTACTGTTTCTATGTGTTAGACTAAAACAGCAGAGAGGTTGGAATGTTGACCTCTGTTACTTAATACTCCCTCTCTTTTAAGCCATTTGTTCATCAGTTCCCTTGTCCAACCTTTCATCCATGAAGCTTTTAGGCTTATTAGGAACCTGCCATCTGGGATTTTATATTAGCAAAAGCTTTTTTAGAAAAGTGCAAATGAAATCTACTTTTATCATAAACCTTGTTTGTTGAAATGTGTGCTTAAAAATTGTAATCCTTCTAAACAAAGTCAAGGATTTGAAATAGGATTTTTCCCATTTTAATCCCTTATTTGTCCATTTTTAGAGTATTATAAGTATTTTTTCTTCACCTTTCCTAAACCTTTGCCCAGTTCTTCATTTAATTTAATCCTGAAGTAATCTGATGCTGAAGATTACCTATATAGGAGTGGATTTTAGCATTTGTATATGCATAAGAAATTCAGTGGCTGCAATAATAATCTTAGAGGTAAATTTTGATCTGGACTACATCTGAAATGGGTAAGAGGCACCTGTTGCTTTTTTTAATTATTATGATTATAGATGGGGCTGGGACCACCATCTATTACAAAATGCCAGGCAACTTTAGTATTATAAGACCCTGTTTTCATTTGTTCATAATTTTGCTGATTCTAGCCATTTGGGATGAAATTTTGCAGACCTATTTTCCTCAGGCTGTGTTGTTTTTCTTTAATAGTTCATGCAAAATGGTTTAATAGCTTGTAGGAATGAGACTAAAGAAAACATATTCTATTTACCTTGATTTTGTGTGATTTTTTTTTTTTTTTTTTTTTTAGATGTATGCTTTGGAGCAAAGACTTGAATTTTGTCATGGGGTGGGATGCCCTTTTTGTCAAGAATGTGCCCTTTCTCATTCCTATGAAAATATGCCCAAATTTGGCCAAGTTAGACTTCTTGGAAAAATCACAGTTCACATGCTCATTAGAGAGTTACTAGAGCTTCTCAATTAAATTCTCTAAATCTTCCAGCTGCATCGAGCATGCCACAGCTTGGAGCTGTAGGACTTTATTTGCAATGTGGCTAGGACACTCACCTGATACCTTGGGTCCATTTCCCCCTGCTCCATTCACAGTTTTGGTATTTATCTACAGGGGAGCAGCTTCAAGAGGAGAAATCATGGGAACACCAAAATGAACTACCCCACAGCTCAGTGTTTAAAGCACTTATCAGAACGATGGGAGAGTCTTGTTCAAATTTTGTCTCCCCCTCTGGCAGAGAGTGGGGGAGTTGACTGTGGGTCTTTCCCAATCTATGCAAATATTCTAAGCAGTGGGCTAAATATTCTAAGCAGATGGGCCCCATTTCCTGGAGCAGAGCAGGTTCCTAACTTATTCGCCTAAGAAATTCCATAAACACATAAGCCACTTGACTCCAGGTCAAGAGTGCCATTCATGGATGGCCAGCAGAGCTAAGTACTTCCCTGCAGCCCAGATTTAGGTGACTGCCTCAGAAAGGGGTGAGACTTATGACACGCCCCTCTTCACAGCCTCTACTTATGGCTGGCTAAGACAGTTCACAACTTAGTGTGCTGGATTTTATGGATCATTTTCTTAGGCACCTATTTTGCCCTATCCTTGTGTAAGAAGCCAGTTAGTTACTTACGACTGATGGATTAGTGTTTGTTCCTGTGAGTTTTCTAGGTGCCTAGCTTTTGGGCCTATCAGTGTTGCACCATGTAAATCTGTTCACAGATTCCACCCTGAGTCATTGTAGGATTTGAAGACTCACAACCAATGTTCCCTCTAAATTGATGATGCAGCTGAGCAAGTTCCCTCCCCATTCCATGTCCCGGGACCGGGCCCCTGAGCCACTGCCCATCGGCTCCCCAGGTGCATTCGTAACTTGCTCAGTTGCATCACCAGCTTAGAGAGGGAACATTATATAGATGTCTTTTTGTTCAAACTTTAGTAAATTAATAAAACCACAGTATTTCAGTTTAACATTTTTATTAAACAGATATGAAGCAATGATGCTGCCTATCAAGCCTCCTTTACACCTCAGTTTTTGATGCCTGTCTTTGTCACATTTCCAGAATGCATATACGGAGTCTAGGTCAGCCTTGAATCTAGCACTTAGATATGACTTGATGCGTATTAGCATGTCTAGATGAGAATGTCCAACCTGTTACGAGGCTCTGTCTTAATATTATTCATTAGACTGAAGCCTCGTTCAGCATCTGCACTAGATGCTTGAAACGTACCACATATATCAAACAACTGGGCCAGGAATGGGAACTTACCTTCTGTCAGTGTATAGGTGACAAATGTCTAAGAATGTGTTCAGTGTACCAGCCATTACCTTTTCCAGAACAACAAACATTATGGTTGTCTGTAATTTCAGCTCACCTTTAGAAGATGTGAAAATACATAAAGAAAATTTGTAAGAATTACACTAAGAGCTGATGATCACAGATAGCCAATACAATTCTATTATTTTTTTTAGAGATTCCTAATGAATGTGCCAATTCTGACTAGATCTCACTCATTGAGCTAAAAGAAGTCACCCTGATTTAGGCTTATATATTACTTGAGCTAATGTAAATTAAGGTCAATAGCAGTTTTTTCCACTTTACTGAAAAAGTTAGATCAGGCTGCCTTCTCTCTCTGCTACGATCCCCATCTACCAGTTTTATGGTGTTCTTGTCTGCAAGCTTTGAACTTTCCTTTACCAGCTTCGAACTGAAAACTGAGCTGTGCTAAAAATACATGGAGGGGACACCTCCTCCTAAAGCCATTGTTTATGGCACTTGGTAAAGATATCAAAATGGGAGGACACATGTAGTTTGCCTATAATGTATTATCAGGGCCATTCACTTAAATGTGAGCACAGGTGGGCTGTGCCTCTTGGATACCACAGAGCCAAGCATGTGTTAATGCCTATTATAGTGAGCCATTGAGAGTTCCTGGGGTGGAAAGTGCTGTAGAAATGCTGGGTGTTAATAAAGTAACATAAGGTTCTACACAGTGTTCTGTGTTTATTCTGAATCTTGGGTGGAATTTGTGTGTTGTGTCTACCTAGCCCACTGTTTCCCAACCAGTGTGCCACAGCACACAGGTGTGCCACAAAATTTTTTGAAAAACTATTCAAAGAGCTCTGGATTGGCTCATTGGCTCATGAAAATATATGGCTTCATTTGGGAACTATATGGCAGTGTGCCTCAAATGAATTAAAGGTAGCAAGGAGTGCCATGGCAGAGAAAACATTGGGAACCACTGACCTGTGTGGCAGCAATGACTTGAAAGGGAAACAATACGTTTCCGTACACATCAACCCCCCCCCCCGCGTAACATGAGCTTTTCCCCGGCTTCTAATCTGCCCCCAGCCCGGGAGCCCCCAACCCAGCTCCGATCTCCAATTTCTGCTCCCTGCCAGCCCCGACCCCGGCTCCTCCGCTCCCCACTGCTGCTCCCCACCAGCCCCAACCCCGGCTCCTCCGCTCCCTGCTGCTGCTCTCTCCAGCCCCAACCCCAGCTCCTCTGATCGGGGGCCTGTGCTGGGGTCAGCGCTTGCTGTGCCAGTGAGTGGTGGCAGCTGCACCACCAGTCACTGGCGCAGCTTACAGGGAACATTGCTCACAACTCTACCGGTGGGTTTCTCTTTCATTTTCTGTATTGACAAAGGACTAAAAGGGTTTTGTTTTTTTTTCTTCATGCACAGCCATTGTAGAGAACCATTTAGTCTGCACTAATGGAATTGGTCCATAGAAAAGGATAAGCTGGTAGGATATTATGTTTTCTGTTCAAGCCTCATCCATTTTAAACCATTCTTTTTAATACTTTGTGCCATGAATTAAACAGTAAATTGTTCTTGCAACAATATCTGTGTGTTTTATATCAGCTTGTTTGAATTGTTCTGTAATTAGTTTTATACTGTGATTTATGTTGTTAATGTCATAACTTTGTCTGTCAGTCACTTGTTAGCTGTTATATTGTGGAGCAGAGGCAGCCGCTTCATAGATTAAAGCAGGAAGAGGCCTTCATTTTTTCATACTGGCTCTTTTGATAACTTCCCTGGCACACATTGATCTTACCAGATTTTTTTCATGGTAGTCTCAGTTGAAATAGTTTATTATTTATCTATAAAGTTTTGATTTAAAAGTTATGATTTTTAAAATTATGGGTCATGGTTTTTTGGACTGAACAGTGAGTTCCCAGCATATATCCATGGGATGGGGGGAAAAGGTGGCTTAAAATTAGCTTTTAGCCCCAGTAGCAGAACTGTCCAAGAACAAATTAGAAGATCCAAAATTTATTCTAAATGTATGCCAGCTGCTGGATACTTGAAGTGGCTGTTCCAGCATCTGACGATCAGTCAGGGATAGGAACATCTGTCTATGCTGTACCTACTATCAGTGGCTTTGGTGGGGAAAGGGGGCATACAAGCTCCTGTAGTGACATAATTCCACCGATAGTCCCCTATCCCCCAGCAGCCAATTCAAGATTTACTTATAGAGCGGTGCATAGAAGCCCTCAAGTTAGATGATTTTGGCCTTTAGTGTTTTGGAAATGTAGCTGAAGTTAACTTATGACATTTGTCTAACTTTATTTTGCTCATAATGGGCTAGGTTCTTTGCTGCAAAGCGCCTCCTTTGTGCCATTCAGGTAGCATATAATATCTGGATTTAAGAAAAACATTATTTGCTCTTTACTAGATTTGTGTTTTGAGCCTTATGGATATTAGATGATGATTGAATTTTCTGTTGCCTATATTTAAAGTCACTCTTCACCTTCCTCTGACTCATGTGAATCCTGTTTTCTGTTGTTTAGAAATGACTTGCAGTATCTTCATTTTTTCTCTCCACTTCATCGAGACAATCTACTTTCATCACCAAGCTTTAACCTATCTTCCGAATGAGGCTGTCTTAAGTCATAAAGGCTTGTTTTGCTTTAACAGATTTTGACTTTCAGAATATATTAAATGTAATTATATTGTGATCTCCTGCTCAAGGGTGATTGGTTGTTTCCAGTATGTTTATATTTGTCTTGGTCACTTATTAGCAGCTGGCACCTTGGATTTTTATTGTTAGGGTCTCTGACACAGCTCATTATTGAGAAATCATATACTTCATTTATTACATTTCCACTGTACACCTGTCAAAGGCTTCTTTATATGCTTTCCAAATTTCATATTTCATTGTAATGACTCATTACTAAGTAGACTTTAGTGAAAAGAGATGTCTGAAAAGTCGAAAGTATTCCTTTTGCTATATTAATTTCTAATTTAGAATCAGACTGTAATTTTAAACACAGGACAGCTTATGGGTACATCCTTATGCAGAGCTATGGGGGGAATGTCATCTCAAAAAGCATCATCCTGAAAGTGACTAGATAGCCACTGCAGAGTGCTGGTGAGGCTGAGACCAGTGCACCTCACTCGAGATAAGCCACTGCATTTTGTACTAGCTAAAACTTGAGCCATTTTTAAATGCATCCCCAATGACTGTGCACTGCAGTCATTGAGCCTGTAGGTTACAAATATGCAGAGTCATGTGGAGCTTTGAGAGTAAGTAGTGTCTCAGCCAATAGTTTGTTCTATTTCTGAATTTCATAGTCTCCAAGTACCCCTTGCTTTTCCAACACTTTACTAGTAAAAGGGGCTTAGCAATGCATATGTTCTACTCACTGCGTGGCTGACAACATTTTGCCATTTTCACAAAATCCATAGGACAGGTGTGATGCAATTCCTGGTGCAGTTTTTCACAAGGACCAAGTTCACTTATGGCCACCTATGCAAATAAGAATTCATCACCACCATATAAGTGGTGTTGATTTGTCTTGAGACATCAGCACAGTGGTAATCCTAATCAAAAGGTGCACTAACTTTAACTGCACTGCCAGACTTTGCACTTCTGTCTGTCCATTTCAAAGAGATTTTTTTCAGAGTTCTGCAGTGGCTGTCAGTTAAAATGCTAATTAGTTAATGGTAAACCCAAATTACTGTGCTGGTTGGTTGAGATGTCACTGTCGAACAACACTACCAGGAATTTCTGTTCACTGTGGTTTGCATTCAAAAAGCAGGTTACAAACTATTAACATGCAGAATTCTACAGGGTGAAAGGCAGCAGCTAAGTTGCTCACAGCCAGATCCACAGATCAGGCAGTCACTTTTTGTACTGAGTCATCTAATGAAAGTTGTCACTTTCATCTTTTTACGATATATTTGCTCAGTGGATAGCAAATGTACTAGAGCAATAGCAAGTGTGAGTCCTGTATCATGGTAATGACTTTTCAGTTACACATAAATGGCTCCTTAACATAAACAGCTCCATTCATCAAACAAGCTGTAGCCTACTTGTAATAATCAGGCACTGGAAGGTTTATCTGAGCCTTTGGTTGTGGCCATGAGTGGCAAGTTCAAATCCAGATGAAGGCTATATAATTAAATTCAGCTTCTCATGCTGCAACCTTCCACATGTTTTTCAGGAAATTGTCCTTATAGTTCTACAAGAGTTGCTTGTGTCTGGAGACTCTGGCAGTGGTATTAGCAACATAATATATTCTTGACTGTACTATAGGTAATAAGTTTTCCCACTGACTTACTTGCAACCAGATTTTGTCCCCAATGCAACTGAACTCTTATTACATCATGGCAGAATATGACCCATATTGTACAGAGAGAAACTTCTGTGTATCACCAGGATTACTAAGCAGCCACCTCAGTGTATCCCTTAGGTATTTAACGATGTTAAATTAACTATAGACCTCTCCATTGGCTTCTAATTATTGACACCTCTATAAAATAAAACATAAATTGCTTCCACAAGTGTGAGTTTTGAATTTTGATATAGTAATATTTTAAATTTATTTTGTACAGGAGTAAAGGATTATGCAAGATACAAGACAGTGGAAAAGTAGGAACCACCTCTCACTTCACCAGTTCTGGACAATTCCTCCTTTCCTACTAAAATGATTGAGTAAGCCACTTCAAACTTCTCTGCATCTGGGAGGAGAGGGACCAGAACTACTAACTGCACTGTCTAATCTTGTATCTGGGACCTAGCTGGTCACAGAATTAGTAACTACTGTAGGGCAGAGTTTCTCCTGTCACTGGCCATACACTTTTGTGGTGGCACGTAAGGGTAGGGTGTGTCACCCAAGAATTTCCCTTCCACTCAGGAATCTTACAGAACCTTATCATAAATGAAGACCTGCTCCAGTTTGTGCTTTTGGTTATGTGATTCTCTTAAGTTTTTATACAAACCATGCTAATAGTTACATGTCACAGTCTTTACTTTTCTATTTCACCAGCATTTACAGTAACAAACAGACCGTGTTTTACCTACAAATGGCATAGTCAGTAATCATCCAGTATTTTTCATCATATGGTTAAGTTATAGTATAAATTAAGAATTTTTTTAAACCATGTCTTATGAGAATTCCTGTCATGTCTTCTAGTAAAATTCTCACCCATCCCTAAGGGGAAGAAAAAATATCCCCTTTAACAGGCCATTCTTTTGCCATATCCTTGAGTGGTCACTGAGTACAGTTTTCACTGAGACACACAGGATATTGAGATATTAGACCTGCTGCCTCATTCTTTGTATTAGTCAGCTGAGCTTTGAAGCCTACCTTCTGCATGCTCTTGGGATCCGTTATTATGTGGAATCAAGGCTAACCTATCCAATACTAATTAATGAAAGTATCATAGAACCAATAAATATAATATCACAGCACTTAAATCAAAGCAGCAGCAAAGTGGTGTCACATTTATATTTTTGATGAGGGAAATAATAAAGCTATATACATGAACAATTTGGTACATGGTGCTTTAACTGCCTTTAAAATTTCATATATATACTTTTAATGACAATTTTCCTTATGTCCTGTCAATGACATTAACGGTGAGTTTAATGGCCATTTATAATAAAAGTAAAAAGAAATTCAGTTTCCATGCTAATTTGGTGCTGGCCTCTTTCAGTGACTTGGAGGTTTTCTCCAGTGAATTATGATGATTTATGTGTGGTGCTTTTCTGAGAACAAGTACTGTTCACTAGAGACTAAGCTGAGATTAAAAAACCTCATTTAATTTAGGACTGCAGTTTTCACTTGAGTAAGATTGATGTAGGCCAGCATCCACAAGATATCAGTTGAGACCACCAAACCAATTTCTGCTTGAATGCAGTTGGAATGGGAATTGCAGCTGTAAAGTCTGTTTAATTGCAATAGCCATCCATCCCTTAGAATGTGGAGTGTTTCTGTTGTATATCAGAATGAGTCCACAGTTAGCTTATAGTTATACATAGAGGCTAATGCTCAGTCCAACTTTCTTGACTACATACTGGGTATCCGGAAAGGTAGAGAAATTGTCTCGCACAAACCATGATACGACAAATCACGTGCTTCTCAGAAACTACTGCAGTCTATTGGTTTGATTAAACTCATAGGCAGTACATGCATCTCCCCATTTGGGGAGGCTAGCCCCACCCCCATTGTGCCCAGGGCAACACCACCACTCTTGCAGGCTAGCTTACCCTGCACAGCCCAAAACCGCAGCTGGCCCACTGGTACACAGAGATGCCTTATCTCCAGCCTGCCAGAAGAAAGCTCTGAGCCTTGCAGCAGCCTGGCTCCTCATTTTCCATTATCTGCTACCCTGTGTCCAGCAGCAGGGCAATGGTGGCTGTGCCAGTGGAGGCTCCTGTGGTAATGGGAATGGGTAAAATATGATCTGTTGCAGGGGGGATTTGGTGGGCAAAAATAAAACTGTTGTAATGTGTGAAAAATACTAAATATGTCACTGATTTGTCATAAATAGAATTTTACCAATATAAAGTAGGGCTTTTTTTTAAATAAATGTTTTAATTCTTAAAGTGAAGGATAGAAAGATTTGGTGTCTATAACTGATTTAAAGTATTTTTCCATGATTTAAGCAAGATTTTATTCTTTTAGTAGTAAAAATTGTGTCTGAATTCTTGTGTGTATGTGCATGCATCCACAATTTGCAGGATCTAAAGTTTTCATATGTGAAAACACACACACAAAAAATGTCAGAAGCAATGTGGGAGCAGCTGAGAGTAGGTATTGTGAGGCAGGAGAGAAGAATTTTTAAAAAATAAAAACAGTGGGGACCTGTTAACAAGCGACCAGTTAGTATGTGGATCCAGTTAATGTGCACTCCAGTCATGTCCCCCAAAGCCAGCAGGTTAATGTGCAGGACTCAGTAACGCACGCTGCCTACAAGCGGAAGTTGGCTGGGGCAGGCAACACTTGGAGCGAGCCTTAGCAGTGCTGCTTTTTTCTTTTCATGAGCCTTGGACGCAGTCTTCAGGCTGGCAGGGAGCAGCGGGGATCCGGATGTGTCCCCAGCTGCTTCTGGACGAGCTGGGAAGCTTCCATCGCAGGGGCCATCTGGATTTGTTCCCCCCCCCACATGGCTTGCTGGTGCGGCGGAAGCTCCTCCGCTTGTCTGGCAGCAGATGGGGACGAATCTGGATCCCTGCAGCCTGCCAGTGGTGGCAGAAGCTTTGCTCCACCGCTGGCAGGCCGTGGGAATCTGGATCCATCCCCAGCTGCCACAGGACAAGCGGAGGAGCTTCCGCCGCATTGGCAAGCCGTGGGGGTGGGGGAAGGGAGCAGATCCGGATGCCCCCACAGTGGAAGCTTCTCACCTCGTCCAGAAGCAGCTGGGGATGCATCTGGATCCCCACTGCTCCCTGCCAACCCGAAGACTTTGTCTTCAGGCTGGCTAGGGTCCCTGGCTGCCGGCTCTGCACTGATTTGTGTGCCGGCAAGTGCTTTTGGCTGCGCACGCATGCACAGAACTTAAGGGGAACACTGGTCCCATTTACACACAGTCTGCTTAATGCGTGGTCACCAGGGCTTGTCCCCCGACACCCGCATGTTAACAGGTCCCCACTATAGTTCTTCACAGGACTCTACTATGTACCCACAGAGGTAGAAGAAGTAAATGTATGCCACAGAATGCATATTTCCCAGAGTAAAACACTGTCATGACTTTATTAGGAAACAGACAAACATCTTAGCCTGTATCTTTCTGTAAATCACTAGATGCATTGTAAATTACCCTCTATCTCTGAAAGATAATTTCTCTAGCTGCTAACTGGAATCTCTATTGCTGTAACAAATGCAAAATAAAGTATCAAATTAATCTGGAGGATTTCAGAGGACACCATAATAAGTGGATATTACAAATATTTTGAGGCATATTAATGAATCTCAGTTTGATTCACAGCAGGATGTTGATGAAGAAACAAGAATACTATTTTTGACTAGAATAAATTGTACTATTCTGTTAAACAGAAATACAAATTTCCATAAAATCTATAAAGCTTTGTTTTGAATTCACATACAAAAAAATATCCTGGGCATCAGCAACTCTGCAAATGCTCAGCACAGAACTGGAGGAATGGAAATTGCTTAATACTGAAGATGAAAAATGCTGAAATTTTTTGATTGCACAGTTTAATTCAACTAATATATGATGAAAAGATCTTTCCTGATAGGAAATGAAGTATTAAAGAGTTGCCTTTAAAAAAAAGGTTTACAAAGTAAAAACAGATGTCCAATATTGCTTTTGAGCCATGTTTAAATGTTATTTCTATACGTTTAGACTAAATGCATCCCACTCCAAAAGATACCTGGGAGTAATTTTTTAAACACTCTAGTTGTATAAAAGAACAATGAATGGCGCTCTGTGTGTGTGTGTGTGTGTGTGTGTGTGTGTGTGTGTGTGTGTGTGTGTACGACTCCTATGACCCCTATCCCTTCCTCACAGCACTATTTTTTTTTATTTTTTTGGCATAAAAAATAAGCAGTTCCATTCTTAAAACAAAACAAAAATCCCTTCCCCTTAAGGCGTATAAAAAACGAAGGAAAGAAAGTGTGAAAACTTATATTAACAGCTTGGGCCCTTAACTCAGTCTGTGATTACTTCTTCAATGCATTAAGGGAGACATTTTCAGAGGTAGCTATGTATCTATTTAAAATAAAATAAATAAAATTAGGTTGCAAATAGATTACTGGGCCCAAGTCCATAAAGGCTTCTAACTTTCATGTGCCAACTGGGAGTTTCAAAAGTACCTAATCAGATGAGGTCCCTAATTCCCCTATCCCGATGCAACACGATCCTTTCAAAATCTGCTAACTTGCTACATTCAAAGTTTAACCATGAACATCACCATAGTCGCCATCATATTAGTAAATCGATATATATTCAAACATTCACTATTATTAGCTACTCCAGTTCCTCTAAAACAACATTGGCCAACTTTGAAACACCAGAAAACAAATGAGTAGTCTTTGAAATACTTTGCAGTATCTCCTAATCAATTAGAGTTTATTTTGGTTCTTTATTTATCTGGCTGGTTTTCTTGGGGCCTGGCTGCTAACAGATTTCATTTCAGGACTATTATGTTACTTCATCCAGGTGTTGCTTGGCATTGCTCATACGAGGGTCTCACATGTAGCCATGTTTCTAAAAGTGTTCTTTAATTTAGACGTCTGAGAACATGGTCTGGGGCAACAGTGGTGTGTGTCTGACTTGAATAGAATTTTTACCTTTTCAACCTGTATGAATAGGTATGTGGGATGACTTGTGTATAGGAGGTAATTCTTAATGATTGCTCCAGTTCTTTTAACTGTCCAGCTATAGAAAATGTGATCTTGGCACTGCTGTGGGGGAATGACATTCATTGCCTTCCACACATTGTGGATTCTGAGATTGATGATGAGTAAGTAGCTGTCTGGCTGGGTAATGGTTGTGTATGTTTTCCGTAATAAAAACTTCATTTAACTTTTTTTCGCTTTATCAGGACCTCAGTCTGCTGTATCTCTAGATGGCATTGCTAGTCTTTGTCATCCCCCACCAACAACCTTAGGGTTGAAGGCCTGCAGACCCAGTGCAGCCAACCTTCCAAATGGTTGGACATATAGTATTCTCTTTAGATACCTTGATTACGTAAAGATCCCAACAGGATGAGGAAGCTGCCTGAAAAGTAATCCATTGCCTCCTAGGCCACTTACCTTTCAACACTTGCATTGCCATCCTTCTCCCTCACCTGAACCTATTTTGCATCACCCACCTTTGCTGTCCCTCTGCCTTGTCTGACCCCCCTTTGTCACTCTGCCTAGACTTGCCTTCCTAACTGCTGGCCCATCAAACAGCAAATCAAAACAGTTGTAAAGATTCAAATACTGGGAACAGCATGCAGAAGAAGATGAGGTCAAATCACCTGTTGTAATGAGAGAAAAATCCAATGTGCTTATTAAGTCCTGAGGCAATGCAACTGAATTTGCAAATAAATTCAGTCTCAGCAGCTTCTCTTTGAGCCTTAATCTGCTATTCATCTGTTTGAGTACAGCAATTAGCAAATGATTAATGGAGTGAACATGAAGATTGAAATTCTCACCCACAGGTTTTAGAATGTTGTGATTTATTTTATTCTTTTGTGCAGAGATTGTCCTGTTTGTCCAGTATGTAAAGGCACAAATCTGACATCAGATATCATAACACCCTAAAACCAGTGGGTCAGCATTTCCAGCTTCAAGATCACTATGACAACCCCAATGACCCTAGGTAGTCCAAAACACCACTATTCCTCCTT
The DNA here is from genome assembly GCA_007922195.1 of Podocnemis expansa. NCBI lineage: Eukaryota > Metazoa > Chordata > Testudines > Podocnemididae > Podocnemis > Podocnemis expansa. The sequence goes on along the minus strand of ML682005.1, from coordinate 30,702,529 downwards.
CTCTAATGAAAAAGCCTTCCCCTGCCCTAGAAAGAATAAACAACTAAACTTGAAGATGCAGACAAACTGTCTAATCTCCAGCAAACCCCCAGAGAATTATTCTGCCCTGTGAAGAGGGGGTCACCACTAGCTAAAGATCTAGCTGATTAGAAGGCTTTCTGTCTCAAGGTGGATTACGGAGAACTTCTGGAGTGCCCACACCACAAGGTGATATTGGCGGCAGTGTAACAAGTACCGGGGAAGTAGCTGGAACTGGAGAGGATGTTGTGTCTGCTTGGTCCAGGGAGGAAGACAAAGGCACCGTAGAGGTGGCTGGAGCAGGAGAGATGTGAACAGTTGTTTCATGCTCTGATGTAATATCATCAGTAAGGGTAAAGTAAGTTACGTCAGTTGGAGATGCATCCTCCAGATGGGTATGACAGAGCAGCAACTGATCTACGTGCCGTCACCAAACCAAGCCACCCACCATCTGGACAGGGTAGGAAACAGGTCCTGTCTGAGCAGTCACTGTTGCTGGAACCCATTTAGCTCCCAAAGCATAGCTTCAAACAAAGACAGGCTGTCCAATACTGAAGGTGTGGTCCTTTGTTCTTGGTGAATGTTTGCTGGCCTAGTCCTGCTGTTGGCATTGAACCACTTGTTGTGTGTCTTGTGGTTTCAACAAACCAAAGCAAGAGCACAACTGCCATTCCAACATAAGAAAAGCTGGAGATGCCTTAGTCATAGCCTGCAGAGTGTTTCTGTAGCATGACAAGAAGTTGTCCAGACACTTCCAAAAAAGTGAATGTCGCTTCATAGTCTGTACGAACGTTTCAGCAAGTCCATTGGTGCTGACCTGATATGATGTACTCCTTTGCCCTTCAAAATCCTGAGAAACAAACTGCAGTCAATTGTCATTCATCAGCTATTCTGGAAGACCATGACGACTAAAAAAGCCACACAAGGTCTGGATAACATTTTCAGTAGTAGTGGGCTGTATTACAGAGACTTCTGGCTATTTTGAACAGGCATCAACAGCAATTAAAAACATACACCCTTCAAATGGGCCAGCAAAATCAACATGAATACATTGCCATGGCCTTTCGGGCCAATCCCATGGGTGAAGGGGTGCCAACTCAGGTACATTCTGGATGCTCTGGCATGAGGTACAAGTTCTAGCCATCTCTTTGATAGGTCTGTCCAAGCCTAGCCACCAGAAATATCTCCGTGCAATTTCTTTAATGTGCACTATGCCAAAATGACATGAATGGGGCGGTTCCAACAAACATGGTCTTAATGAACATGAGATAATGACACACATACCCCAAAACAAACATCCACCCTGGGTTGATAACTTCACCCACCTAGCCATGTAGGGGCAGAGGTCAGGTGAGACCTGGGAGTCAGGTAAGAATGTTCCCTGCATCACAAAATCCATAACTTGTAAGAGTACTGGGTCAACGCATGCCACTCTCTTCACATGAGTAGCTGTTGCAGGTGTGTTTTCCACCTGTTCAAAGTAAAAGATTCCTTCCTGAGCTTGATCTTAATGATGTACCAGTAAGGATAGCCTGGAAAAACTGTCACTGTTGCAATGCAAAGAGGATTGCCTATACTTGATTTCATATGTGTATCCAGAAAATATCAAAGCCCATCCTTACATATGACTAGCAGCCAAAGATGGGATGCCTGTGTGTGGCCCCAAAATTGATGTAAGGGGTTGATGGCCAGTGAGATGTGTGAACTTCTTTCCGCACAGGTACTGGGGAAATTTTCAAATGCCAAAAACAATGCCCTGTGCTTTGTGTTCAATTTGGGCATAGTTACTTTCCGCCTTGGTCAGGGTGCGTGAAGCAAAAGCAATACAACTCTCTTCACCTGAAGGCATAATATGTGACAATACACCTCCAACCCCATAAGGAGAGGCATTACAGGCCAACTGTAGGGACAAAGATGGAGCAAAATGTGTCAGAAACCTAGAGTTTATCAGAGCTCATTTAGCTTTGTTAAATGCAACGTCACAGGCTTCAGTCCAGTTCCAGACCTTGTTCAGCCCAATAAGCACATGTAGAGGTTTCAGGAATGTCGCTAACTGTGGAATAAACTTGCCATAATAATTCAAGAACCTTAAAAAAGAGAGAAGTTGGCTTATGTTCTGAGGGAGTGGAGCACCATGATAGCTTTAAGCTTGGCCAGAGACTTATGGAGACTGTCAGAGTCAATTATATGTCCTAAATATTCAATTGAAGGCTGGAAAAAATTACATTTGTCTCTGTTAACACACAGACCATACTCTTCTAGTCTTTGAAGAGTAGCTTCCAAGTTCGTAAGGTGTTCCTCCTCATTTTTTCCAGTGACTAGGATGTCATCCAGATAGCACTGTACTCCTGATAAGCCACTCAAAATCTGGTCCATTGCCATCTGGAACAAAGCTGGGGCCAAAGTAATTCTAAAAGATAGACAGTATCTGTACAACCTCTTACGATAGTCAAAAACTCTTGAGATTTTTCTTCAACATGTGTCTATAAGTACTCTTTACTAAAATCAATCTTGCTAAATTTTTGTCCCCCAGACAAACCCGCAAAGATGTTCTCAATGCGGGGAATAGTATATTGCTCCATACGTAACACTGGGTTGTGACAGTGACCTTGAAATCTCCACAAACATGAACAGAATCATCCTTCTTCGCCATAAGGAGAATGGGTGTCATCTACTGGCTGTGAGTAGCTGGCACTAAGACTCCCTCCTTGACTAGCCACTTCAAGTTTTCTTCCACCTGGGGTTGGATAACAAATGGCACCATTCTTGCCTTCCAACATTTTGATTGACAATCAGACTTCATACGACTGCTAAACTTATTTCTTCTTCAGTCAATTTATGCCCAACTGAGTTGGATTTTCCTGATCCAAGATCTTCCCATTAGGGCTGGGTAATTACTCTTCACCACAAATAATGACAGCTTTGTGGTCTGTCCATTGAGCTCTACTTTCACATCAATAGTACCCAACAGGCAAACAGTCTCCTCACCATACATCTTCAAAACAACTATTCTTGGCTTAAGTGGCAGATGTCTAAAGTCCTCACACACAATGTTAGAAACTAATGAAATGGTTGCACCAGTATCCAATTCCATGCGTACAGGTTTGCCTTCCAACACAGGTGTCATCCAAAATTTCTGTGGGCCAGCTGTTAGGAACAGAATGTGGAGGGGCTCTTCATCTTCCGACCGGGTGTCACTGTGATCACCTGGAGTCTGCTATACTGCATGCAGAATCACCCTCTTAGTCCGCCGAACCAAGGGCCTATTTTTTTCAGGTCTGCCTCTTCTGTTTGGCTCATCCTTCATTTGCAGGCACATTATGATTCAATTCGATTTGATTCTATTCAATGTGTCCTCTCTTCCCACATTGTTGACACAGTAGTTCCTTACACCAGCACTCCAATACAAAGTGGCCCTGCTTCCCAGACTGGTAACATTCCTGTCTTCCCAGGGCCCTGTGAGTAGGTTGTGGGGATACCTTATGCACTCTGACCCAGATCTGTTGCATGTCTTGTGGTGTGTTCCGTGGAGACTGTAATCTCAACAGCATTCTGCAAGGTGACTTGACCTTCAGTTAATAGGTGTTTCCATTTTGACTTGCTGTGCAGGCCATACACCAGCCCGTCACACACCAGTTCCTCTAACATGTTCTTGAAGTAACAGTGTGCTTCTTCAGAGTGGCTACAAACTGTACAACTGATTCACCTTTTTTGTGGGGGAGTTGGTGCAGAGGGCACGATCCCCACACTGCAAGAGGGAGTCCTAATCGAGAGTCAAGAGACCAAACCACAATTTTTTGGGTTAACCACTTTTCACGTGACTTTTATTGAGGTAAATAAAATTACAGAAAAGAAAGAAGAAAAAAAAGGTTAAATGAGAGGTTAATATTATTTAATTACTAATATTCTTATTACTAAAATTAAACTTGTAATTCCTATTAGATTACACTTATTAAAACTCATACAAACTGTGTTTTTAGAACTGTACTTCTTTAAGGCATTTAAAGATCTTCTAAGTACAAATTAATAGACCAATAAACAAAAAATAGAGCACGAATACCACTACAACATCTATTGCAATTCTTGTGCCTAACCCTGAATTAAACCCCCCAGTGCCAATTCTGGCTGGTATAATTTAGCAGAGTGTGGTTTATGGGAGACAGAGAGAGAGCACACAATCTGTGGGCAAAAGAGCTTTGCTATTTACGACACAGACACACACACACCCCATCCGCATCAGAGGACAGCACGAATACCTTGCTTCTCCCCCTTGCTCTCAAGACACCATGGGTCACGGCCTGGTGAGGCTAGCCATGGGCTGTTTGTGGCTAGGAGTAACAAAGGTCAGTTGGGCTGCCTGGTGGGGAATACAAGTGGATTTATTCTTTCATCACCCTCTTTTTACACTGCTGTTTCCCAATTTGTTTGTGGAACACCAGCTTGATTCTGATCTGTAAGATTAATAGGTTTGGAGCAGTAATAATACACCCCCCCCAAAGCATTTTCAAATTTAAATCCCAAATTTAACCAGGTTATATTTCCCACATCTGGATGTTATCTCCAGCATGACAGACAGCAGATCTATTTCTTTGAGCAAGAGAGAGAGACAGCAAGACGTGATAGAACAGACTGGTGTTAAAATGGCTGCAACCCACAGTACAGCCTACAAGCTCTTGCCTGTGGCCTTCAAATTAGCAGCCCACTGGTCTGGTGTTCACCAACTGTGTGCTTCTTAAAATCCTGCACTTGACTGGCCCGGTGTTAAAATGGCTCGACCAACAGTACAGCCTACGAGCTCTTGCCTGTGGCCTTAAAAATTAGAGCCCACTGCAACCAGTTGCAGCAGTTGAATACCCCCTGCCACCCCCTTTGGATGTGCCAAGGGCTATGGCCCCCCACTCCAGGGTGAACAGGTGAAAATTGAATACTCGGTAAAAGAATCCAAGAAGCAAAAGAAAAAGATCTGACAAAAGGAGAAAAAAAGAAACCAAACTGCAGGCTCCCTTGGTGATCAGTCAAGGGGTTTAACACTCTTCATTGTGAAGAGTGGGGAGATGCCTAGAGGGTGGCCAGATCCCCTGGCAACATGACAGGCTGCTGACCTATCACTTCTTCAACATGCCTAGACCAGAACCCCAGTTTTATGGCTGAGACCTTAAAAATTAGCATGTTGCTTGTTGGCATGGAAACTTACTGATCTTGGTCAGTAGATTTTTCTCATGAGCTCATGGGCTTTGCAGGTGTCTCTTATCACTTTCCAGGGTTTGGTTTGAACTGGTCTGGGGTTACTTGCAGTCAGTTTTTTTAAGAAAGTGTTACTGTCTGTGGTTTTCCAACCTTGGAAGATAACACCACATAATTATTTCTTTTCCCAATTAGAGGCCTAACAAGCTACATTCAATAAGCCAGGCTGGAGTTTAGCCATAGCAAAATTCAGGTGGAAAAGTCCACCTTTCACAACTTTCACCTTGGTTCCTTTGGTGGAACCTATACCTCTCTGCAATTACTAATGGCTTCAGGGAAAAATGTGCTCCCAGAACTTCCACTAGGTCATCGTAAGGTTTTTGCTCTGACTTCTCTGGATAAAGCACATCACATAGTAAACCATAAGTCTTAATTCCAATAGCTGTTAGAAAAACTGGTACCTTCTTATCAGTTATATCATTTGCAATTACAAAATTTTGAAATAGGGCTATATATGTTTCCCACAAATCTGAGGAAGGATCAAATGGCTCAAGGGTTGTAATAAGTAATGTCCTCTTGTGGTCATTGTTTATCTCTTCACTTGTACTTACAAGAGGCAGATCAGCTTGCAGAATAGCCAGCCAGCCCTTAGGCAAATAGATCAGCTTTCAGTGTCACCACCCAATCCCAGTGCAAGCAGTAAATAAAAGTCTTGCTTCTTACATTGCATTCTGGTTTTCCATAGTTTCCAGGATTGTTGGGAATAACCAACTCCATCTCATATCCATCCTTCATCGCCAGATGTAATAATTTTTAGGTGAATTATAATCCCATAGTGAGAGGCAGCTACCTCACATAGTGGTAGAGGAGTGGGGAGGATAGGTAAGGGCGAGGGAAGGAGAGGAGATGGGGAAGTTGGTCAAAGACCCATGCAGTGACTCTGGTGAGGGGTTGGGGATGTTGTCTGCAATGGGACCTTGGGTGAGCCTGGAGGCAGGGCCTGGGCTCTGGGGAGAGAAGGGAGTTTTGTTTCCTCAGGCAAAGCTTCAAAATCAACTCACGATTTTGAGCCAGGAGCATAGTTTCTTTTTCCACCTACTTCAACCTCTTCCCTACTTAGAAGAGCATTAAGAAGGAGATTTAAACAAAGAAGCTTCTTCTAAAGCCCAGGGCATTATGAGGGAGCCTTGAGCTGTTTTTCTACTGGAAACATATCTCAAGATAAGTTTGTTGAAAAAGTGTTGAATGGAATTTTGCATATTCAGTAAAGCAATATGAAGAAAGAAGCTGTAGCAAAAACATGCCAACATCACACATTCAAGCAGTATGTTAACATCATCACATTAAAACTGCTGAACGTATGGCCATTCAGAATTTCAAAACAGAAGGAAAACTTCTCGGATTTTGATGCATTTTGGCCAGTGCAATTAACTGAATCAAGCACTTGGACAAAAAGTGGCTTAAAATGCACCTGTGAAGTGGGGTGGTGAATATTGAGTGTTCCACTCTATTTGTTTGATTATTATAGCATAAAAAAAAAACAAGGAGTCGTGTGGCACTTAAAGACTAACAGATTTATTTTTTGCATGAGCTTTCATGGGAGAAAATCCCACCTCATCAGATGCTTCGAAGATGGGTTCAGCCCAAGAACCCAAGGGCTACAGTTATTATTGTTACAGCCCTGAAAGGCCATCATTCTCTGCTAGCACTACCCTCCCCTCAAGAAAAAGAAAAGAAAAAAAAATAGTTTACCTCCTTGCTCACTGGTCTCCTGGCTCCCTGGCTGCATCAAGGATAACTGCATGCATTCTGTAGCCCTGACCACTAGGCAGTGGCTCCCTTCTGCATCCAGGGAGACAGAATATCATTACTCCCCTCTGTCTCACTCCAGCAAGGACTCCAGCACCTATGGACCTAGGCAGAGCACATTGCTGTGCTCCCTGCAACAGCTGAGGGAAGGGAAGTGCTTCTGGGAAGACACTTAACCCTCATTACCAGATGTTGGTGTGTCTGGGGTAAATTAGATCAAAATAAACTGTTATTTAAAACAATGCATGTGTAGGCCTTTATTTTTTGTTTGAACATCTTTTTCTTTCTTTTTCAATAAAGAATGCCTTGTTCCAAAGAGGCTGTGCTGAGTCACTACATTGGCATACTGGTCAAAAGTACTGAAAGGAAGTCTATATCCAAAATAATCTTGGTTCATCTGAGGAAATATTGTATATCTGGGGGAAAAGGGAGTGCTGTATCATGGAAACCTAGTCTGAGTGTTCAGCATTCAGACCTGGTCTGTACTTTTCAGAAAATTTGGTGACAGTCAACAGGAGTTACGCAAGTTACATAAAGTAACTTGCATAACTGAAGCTGACTTCATAAATTCTCTTGCGTGTTGTCTCCATCACATTGTGCCTACAGATAATGTGTACCCATCATTTTTTAAATTTTATTTTTAGATAGTTTTATTGAATTCATTTCTGGATCAAAATCTGCTTCTGCTCAATCTATCAGGATAAATCAGTCTGACAATGGCAAATTTTCCACTGTCAGTGAAGATAGACCCTATGGGTACACTGTCACTTTTGTGAAAGTTACAACTCAGCCTGAACACCCAATATTGTCCGGGTGTTAAACATTTAAATTTATATTCTTCTCAGGTATTTCAAAGAACCGTTGCACAGATCTTCCAGGGATCACCAGGTGAATTTTAAAATATTTGACTGAGTAAAAAGGACCTTAAACACAAAAATGAACTTAGCCTAGTTTTGCAGAGAAGACAAGAAACAAATATTACACAGAACTTAGTTACACCTGAACCCCACAGAAGTTACCTGTATTTGACATAATATGAGGGGAAAAAATGACTTAATTGCTAATTCAGTTTAAATTAAGGCCAATTAAGTTTCCAATGCACAATACAGTGGTTAGACAAATACATGGGGAGGATAAGCTACAGAAGTTATCCTGGAAAGTTATTAGCTACCTTAGACAACTAGATAATCTTAATTTGCTATTTGTTGAAGGGATATTACTAAATTCCAAGACCAAAAGACATACTCTTAAAAAACAGCTTATTTTGTAATGGGAACATACACTAACTAGCTTCTCCTGCCATTTACAAAACTCAGTCTGTTGCAACTCAATCTGTTACAGTGTGACCTGTTCCCATGACTTACACTCCCTTGCATTTATTTCCTCCCATTCCATAGGTTTCCTCATCTTCAAAGCGTTTAACTAAGTGGGGTTTTCTCCCATGAAAGCTCATGCAATAAATAAATTTGTTAGTCTTTGAGCTCCACAGGACTCCTTGTTTTATTGAACATATTATTTGCATTTACCAAAGAGAAGCTGCATTTTTCAAGAGTAATGTTCAGTAAATTCTTAACTCATTGGATGATAGTGCTATAGTAAGACTGTCCTAAACTGATTTATAGTTAAGAAAGTACTGGGAGGCATCAAGTTTCTGTGATGCAGTATAAATGTTTTTTGTTTAAGTATTTTCAGAGATTGTTTTTCACAAAATAGGAATGAAATGTTCTTCAAAGTATTCTGCATACCACTTAAGGATTTTTTTAAAGTAGTGCTTATTGTGGATAAAAATGTATACCTTTTATAAAGTAGATGTGAGAGAGAACTGTATAGAGCGATAGTTTCTAGTGGAAATATTGCCTTTGTGTGATGATATACTAATATTTGTTGCAATATATCTGAGCAACAGAACTACATTACACTAATGTTATTTTCTTTACTCTAGCAGGTGCATAGTTTTGCTTTCCATCTTCAGAAGATTTTTGCAATCTTAATATGAAAATAAAATTCCCTTAATCTGTGTTTCCCACAATTCCTTTTTTACTATGATTTAAAAAGAATTTAATGTGATGGTTTTTTTGGTACCATACTGTGTGAAAGCATTTAGTTACATCATTTTGCAACTCTCATACAATTTCTTCTGTCTCCTTAGATTTAGTAAAATGAAATGTCTGATCTTTTGTTGTTTAACTGAAAATTCACATCTTTTTGCATAGGAGAATGGCTGTATCCTGGGTGAAGTGATTATCAAAGAGTTGTATATTTATCTTCTATGGGGCTATAAAGAGCCAGATTGTGACTCTCTTGTCAGTGGAATGAGGAAGAGGAGGAAACAGTGACTGTGCAATCGCTCATGAAAGAATGAAGATTGAGGAATGAGGTAGGTCTACAGTCCAAATTCAGCACTCCATCTGCACAGGCACATGGAGCTGACTGGGTACAATGACCATATCTCTAAATTTTGAGCTGAAGTTGTATGTGTCAACTTGAGTAGACATACCTGTGTTGGCTCTCACTGAGCTACCATGCTAAAAATAGAGCGTAGTTCTGGCGGTGGGAGCAGTGAGAATAACTTCCCTGAATGGCCACCGAACCTGTTTCAGGTTGTATATCTGCAGCAATACTAACTGCCCTGACTAGGTATGAATTCAGGTAGTCATAATTTCCTGTTGTTTGCACTGCCATGGCTATGCTCTGTTCTATTGCACTAACTTGATTGGGGCTAGCATTGGGAGGTTTTCTTGATTTGGAATTTAGATTTCTGTCACTCAGGGTTTCTCAACCTGGCAATTTTTAGTCTCTGAGTGGTATTGGGACATAAACCAAGAAAGGCACAGCTCCTTTTCTCTGCTATATGACTGGCACAGACAAATCAAAATTAAATGCTCTAAACTTAAAGCTTTACTTTATTGGTCTCTAGCAATTCCTATTGGAATGCCTTTACTGGAAGTCTCTGCTTATTAGTATTAAACACATACAAATTCAGTAGTATATTACAGTACCAAATCTGATCATTACTTCACAGGTCTGAGGCAGCTGGTGGATAATTCAGTCATAGATTTCTGGATAGCCAGTCCTTCCACCTTTTCAATGTGTCCATGAAGCAATCTGCCTGACTCAGGCTCACTACCTCTCTCTTATACCCACAAAATTACAGAGACAGTTCAATTGAAAGAATGTTATATAGCTGACCAAATCAATCACTGGATAGAAGCAAGAGTTACAAAGATGTCACTTAACTTTCTCTCTCTCTCTTTTTAAGTCTATCATTCCTCCATACCTGAAGTCCTGAAATACATCCAGACTTCCTGTTTTTCACAGACATCTGCCCCAGCATATTGAGAGAAAGAACACAGAGTTAAGTTAATTTCAAATGTTCACTGTCTGACTCAACCCACTCTCCCGGTTTGCCTAGATATGCCTACAGAGGTCAAAAATATGCCTAAAAGCAACAAGCAGGATACTTGGTAGTTCATTCTAATGACCAAGCAGTGGTTTGGTCATTTGGCAAGTTGCTAAAATTCCCCTGTACATTCCAGCTATACATCTAGGCTTACTGTAAGGGGACCAGGCTGAACCTTTCTAAAAGATGGTGGAACTGTTCTCCAGGGAACATGGGAACAGATCCGAGATGTTCCATATTGTTATATACTAAATTTCATACGCTTTTTAAACTTATTATTTTTGTCCAGCAAGCACATGGTTGATGTATACTTACAAAACACCCACAATTTGCGCGTCATCTGAGATAATATTGATTGGTACCTGAACTGTACTTTAATCTCATTTTAAGTTGAAGGGAACACATCACCAATAAGACCATTTATTAAACTTTTAAAAAAAAAAATACATACTTTACCATTGAATACTGCTGGCTTATGGAGGGGGTTTTTTTAACAGTAATTCTTTTAAACAAAAATAGAGGCTCTTTCCATGCATATAAATTGATTTTTGACATATCTAATTTATAGCATTTCAGGTATTAAGGCATGGAATTTGAATGTCTCTTTCTTCGTCTTTTTAATCTAAATAAAGATTAATCTCCCAGCTAAATAATGCTGAGTTATCAATCATTTATGCTTCTGAATGTTGAAGGCAAATAACACACCAGGCAGTAAGATTAAACTCTTTTGTTGTAAAGAAAGAACTATTTTATCTTGGAAAGGAGGAAAACATCATTTTAATCAGATTTTCTTTTAAAATGCCTGGGGGACAAAATTTCCCAAGACAATAAAACCTGTGCTGTAGTGTGAATATATAGTTGTCTCTTATTAAATATATATAGTTTAGCTATAATCATCGCATTACACAAAGGAAAAAAAATCACCATACTGCTATATAAAATGGGGGGTTGCTCAGAGGAGTGCTTCCCAGGGTCCCCTTGTGCCAGTAACATGTGAGGAGCACACAAGGAAACATAGGCCTCTCATCAAAGGATCAACCATTGAAAGGATTTGGATTTTCCTGCGCCTTGAACACATTCAAAAAAATGTACAGGTTTCCTGCCTCCCTTTTTGTGTGCTGGTGTGGTGACGTAACTTTTTTCCCCACACGGCCAGATTAATGCTCTTTCGCATTTCCTGTTTGCACAAAGATGAGTTCAGGGGAGAATGGCCTTTTTAAGTGAAATCTGTGTGGATCTGACATGAGAAGAATGAATCTAAACTGAACAATTGTCTGTTCCATTGCCATAGAGAAAACATGTATATATGCTTTAGGGTTTTCTGCAACCTCTTCCAATGCCTAATCAGACTTGTTAGAACAAAACCTCCTACCAGCAGATGGAAATAAGAGAAATGTGAGGAAACAAGGCTCTGGGGATGAACCATGACCAGTTGCTTCCATGTATCCTTTTATCTGAAGCTAAATGTCATCACAGTTGTTTCTTCTGGAGTCATGAACAAGGTTTTCAAGAGACTCTTGTTTTCTAAAGACTATACCCTTGGATCTGTTCCAGAGGGGTAGCCATGTTAGTCTAGTTCAGAGGGAGTTGAGAGAAAATGGAAAGCAAAATTATCTGTTGCAATGGGGAGAAAACCTGTAGTCCCTATTTAACCCTAAATTGATGGTGTCAAATCTGTACGTGAATTCATATGTGGATTTGACACCATGAATTTAGGGTTAAATCTGCATATGAATTCATATGCAGATTTGACACAGTCAACACAGAGTTAAATAGGGATTACATTATTTTTCCCCCATTACAACAAGCAATTTTTCTTTCCTTTTTTTTTCCCACTTCCTTCTACAATGCTGTTCTCTGCTGTTTGAATCTAAACAACTGCTTTGATTTCTGTAACAGTCTGACTTGATCCTATGACTTACATTTCCCTGAATTTATTTTCATCCCATTCATCTGTACTTCCCCATCTTCAACCACCTGATGAAGTGAGATTTTCTCCCATGAAAATTCATATGATAAATAAATGTTAGTCTTTAAAAGTGCCACTAGCTTTTTGGTTGTTATCCTTGGCTCAGTTATTGTGGCTACAAGCTCATTTATATCCCAGGCCTGTCAGCAATCCCAGTATAAAGTACAGATCCAGATTTAAACGTCTTCAAATTCAGGCATTTTTGCATATGTATGTATGTATGTTTGTTTGTTTGTTGTTGAGGACATCTCTTTTCTTCAGGAAAAGGAAATAATTATATTTCTGATTTACTTCCCAACATGAAGAGTCCCTTCTACTAGCACTCAGTTTTTCCTTTTGCTCTGTTAGTCATACAAAGCATGACTTCTGATATGCAAAATTTTTAACATAAAAGATATATTGAGATTCAAAACTAAGATTATTGGCTTTTGAGGAATTACTTTGACAGCAATATCTCTTTAACTTCTATATTTTGTTAAATTTTCACTTCATGCTGAATATAATAAACTTGCTATTTTTCCCTATCTGTCTATCAGACTCATATTTTCCTTTAGCAAAAGAGAAGTACCTGCGTTGGCAAAAAATAAGTTCCTTCTTTTGGCATATTTGCTAATGCCAAATGGATTATTTATTTACTTTGAATTCTTTGACTCCATTGCAGATGGGCTAGTGAGAGAATATTAGTGGTTATAAAATGAAAACTATTTAAAGGCTGCTATTGAATGCATGAGAATAAATATTTAAAGTTGCAGACCTGCGCATCTATACTTGAGAGCAAATTTACTGTGATTAAATGTGCTAAGTAGAAAATGCAAAAATCAGTGACTACCTATTTGCATATACATTCACTCGTTTACAAGTATAGCTGTGATAATTGAAAGTGAAAATGAAGATGCAAATGTGCATGCTTTTGTTTTTAAAGGAAACTAATTTAGTTAACATCTATAACAATATCAAACCGCTTTAAAGTTATTTTGATGAAAAATATATTGTAATGTATGATGGTGGATAGGTTTGCTATGCAGACGATGCAGTTTTGAGGACAGTTACAGTGGTCAATTATGAATAAGGCTAATCAATTAGCAAGTGAATCCTCTGATGCCAGAATCATTAAAAAGCAGGTCTTAACCCTGATATTCACCACTAAATGCGACCTGCTTGAATATTGTGTTAATTGAAGAGTTTTCCTGAATAGATTTTCTGTAACTGCAATCTGTTCTGGTGCTGGGTCAGCTTTGACTCTGTAATTCCCTTATCAGATGCTCCAGAGAACTAATCAGGACATAAATTAACTTGAGATATTTTTTGGTACTCTGCTATAGATGGCTTTGGATATATAGCCAGCTCACAATTTATTTCAGACTGCAGCCATGTGTGTGCGTGTGTAATAGTGCATGTGCATACATGCACTAAAATCTGGTATATGGCTCAGTAATTGCAGGTTTTGAGCTGTTATAGTGTGCTAAACAGGGGCGTAGCTGGTGCCAGGCTTACAGGGCTCTAGCCCCGAGTCCCCGCACTCAAGCTCTGTGTCCACCGCCAGGCCACCCCCAGCAGTGGCACGTTCACGGGGCTCAAGCCCAGAGTCATGGTGCACTGAACCCCAGTTCTTTTCCTGGGCCAGTGGCACTTCTTGTGGTAAACCCAGCATATTGACAGTACAGTCTGGAGTTGCTCCAGATTTTGAGTGTAACTGCATACAATGGCATTAATCAAGATAAAACTTTAAATATATACAGTTATTAAAGTATAATTTGGCCCCAGAACCCTCCTAATCTCTGGGCACCTTTCTCATATTGTCTGGGCCCCCTTTATGCATATGTGGGCCCCAAGCTCTGGTAGGCATTTTTGAGCCCCACCAGCTTTTTCCTCACAAATGAAGCCTCAGATCCATAGCATCACCCCAACCTTATCCACTAGTGTCCTCATCAGCCCCCATCACCATTCCATAAGCTCCCTGCCCCCACTTCTCCCGTCTTCATTCCACCCCCCTTCAGGGGCCGTGGTGGAGGGATGGATATAGAGGGCATTAGGCAGCCAGCTAGATAAGTAGGTACCTAGTGGGCATGTATGGGGTGGTGGTGAGTGAGCAGGGATGGCTGAAGAAATGGGGTGCATAGGGAAAGGGGATGCCTGGGGTCTGTTCTGTGTTGCCAGCCAGCCAGCCAGTTGGCTGGTGGCGGTGCAAGATGCCCGTCTCTGCTGTAGTCGGGGCTGATGAGGAGCCAGTGCCTGTTGCAATCCTGGCAAATGCAGAGGCACATGCAGCAGGTCACCTCCTGGAAGGTGGGGGCTCAGTGCCCAGTCTGGGGTCCACCTGCTTACAGGGGATCCTGCAGCCCCAGCCCTCGGCTGCCAGGTGTGAGCATTGGAGGTTGATAAGTCTCAGGGCTTCCATGGCTCCGGGAAGGGGTTGTTAGGAATGCTGCATCCTGGGTGCGTGGCTCGGCTCCTTCCAGCCCAGCTGCTGGACCGACTCCTGCAGGAAGCAGAGGGTGCCTCTGGGTGGGGCCTGAAGGGGGAGGGGGGTGTTATGGGGCTGGCCCAGATCCCACCCTCCTCAGGGCAGCCCCAGCCAATGACAGCTGGAAGATGTGGCTTACAACTTGCCCTCCCAAGCCAAGCTGATGCTGGAGTAAGGTGGGATGCACCAGAACACTGTGTTTCACTCCATATTTTTATTTTTAGGGGCCCCAGAACACTGGCCCCTAAAATTTGTGGGCCCCAAAATAGTGTTCCAGTGCATTCCCCATTACTTTTTAACCCCTGAATATATATCATGAACTGTGGAAAATATATGTCTACTTGCATGCTACACACTAACCTTTTCCTAGGATTGAGTCAATGGTTTCAGCGGTGGTGAAGTGGTAGAATGAGCATGCTGTAACAAAACAGTAGGATCACTTATATAGTTAATTCCAGGTCTAGGCCTGTTAGAGGCTTTTGTGACATTACCTATATTTAACATGGGTAGTGACCAACCACCAGTTTAAAAAAAGGACCCATACTCAGGAAAGTGCTGAAGTCTCACTGAAGGTGCTGGTGAAGGATCCCAAACTTCCATCCCTGATTTTTCAAGTGGGAGCAATTTAAAACTGATAACATTATGGACTATATACCTGATTTTCATGTTTAATTCAATAGAATCCACAATAACAAGTTTGTTACTTTGCCTGCAATTCCAGTCAACTCTTGCACAAATTTCTCCCATTTATGGGCCTTATCGCAAAATAAAGGGTGAGTTTGCCACAGAGTGCAGGGTACTAGACTGTTCTAAAATGCAGATCAATGTTTTTGGGACTATGATGTTTAAATAACGTGAAATTTTGGGGATCACCCAGGCCAGTAAGGGGTTCTCTCACGGCCTGTTTATCGCTTAATGCTTCTCTGGCTTAGAGCTTTGACACCAACAGTGAACCTACAAGCACATGGGTCTCACCCTGGCATCCACCATTCTTGCAGCATAACCCCAAGGCTATGTCTACACAGTAACTTTTATTTCGAAAGAACCCCTTTCGAAATAACCCATTTTGAAATAAAATCCTTATTTTGAAATAATAATTTGAATTAACATTTTGTTAATCTGAATTAAGGGAATCCCTTCAAATCAAAATAGCATGCCCTGTGTGTGGACATGCCATTTCGATTTCAGGTGAGGAGCAGCATGGGAGGTGTGGCAACATGGCCGGCTCACCAGGCCATGTTGCTGGCCATGTTGCAAGCCCCAGGTAGCCAGCCAATCACTTACAAACAGAACAGACAGCCCCTCTGTATCCACTGTGACCCCCAAGTGCTTGCAAGAGACATGGCTATGGCTGCCCTCTGGCACCTGTACCATCCTCAAGCACCTGGCAGCCCCACTGGTAGCCTGCAGGGTGTAACCCTGCTGTGGGATACACTTTCCCCAAGCTTGGTGAGCCCAGAGCTGAGCTCCGGACCATAGTCTCAGTGGCCCTCACAGCACTGTGGAAGAACCCCATGGCTGAGGCCTGACAGTGTTGAGACACAGATAGCTCACTATGCTTATGAAGGGGGGGGGGAATAAGTGTGCACTTGCTCTGCCCTACCTGAAGGCCTGGAAGAGGGCCAGTAGCAGCCCCTAACAGATAGGTATGCCAGAGGACCCTTGCTGTGCTTGCCTCCATGGTGCACAGACAGAGACCACATATTGGAATTTGGAGGCACAAGGATTGGATTGTACTGGCAAAGTGCTAAGGTCAGTTGACCTGGATAAAGAGCAACCTATTCGGGCCACTCCGACTAAGCCAAAGGCCCCTGGCACAGATGACTATGAGCGGGCAGGTCAAAGTAAGGGGCTGCAATTGAGGGACTTCTAGTGCAGAGGCCAGGTCCAGAACGTAATTCCCTATTTAGCAAGAGCTTATGCATTGGGATATGTGTACTCATGTCAGTAGACAAATATCATAGACTCCTCTCGGGGCCCTTTAGGCCTGCAGTTGGGTAGAAATAAAGTGCCATGCCGCACTAGGTTGTGCTCCCCGCCTACTGACGATCCCTCCACTGTACCAATAGCTCCTCACCCCCCATCTCGGCACCAGACACCAGCACGGACTGGTGGGAATGGATTGTCCAGGGAACCTGGAGCAGCAAGCACTGAAGGAAGAACCCTCCGGATTAGCAGGGGGACCGTCACCCTCATCACCGAGCCCACCCCAGTCCTACGCCGAAGGCATACGGTGATGATGGCACGCATCCCTGAGGACAAGAGCGTGGCCATCACTCTCTGGAAGATGGCCACTCCGGGGTCCCACACGTCTGGTGCCCATCTTGTCAGCATCAGGAGGTCCACCATCAGGGAACTGCCGCTGCAGCTCGCCTATGCCATCAGCCGGTCCTGTGGCCACGCCTCGTCAGCTCGGAGTGCTGAAGGACAGCATTGCCAGCCTCACTGCCCTGGGCTTTCCAATGTGTGGGGGGATCGTTGATGCCACCCGCATCGCCATCTGAGCCCCGCCACACCACCTGTTCCCCCTTTCTGCCCCAGCCAGCCGCCACCCAACCCACCCACACCCTGAAACCAACCCAATAAAACACGAAAGAACTTTGGACATGGGTGAAGTGTTTTTATTTACAAGGGGGTATGGGAAGGTGGAACTGGGGGCACAGGGATGTGGGGTGGGGGTTTTGAACTGGGGGCACAGGGATGTGGGGTGGGGGTTTCGATCGGGGGGCACAGGGATGTGGGATGGGGGTTTGGGGACAACTGGGGGAGCATTTTAGGGGGGAGCTGCCCCTGGGGCAGGGCCCACAGCACCCTGGCCTTTGCCAAGGCCACCCCATGTCCAGGGGTGCTGGTGGCAAGGGGCAGCAGGGCCCCGGAGTGCTGCAGCGGGTGGAGTCCCAGGCTGGGGGGTGAGGTTTCCCCCAGGCTGCCGCAGTGTGCCCTGGATGCCCTCCAGGGCCATCGCCTGGCACTCCTGGGCCACTGTCTGGTGCTCCAGAGCGGCTGCCTGGCGCTCCGGGGCTGCCACGAGGCGGTTGTCAGCCCCAGTGGAGCGCTACAGGTGCTGGACCAGGGCGTCCTGGCGCTGGGCCTGCTCGGTGCACCAGGCCATGGAGGACTCCTCTGCCTCCTGGCCGAGCTCCAGGAGCGCCGTGAGGACTTCGGTCCTGGTGGTGGGCCTGGCTCTCCTTCTCCAGCATACGGCCACTGGTGGGGGTGGGCTCCCAGGCGCCGGACGGCGGGTGGATAGATGAGCTGCAGGAGCAAAAGAGAGAACGGTTAGGTGTCAGCGTACTAGCCCTAGTGCATGCAGCCTGTGATCTGCAAACACCCCTGCCCTGACAGCTAGCAGGATTTTGAGGCTGGGTGGGCACTGTACACTGCAATCAGGGGGCACAGGACCTCAAGGCCCATGGTAGGCAGTGAGCCGTTCCTGGGAGAAGTCTCCTGGGCCCATGTAACAGGCATGGTGGCTGCAGGCTCCCTGCTCTGCATGCTGCCAGGTCTGCCTATTACCACTCTGTGTTGACGGAGCTCCCCCTCCTGCTTGGGCATGGGACTCTGTCTCCCCATGCCTCCCTGCATCACACCTGCACAGGAGATCGAGTGCTCCCTCCCTTGGGCCTGAGCCCCCCCATCCCATGGCCGTGCCCCCCCCACACACCCTGCACTCCGGGGCCTCCCTGCCTTGTTGGGGGGGCACTTACCAACTGGTGCATGTGATGTCCCTTAGGACTCTGCTCCCTCCTGCTGCTCTGCCAGGCTGCTGGGCTGGGGCTCCTCCTCGAGGATCAGCTCCGGGCTGGTGGCTGGTGCCTCACTGACCAGGCAGCTGCCCTCGCCCACATCCAAGGGCTCTTCGCCCTCTTCAGTGGGGGGCCCCCCTCCACCTCCGTGGTGCTGCTCTGGGCCTCCCCCCTGTCCTGCAGGTGCCTACGGGGGGGGGGGGGGCACCAGGCTCAGGCCCAGGCCCCAGGAAGCGGTCCAGCTTGTGGAAATATGGGCAGCTGGTGGCAGCTGCTGCCCCATGGAGTGCCTGGGCATCCCATGCCCAGCAATAGTCTTGCTGGAGGCCCTTCACCTTTTGAGCGCATCTGCTCCGTGGTGCACTCAAAGCCTTGCTCCGTCAGGGCCCGGGTGATGTCTCTGTAGACATCTACATTCTGGTGGCTGGCCCTGAACCAGTCCAGAATGTCTTCCTGTGCCCAAATGCGGAGGAGAGCAAGGGTCTCCGTGGGGCTGGCAGCAGAAGAAACCATGTGCTGGTGGAGCACTTCCTGGCCCAGGGCAACCTGGGAGGAAGGTCATCCTCCAAACCACTTTTGAAACAACGGGTTGTGTGGACACGTTTTTTCAAAACAGCCATTTTGATTTGTTGTTTCAAAACAGCCATTTCAAAACAACGTGTCCACACAACCTGTTGTTTCGAAACAACGGTGTTTTGAAACAATGAATCAAAATGGCCGTTTCGAAAGAACAGCCATTTTGTGGGGTGGCTGGGTTTTACTTTTTCTAAATAACGATCATTATTTCAAAACAACGAGTCCCGTCATTTTGAAATAGTGATACGTCATGTAGACCTGATTGTTTTATGTTGAAATAATGAGTGTTATTTCAAAATAAGTGTCGTGTAGGCATAGCCCAACAGTCTTTCTGTTCTGTTCTCCATCTAGCCAATGTTCTTAACCACTAGACACTTGGACTTTTCCATTTCATTTCATCATCCTTGAAGGAGTGAAACCTGCTCACGAGTTATCAGCACTTTTTGGCATGCAGACTCCACAGTTTGCACAATGGAGACCTGCTTGGAAGTAAAAAAGAAAAGGCTTCTTCCATAGAAAAGCAACAGACCAAAGATGAAACAGTTAAGGGGAAATGAAGATGTACAACTTGCATGGAAAATAAACATAATGACATCATCTCAGACTTCACGATTACACAATAGAAAAAAAACCCTGTTCTAAAACTATTCACCTGTTGTCTGCTGAGTTTTTTCCAGCGTGACCCCAATACCTGGGGAGGAAAAATCCGGTATTCATAGACGTCCACCCTCCTGCAGCCTTCCACATTGTTCCTCAGGTCTGAATAGCCATCACTTCTAACACTTTTCCTTTTAACAATGTTTGCAGATGGGATTTTTCTCCCTTCTTAAACTATAGTGATTCAAGATGGGAAATGCTCACCTTTCTTTGCTTTCCAAGATGTCTTTTCAGTTTTGGGTTGCTTCAGTGTTTTCCCTTTCATGGCCCATCACCTGTCTTTTTCTCTGTTGTGTCATACTAGGTTCATGGAGCTAATATCCTTTAGTGATGGAGGCAGGCTCTCCTTTGTCTTGTTGACTACGTGAGTGTGGTTTTATCTCTACGCTATAGTCTGTATGTGTATTTCATAATAATCAAGTTCAGAACATTACAAGCTTTCATAAATTCAGTATATTTTATAGCACAACATATTGTATACAACTGGTTGATTGAATTGTTTATTCTTTAGGTTCAGACCCTATATTCTCCCATTGGAATGCCTGGACCCTGAATGTACCCAATGTAGTATTCAACCATACAATAATATGTGCATATATAGTATAACCATGGAGCCATCATTACTAGCTCTATACTTTGGGGGGGGGGTGCGCATGCAGGCACATGCATACAAATATCTTGCAGAATCACCTGCTTATTTTCTTTAAAATTGATAAAAAAGACTGTGATCCATTCTTATGTGCATATAAGGTAGTCAAATTGAGATTTATGTGTGTAAATTTAAGCATATGTTTAAGCATTTGCAGAATTAAGACCACTATTCAATCTTCTATTGTTCTTTGACACTGGATCAAGGAGTTGAATGCTCCCTGAGGGAAGTGAAGAGGCTTAACTAGAAATCCATGCAGTTCATTCACTTTGCACAGTTCATGAGTCTCCTGTTCCTCTTCTGTGGATCTTTTTCCATAAATAGGTAAAATATGGTCCTAAATTAATTATAGCCTTGAAATGCATGAAAAGTGATTCTTGCACTTTTTTCTATAGACTTATTTCAAATGAGGGGATCACTGATGATCTTTGGCATCCAATTCAACAGTTCATGGAGCATATGATTTCTCACAGCTAACAATTTTACAAAGAAATGCATTATTCTCAGACCTCAGATACAATTCAGGACAAGTAACACATAGAAAAGACCAAGTGTATTAGATTACAAAAATAATCCATGAGCGGACAAAAAATAAGGTTGACTTAGATTTAAGTTAGCAAGGCTGTCCTTTATAAATTTCATATAGTGGCTTAGCTCAAAGAAACATATTTGCAAAATGCTGTGTATCTTTTTTCTTTGTAAAAAATTGGATTTTGAATAGAGTGAAAAAATAATTCCCACACTATTTCTGGTCTGCTTTTAACATATTTTGGAAAAAAAAATATCTCTGGTAAAAATTAAAGGTACTGAAGTTAGTAGGGAAGAATTTCCCAGTGTTTACAAGATACAGATTTGAGTATTCTTAAATATTATGCCTGAGTTTTGCTTTTCAGTGGCATTGAGAAACATAAAATTGTCTAAACCAAATATGGTGGAATAGCCTAGCTGGGCAGTAATTCCAGTAAAATGCAACTGAGTAATGGTCTTGAAACAGGGTAACAGACTGCTACTCAGAAGGAACAGTATGTAAAGATGATAAAGCAGTAAATCTGTGGCAGGTGATAGATGTTGAAAAACATATTTATTTTCTGCATTAAAATTAAATTAATTTTGGGGAGAGGTAGAAGCAATTACTGAAAATCGTGTTGCTGAACAAGTGAGCCATCATGAGATGATCCAGGCCTTCTAAGAAGTAGCAGAGCTAGTGTACCTGTACCACCTCAGATGGCTCAGATCAGGTTTTAAAAGAGGACAGCTGGAGCTGGGAAAGAACAAGGTGTCTCAGGAAGTGAGAGCTGGGATATAAGTGCTAAAGTCTCCTGTAAAAATAGGGAAGGAGGGTCAGCCTGAAGGAGAAACATCCGTGGGGTTTTGTGCCCCACGATGGACTGATGAGTTGTGTTTTTGACATGTTTTGACAATCAAACTACCTAGAAGAGACGGGGTGTGGTAATAGGTCAGTGGTTCCCAACCTTTTTGGCTCCAGGGTCACAGACATAATTTTTTACAAGCGTGAAGGGCCACCAGTCTCTGCCAACAAAGAGCCCCCCTGTCGTCCCATAGCCAGATGAAAGGAGTTCAGTGAGGAGCCTGCCTCCTCAATTATCTTCCATCTCCCTGCATGCAGCAGGGAAACTTCACACATCCTGTAGCCCTGTGCACTCCACCTGGGTCCCTAAGAACAAAAGATATGTGCTCCCCTCCCTCTGACTCCAGCAGAGATGACAGTACTTAGGGACCCATGCAGTGTTCTTTGTTCTCTGATGTGGCAGAATCAGGGGAGACTAGTATTGATTTCTCTCTGTCTGACTCCAAGAGGAACCCCAGTGCCTATGGACCTAGGTGGAGAACTTGGCTGTGTTCCCTGCTATAGCTGGGGCAGAGCAGGGGAAGGGAGCATTCATATCTCCTTCTCTTGGCTGCAGCAAGGAGCATTCACTAATTGTTTACCCTGGAGAACATGCTCCCCCTGAGTCTTAAGCAGCAGCTCCCTTCTTCAGCCAACAGGAAGGGAGCTGTAGGTCACTTTGAAAGTCCCTATGGCCCACAGATAGGGAACCACTGTAATAGATCCCTTGCAAACTGAGGAGAAGCATCCTTATTACAGGAACAAAGTATCAATAGAGTGTGACTAAAGAATTTATTCAGAATCCTATCTGCATTAGTAGCAAAAAGAGCATATTACTGCTTAGTACTACTGCACCAAAGCTTCTGTGGAGAGTGAGATGGATTTTCCTCTAGCTTGTGCATCATGAATGTAACTAAACTCTTATCTGGAGTTTTTCTGTCAATGTGGCGTGAGCTTTGAGGTGGGGGTGATAAAGCTTTAAGGCCAAGCCTTTTGAAAGTGATTAACTGTATTGGGTGCCCAAATCTTTGGACGTCCAATTTAGGACCTCTTTGAGGACCCTCTTTACCCCCCACTGAAGTTAACTGTAAAACTCCTACTGACTTTAGTGGGAAAGGATCACATTTCTGGTTCTCAAACAGTGCTAACCCATCCAGCAATTGACACTTAGGATCATTTAAATCACCCTGAGCTAGGCACCTGAAATAACTGATAACTTGAAAATATGACCCTGATCTTTCCCCACTCTCTTGACCAAAATGAAGCAAAATCAGGGTATCTTTCCTCCCCTGTCCACTGATCATATATGAAAAGCAAAAAAGGAATTATCCATGAACATTCTAAATTTAATGCAGTTTAAAATTGCCTTTTTCATGGAAAGATGGTTATAACCTTAACTTGGGAAAGCTACCACTTTTCCATTATCATCACAAGATCTGACTGATTACTGACAAGTGACAAGAATTGTGTTACTTGCATTTAATTAGAGAAAACAGTGAAGAAACTTATCAGTTTAAATAAGTTCTTATGTATTTTAAAGACCTGTAGTACTGGAGTTTAAAGATAATGCTAATTAGAGTTCATCTGAATTTGTAGTATATATAGTTTGAATGGTAACATAATCTTAAGAACAATATTAAAACATTTGGGGATGGGTGGCAAAAGGAACTATGACTTTGTGTTTCCTTTGAGATTTTTTTTAAATGTAAACATGTATAGGACTAGTTTAAAAAATATATTAATTAAAGTAATTTTGAAGCAGCTGTTGACTTAAATATTCTCGGTAAAACAGGAAGGTTACACATGATATACTAGTGGAAAAAATGAACTGAATTGTATGCTTATGGTATGGAGGAGGTCAAACTAGATGATCATAATCATCCCTTCTGGCCCTGAAATCAATGAACTAATATTTTTTACCAGTAAGATACTTCTGGGAAAGCCTATGTAGTTTTTTATTGCTTCATATTTTATATATTGAGCCTTTAATATTATTTCAATGTTTAATCTTACAGGTGTACCAAACACAGAATTCTTATAGTTGTAGCATAATTGTGGAAAACACAAACATCTCCAAAACCAGCAGAAAAATGGAACATTTGATTCCCTAAGAACTATCTAGAAGTTGCTAAAAACACAAAGCAATTGAAGAATTAAGCTTGTGATAAACTAACCTTTGAGCAATATTCATTAAAGTTTCATTGTTGGAAACTTCATTATTAGAGAACTATAACAGGGCAGGCTTACCCTTTAAGAGGAGCTATGGACACAGCACACAACTATTTAAAATTTGTGCCCTGAAAAAGTGGAATTCTGGAAGCTTAGTTCCCTGATCAGCCGGGAGTTTGAAACAAGGAAAGTTTGTGTAAGGGTTTATAAATTCCCCATTTCACTCAGAAGAGAGACTAGGCAAGCAGCAAGACTGTGTTCTGTCTGCACAGAAAGAGAGCAGAGATAAGACTAAACAAAGGTTTTGGACCTTGTACTAAGAAGCCCTGTATAAGCTTGGGAAGAGGGCTGAAAAAGGCAGTGAGTTGGTTGTGTAAGATGTTAAAACAGCATCTTCAGGGTGAGAGCCAAGTCCTGAGAGACGAATATAATAACCATGGTAGCGCAAACGAGGCAGCCTTGGAGAAGAGAAGAGGAGAACATTTGTTTGGAAATCTTGCTTGCTTTGTATAAAGCCTAGAGGCCAATGATGATGGAAGAGGGAAAGTGCTAGCTTACCCCAGAGTCAAGGGCATACCTATGCTGAAAATGCTGCAGAGGTGGTGCTTCAGTGTAGACACTAACCTCAGTGACAGGAGAGGTTCTCCGATTGTTGTTGTTAATCCAGATTCCTGAGAGGCAATAACCTCAGTGGAAGAATTCTACAATTGACCTAGTGCTTTTTTTTGGGGGGGGGGGTAGGTTGGCATAGATATATCTCTCAGGAATGTAGATTTTTCCACATACGCTTTCTGTGTAGACCTGACCTTAGAGACAACAAAAAAGCATTACTGACCCAAAATCCCAAGGGACTGAGAGAGCTTGGTGCTTGGGTAAATAGTGGAACTCATCAGATATTTCATACAAACATTGTTTTGCTGGAAAATGCTGATTCAGTAATACAAAATGTTTTGCTGGATCTTTTGGAGACTTGATAAAACTCTCACAGAAACAAATCAGAGCATTGGGTCTCTCTCCCTTGCCCCTAACTCTGGTGAAAGTATAAAGCCTCTCTGGCTGCAGTAGGCAGCGTGGGTGAGCTTTCTCTCCCTCAAACAGCCAGCTAAAAGGCACTTGTCATTAAATTTAAAATAGCTTTCCCTGAGCCAGGAAGCTAAATAACCCTTTTCTGCTTCTTCTAAAATGGATTTCTTTTTTCCTTGACATATTTCTTTTGTGAAATGTTTTTAGATATATCATCCCAACTTCAGGATGAAACTTCCTTAAAAACCATGAAATGTTACAGAATGAGATTCTCCATTTTAACCAGCTTCACTAAAGTAGTATTTCTATGTGGAAGTTTTCTTAACCTAGAAAGGTTGGAGTTTTGGCTTTCCTAGAAGCCATTGCACAATTCCTTCTCTTCTCCTCCATTACTAACCAATGAGAGAATTGGAGGCAGTGGCTGCACTTAGATGCAGAGAAGGTAGGTGTGATGAGGTGTGTGGCACTTCCCCCAATCCTTGGCCACCCCAGGAATAGCACACCCTTCATTTGTGTTCCCTTGTATAATTCAAGCCCCTTCGACCAGCAACTGTACAGTGCAACACAGTAACCTTGATCTCTTTGACCTTTCAGCCCTGGTTCATCAGGGCATGAGAGGAAAAAGAGATCTTTTCCCCTGGGATCTCCCTTAGTGTGGATACAGCCCTATTCTCCACTCTAATATTTCCTTCCTGCTTTTTATCAAGCTAATAATCCAATTAATTCCTTAGCTCACCCAGCTTCCCCATCTCACTAGTTTATTTCTCCCTATTTCTTCAATCAGCTACTGCTGGGGAAGATAAATGAGGCTACCTTGATCAGAGTGCTGACTCATCTGTTAGGATTCCACCATCTGACTTAGTAAGCTACTACTACAGAAAATAACCAGAAATGTACTAAATATATATTTTCCTTCCTTCCATTAGGAAAAAGGCCCCAGAAAAGCAGCAGGTCTACTACTTTTCCTTTATGTAGGGAACAAGGGGGGAAAAAAGGCCACATAAAGGCACCTTCATACTGCATTGGTCTTTAGTAGGTCTCTCCACTGTAGTCCAGTGTGATGGAGGTAGGTCTGGGTGATGTGAGAGTGCCACCTATCCTTTGGTTAAAGCCCTGCATAAGGAATACTTAATGAATCATGGAAATTGCAGAACTAATTATGGATTGGCTGCCGTTGCTTCAGTCTTGGATTAATAGTCCCGTCCCACTCAAAACTTCTGTATTTCTCAGGCGAGTAGCACAAGCTGTTTGTTCAGGTCCACCAAGCAAGAATTGCCTCTTAAATTGAAGGAGGTTATACAAGTGAATGGTTCAGGAGTTAAGGTGATGGTTATGGAGCTGATCTCAATGAAGTGAGCATTGTAGACAGTCTGGTTGCTGTGAAAGAATGTGTTCCTGCTTGTAGCTCTAGGTACACAATTTGTGCACCATTGAAGCGTTCTTATCTCAAAATGGAGAGTAAAAATAATCTGTGGGGCAGTAACTCCTCACATACTACTTTAACTAAATGATAATCTCCTTAATACAGCTTCTTCCTTCATTTCTGACATTTCTGGGGGAGAAGAGGACAGGCTTTTCCCCTCTCTGTGTCTTTCTTTACCCTCATACTGGCTTTTCCCTTGAATGTTCATAAATGTTGAATTGCTGGAAGAATGTGCAACTGGCCTAATTAGTGTCCAGTCCAATGCAATAAAATTTAGCTCTAAATTAGTCACCAGGGTCACACAGTGTCTTTGCGAAAGTGCAGAATAAAAACCTTTACTACTTTAATCTCTTTATGACAAGATTCTCTGGGGTTACAGAAGCAGATTAAAAATTATTCTGTCAAAGATGCTGTCTGTTGAATGTGCTTTTCTAATTCTAGATGGGAGTATCCTCATTTTAAGAAACGAAATGAAGGGATGGGTGAAGTAGCATCAGTAGAAAACTGCATCATCTGGCGTCAATACAAATTGAAATAATCAGCATTTGTCCTTCCAAAAAGAGTCTTTTGTGTATCAGATTTGCCTTTCTGAGTGTTTTTTTAAACACTGCTGTAAATTGTTTGTTCCATTCACAGATGGTCCCGCAAACATATTCATTAGACATATGTTTTCAGTAAGAATAAAAGGACAAATGTTGAAGCATTTGTTATCTATATGATTGCATTAATGTTAGTGTGCTTTTCTGGAGCTGGTGCTGCATATGCAAAATAATATTTTACTTAAAGAAACACAAAACTCTTAGAGCTGGGTCAGACTCATAGCAAACTACTGAGTCAAATTTCACACATTTCCTTCCACAGTATGTTCACAACAGGCTTTTTCTTCTTCAGAATTTATGTATTTTAAAGCATGTTCAGTACTTAAAGTAAAAATATGCAGCAATTGTCTGTTCCTATCGTGTGGTGGGTCACCTTTCTCACATGAGAGGTTTTTGTTCCCTGATTGGTCAATGTCACTGTATGGAACAAAGGGCTATTTTTTTCTTTTCTTTTCTTCTCTCCCTTTCCCTATAATCTCCTGAGTTTCCCTTTAAATGGCTTTAAGTATCCCATTTATTCTTAAGGAGACAGTAGAGCAGCTCAGAGAAAGAGAACTGGACTGGGGATATTTGAGGAAATTTAACATTATTTTATTTTTCTTAATAGTCCTGGCTACAGAGTCAATGCCTCATACATCACTACAAGGGGGAAACACAAAAAGTTATTTTCATATTATAATATGTTCTGGTTTTAAATTACTGGAGTCAAATATAATATTTTGTTACAATAGCTGTCTCTTAGCATAGAGGATTTTGACTGTCTAAATAATAGTGGTGAGCAGCACAGAGTTAGAAGTGAATCTTCCCAAATGACAAAAGACTTCCATAGCCCATTTTATCTGATATGGTGACATTCCCCAGTTCCTGCAATTCTACAACATACCAGATGCTATGAGTTTAAGTAATAACACTGCTGTGGCAGTTTATATATCTTAGGGAAAGGTGGAAAAGGTCAGGATACACTTGTTCTATTTCCTTGTTCATTTGGTTAGATCAGAAGTGTCAGACTAAATCAAGGTGGGGGGCCATATGGGAGGACAGGACACCTGATGTGGGCCATGTGTCCACATGAGCTCCTCAACCCTTTCCCCTGACACATTCAGAGCAGTGCGGGTTCCCCTTTCCCCTCCCCAACCGCACAGACTCTTTGACACCTTTCCTTTTCCCTGTCCTGTGGATTCCCCTTCAGCACACTGGCTTCTGTACACCCTTCCCCTGCTGTGCAGCTCCCGGACCCCTGTCCCTTTCCACTTTTCCTACCATGTGGTAGTAGGCAATCAATCAGTCTCAGTCACAGGCAAGCTGGGCTCCTGCTTCCACCCCTTCCCCACCCACTCACTGTCAGTCATTCAGCATGCTAGCTTTTGGTTCGGGCTTAGTCCTGGCTGGCCTTTAATTGGTTCATTCCCCCCATGGACCTTACCTAGTTTTTCCTTTTCTTATTTGTGATTTGTGCATTGTGCTGTCAATCAGATTAGCATGCTGTCTGACAGTGAATAGGTGGGATGGGGGCCAGTGTGATGGTCTACAGCAGGGGTACTCAAACTTTTTGTGAGCCGGTCCACATTCAGCCTTCCACCATTCATCAGGGTCTACAAGCAACTAGGGTAGGCGAGTGGGAGTGGGGGGGAGTGGGAGCGGGAGCGGGAGGGCTGCTGCCGGGAGCAGGGGGATGATGTCAGGAGCAGGGGTGGCGATGCTGGGAGCGGGGGGGGGGCAAGTGGGAGCGGGGGGGGGGGG
>ML682005.1:30597041-30673655 GCA_007922195.1 Podocnemis expansa | reverse complement strand
GGGGGGGGTGCCGCCAGGAGTGGGGGGGTGGCTGCACAGCAGGCTCGGGGGGGGAGCGCAGCGAGCAACAGAAGTTGCTCAGCTGCCGCAGGGGTACTCAAACGGCCTTAGAGGGAACATTGCTTCAGGTTCGGATTTTTCATGCAAATAGGTGGCCCACGGTCCATCAGAAACGTCTTTGCGGTCTGGATTGTGGACTGCGGGCCGCCGTTTGAGTACCCCTGGTCTACAGGAGCTTGGTCCAGCCTGCTGTGACTGAGAATCTGATTGGTTGGCAGATCACAGCAGAGCTGAGCTGAGATTGGCTGCAGTACTTTCTTTGTTCCCCATTGCTTTGACTCGCATTGCATGAGTGAATCAGAGTGTATGTGTTTGTAAGCATGCCTGGCCCTGCTCTGTTCTGCTGGAAGTCTGTTTGCTGTTCACTGCTGCAGAGGACTCCTAGGCACAGCTTAGGCGGCAGCTCCACAGGCCAGAGAGGTGCTTTTGTTGGGCTGGGTCTGGCCCATTGGCCATAACTTTGACACCCCTGGATTAGATGATAGCTGTAGGATGGATGCACAAATTTTTCCACTGTATAACAATATTGGTTACTTCATACCTAAACTCACCTTTGAGCATATTGTAGCCGCCCTCCTGATCATTATGCTATCATGATCCACTGGAGGTCACAGTGTTGTAGAATTGGACTAAGACTAACCAATTAGTTGGCAAGACATCTTGGAATTGCTAGAGATTATATTTGAGAGCTCATGGAGGATGGTTGGCGCTCCAGAGGGTCAGAGAAGACCAAATATAATACATATTTATGTAAAAGGGAAGAAAAGAGAACTTGGGAAATTACCAACACATCACCCTAACATCAATACCTTGAAATATACTGGAACAAATTATGAAACAATCAATTTGTAAAAAGTGGATAATAGGGTGATAGTAGCCAATGTATATTTGACAAGAGCAAGTTACATTAACTTTCTTCTTTGATATGATCACTGGCCTGATGTTGAGGAGGAAAAGAACAGATGTGATATATGTTCAGTTTTTTGGTAAGGCTTCTGGATGTGAGGCAGCAAATAGTGAACCACCATAAAATACTACTGCTCTTCTATGAAGGTTTCACTGCGGCCAGATGACCTATCCCTTCTCCCTCTTGCCTGTCTCTGAAACATTACAGATGTCAATTTAAACCAGCATAGATGTCCTTGGCTTCGTACTTACTTGCTATCTTTCTAAATTTTGTTTTCCCTTTTCTTGTACTCTGTACAAAATTGTTTTTTCCTCAACCTGCAGAACTGTTTAAACCAACTATGTCCTTGGTTACAGACATATTTCTGCTGACTTTGTCTTCTCCTCTCCCCTTCCTTCTCTACCAGCCCTTCTCTATAAGAAAGGGGTCAGCAACCTTTGCAGGCTCCCATGCTAGCCCCATCCACTGCACCCTGAACCAGTGCTGGGGGTGAGGCCAAAAGGGGGTGGGGTCCAGCCTCAGGTTCCTGGTTGGGGCAGGACTAAGGCCAGAACCTGCCAGTGGGGGGGACTCCAGTTCCCAGCTGGAGCCGGGGCTGGCTGCCATCTGCTGCGACACCTCCAGGTGGGCTGACCCACCCTCTTCCTAGCCAGGGCCAGCCACAGCACCTCCAGGTTCCTTGCTGGGCTGGATGCCTTCGTTTTCCTGCCAGGATTGGGGCTGGGGTCAGGGCTGGGTCCAGCTCCCACCCACCACAGCACCTCCAGCTCCTGGCTGAGGCCAGCTGCAGGGCCTCTGTTTCCCAGCCAAGGTCAGGGGGCTGATCTGTCCTCTTCCTCACACTCCAGAGCTTTTTTCTCTCTGCTGGCCATGCTCCACAGAGGGGAAGTGGCCAGGAGGGGCCTGGAGCTGTGGCATGTGGCTCTTGTGGCCCCAGTCCATGCTGGGGGTGGTGCCAGTGGGCGAGCCTGAGTGGCATGGCATGCTGCTCAGGCTTGGCCCACATGCTTAGCATGTGTTCCAGGGGTTGCCGACCCATACTGTAAACTTTCTTTTCCTCTCTCTACCCCTTAGCTTTGCAAGTCTCCTCCCTTCTGTAGTCTCTTTTCCTTCTCCCCTAACTACCATATAAAGTTCTATTTTTATGTGTGTATATATATCTTTAGTGTATATGTCATTTTTAAGGAAACTGATTTCTTCTCAACATATGTTGAAAAAAATTCTGCTTAGTCTTATCTGTGTAACTGGTTCTTCTAAAATTGTTTGCTCAACATGACATTCATGGAAACAAACTAGAGCAACATGATCTAGATAAAATTGCTATAAGGTGTGTGCAAAACTAGTCAAAAGATCATTCTTTGATTAGTTTATCAATAGTTCACTGTCACTGTGGGGATACGTCTCTACTAAGATCCTTCAGGGATTTGTCCTGGGCCAAGTATCATTCAATATTCTTGTGAATGTCTGGATAATGGAGTAGAAAGTTTATAAAACTTCTGATCACTCCCTGCTGAGAGGAGTTGTAAGCACTCTGAAAGACATGATTAGAAATCAAAATCCAATTGGTCTGGAATCAGTAAGATGAATTTTGGAAAATACAAATGGAAAAAATAGTTCAGTTATGAAGCAAAAATCAAATGCATAAACACAAAATGGGAATAACTGGCAGGGTGGCAGGTATGTGGAAAAGAATCTAGTGGTTATAGTGGATCAGAAATTGAATATGAGCCAATAATATGATGCAAGTAAAAAGATTAATATTCTGCAGTGTATCAATATTAATCTTCTCTATAAGACACAGGACATAATTGTCTTTCTCTGCTTGGCATTGATAAGGACTCAGATGGAGTACTGTGTCCAGTTTTGGATGCCACACTTTAGGAAAGATGTGTATAAACTGGAAACAGGTCAGAGGAGAGAAACAAAAATGGTAAAATGTTTAGAAAATCTGACCTAAGAGGAAAAGGTTTTTTTAAGAAGTGAGCACATGTAGACTTAAAAAAAAAAACAAAGAGGGAGACCTCATAAGCCGTCAAATCTGCTTAATCTAAAGGAAGGGAGCTGTTGGGTTAAATAAGAGAAAAACTTTAAAGATAGTAAAGTACTGCAATAGGTTACCAGATGAGACTGTGGAATCCCTAACACTAAGAGAACAAAGTTGTCTAGGGATGCCCGCCTCAGTGGGGGGGGGGGGCGAAATGATTATTGAAGATCCTTAGCAGCTCAATAGTTTTATGTTTCAATTAATTTCTGGTACAGTAATCGTGTTTATAGTCTTTTCAGGGAGTACTCTTGTTTTAAAGACAGGAAATACCCATGGAGTACATTGTCAGACTCTGAGCATGAGCATAAATCATGACCACTATCCTGCTAAGTCCTTCAGGACCATCTTAGAGCAGTGGCCATCAAATTTCAAGTCGTGACCCAGCAGTGGGTCACAGACCTTCAGGTATTGGGTTGCCGGCAGGGGAGATGGGGGGGGGTGGGGTGGCTGTAGCTCACTGTTCTGCAGCCTGTTGTAATCAGCCTTCAATAGAGAGCATTGAGACAAAGGCCAGGGATGTGAGTCGTTAGGATTAACAATGAGGTGCTAATTGTTGTTTAAACAATCTCTCTGCCTCCTCTCTGAGTCAGTATCTCCTGGGGCTTCTCTCATTCATATGAAAAGGTCACTGGCAAGTAACCTTTGTGTTTTTTATCAATAGACCCAATGAAGAAAAGAGAAACTTCAAACACCTCCTTATTCCACCATTTCTGGGATCTGGGGATTGCAGTTATTTTTGCAAATTAGGACTTGATTCTTTTTTCAGTGTGTTGAGAATTCCCTTGCTTGCAACAAATGTTGTAACTTGTAGGTTTGAATAACTCTTTCCAGAGATTTTTGTGACTGATAATTAAAAAGAGAAGAGAAAAGCAAACTGTTCTAGTAGGAGCCTGTGTTAGAAAGCATGGTACTTTTTCTACAATTAGAAAGCCTAAGTAACAGAATAAAATCCATTTCAGGGATGCATCTGCTCAAAGGAGAAGTTTAAGCTGTGCACAGACCTGGCCTTGCAGGAGAATGACTTAACCTTACTGGGCAACAAGGTAGGGAGGTCTGTAGTGCACTAAAGCTCACCACTGCCTCAAGTCTCACAGTCCTGGGAAACTACTCTGTCCCACAACAGAGTGAAACTGTGAAGCAGCACAGGTTATAACAAGGTCCCAATCTGAAAGGGAGTGGATAGCCCTGTTGTGTTGCTGCCTTATGCACATGGACAGCAACAGGGGTCACCAGACCAAGCAGAGAGGGCTAGCACCCCGTCAATCACAATACAGTGGACAATTGTATGGTCATAGAAACTCATGAAGACTTAGGGAGCAGATGGAGAGCAGTGGTGAAAGTGGAACCCAAAGGGGCTTCTTCAGTTCCTGTGATTTGTCAGTGGAGAAGGGAGCAGGACCAGGAGGGACTTGGACAGGCTCAGCAGCATACAGGATCTTCCAAGACCTTTCTTTCCAGCCTGGCATTGGCTCTCTCCTCCTTCCCCTGTCTCAACACACACATATATTCCAGGCTACTACGTGCAGTTTTAGAGACTTGACATGCTTCCTGATTTGAGACAGGAGTATGGCATGGGGATCACCCTCTGCATGTTCCATGAAGGTGACCTCAAATTAGATGTGTAGATTTCAAAGATGCAATAGAAGCATCTCTCAAGAGAGAGGATGAAAGTCATGAAGGATTCCACCCCCACCCCCACCCCCCCGTCAATCCCCTGCGGCCATGGTCACTGTTCAGTTTACTGGCAGTGGCCACTTTTTTTCAGTGGAGTGTCACCACATGGCAGAGGGATCCAGAGCTGGGTCCCAAGGAAAAATGTTTGATAACCACTGGCTTATAGAGACACCAAGACACCAGCTTACAGAGAGCTAAGCTGAAAGCAGAAACAGGGAAAACACATAGGAACTGCCACAGGTTTTTTGAGCTACAGAAGTAAGAGCTGGTATGTTGGCTTGTTGCAGTTCTGAAGAAGTCATATATGGAACTCTGGCTTGAGGAAATAGAAGGAAAAGGGAACAAATTGGTGTGTTTGAAAGATTTGGTGCTTGGAAGGAAAGGGAAGACATATTTCTAATGACTTTTATGGTACAATGGGCTTTCTAAGTGAAGTTGTCTAGCAGAAGGAGAGCAGCAAATTTTAAAGTTTTGTTGACCTTGCCAAGAATATCCCATCTGGGGGCTGCACTTTGGCCACTATTAATCTACAGTGAGACATTAATAGTTCCACTGAATGTTATTCCAAACTATTACTGCAATGCAAATCAGGATTCCTATCATGGCTTGAGATTTGGTTTCTGGTGTGGTGGTGGTGTTTTGGGAGTCATACATTTGGGAGAGGTTATGGAGAAACAGGATTAGCAAAAGTGCCTGTTCAATTTCCACCATTCACTAAATTTTTCAGTCTCTCTTCCCTCTTCCACATTCCTCCTTTATTTTCCACGGCAACTTACCACCTCAGGATTTTACTGCTATTTTAGACACTAATGTTTCTACTGTGCAAACTGCAGATGCAGCCACTGTGATATCTCACCATGCTCTGCTGTTTCTGACAGATCCAACTGTGATTTTCCATGACCCATATACAACATCTCTCTGTATTCATGTATCATGTTATTGTGAAGTAATGATGTGTGTGTCCTGCCTGTAATACATAAACTCATGCTATGCAGCTAGTTCAGTATGATTAGGAATCAGCTAGCATAATGAGAGAAGGCAGTACTGTTAGGTGCAGCACAGATGTAGCGTAGCCTAATAGCAACAGTAAGGAGCAAGCAGAAAAGCTAGACACGAATACATTCAGCTGTTGAGGTCTCTTCCTCTCAGTTAATCAATAGATGGTAGGGGAGAGCTTGTTCAGAAGACAACTTGTATACGGGTTTCCCCCAGTTTGACTCCTCCCCAGTTTAATTCTTTGTTCAGTCAACTCTCATCTTTTGAAATAAGGTATTTTTAAAATAAAGCTCACAAGAAACAAAACACATCAGAGGCTATTAGGAGTATTTAATGGGGCTTGCACACACTGCTGTGAAATTTGCTTGATGCTTATGTACATCCTTATTTACAACAGCAATTTGTGCCCCACAGAAATTATCTTTGCTTGTATGGATTTTTCTCAGGCAGCAACTTCATTCACTGAGATCTGAATTGCTGAATTCAAAACAAGCAATATATTTTTCTGTGTCATCCTTGAATGCAAAATGAGAGGAGCTCCTTCTTTCAAGAATATTAACTGAATTTTTGCTGCCTACTCCAAAAGAGGGAAAAAGTTATTTTTGCTGTACTTGCCCATTCTCACTAATCCTACTGCAACTCCGATCCTTAAGACCCTACCTGTAAAATCTGTCCCTGTAGGAGGGTTATAAAAGCTGCTAGGTAGAATGCTCTCTCAGAAAGGAGAAGGCTGGCTGAGGGAGCTACTACTCTGATTCCTAATAAAGGACCTAATAGCAATGTTATTGTTTTAATTCTGTTTAGTTATTGCTGTTAAGTTAATAATTTCCCCATCACTATATTCCTAGTGAGGTCATATCACTTTTCCAAAGCATCAAAAACATTTCAACTGAAAGAGCGGTGAGGAGAGTAGGTCATCTATATAATCTTGCTGCCATCATTGCCACCACCACCCCCACACATGTCAAACTTTTCAAAAGTATAAAGAGGAGTCTGGTTCTTAACTCTTATTGGAAGACAATGAGTGGGGTGTCTTACTTTCATTTCTGCTTTTGAAAATCTTCCCCAAACAGACAATATAAAAGCA
Organism: Podocnemis expansa; assembly: GCA_007922195.1. Lineage (NCBI taxonomy): Eukaryota > Metazoa > Chordata > Testudines > Podocnemididae > Podocnemis > Podocnemis expansa. The sequence continues at coordinate 30,666,887 of ML682005.1, read as the reverse complement.
AGTATTCTCTTTAGACCTAGCCCTGCAATGAGGGCCATGTGAGGGTGTACCTATGTAGAGCTTATTGCAGGACTGGGGCCAAAAAGGACAGAAGTCCCTGTATTGTAGTTTCCTAAGTAAAGCTCTAAATGTCTTGTTGAAACAGTTTTATTCAAACACAGCTGTTTTTTCCAAGTAAAATCAGGGTTTGCTGCCTTCCCCATCCTTTACATCTATGTACCTGTGTTGCATGCAGTCCTCCTCCTGTTTGTATACTGTATATTTTAGGGCGGCTCCTCTTAAGTATGATGGGTTTTACCAGACCTTCTGAGGCTCCCAAAGAAACTGTAGGGACCAGCCAATTGGGACCCAGGAGGCTAGTAAAAGAAGAGCTGCAGAGCTGCCATGAGATCAGTTTCTTGCTGGAATTACTGTAGTGTCATGTGACTGTTGTATGGCTAGTTGAGGGAGTTGCAGAACTTCAAACAGGTCAATGTGGGCTGCAGCCAGGGAGGGTGAAAGAGACATTTGGGCTGGTTGGTGAAACTCCATCAAGATAAGGCCCTGAAGTAAGGGTGAAGATGGTGTGGAACCCTGGGTGAGTGGCCCAGGAAATTACAGAGGTGCATGGTGATGGCTGCTATCCATAGGGTATGGGCCTGCATCCCTCTCACACCCGTCCCATTAGTCCCTGAGTGAAAATGGCCCAGACTTTGAAGTGGCCTGGACTTTGGGAACTGAACCTTTTAGTGGCCCAGCTGCAAAGCTAGAGCCAGAAAGGGAGAGGACACTGCCTTCAGGGAGAAGTCCTGGAATATGGCTTGACATCAGGGCTGACACAGTTGATAGACTGGGGGACTAATTAAGGACTAAGCCTAAAGAGGGCTATTGGAGGAGAAAGTGCAAGGGTGCACATATCTGAACAGAAGACGAATATACCCCATTACAGTATTATTGTAGAAACAGCTAAATTATCATAAAATTCCCTGAACCCTTTGAGGTGAAGATGTTGTATTAAAGAAATAAAAACATATTATATAATTTTTTAAAACGGAACAGTGTACCAGATCCTTAGCTACAAAACAGCAGCACATCACACTAAAACTATTCTAATTTTGTGAGGCAGGGACTTTTTCTTTGTTCTCTCTCTACAGGTGGCTTAGCACAATGCTATCCTCATTCATTACCAGGGCTCATAGGCACTACCATAGTACAGATGAACAATAAGAGCACACTTAAACAGAGTTAAGTTCATTTACAGCAGTTGAGTCTGGCTCAGAAGTTAGAACATTTTCCCCAAAATCTATCAGTACAAGTTGGCCAGAAAAGAACAAAAACAAACAAACAACATCTGGTTTGGAGCTTCTCTGCCTTCCCGACCCCAAGCAATAAATGATTCACTTAGAGCATAATGAAGAAAGTCTAATAAATGTATGGTATAATAGCCAACATACTTGTAATGGACACTAAATCAACTATTTTTTTCTAGCTTCTAGCCATTATTAAGTGAGAAGGAAGATGTAGGTTTATATCACAAATAGAAATATTGCTTCAAGCTCTTTCATCTGGGATTCAGTATGAAATGGTATGGATCCTATATTGGTGTTAAGATAAGCATACGCTATATCCCACAGTCATGAAATCATGTAGCTATTATTGTCTTATTTTCAGTGATAAACTGTGAAGGTTCTTTTTTATCTTGCAGCTTAAACTACAGATGACAACTCTGTAGGGAATTAACTGGATTCCAGCCACAGCAGCAGAGCCAGCCTGCAGGGGAGGGGAAGGTAGGATGTGAAAAGTTGTATTGTGCTGTGTTTTTCTTATGGGAAATCCTGTTGAAATATTACCCTCTCTTAAACCTCTTCAGACAATACTGTATATCTCAAATAATACTATGGTCTAGATTCAGCATAAACCATATAAAAGGAATGGTTCTTATCCTAATAAGTTCAACACCTGAAGTTTTTGGTTTGAATTCTACACTGAGAAATTTAGTGGCTTTTGCAAGCTGGAAAGCTTGGCCAAAATCTCTGAGGCTATATATGCAAAACCTAATATACGTAGCTTTGAATTCAACTTAAAAATTATTATGTCTATTTATTAGCAATATAAACTTATCCATGGTTGTATGTACAACTTCTTTGCAGTCACAAGATTTCCAATGCTGGAAAAATTGGGACATGAAAAATTCTGATTGTAGAAAAATTTATGAGAATGGGAGTGAATGGTTCTTTGTTTTGTTTAATATTTTAGGATTTATATCTGCAAAAATATGAAATTCCACAGCCCACTCTCTGTTATATACTGCCTCCTTTGGTATCTTTCTTTGCATTCCCAGCACTAAAACTTAACCATGGGTATATATGTGGCTTGTCTCACTATGAGCTACATGAAGGAATATTGTGATCAGGGCACTGTAAGATCCCTGCCAAATCTTGCCACAGATTTTGTGGTGGTGTAAGGAAATGAGTGATCTTGTGAAAAAAAAGCAGGAAACACAAATTCCAACAGAAATGTCTGATATTCTATGCTTCCTAATAAACCAAAAATTGAAGTACTTGATTTTGGCTTTTGCAGTGGCCGTGGTAGGTACTCTCCCTTTTTTCCTATTTAGGTTTCTACCTGAGGTTGTACTCACTAACTTGAAAGTGTGCCTTTGACTTTCCTGACTACAACCTAAATAAGGGCTGCTTTGCTTCCATTACAACTTTGTATCTCAATCCACTACATCTTCACCATTAAGACTTGGCTTCCGAATGTCTTTCAAACTGTCATTCCCTCCCAATCACCTGTCAGCATTTTTTTTTTAAACTTTCAACACTGCTTCCTGCTTTCTTTATATCCTTCTACTCTTATACCTTCACCTATGGGCAGAACCTGTCCTACATAGAGGAAAGTTGGAATTTCTCATGAGCAGCTTCTCTTGTACTACCAGCAGTTACACATAAACAGAATGTGCATGCAGACAGAGCATCATTTATAGGCTGTACACCCATACACCAAATTATTCTAACATGCTATTTTCTCTTTAGTGACAACTCCTGACAACTAAATTCAAGAAGTAGATGTGGGAGCCTTAGATGACAGCAACAATAACAATCCTTCTTACAAAAAGGAGTAAAAAGGATTATTGCAGACCTAAGGCCACACATGTGACCAATGATTCTTTCACCTTTACTACTTATGAAACTCTCCATCACACATGACTTATATGGGCTGTGCTCCAAGCTAAGACTCTGACCTTATAATTGCTCTTCGTTGTCATCTATCTGGTAAATCCAGTGGCAGATGCCCAACAACCATTGCTCAGCATTACAATATTTTAATACACACAGTAAGTACCCAGTGTTTCCTTTCATCTACAAAATAAGACCAGTTATTGTAACCTTAAATTAATCAGTGCAGGTATAATAAATTAGGGTGAAAAAAAATCCCTCCAGCCTGTAATCGTGAAAAGTCACTTGCCCATAAATTTGATTTTACTGTTATTACAGTGCACCTTCACTTCCCTCTGTTTGTTTTGATAAGACACTTCACCTTTCTAAATGAGAAGAAATAAATCATTCTGTCTGAAGATGGTTTTTAAAAGGTTAAGGTACTTTTTGAGGAGATATTAAAAAAGAAAAAAATAAATACAAATGAGGGAGAAATGGATCTGTAAATGAGGTGCCATTAGCAGTAATGTTATTGCTATAACTTTTGCTATTCTTTTTCCTGTTTGTGGGATCTTATCTGATCTGTGATGTTTCAAAGCAAAGAGGAAAGCAGTGGCCATGGTGTAATTTGATGAAATATAGTAGTGTTCCTTTCTTTTTACTTGATGATAAACTTTTAGTGAGCTTCCATGAATATTTGCTTTTACTGCTCAGATCTAGCGGAGTAAATCAAAGTAAAGTAGCAGAGGCAGATTTTTACTGCAGCTGTCATGAAGAAAGAGAAGTATTAGGTTAAGCCTTGTGTTCAATTACTTAATTTAAGGTTTTTATGTTAACAATCACATTATGGTGTTACATTTAAATAAATAATTTTCAATGGGTTTGTCTGTCTGCAAGGTTTTTATTTGTCTTAAATCATTTTAAAGGAGCATAGTCAACAAGAAATCTAGTCTTTTTTTTGTTTTTAAAAAGGCAGTTTTTTCCCCCTCAGATACTACTCTTGCCCTGAACTCCACTACTGTTTGTCTGTGTGCTTGTGTGGCTTTACAGTACACTTTTGTCTAAAGTGTTTATTTTATTTTAATTCTCCATCACTTTGTGAAAGACCTGCACAAAAACAAGTGGAAATAAACTGAAGAAAAAGTCAAAATTATGGGACACAAAATACCATAAATAAATAAACTGGAAAAAAAAATAGATGTTTGAGTGCAGCAGTCTCCTTAATTTATAGTGATCTGAGGTAATGCCTGCAACAATAGTAGGTAAAAAGTGTTTATGGGGAAGTCTGACTTCCCCCTTACTGCAGTTATGCTGCCTGCATCCTTTGAAGCAGCTGAATAGCTCAGCAAAGATTTTTGTTTTTGTTTCTTTTTTTATCATCACAGACCTTACATAACATATTTTGCATGGGGAAAAAACATTAACAGAGACAGATGGTGCTTATGGAGCCTGGTGAGATAAGTAACCATTTTCCTTATGCTAGTCTGATTATGTTTATGCTGTGTGATATATCAGGAAAGTGGGCAGCAAATAACCATCAAGCAAAAGGTACAATGCACATTCCACATTATCAAAATGTAGCATCAAAACTTGAATGGGCTTATTAAGAGATGGAAGGTGGTTAACAGGCCTGTTGTTAACATCACTGTAGATAAGGCGTTCCAATATTTTTCTTAGCACAAGAAAGGCTGCTGGTTATCAAGCAACTTGACCTCTAAATCAGCGGTTCCCAATCTTTTTGAGTATGAGGACCCCTTTTTAACATCTAAAAATTTTGTGGACCCCCAAATGATAATAGTTGTTATTGAGAGCTAACTGCAGGCAGCGATGCTGCAGAAGGTCAGTGGAGGACCTGGCCCCTGCCTGCTTCAAAGTGATGGGGACATATCCAGTGTGAGACTGCTCACAGCAGGCAAATACAATTCATTTAGAATTTTATTGCCCTCTCCAACATGAATCACTGGCCAGCAGTGGCTGGGGCCAGATTGGGTCTGGGCTGCCCACCACTGGCAAGCAGTGACTGGGGCCAGATGTATTCACAGACCCCAGCAATAACTCTGCAGACCCCAAGGGGTCCCCAGACCCTAGGTTGGGAACCACTGCTATAAACTCTTTTGCGTTTTTTCATATAAAAAACTCATTCACTGCTTGGTGAATGCATGTGTGCCACCTAAAACTTCAAAGAAATCACTGGGCTCTAATTTTTTTATTCATAAGAATCTGAGTGGGAGATTTTCAAAAGCACAAAGGAGAATTTTTACCCAACCTCCACTGATTGGAGTTTGTGTGTCTAACTGTCCTTTGTGACTTTGAAAATCTGCTGGAAAGGCATGGTCCAAGAGCTCTTATCTCTATGCCTTTGCCTTAACATACAAGTAATATAGTCTTCAGATGGCATTGCTTTCTTACAAAATCAAGCCATAAACAATTCAATAAAAGTGTTTGGAGAACAGTCAGCCAATAGCCACCTCTATTAGCTCAAGGTGCCTCATTAGCGTGCATTTCATTTGCTTGGTACTCTATGTTAACTGACCCTTAATGAAGACACTGCCATTTAGGAACATCATGTAAAGTTCTCCACTGAAGTACGTGTGACACAATAATTTTGAATGCACTGTAGATGCATGGGGTGTAAGTTAGTACTGAAGCTAGCCCACCATATATAGTCAGATGCAAGATGGACATTCAGTGGCAAACAGCTAATTTAATTTGTGTGCATGTGCCAGTGAAGAGCTAATGCAGAAGATCTTGTGACAGACGGGTAGTGGCACCCCACCTCCAGCCCACAGGCAAACTGACTGTGAACCAATGCTGGGCTTCATGCCGAAAGCACAAGCTGGAGCCACTCTCCTATGTGAATCAACTGGGGCCTAAAATAAAGTGTTTTGCTGTTTTGCAAAACTTGGCTGTGATGTACTTCTTTTATCAGTTCCTTCAAGCTACCTTGGGCCTGAGTGTGTGAAGGGAAAGTGGGCTTGATGACCCTGCCTTCTCCTGAGATGTTATATGTTAGCATAGTCCCTGGGAATCTGTGGACTTTGCTGCAAGCCCAAGGACCAGGCTCCCTCGGTAACTTAGGACAAGGTGCCTTGGGAAACTCTTCAGGGTCATCCACAGTCGTCAGAGGCCCCTGGCTTCTAAAAGGACATACAGTCTTGGCACTTAATACATTGCATTGCTTGCTCACGGTTATTCATCCATCTTTTGAATGGTCTTTGGCTGCATCTGGTGAATTCACAAAGGAACCTACCCTTTGGGGTACATTTTGGGGGAACAGCCAGAAATAATTTATTTTACTGTAATGATATGCTTTGAAGATTGCAAGAAAAAGTACTTATTTTTTCTCCCCAAGTTTTCCCTCTTTTTGGCAGTAATTTTTATCTAAGATGAATGCTAGACAACAGAGCACTTTTCCTTGACCGCCACACTGTAATGCTGAGCCTTACCGGTGACTTAAAAGAAATATTACTGATAAGGAAAATGCCAATCTGAGACAATAGGACTGTTTTAGACTATGTCTACCATTAACAATGTACCTGCTGGCAAATCCTGACATTTTACCATGCACATTTACTACTGTTTGCAGTCAAAGGCAGAGCATTCTGGTCTTCTGGCTGTTCAGCTGAGCTATCAAAGAATGTGATAATAGATTAGTGAGCCCTTTTATTCCTCCTAATTTCTTGCTACTGTGGCACCAACATGAGAAGTTTTGCAATGCAATTATATAATATATTATTATGATATCTGGAAGTATACATAGTGTTATAGCTGTATCACTTTGTTGTATTTCATTTTCTCATTTGCGAATCTGGGGGCTTCCTCTCAGAACCTATTGAAGTCACCCAAGAATTTCACTTACCGTGTGTCATTGCGTATAAGCTGAAAATTTTGTGCCTGAAAATTGGCTTCAAAACAGGCTCTCAGCTTATACTCAAGGGAATATGGTAGACAGCCCCTCCCAGGAGTTTCCTAGACCATGTGGCAGGCCAGAGGCTTAGTGTTGCCAGGCGGCCATCTTGGGCAGTCGGCTGGGGCTGGGGCTGGACTGGGGAGGGGATCCTGGCATCTGGAACGGCCACGTAAGGAGGCCCGGGGTGGGGGGGTTGGCCTGGACATTGAGGGGGGGATTCAGGGAGGCCAGGGAAGTGGCGGTAGGGACCGAGGATTGGGGAGGAGGTCGGGGAGTTGGGGAAAGTGATGGGATGGCTAGGAGGGTTTGGGGGGTTCAGGGAGGCCAAGGAAGGGGTGGCAGGACTCGGGCATTGGGGGGGGTCAGGAAGTCCGGGAAAGTGGCAGAAGGATACAGGGCTTTTGGGGAGCCCAGGCAAGCAGCGACAGGGACTGGGGATTGGTGTGGGGGTGTGACTGGCAGGCTGGGAAGAGTGGCAGCAGGGGTTGGGGGTGACAGGGAAAGGGTGTTGGGGAAAAGGGGAGCAACAGCAGGGAACTGAGAAGGGAGCAGGGGGTGGCAGTGAAGAGCCAGGGGCAGCAGGAGGAGCAGGGGGGCAGCAGTGAGAGAGAGGCAGAGCAGGGGGCAGCAGCAGGTAGCAGTGACGGAAGGGTGGAGTAGGGGGTGGCAGTGAGGAGGGGGCAGTAGGAGGAGCAGAGCAGCAGTGAGAAAGGGGCAGAGCAGGTGGGAGCAAGGGGGCAATAGTGAGGAAAGGGCACAGCAGGGGGCAGCAGGGGTGATGGCAGTGAGGAAAGTCAGAGCAGGAGTGAGGAATGGATAGCGGGGGGGGGGCAAGGGAAAAGCAGCAGCAGAGATTTTGGGGTAGGGAAGCTGTCAGAAACTCCAGAGGAAGCCAGCAGCAGTGGGTGGGAGGTTAGGGGCCAAGGCCAAAAGGGGACCTCGGCTTATACCTGGGTCACCAATTTTAGCTTCTTTTTGGGGCTCAGAATTGGGGGGTCGGCTTGTGCCCGGATTGGCTTATACCTGATTATATACGGTACTTTTCACTTACTTCCCAGAAATGTGAGCTCTGATGTATGCAATGCTACTGCAGCTGAGTTGGCCTGCAGTATTGGAGACATAAGGTTGGTGAAGTAATATCTCTTATTGCTCCAATTTCTGCTGGTAAAAGAGGCAAGTTTTTCAGCACACACAGAGCGCTTAATCTTTAGAGAAAGCATATTTACAATTTCTGAAGAGGTATGAGGCTGCAGTGTTTTCAGTATGTCTATAACAACTCTTGAGGTCACTAAACCTGTTGAACTTTCAATTCCTGGAGAATGAAGTTCCTTTTATTGTCTTTTGTTAGAAGCTCTGGGAATTTGCATTTTAAGAAAGTTATAGTAAGACAAAAAATTGCATTATTTAAACATTCTTTGAAGTCACATGGCAGTTATGTTTGATGTGCAACCTTAAACTTGCCCCTTCTGAATATGCCTTATGAAGGAGGCAGTCTTGTATTGCTCACTTACAACAACATTCTTTCTCAAGAAGCACAACATATTTTGTCGTCTCTCTAACATATACATACTACTATCTGGAAGTATGGTGGGAAATAGGGAAAATGTGTTGATATAAATAGGTTTTGATTTAAATAATTTATTTGAAATACATATAATTATATATATATAAAGTAACTTTTAAAATGGTATCAGTAATGCTTAATTAACACAACTTACTATGAATTTACAATACTCATTTAAGTCATGATCATGAGCATGTTCTTCACTTTACGGTTATGTGGAGTCCCAGTGAAGTCAATAGGCCCACTCATGTCTGAAGCTATGGTCATTTACCTCAATTTGGGACAGACAGGTATGTTTTTCCTCACATTATGCACATTATTTGGGTAAATGTGGTGTGTGAAATATTAGTCCTTGTTCAGGCTCATAGATAGGTTACATGTGACTTAAGTACAAGAGATCTAATATTCATTTGGATTCAGATGTATGATGCCAAAACATGTATACTTGAAAAATTGTCTTTTTTTCTCCAGATAAGAGATTTTCTATGATTTTAAAAAATGTTAACTCTAGAATATTTCATGTAAATGGACCTATGCTCACTTTTTCCAAGTTTCAAATGTTTAACTTGTGTTTGAATGTTTTTTTTTTCTAGTTTAAGGTTTTGTCTTTTTCCCAGAAATATGTTTGAAACTGCAAGATGTCTGTTAAGTGTCACAACATACAAAAGAACCATATACAGTGAAAAATGCAGTGCAAATAATGGGGTAAAGAATATTTATTAATATGCCATCTCCGTGGGTTCTAACTGAATACCAGCCACCACCTAGGATGTGAATCATGTGAGACTTTGTTACTTAATAGAGTCCTCCCCATCCACCATTTCTTTTCCTTCCTTATCTTATTTCTTTTCTTTCCTATTCCTCTCTTTCTGCTTTCTGTCTAATAAAAATGTAGCTTAGCCAGACAAGCCTGTGTTTTGCAACACTGCTGCAAGCTTGTCTCTAGAAATGCCGGTAAAAGCAATGCCCTAAACATTCTGATATGGGTCAAAGATTGCCAGGTCTCAGAGTAGCTGATAAGACTATGATCTGAATCCATTTCTCCAAAACAGAAGCTGAAAATGAGAGTCAAAACCAGAGACAGAAGCTGCATTTTCTTTTATTTTTTTTTCCCTTAGCTTTGTGTGTGTGTTGTCTGTCTTTTGGGCAATGGAATCAGACTTCAGCAACAGCTCCAAGCCATCTTAACAAACTATTTCTTGCCCCAAGGATTATTATCTAAAAGAGGGCTCTCCAAACTATGCCCTGTGGACTGTATATGGCCTAGAAGGCAATGTTAAGCAGCCCACAAACAACGGAGCTGCAGCCAGGCTGGGGAGTTCTCAAATCTCCCACCCTGAACATGCTCAGATACATGGCTCAGGGTGGGAGCAGCCTGGCCAGGGAGCAACTTGGGATGCCCCTGGCCAGGTAAGGAGGAAAGAGCCTGGTGGAGGTTTGGGTAGCCAGCTGGGAAGGGCCCCGGGGGGGTGAGGGAGCCAGCAGGTTGAGTGTCTGACCCACTAGTAATTAAATAAAAGCAGATTTGGCCCTCAGATGAAAAGCTTGGAGACCCCTGATCTAGAAGACTACCAAATGGATGTGGAAAAAGGGTGGTTTTTTTGAGAACATTCATAAAGGAAAAGGAACCATGATGTTGTTAAAATGAAAGCACGTTTTATTTGTTTTTCCTTCTCTTCTGTATCTTTAATAAAAGGTCAAAAATATTTTGAATGGTGCTTGCCCCTTGAGCTATGCAGGCTGAGGTTTCCGTATACTAAATCCCGAGCATTGTTCAGAACTGTAATGTTGAATACTGAAAGGGTCATGTTAATGCTTTTGGGTCTATATATTCCATGTAAATTAACATAGCAGCAATTGTTTCCATTATTATATGACCTCACTAGTTACATATTTTTTGAGATGTCCTAAAATGCCATGAGCAACATCCTCATCCAGTATAGCTCTATTGAAAGTCATGAGACACCATGATCTAGTGGATAGGGCCTTGATTCAAGAGATACAAGAATGGTCTGCTGTGTAACCTATGAGAAAATATTCTACCTCTTTTTGCTTTTGTTCACCCATCACCTTTTTCCTGTTCTATTAAGACCAAGTCTGTTCTACAGACTTCTTTTGGCAAAGGGGTGATCCTTGACCTGGATAGCTGTACCATGAGAAGTCCCTACAATAGAAGCAGCGATATATGAACAAAACATTATTCTTACATCAATAGCTTTGTTTATCTTATGTGGGGGATGGTCATTAAATACTAGTAGGAAGACAGCTTTGCCAAAGTAGCTGCATCCCCATTAGGAGTGGTGTTTTGGTATAAGTAGACCAGTATTCCTGTATCAGCAAAACACTCTCAGTGTAGCTATAGCCTTAGATTGTAAGCTCTTTGGGGCAAGCAGATGCTCTTAATATGTGTTGTAGAGTGCATAACTCGATGGGATTCCACTCTTGACTGGGGTTTTCTTAGTGCTGCTGTAATAATAAAGAGCTGCCCCATGGGATGTAGTTATCATTAATCATAAGTGCCCTAGCAGAATGGGCAGGAGCTAAGACTTGTCATGCTAAGGAAGCTTTTCTGCTTTTTTGTGTGTTATTCTTTTTGTTGTTCTTTCTCAACAAAGAATGTAAAAACAACACAAGTGCAAACAGATAAATGATTCCTTTTTTCTTTTCAGTTTTCATTTTCCACAGGAATCATGACACATTTCTATCCCAAACAGCGTGGTCTCCTTTTTGAATTTCTAAAAAAGAAAGATCAGATTAGAAGATACTATCATAAAGAGTTTTCAGTTCAGAGAATTTTTTCTCCTTGAAGATTCAGAAATATTCTTTTGATGTGTTTCTGTGGCTTTAAAGCTATTGTGGATCCTGAATATCATGGGGCAATTCTGCACAACTAGTTCAGACAAAACTCTTACAGACTTCTATATATTAACTTAATTGTAGTTTTACCTGAATCAAATTTGCAAGATTTAGCCTGAAATTAAGTAGCAATGCTTGGTAAAAACTTTGCATTCATCCGTATGGTATTTGATAGATATCAATACAAAATAAGTGGCATCAGAAGGTTTTTTTCAATCCATTTGTTTCAATTGAGTTGACTCTATGAAAATCACATTTTTAGGCTGCCTCTTAGAAATAAAAACACTTGCTTTCACACTGAATTAAAATCAAGTGATGAGAGTCAGTGTGCATGAAACCTCTACAGATGCCTTTCATAGAACTTCATAGAGATCTGTAGCAAAAGAGTTTGTTCAGTATATAACAAGAGAAGAGAAAAATCTTGCTTTCAACGACATACAGGATTATTTGCATTCTTTTTTAAAGTGTTTTCAGTCTGTCCACATTATCTGATCCTGCTAGTGTCTTATGTAACACATTTTGAGGGGGTGAAATAAAGTAACTCAGTCTCACTAACTTACATGATTTCTTTAGGCAGAAATAGGTGGTTAACAACATGTTTCAGTTACAGTGTGAACACTTGTCAATTTCCAAAGGGATAGCCGTGTTAGTCTAGTCCAGTAAAAAAACAACAAGCAGTTGTGTGGCACTTTAAGACTAACAGATTTATTTTTTGCATGAGCTTTCGTGGGGGGAAGTCCCAATTCCCCAAGTTCCTTCGAAGAATCTGAGGAAATGGGATCTTCTCCCACGAAAGCTCATGCAAAAAATAAATCTGTTAGTCTTAAAGTGTGAACACTGACTACAGAAGTTTCACAGTGTCTGGTGCAAAGTGTGAGGGAAAGCCCTCCATCCTCCCCCACCCAAAACACATCTGTTAGAGCAATTCTGCTCAGTATTTAAGTCTTGACTGACTCTACCTCTTTCAGTTTTTGGCTTCATTAAGTGGTTTTATTTTTATTTTTCCTTGTATTAGACTAAGGTGCATCTTTTTTCTGAACGATCTCTTATCCTTGTGTTCCTTCTCTTTTCTTTCCCTACATTGTTCTCTTCTACTTCTCATAGTCTTGATCTTCTCTTCCACTGCCAAAGTACTCATGTGCCATGCTCCAACATATCTCATCAGTTTATTCCTTTTTCTGCTGCCTGTTCCAACCTATCCATAAACTCACTTATACAATTTACAGATTTTACCAGACCTAATGGCATGAGACTAAGCCTATTAGCCACAGACTGATACAGAAGTTTGTTTCCCCTCTTATTCTGGGGTGATAAGCAGGTGAGATCCTAACAGCCCCTCAGAAAAGGGGTTTTGTTTTAGGATTCCTACCAAAATGCTTTCTCCTTTGGATCCTGCTTAGAGTTGTGTTGAGCTAGTTCTGGGTTGCCTGTTAAATCTGATCCTCACTCTTCTGACTTCTTTGTCTCTGCTGCAAGAAAGAAGGACTATTCTCCTTCAAACGCTGCTCACATCATTCAGTTTTACAGGTGTCTATGTGCCGCAGGGCATGGTAGCTTGGAAAGTCTTTAGTGTTAGCCCGTCAGGTCATGGCATACAGCCAATGCCCCCTCCACACCATGACCACGGCTATTTAGGTGACCATGACCCTGACTCTCCCAGTCCCTTTTTCCACCATCAGCGACGGTTTTGGATCAGCGTAATCTTGCAAAATGCAGGTGCCTGTCTTTCACGCAAAATTTGAGATGTCCAGTTTCAAGCTGTGCTTAGGATGCTGCAAGGCTTTTCCGATGGACGACCCGCACGAGAAATGTCTCGCTTGCCTGGGTGAGTCCCACCTCACGGCAGAGTGCTCCATTTGCTGGTCCTTCAAGCGGATGACTCAGCTGGAAAGGGAGAGCTGCCTCCTCTTGATCTCAGGGAGTGGAGCCACCACCCCCCGAGACTGGCAGAGTCACTAGTGCCCTGCCAGATCCCCGATCGGCCCGGGCTCAGGACTCCCGCCGATCATCAATACCAGGCTCAAAATCTCGACCCACTACAGTACCGCTTTGGCACTGACCTCACCGGTCACTGGGTAGCCTCTCAGCCGCCCCAAGAAGGGCACCGGTGCAGGCAACCCTGATGACCCACCATGGGCACTCAAATCCAGCCCTGGTGCAGAAGACGAAGAAAAGGACCAAAGCAGCACCATCCTTATCGGCACCGCGGGGCCTGGTACCATCCCCCATGGTACCGCCAGCAAGCCTGGCACCACCAGACCCAGCACTGTTACTGGTACCACCACTTCCAGTGCCATCATCTCTGGTACCGTCAAACCTGGTACTGCCAATCGCAGCATCAATACTGGTACCTGCATGCAGCTCTATGCCCTTCTTCAACCTGGTACTGACAACCAGCATGGCACCTCCCAGCCCTCCTCAGCTACCACAGTCCGGTACAGAGGGGCAAGAAATTCTGTTCCATCACTCATCTGAAGAGCTTTCAGTACTGGGCTCCTGGACATCGGGAGGAAGGTCCTCCAGATCATCCTCTGAGGATCCCTTCCTTTCCCCCCAACCCCAGGAGGAGCGACCGAGGAAGAGACTTTGAAAGAGTTCCATATCTCCAAGCGCGAGGAGGCAGCGGCCACAGGGAGAAGACTCTGCTCCCCCCAGGGCACCCATGCCTCTAGCGAGATCCCCTCACAATGGGTGGACTTTTGACTGGCTGAACGTGACAACAGATGATGTCTCCTCTTGTTACACTCGGTCACCGCTGCCAGAGTCTTCGGACTTTTTCAACAATAAACCTGACCCTGACTCTACACAACATAGTAAGTCTCAGGCCTAATCCTCCTCTTCACCTAATAAGTGCCTAATTAATGTGTCCACCGACCACGAGGGATACTCCCGCATCAAGCAGGACCTCCTCCGCCACATGGCGGCAAACCTAAACTTGAAGTTAGGGGTGATTCAAGAGAAAGATGACTCTCTCTTCGATGCGTGCTGTAGAGCCCCTCTGGCTAATGTTGTGATCCCCTTGAATTCAGGGATATTCCATATTGTCCAGGAATGCTGGCAAACACCTTCCTTGATCCCGCCAGTGTCCAAAGTGGCGGACAAGAAATACTATGTCTCCCCAGAAGGGTTCTCCTTCCTGTTCCATCATCCCACACCAGGATCCCTAGTGATTGATGCGGTAAACCAAAGGGAGAGACAGGGTCAGCCGAGCTCCATGCCCAAGAACAAAGACACGAAGAAGCTTGACCTCCTGGGAGGAAGGTTTACTCCTCCGCTGCCCTCCAACTGTGTATTTCCAACCACTCAGCCTTGAAGACATGCTACATCTTCAGCCTGTGGGAGGCCATGTGAAACCTTCACATGGCCATCTCCAAGGAGCACCAAGAGACTTCAAGGCGATGCTTGAGGAAAGAGAAAGGGCATCCAGGGATGTCATAGCAGCAACCTGGGACACAATACAGCGGCCTGCATGATGGCCTCTGCAGTCATCATGCATCAGTTGGCCTGGCTCCAAGGCTCTGGCCTGTCTACACAGATGTAGCAGATTATTCAGGACCTCCCCTTTGAGGGCCCTGACCTCTTTGTCTCTTCCACAGACATGAAGCTGTATGGCACGAAAGACTTGAGGGCTACGCTCTGATCCCTCAGGATTTACACTCTGCAACCCACCAGGTGCTCATCAAGACTGCATCAGCAACACCAACAGCAGCTACAGCAACTAAAGCAGCAGCTGCAACTGCAGAATCAGTTTCTGAGATCCCATCAGTTTCCCCAATGTCATCTTGAGGACCTGGACAAAAACAAGAGGCGATCAGGTAAAGGGGGGAAACTCAGCGCTTCGCAGTCTGGATGGTGTGAACAGGGTTCCGACCGCTCATCTGGCCATAAACAGCGTTTTAGATGGTCGCTCTGAGGGCAGCACTCCAGAGCCCCTGTTCTCCCCCCACCGCCTCCGCTGCTTCACCTCCCAGTGGACCTGCATGATATCAGACCAGTGGGTTCTTGACACGGTGGCATGAGAATACCGTATCCGGTTCCTTTCAGTTCCTCAGGACAGGAAACTGCCCCCTCATACAGCATCACAGAATCTGGAACTGCTGGACAGGCTCAAGGCCAAACACCTAAAGCTACTCTTCCTCAGGGCCATAGAAAAGGTTCCCAAGCAGGAGCATGGCAAAGAATTCTACTTTCGCTACTTCCTGGTCCCCAAACCCAACGGGGACCTGTGGCCTATTCTAGACCTCAGAGCACTCAACAAGCACATAAAGAGAATAAAGTTCTGCATGGTTTCCCTACCCTAGATCGTTCCCTCCCTGTTCCTAGGAGACTGGTTTGCAGCCCTTGATTTAAAGGACGCTTATTTCCACATAGCCATCCGACCCCATCACAGACGTTTTCTCAGGTTCATGGTGGCATGAAACCAATACCAGTTCACTGCCCTCCCCTTTGTGTTATCGCTAGCTTCCGGGTTGTTCACAAAATGCGTGTCACCAGTCACAGCATTTCTATGCAGGAGGGGCATAAGAATCTACCCCTACCTAGATGATTGGCTTATAGTGGGCAAGTCAAGTTGACAAGTGCAAAACCATGTCGACCTGGTAGTGAAACTGTGCAGGTTCCTTGGCTTCCATATAAACTCAGAGAAGTCCAAGCTTTGCCCCACTCAGGACATATAATTCATTGGGGCACATTTAAACGCTTGACAGGGCACGGCATCCTTGCCCCGTCAAGATTTCGGTCTATTTGCACCATCATCACGGAACTGCAGGCACCCAGGTTGACCACAGCATGCTGGTGCATGCAGCTCTTGGGACACATGGCGGCGGCCAACTCAGTGATCCGAACAGCTCGCCTGTGGATGAGACCTTTCCAACTCTGGTTTGCCACAATGTTCCGGCCATGGAGAGACCGTCTGGACAAGGTACTCTCAGTTTCCCAGTATACCTTGGAGTCCCTCCAAATTTGGAAGGACCCCCACTGCATGATGGGAAGTATCCCATTCAGGGAGTCCAAGCCCTCAGCGAACCTGATAATGGATGCTTCGGACTCAGGTTGGGGAGCCCACCTATCCGGGGGCCTCTCCACTCAGGGTGTTTGGAACCCCATGGACAGACTCCTCCACATAAATGTGAAGGAGCTCTGGGCTATCAGATTGGCCTGCATGACCTTCCTCAACTAAATCCATGGCAGGATGGTCCAGGTCCTCACAGACCATACAGTAGCCGTGTTTTATATGAACCGGCAAGGAGGGGAGTCCACTTCTCAGCTCTATGCAAGGAAACGAGCAAGCTTTGGCAATTAGCGATAGATCATCAGTTTACGCCAACTGCCTCCCACCTGCCTGGGGTAGACAATGGCCTAGTGGGCTCACTCAGCAGGAAACCCCTTGTGAGCCATGAGTTGTCCCTTCACGGCAAGGTATTCTCCTTCCCAATAAACAGATTGGGAACCCCCCAGGTGGACCTGTTTGCCACGGCACAAAATGGCAAATGTCCCCAATTTTGTTCCCTTCGGGGTCTGGAGGAGGGTTCTCTTAGCAATGCCTTCTTCCTCAGTTCATCGGGAGCTCTGATGTACACCTTCCCACCAATTCCCCTGATCCACAGAGTGCTATTGAAGGTCCTTGTGGACGGGGCACACATCATTCTGATAGCTCTGGACTGGCCTAGACAACACTGGCTCCAACTCCTGCAGGACATGTCCGTGAGGACCCCGCTCTGCCTCCCGCACTGGGTGGAACTCCTAACACAGGACTTGGGTCGCCTTCTGCACCCAAACCTGGGCCTCCTGAATCTGACAGCAGGGATATTCTCTGGCTCTGCGAGCAAGAGAGATGCTGCTCGGATAGGGTTAAGAAGGTCCTGGTTAGTAGTAGAAAACTCTCCACCAGGTTCACTTAGATGGCGAAATGGAGGCGCTTTTCCACCTGGTTCCGTGAGAAGGACATAGACCCTATCTCCACACCAATACAGGTGACTTTAGACTACCTCCTAGATTTAAGAGAAAATGGCCTATCCCTGTCCTCATTAAAAGTCCACCTGGTCGCAATTTCGGCTTTTCACCAAAGAGTTGATGGGGCTCCACTCTTTTTGCACCCCACTTCTTATAGGTCCCTGAAAGGGGTGGAAAAGCTTTTTCCCCACCCCTGTAAACCCACCCCTCAGTGGGATCTGAATGTTGTGCTACGGGCTTTGACAGAGCTGCCCTATGAACCCTTGGACTCAGCCACTCTACTCATATTGTCCTGGAAGGTGGCTTTCCTGGTAGCAATCACCTCAGCTAGAAGGGTTTCAGAGCTATGAGCCCTTTCCTCTGAACCCCCATATATGGTTTTCTTTCCAGACAAGGCGGTCCTCCGTCACCACCCCCCCTTCCTGCCCAAGGTTGCCTCCCCCTTCCACATGAATCAAGAAATCTGCCTGCCAGTTTTCTATGCTGACCCCCAGGTGACAGAAAACCAGAGACGGAGGCACACCTTGGATGTGAGAGTGCTCCTAATTTATATCAAGTGCATGCGATCTTTCTGCAAGACCTCCCAGTTGTTTGTGGCAGTCACTGAACGCATGAGAGGCTCCCCAGTGTCATAGAATCCTAGAATCCTAGGGTTGGAAGGGACCTCATAGGTCATCTAGTCCAACCCCCTGCCAGAGGCAGGACCACTCCCACTAAACCATCCCAGTCATGGTTTTGTCCAGCTGGGCCTTAAACACCTCCAAAGATGGAAACTCCACCACCTCCCTTGGCAGCTCATTCCAATGCTTCACCACTCGCCTAGTAAAAAAGTTTTTTCTAATATCCAGCCTCAACCTCCCTAACTGCAACTTGAGACCATTGCTCCTTGTTCTGTCCTCTGTTACCACTGAGAACAGTCGAGCTCCATCTTCCTTAGAGCATCCCTTCAAGTAGTTGAAGGTTGCTATCAAATCCCCCCTCAATATTCTCTTCTGCAGACTAAATAAGCCTAATGCTTTCAGTCTGTCCTCATAGGGCTTGTGCTCCAGCCCTTTAATCATTTTGCTTGCCCTCCTCTGAACTCTCTCTAGCATGTCCCTGTCCTTTTTGTAGTGGGGAGCCCAAAACTGAACGCAGTATTCTAGATGTGGCCTCACCAGTGCAGAATAGAGGGGAATGATCACATCCCTTGATCTGCTGGTAATACTTCTTTTGATGCAGCCCAGTATGCCATTGGCCTTTTTAGCAGCAAGAGCACACTGCTGACTCATATCTAGCTTCCCATCCACCATGACCCCCAGGTCCTTTTCTACACTGCTGCTACTTAACTGAATGTTTCCCAGCCTGTAGCAGTGCATGGGGTTTTTCCGTCCCACATGCAGGATTTTACACTTGTCCTTATTGAACTTCATAAGATTTTTATTGGCCCATTGTTCCAATTTATCTAGGTCTCCCTGAATCCTGTCCTTGTCCTCCAACGTGTCTACTGTTCCCCCCAGCTTGGTGTCATCCGCAGACTTACTGAGAGTGCAGTCTATTCCATCATCCAGATCACTGATGAAAATGTTGAACAGAACTGGCCCCAGGACCGACCCCTGGGGCACACCACTCGTGACTGGTTGCCAGCTAGACATGGAACCATTGATTCCTATACACTGAAACCGTTGATCTAGCCAGTTTTCTATCCACCTTATAGTCCACCTATCCAACCCATACTTCCTTAATTTGGCAATGAGAATGCTGTTGGAAACTGTATCAAAAGCCTTGCTAAAATCAAGGTATAGCACATCAACGGTTCTTCCTGCATCCAGAAAACCAGTCATCTGATCATAGAAAGAAATGAGATTGGTCAGGTATGATTTACCCTTGGTAAATCCATGCTGACTGTTCCTGATCACTTTATTTCCTTCTAAGTGTTTGAGGATGGATTCTTTAAGAATCTGCTCCATAATTTTGCCAGGGATTGAGGTGAGGCTGACTGGTCTATAATTCCCCGGATCCTCCTTTTTCCCTTTCTTGAAAACAGGCACTACATTTGCTTTTTTCCAATCCTCTGGCACCTCCCCTGTTCTCCATGAATTTTGAAAAATAACGGCCAGCGGTGCTGCTATCTCATCGGCCAATTCCCTCAGCACCCTTGGATGCAGTTCATCTGGCCCCATGGACTTGTGCACATCCAGCTTCTTTAAGCAGTCCCTAACCTGACCATCCGTCGCCAAGGGCCTCTCTTCTTCTCTCCCATCTGCCATACCCATGGTAGTGGGCTGGGAGCTGACCCTGCCTCTGAAAACTGAAGCAAAAAAAGCATTGAGCACTTCAGCTTTTTCTTCATCCTCTGTCACAAGGATGCCTGCCCCATTCAGCAAGGGACCTACACCATCCCTGATCCTCTTCTTGTTATTAACATACTTGTAGAACCCCTTCTTGTTATCCTTTACATCCCTCACTAGCTGCAGCTCCATTTGTCCTTTGGCCTTTCCGATTTTATCCCTGCAGTCCCTAGCAATATCTTTATATGCCTCCTTGGTCATCTGACCAAGCTTCCACTTCCTGTAAGCTTCCTTTTTATGTTTAAGCTCAGAGCAGAGTTCTCTGCTAAGCCATTTTGGCTGCCTCACATGTTTATTCTTTCTTCTAATTGGAATGGCAACTTCCTGTGCCCTTAGCAGGGTTTCTTTAAAATATAACCAGCTTTCTTGGACTCCTTTCCCCTTCAGATTAGCTTCCCAAGGGATCCTGCCCATCAGTTCCCTGAGGGACCCAAAATCTACTCTTTTGAAGTCCAGGGTTTTTGTTTTGCTTCTTTCCTTCCTTCCTATAATGAGCATCTTGAACTCAACCATGTCATGGTCACTACTGCCTAGCTTGCCATTTACCTCTACCTCCCTGATCAATTCTTCCCTGTTTGTGAGCAGCAGGTCGAGAGGTGCAAGGCCCCTAGTTGGTTCCTCCAGCATTTGTACTAGAAAGTTGTCCCCAACACACTCTAAAAACTTCCTGGTTTGCCCATGCACTGCTGTATTGGCCTCCCAACAGATGTCAGGGTAATTGAAGTCCCCCATGAGCACCAGGGCCTGTGATCTACAAGCTTCCGCTAGTTGTCCATAGAACACCTCATCCACCTCCTGCTTCTGGTCTGGTGGTCTATAGCAGACCCCCACCACAACATCCCCCTTGTTGCTTTCCCCTCTCAATGTAACCCACAGACTTTCTACAGGCATGCTTCCACTTCCATAATGGAGCTCTGAGCAGTCATAGTGCTCTTTTACATATAGTGCTACTCCTCCCCCTCTTCTTCCCTGCCTGTCCTTCCTGAACAGTTTATACGCATCCATGGCAGAGCTCCAGTCATGCAGACTATCCCACCATGTCTCCGTTATTCCTATGATATCATAGTTCCTTGTCTGCGCTAGTATTACCAATTCTTCTTGTTTATTTCCCAGGCTCCTCGCATTAGTGTATAGGCACCTAAGATACCCGGTCACTTGCCCTACTTTGTCAGTTTGGTTTTCAGTTCTATTACATATACCTCCTTGCATTTTTTCTTGGAGTCCTCCTCCCCCACTCTCCTCATGTGTTGGTGCTTCAGTGGAACATTTAAGACAATTATTTGATTCCCCCCTCCCCATGTTCCAACTACCTTCTCTTTTATTCCTGGTACTACAGTCCCAACACCCCCCAAGTTCCATCCCTTCCCCCAGATCTCCCACATTGCCACTTACCTGTGGGCTTTGGTCTCCTTCCCCTGTTGAACCTAGTTTAAAGCCCTCCTCACTAGGTCAGCCAGTCTGTGCCCAAACACACTCTTCCCCTTCCTGGACAGGTGAAGGCCATCTCTGCCTATCAATCCTCTGTCCTGAAACAGAACTCCATGGTCAAGGAAGCCAAATCCCTCCTGACCACACCATCTTCTCAGCCAGGCATTCACCTCTAGGATGCATCTATCTCTCCTCAGGCCACCTGTGCTCCAAACTCCTTCACCCTTGCTCCCAGAGCCCTGAAGTCACCTTTGATCTGCTGAGGATCACCTCTCACAGTATCATTGGTACCCATATAGATAAGAAGCATGGGGTAGTAGTCTGAGGGGCGGAGGATTTTTGACAATCCCTCCGTAACGTCTCAGATACGGGCACCTGGCAGGCAGCATACCTCTCTAGAGGCCTTGTCAGGGTGACAGATGGGTGCCCCCGTTCCTCTCAGGAGGGAGTCCCCAATCACCACAACCCTACGTTTCCTCTTAGGTGAGGTGGCTGTGATCTCCCCAGCCTCTGGGGTGGATGGCATCTCCTCTACCTCCTTCATTGTGTCCAGCACCGCATAACGGTTCCTCACCACAATGGATGGTGGGATGTGAGCAGGCGTGGAGCACTGTCTGCTGCCAGAAGTGACCAGCTGCCAGTGTCCTCCCTCTGCCATAGGCATCCCATCCGTTTCCAGAGCTGTGGCAGTAGCCCTTGGCACCGGGATAGGGACCTTCTCCTTGCAGGTCTCATCGTGGACACTGTCAAGGAACTTTTCCAGGGCATGGATACCCCTGAGTCGTGACACCTTCTCCTGTAACTCTCCTACTTGTTTCTGGAGAGATGCCACCAGAAGGCACCTATCACATAGGCTCATCTCCCTAGCCTGATCATCAGTGGCAGGAAAATGAAGGCCACAGTCCTTGCAAATCCACACCAGGATCTGGGTGGAGATATCCATCATCAGACACTCTGTCTGGCTACAAACAGTGGCAAAGGAAACAGCAGGGGCACTGGCACCAGCAGTGCGGCTCCTCTTCACCATCTTGGCCTCACCAAACTCCTTCTCAAACTCCCCTGTTTGCAGTCCCCTGTTCTCAAGCTCCCTCTGGTCGCTCAAGCAGTGGCTTTTAATGGCCTTCTCTGCCTAGGTCAGCCCTTGCCCCTTGCTAGTCACACAGGGGGCAGGCCAATCATGAGGCTGCTAGAGGCTGGTGATTAAAGGGGATCAAGGAACAATGGTGCAAACAGCCCCCACCCAATCACACAAGCACAGTCCCACAACTAACAGCAATCACCTAGGACACACCTGGCACCAACTCCTTCCCTCGCAAACTCCCCTGTTTGCTGTCCCCTGTTCGCAAGCTCCCTGTGGTCGCTCTAGCAGTGGCTTTTAAAGGCCTTCTCAGTGTCCTCTCAGTGCATCTCCAAATGGATTGTAAACTGCATCAAAGACTGCTACTGAAGGTCAAACACACTTCTCCCAGGGACTGTGAGAGCCCACTCTACCAGAGCTCAGGCATCTGTCAAGGCCTTCCTTGCCAAGGTCCCAATCCAAGAGATCTGCAGGGCCGCTACATGGTCGTAAGTACATACCTTCATGACGCCCTGTGCCATTGCCCATCAGGCTAGAGATGATGCCTCTGTGGGCAGACCTGTACTCAGCATGGGTAGACTGTAACTCCTGCCGCCATCCTTGGGTATGGCTAGCAGTCACCTGTAACTGAATGAGGTGAGCAGTGCTCAAAGGAGAACAGTTGGTTACTTACCAGTAACTGTCCTTCTTTGAGATGGACTGCTCACATACATTCAGGTCCCTCCCACCATCCCTGTTAACGGAGTTGGCAAAGGTATATGGGACTGGAAAGGATAGGGTCACGGTCACCTATATAGCTGTGGTCGCAGCATGGAGGGGGCTTTGGCCGTGCACCCTGACATGACAGGCTAACACTAAAGACTTTGTGAGCTACTGTGCGCTGCGGCACATAGACACCTGTAACTGAATTTATGTGAGCAGCCCATTTTGAAGAAGGACAGTTACTGGTAAGTAACCAACCGTTCTCTACCCACCTGCATCTTTAACCCTGAGTCTTCTGGATGTCCAGGTGTGTGTGTGTAGGCTGAGGGAAGGGCCTTTCTTTCAATCTCTTCATTGCTGCAATGGAGCCTGGCTGTCCTCTACTCCATCTCAGCCTCAACTTTTCTGACTGCTATGAGTGATCATCTCCATTCTTCTACCTCCTCTCTCAGTTGTTGTTTGTATGTGGGTTTTTTTTTGGAGGGGTGGGGTAGGGGGGAAGTTCTGTCTTTTACTTCTGCAGCAGCTGCTCATTCCACAGACTGAAACTGACCAGATTGATATCAGTTTCACTCCTATTAGTAGCAATCTGTGACAGCAGTATAAAATTAGACTTGTCAGTTTTCCTTTCTTAGTATTTTGGGCTAGCTATGGGCGGCAAGAAAGACCATAATGTTGCCTGCCTGAAGGTTGGTAAGATGGCACTGCCTTTGTTACCCTATTTTATATTTGGAGGGGTTTTTATTTAGTGATCAGGAACTTTTCATTTTAATTAAAGCATACATTCTTAAGAGAATAATGGTATGTGAAAGTTTTCTACTTGTACTGAGTTAGGGGATGATTTTTTTTTCTTTTTCCAAGACTTAGTCATTATTGATATGTATATCTTTTTATGACTTTACAAGTAACAATTTATGGACCACAAAATCACATTAATATTTCAGAAAATAGTAGCACTTTATTTGGCTTGCCTAGTATTGTTATGAATTGATATTTATGTGCATTGTAATAACTATGCTCTAGTGAACCAATGAGGTGCTGTATAATTAGAGTTAATTCATACTTTCAATCAAACAAATTCCCAGTTTTATTCCTTTCTTTACTATATAAACATAGCTTCAAAGAGGGTAGTGGCGATTCTCTTGCAAATAAATTACATTTTGATGAATTTTCCTTTTTACTGTTGCAGTGAAGTAACTCTGCTGAGGGAAGTCTTCTCTCAGTGAGAATGAGTTATCCCATATAAAAATATTTCTGATAAAAAATATCAATATTAAGCTATGAATAATTTTCTCAGTGATGCCCATATTTGTATGTGAATCTGCCCCAACCATAGATTTGTAAAGCTCCATCCATAGTCAAACCACTGGCCGAAGACAGAAAACTATATAATATTAGTGTGGTATACATGTTCACCCTTAAGTATTCAGTAGCTCAGCCAATATCAAAGAAATCATTGTTTTGATGAGATCATTTGCATCAATTACCAATTAGTTTCTAATGGCTAGGTTAAGTGATCAAAAACGCCTTGATGAGTCAACTACAACATCACTTTATAGGCGTATCTTATATAGTTCAGCGAAACAAACAATGAGTCCTGTGGTACTTTTAAAGACTAACAAATATTTTTATTGCATGAGCTTTCATGAGAGAAAATCCCACTTTGTCAAATGTTTGAAGCTTCAAGTATCTGATGAAGTGGGATCACCCCCAAATGCTTATATAATAAATAAGTTTTATAGTCTTTAAAAGTGCCAGAGGACTCCTTGTTTGTTTTGCTGAACTAGACTAACATGGCTGCTCCTTTGGAACGTACGTGGTTCATGTATCTAAGGAAATGGAATGCTGATCTTAATCACAAATCTTAAGTTTAAAATATTTGCTTTATATGGGGAAGCAGAAGAAGGGGGAAGGACTTAATACAGAGAGAGAGAGAGAAAGAGAGAATGGTGATTCCATTCCTTCAATATACACTAATGTCAGGGTAGTGTTTGTGTCAGGAATGCCAGGCCACCTGTTCGGTACCAAGGCTGTTCATACTGTATGTAAATTTTGCAATGAAAGATCATGCAATTGAATGGATCAATGTAAAGGGGCAGAATTTAAGTTATTGTCAGTATCTTACATGTGCATTTCAAATCTCAGCCTTTGGTGGTTTTGCAGGGGGACTCTCCTTGCCTACAAAGGCAGAGTTTGTTTTTCTAGCTGTGTTGCTGTATTAGTCTTAGTTGGCAGACCTGTAATTCTAGTGAACAAAGTCCTTTGACTCTAATCATCTTCTCTTGATCTTTCACTTGATCTTGCATCCTTGGACAGATTATTAGGAAATAGTTTTAGAAATTTGTATTCAGATAAGCTTGCTGGTCAAATCCAGTAATACTCTGTAAATGCACAGGTATGAATTATTTTCTTTGTTTTTTTTTTAAGATTCTTTTGATAAATAGCTCACTTTAGGCAGTGCACTCCTGACTCTTTTGTCTGACATTGCTCAGCCCTCCTCTTCATAAAATGCTCTAGTCATGTACCTCTTAGAATGTATACCTGTCCTTAATTGTTCCTAAATTATTATAACCATAACTTTCCATCTCGGTAAGAGTGATAATTCTAATCACTTAAACCATCCTAACCAGCACAGAGATTTGTTTTAAAGGTGGTTGTTTTAACAAAGATGGGGAAAAAATTAAAATTATTTTCATGATGTCATGGCAAGGTTTAGATTACAGTTGGATCACTACAGCCTAGGGGTACGTCTACACTGGAGCCTTAGGTCGACTTAAGGAAGGCTTTTAATTATGTTGCTTTATTAAATGGGTTTTTATTAAGTTGACTTAAGCACTTCCTTCAGTCACCTTAATAACATCACCTCTTAAGGTTGACTTAAGCCAGTGTAGATGTGGAAAAGCCCTTAAGTTGACCTAATTGGCCTCCAGGCACCCTCCCAAAGTTCCTGGCCACCAGCAAGGGTTGACCTAGCACCTGCCAATGTGGACGCAGAGTCAACAGGAGTTTTCCATGTGGACTCTCTAAGTCGACTTAAAGTTGAACTTGTTAAGTTGACTTAACAGAGCCTCCAGTGTAGAGATATCCTAGGGGTTGTCCTAGCCTGACTTAGCTCAATTTCTGTTCTCAGAGGTGAAGAACAGAACTAAGGAAAACTTTTTCTACCTAGTGACACACAAAGTACTGGGTGACCATTTCAAAGTACTGTTGGTATCAAACCATTTATCAGAAATTTCTGAAACCACTGAACATGGGATCTTGGAGAGCACACACAACATGCAGTTTATAGGAGTCAGAGGACAATTTGGAGTCTAAGCCTTAAACCTTTGAAAACTTTTCTCAAAAGGCTGTCTCTTCTACAGTAAAGCCCGAATGGGTTAGTATTTCCATATAATCATCCAAGATACAGAACTGTGAAATTTGCCCATATAGTAGACTAGACTTGGCTTTCATGCCTGTCCATCATACAGCAAAAACCAAGAGTAAATCACATTTGAACACAGTACCCAAAAGGAGTTAATGAATAGCATTGTGAAATCACCTAGAGTGCAGGTTGCAGTCAGTACCACATGTCATTCAAAAAGGCCATTAAGTACAGAGGCAACAGACATAAGCAGGCAAAGGTCTTGAATTCCCCAAGTAACATATGAAAACGTGAGTTACTTGAATATTAATTGATGAGTTACCTTTTCTCTTTAAGTTCCAAAGGGGCAGCTGTGTTAGTCTAGCAAAGCAAAAAAAGTAAGTCTTTAAGAACACAGACTCCTTGCTTTTCTTTTTAGTGTATGATTTACCTTTCCTGAGGTACCATTTTCTGCATAATTGAGATTTAGCATTGAAACACTAGAGGTACACTAAAGATTGAAGTATAACTCTTTGCATGATGAGTACAGATTGGAGAGGAGGCTTTTTATATGAGTGCTTAAAATACTGTGTCTCATACATGGGTCATTGCTACAAAAGGAATAGTAGCTGAGTTGAGATGTAGGGTTATCAGTTTCTCTCCTCTCCAAGTTTCCACTTGATCATTCCCTCCCACCATGTCCTTGTCCTTGAGAGTTGGTCAAGGATCTTCCTGTTTCTTTAAGAGCCAGCTGACATAAGTGGTACCATTTGGCTGTCCAAATAGTTCTGTTAGAATGAATATGTCTTTCTCTCTAACCCATGGATGGTGCTGTTTCTCACTAAAGTGTTAAATTACAAGTTTTGGGTTAAGTAGATTTTTAGAAGGTTTTTAAAATCTTATTTTACAGCCTAAACTTTATCTATATTGAGCTACATATGGTTACAGCTTCTTTTCCTTCACTTCACATCATCACCACTTCAGTGTAAATTTTTTTGAACCTTTCTCTTCCATTGAAGCTTTCAACAGGGATAGATGGTGCACTCAAAAATAAGAATATATTACCTAACATATATCAGTAACAAAGCTCAATCCTTGACTTTTGCTGAGATGAGTTGGAAAGAGCTGAGAAGGGTTTCATTCTATTCTCTGGTAGAAATAAGAGTAGTTCAAGTGCTGTTTGAATGGCCATTGGAGACCGACAGACAGGTTGTCAGGCTATAAAGGAACTTGGGGTCTCTTGGTTATTCTTTCACCTCAATCTCTTGGACTGACAATAAGGAAGTGATGATATAGGAGCTGCTACAGTGGTTGTATGCTACCCAAAAGTACCCCAGCATAGGACAAACACTCCCAAGGATGTCCACACTGGCAGTGGAACTGCCCTCAGTTGTCACTTCGTGCAATTTAATTGGGTCTAAGAACTTTAAGAGACACTTTTCGTTCTCTCTGGGAGAGTAAGGAAATGGCCTAGACATGTCTAGAGGCTGAGTTTCAATATCTGAATTCAATTTTGCCCCATGCTGAAGAAAGAGCGCACATTATTCTCTACTCAGTCCAAGCCAGTCATTTCAGCTACTCCACATAATGTCATATTAACCTTTATTTCACCTAGTTTAATGAAAAGTGAGCAATATCTGGCAAAAATGTTTGCATAAAGAAGGATGTACAATGACCTTATAAAATAGTAAATCCTTCTTGCAAATATTTACTAGGTATGATGTATTACTGTAATTTTTTGAGGTTATAACGATGAAACTAACTGGCATGAATGATTACCAAATATTTCTACTGGATCAAAGCAGAGTGTTAAGGCCTATAAAGGAATATGATCCTACTTGACAGAGGATCCAATTGTGAAGATCCAAACTTGCTTTTGATTCAGTTCTTATTCAGGTTGTTTGTCACAAACTAGCCTTATGCATCATTACATTTGTTAGTCATGAAAGCTATCATTTTCTTAGAGAAGGTGAGGCTTATTTGGAAGAAAGGAGCAAAAATATCCACTCACTTACTAAAAGTGTTGTGAAGAAAGAGTAGCAAAGTGTCTAAGTGGCTTAACTCCCTATCCATTCCTCAGACCTCATGAAAAGAAACAGCACCCCCCCAAAGACATCTGGTTTATGCTAGGACTTGGGTATCTGAGTGTGGAGATACATAATCCCTGTTAAAAATCACCCATTTAGAACTTGGGGTAAAATGCCTCAGCAGCATTCCAGTATCTCCTGTGCGTTTCTGCTTTTCATTTGTGACCACCTTAATTCTGGGGCCCTTGGAGTCAAATATGGAGCACTGGTAGCATATGTTCTGTGAAAATATGTGCTGCAGAAGAACATATGGGGATTAGTATGTGGTTTTCAAGGAGTAGCACAAAATGCCAGAGCCTTCATATGCATGTCTTTGACCTACACATGCTGTATGATCCGTGATAGTTCCTCACAGGTATGGGGAAATCTGTGTGATTAGAGGAAAACTGTGAAGAGGTAAACCTTACCTCCCCAACCATTTGGCATCTGTTGTAGAAATTTAAAAAATTCTTTTTATAGCCATCCTACACCAATATTGGCATGTCGAGCAGAAACTAGTTTTTTGTATTTCACCCTGTCACTTAACCTCCCTGCCCCCATTTGCTCGATGGTATTGATTGAGTATTATGCCCCCCTTGCAAATGTGGTTCTCAAAGTTTTTCATGAGTGCTCTTATTTCCCTACACCAGCTGGTTTTCACTTGATAGCTTCATGTGGGAGTCTGTGTCTGCATGCCCCAAATATATCCATCACTCCCTTTCTTTGGAAGGAAGCATAGAGTTTTCTGAGCATCGTTTAATTGACTTCAGTTGTAAGAAATGAGACAGCTATCATATTTTGACTAATATTTCTATATTTTAGCAAATTACAATAAAAATCATAAAATGAAGCTTGGTATATTTCTAGCTATTGTTGCTCAGCTAAAAGAGTGACCAATACCAAATGTTCAAAGAAATAAGAAGGCTCAAAAAAAAAAGAACATTGTCAGATATGATGCATGTGAGCAGAGATCAGATACTCAGTGTAGTGAGTGCAATGAAAAAGAGACATGCATTGTCTCAGACTGATATTTTTTGAAATGTAATTATGTAGGACTGAGTTCTGTTGAACAGCAAATGACTCCTTTTCATCTAAACCAGTATGTGTTTTAGCCTCGAAGCTCAAAGATGATTTGAAACATGCATCAGCTGAGGGGGATGATTCATATGGCAGATACATGTTCTTAAATTAATTAATATGTTGCAGAGGTGATAAATATATTAAAACAGTAGTTAGTGTACAAAAACTTTTCTATTTCTCACTGTTCCCTTCTCGAGTCCTGTTAATTTTAGATTTGGTTGCTGCCCTTTAGTTCCATAGCCATCCTGCTATGTATAAGCAGTAGAGGTAGAATTGAACCAAATTGTTCAGACGTATGCACTAACTAGAAAAACACAGTCCAGTCCAAACTCTAAATCAGAACAATCCTAGATTTTGGAGTGCTGAGATTTGATTTTGGGATTCACAATAGAGATTATTTTAAACTGCAAACTGTACTCCAAACCTGAATCAGGGATTTTCGTTTGGGCCTACCATCAGTTAATAAATGTAGAGCAAGATAAGAGATCTTAAATCTTGGTCCTGTCATTTCTCCTAAAACAAAATAAGTATTCAAACTTTCCTATCTGCTCAACTGTCATAACAATTTTTACACAACAAATTTGGTATTTGTAAATTATAGCAGAGACTGGAATGTCTGCTTTTTATTCATGTTGCTAGCCTCTTTCCATGAGAAGATCCAGTTTTCAGATGTTCATAATTATGCCAAATTTTTAAGACTTGTACTGAAATTTTCTAAGCTAGGTGTCTGCCTTGGAATGAACTATTTTGGAAATAAATTCCAGGGGGCTAGCCATGTTTATACTGTTTCAGCAAAACAAATGCTGCTCCAAAATGTGGATGCCAAAATATCTTAACATTGCAAACTAACATGATATGCCTTATCTTGTCCTCAGAAATGAGGGAACCATTTTGGGTGACATTTCCAGAACAAATGAAGAGTCCTGTGGCATGCTAAAGACCAACAAATTTAACAGATACATGCATCTGACAGAATGGTTTCTAGCCCATGAAAGCTTAAGCCCAAATAAATGTTAGTCTTTAAGGTGCCACAGGACTCTTCATTTGCTCTGGAAATGTCACCCAAAATGGTTCACTCATTTCTGTGAACAAGGCTAGGACATATTACACAGAGAAGTACTGTCACCCCATATCTGGAATAGCAACTTCACAGTTGGCAGAAGGCTGGTCTTTGGTCAGGGATGTGTCATCTGCCATACCTCCAAAAATCAATCTTAATTTACGAAAAAATAGCATGCAGTAAATGAGGTATGGGGTCATACAACTGAACAGTGAAATAAAATATTTAATAGCTGCTCATTCAGTGAAAAGGATGGAGAATATTTGCTGAATGAGGCTAGACTACAATGTGTAGGGGGAAATAGTATGTAATTAAACCTTTATATCATAATACATACACACAAGAGGGATGAAATATGATCTGGATGTGGCACATTGATTCAGACCATTATAAAGATAAGGCATGAAGCTACAGTTCAAGATCACTTGTAATTAATATTATTACTTGTATATGAGTTCACAGTAACTGTACTGTTTTTGGTATAATAGTTGTTGAAATATCAAATATCTTCATATTTATACATCTTTTTGCCATTTTTTTATTAAATGCATTAGTGAAAAAAAATAATTAAACTATAATTGGTTTTGAATCTTGGCTTATTATGTTTTATCCAAGTGTTAGCCTTGATGTGTTTTAAACAACTGGTAATGTTTAAATACTGAAAGGGATTTATAGCCAAACATCTGCATACATCCTTTACTAAAGTAGCATGACATGAGACCCTTTTTTTTTTTTTTTTTTTTTTACTGCCAAGTAAAAGAAGTAAACTTTATATCCTTTAGATTTATCTCAGTCTGACATGGCACCTATATTTGTGTAACCCTTCTGCCATGGTGGGTTGGCAGGACAAGGGCCAGCTTCTATATCTAGGCATTTCCCAATAGTATAACACCACCAGCCGGCGCAAGCCACCACCCAGATTTCTGGGGAGTTCTGCACTGTTCCCTGGGCACTGTAAGCATGAGTCTGAGTGTAGTAAACAGAACTTTTAATAGTAGTAAAACAAAATGCAAAAGGACATATAACAGAGATCAGCACTAATCTAGAAAAATTAGTATAGAGCGAAGTTCCCAACAACCCACACTGCATAACAGAACATATAAACTTAATGGCAAAGCTGGCACTGATCTGGAGAATCAGTGCTAGCTAGGATCCCAGCCAACCCTAAGGTACAGAAAGACTGTCTTTCACGCCAGCTGTCCACTGATGCCATCTACTGGTCACTCACTCAATCCTCTAGAACTGTTCCTTGGTTCCGCCCACTGTCTCCTGGCTCCACCCACTGGTCACTCACACTGCCCAGTTTGCCACTGGCCGCTCTCATCATCCGCTGGCTCTGCCTGCTGGCCGCTGGCTCTGCCCTCCGGTCACGCATGTCACCCAGCTCACCGCTGGCCACTCTCACTGTCCGCTGGCTCCACCTTCTAGTCATCTCAGCTGAGAGAGAGAAATTTCTCTCTAGTGATTTTTGGTCAGAGAGACAGAGTTTGCTTCTCTCCCTGGTGATTCCAGTTCTTAAGTAGCTGTAAACAGCTACCTCTATCCAAATGACAAAGGGCTAACAGGAGGCTTAGCCATAGCTATCAAAAGAGGGGAAGCAATAGAGGGAGAGTCCAGAATAGCCTCAAACCTCCACCCCTGTCTCTCTCAAGTTCTTTCAGGCTGAAACATGCAGTCAACTTTCCTACAAGCCACTTCTTAACTAAGGGTAGTTTTTACCCTTTAATTAATTTAGAAGGATTTGAAATAAGCAGGGAGTAGCAATTCACAAAAAGACAGTATTTTATATTTCCCTTTAGTAGAATTACAGATATTGAAAGATTTGTGATCAGGCTAGCCCCAAATACCATTACCCACTATGTCCTGCACCCAGTATGCTAATCAGCTATGTTCTTTGTATTCATGCTAATACAGGACCCATGCAGATTAGTGCCCCCCCCCCAGAAGCTGTTAAGGACAGCTTCCAAGCCTGCCTTACATTTGTCATATAAAAATCTACAAAATTAAGTTTAGGGAAACTAGACCTGGGTAAGAAAAATAAGATGAAAAACAATCTTAATACTTCCTTCTAATGGAAACAAAACCTCAATCACACTATGAAAGATTCATTCTTCTGCCACATTTATAGTCTAATTTCTCCAAAATTATTTTCCATTGATTTCTTTGTTTCAAATACTGAACCCCTCTTAAACCCATGTTTAAATCAATTTTTAAAAACAGCTCTGATCAAGTTCTTTTGGCATTCAGATATGGAATCCTCTTCTAATGAATGCTCATATTTCAACCAGGAAATCTACCTTAAAATTGTTTAAAAACAAACAAACAAATGACACTAGTTAATTGTTTTCTTACATTAGTCTTGATACTTATTCCTTCAACACTTCCAAATAAAAAGCAATTCTTCACAGTATCATTTTGAAATATCA
Source organism: Podocnemis expansa (assembly GCA_007922195.1). NCBI lineage: Eukaryota > Metazoa > Chordata > Testudines > Podocnemididae > Podocnemis > Podocnemis expansa. Next base: position 30,633,955 of record ML682005.1, on the reverse strand, counting down.
TAATGTTTTATGAAACATGGAACTTGACATTTGTATTATAGTTTGATGTTGGTGATTGAACTTTAATGACCTGTTATGGTATCTAGAATGTCATCCATCCACTATATTGGTATGAAAAAGGAAGCTGTGAAGGTAATGAGTATGTTGGGATAAACTGCATACTTTTTCCCCCTGTTAGCTATAAGTCAATATTCTTCATATTTAAAAGTGTAGTACAGGACATACAATAAAAAGCACTCAGTCTGTATGTTGTAAACAGGATGACAGTATGACAGGGTGAACAAATCCTACACCAGTCGGGCCAGAGTTGAAGATCTATTCTGGAAGAGCAGCCTCACCCACTGACTCTGTAGGCCATATCTGGTCAGAAGGCAGAGGCCATGAAAGATAGCAGTGCAGCTCAATTAGTGGCAGACTGGGGAGGGAACATTGATGGTGAATGCCAGAACAGAAAGTCTATGCAGAGGCACAGTGATCTGTCTTTTTATCTCACAGAAAGGACTTATACCATAACTGGCATTGTGCATGAAGCACCTTGTGAGATTTTCCTGGGTATAGGGACACTATTTCTAGCTGTGGTTCTGACATGGTGTGTGATCTGTCCATAGGGCAGCTTTGCTCTGGGTTGTAGGTTTTTCAGATAGCTGTAGAGCCTGTGTTTTTCTTTACAAACACATCCAGGTAATCTTGGGACTAATTAGGGAGGCCAAGGTTATGGTTTAGAGCTGATTCCTTTTGCCTATCCTCTGCTCCTAGGGTCTTGATTTTAAGGCTCTTGTCCAATCTTGACACTCTGAATATGCATCACCTGGGGTTTGGCTGATGTTGTTGAAAGAAGGCTTTCAGGTAATATCCTGAGAAGCTAATATACCTCCACTGCCAGGAGATATATAGGTTATACTGCCTCAACCAAAGAATGCCAGGAATTATTGGGAAGAACAAAGAGCAGATTATATTAGAGCATCATATTTCTTAGTGTCCTTCCTCTGCCACCTATAAAGGTACAAGTTCCAAGAGGCTAGCTGTGTTAGTCTAGTTCAGCAAAACAAACAAGGAGTCATGTGGCACTTGAAGACTAACAAATTTATTTATGACATGAGCTTTCATGGTAGAAAATCCCTGTTTCTTGTGTCCCCAGTCCTGATGATAGGAGCAAGCCACCAACTGTCTCCTGATAGTCCAAGGTAGGTTTTGGGTGGAGAGGGATCTGGAAGGTTCGGACTGCTTTAGTGTTTATAAAGGTGGCAGCAGCCCAGCCCTGAAATCTATCATTGCTACTTGGAGGGGGGTTTGCTGCACCTGCCCCAAGACTTGCAATTGTAACTGCAACTGGGTATTCAGGGAAAGCCATTGTTCCCAGGTTGGGCTCTGCTTGAGGGATGGGTGGTGGTGGTTCCAGAGCATGGACCTCTGGTACAGCACAGGCTGTACCCCTTACTAGCCTAGGCTGCTCCATTTTCTGAGTTCTTTCAAACTGGACAGAAGGCTATGGGCATGGTTTGTCATGCCACAGTAAGAACTGATTCAGCTGCCACCAAGTTTTTCTTCACCAGGTTCTGTCATCAAGTTAACTTGCATGAATTTAGGGATTCTGTTATAGACTCTTAGATCAGCAGTGACCAATATGATCATCTAGTCTGACCTCCTGTATAATGCAAGCCAAAAAACCTCATAAACCAACTCTTGCAATAAACCTTGACCCTGTGACTGAGTAAGTCTTCAAATCATAATTTAAAGACTTCAAGATACAGAGAATCTACCAGCAAGTGAGCTATGTCCCACACTACAGAGGAGGGTGAAAAATCCTCAGAGCTCTAGCCAGTGTAACCAGAGAGAAAAGTCCCTTCTGACCCTAAATATGGCAATCAGTCAAACCCTGAGCACCTGGGCAATCTTTTGTTGTGGTGGGTGAGCATGGGGATATCAGGATACCCCTTCTTTTCTCCTCCTGCTTGTGCTGCCAAAAAGCAATGCACCGGGCAAGGTCCATGAAAGCCTCTAGGTGGATGGAGTTTTCAATGTGACTAGCTCATCTTTTACATTCTCACTGAGCTCCACTGGACTGGTACAGTTAGGCAGCCTCATTTCTTCCTACACTGGGTGTGAGCTGTCAGAAATGAGCAGCCTAAGAGGAGTCAGGAGCTTGCCTCAGTGAAGTTTTTGGCCGGAGTGGATGTGATGTGGACCCTCAAAGATGCTTGAGAAGGCTTGTCTCAGTTGGAGACAACCAGGTTGTTCTGCTCCAACAGGGAAAAGTCCCAATTGAACACTTCACCACTGAGCAGGATGACTAATAGCCACACTTTGGTCTGGTCTGTGAAGTCCTTTGAGGGGCAGAACAGAAAGAACACTGACTGGATCGGGAACCTCTGGAATTTCCAATGATCCTCATCAAATCAGTCTGACAGTGCCGCCATGGGACCCAGTTCAAGTACGAACTGTCTATTCAGGCATGCAGCTTAGCACCTTCTCCCCAGGAATTTGCTAGCTGCTTGTGTAGGGTCTGTGATCTGGCAGTGAGCTGTACCACTTAGGCCTGTATCATGATGTTTTCTGCTTGCGGGTCCTGGGCCTGTTGGCAACTGCTGTTCAGAAAATGAACCAGCCCACCACTTCCATCATCTGTGGAATGATTGGATGGGGAGTGGGAGATAAAGGTAGCTTTTGCAAAGCATCAGAACTCAGTTATGGGCAGCCTTTGTGCACTGGCCAGTTACCAAGTTGCAGTCAGGCAATGAGTTGGGTGGACAGGATACCAGAAAGTCAGGGTCAGACATCATGTTACAGAAAGCAGACAAGTAGCAGAATGGGGGATGAATCAGGGTCAGAGTCTGGAATATGTGATCTACAGCAAGGTAAGGTCTGGACTGGAGGCAAGCAGTCAGTCTCTATTACTGCTCATCCAGCTCCCTGGGATGATCTCCTGTTGTATATACAGCATGAGCCAATCAGTGGGCTACTGTGAGTGGAAGCATCACTCATGCTCTTCTGGATGCTTCCTGCAGTGCTTAGCTGCACTGATTCTTCCAGCAGAAACCCAACCGAAGCTTCCAATGGTGATGAGGAAACATCATGTCCCAGGTTCTGGGACCACTGATTCTTACACATACTTGTACTTCTGCACACAGGTAGCCTAAGTGACTTCACTCTCAATACTCAGATGTGTAAATTAAGAATATGAATAAGTGTTTGAAGGATGAAGGCCTCTGCTTGCTTTCAATGAAGCATTTTTGTTTTTATTTGTTTTTGTGGAGTCACGTTCATAAACTAAAACACATTTTTCAGCAACCCACCTTATCCTGCACAAGATGGCAATCAAATCCTTGTCTTTCTCCATAGACAGTGAGCAGAAATGGTCTCTTGTCAGGTAAACCTGTTATTTCATGTTAATGAGGAATCTAATGAAGTTTGTAATCAAAGCAGTAAATTATTCCAGCAATTCAGGCATTCTACAGAAAGTTACAGACTAGACAGAGCATATATTTACATGGGATTCCAATTGTTTAGTCTTAATTTTACATTTTAATTTTGTATGTTTTTATTTGACTTTGTTTTCTGCAATGATAGATCCTCTGCCAGTTCAGTGTCTGTAGCATACCCATATTTTCTCTATGCAAATTTATACTTCCACTTCAATACCAAAAGTATATAAAACTTGGTTCTAAGTAAGTGGGTAAAATTTTGGGGCCTCTAGCCAAAAATGTATATATTTAGCACTGAAGATCAATATTATCTTGGAAATTGTTAGCATGATTTATGGAAGTCACCACTGCAGAGTCCATGCTTTCAGTTCCAGCTTTTGGTGGCTAATAGGAAACAGCTTATTTTAATTTTAAGTTAGGATATCAGCATTTTCTGCATTCATGTAATTATCTGCAGAATGCTGTTCTATTTTTATTGGGTTTTGTTTGTTTGCTTGCTTAAAGAACTAATTCCTGGGTGCACATTTGAATTCAGGTAGGGGTATTAGCAAGTAATCCATAGCAATAAGGCATTTCTTTTCAAAATATTGATCAAGCAGTATTGCATGCCATTTAATTTAATGGAGCATTTAGTCCACTTTTCTCATTGTTTACTATAGTGAAATGTTGAATTCCAGTAGATGTCTTTACTTTCTAAACTGTAAAAGAATTTTTTTTCCCCAGAAAGCTTCTCACTACTTCAATGTTTTTGTTTTTTCTCCTTCTGGCTTTAGTTCAAACTAATTTTGTAAATCACACAGGAGCCATGGGCCTGTTTCTGATGAAACATAGGATCTAAACAAGACCAAATTCCCAAGTTGGATAGATATGTATACATGCCAGCTCTGTGTGAGCTGATGCTCGGAGAATAATAGTTTTGGTTGCAGCAGCCTGGGTGGTGGTAGCTCCGGCTCTGCACCCAAATGTGTACCTGAGATCTCAGAAGGAGTTCCACTTGAGCAACAAGTTGGAGCTATTGTAGCAACATCACCACATTTAGTGTGCTAGCTGGAGCAGACCTAGCATAAGTATGTCTACATCAGCAGGGAACATACCTCCTAGTGGCCATGTAGACATATCCTGAGTGACTCTTTGCAACAGAGACTGCTTCTGATTATAAAGGGGCCTTCCTTCTGACATGCTGAGCTTACATTACCTCCCATTAAAGTCCTAGTGCAAATTAAGGTTTTTGCTGTCACCAAAGAGAATTAAGAGTTGTGTAATTCTAGTATTATCATTCTGTGTCTTATTAAGATGGCTCCTTTTGAGACCAAAGGTGTACTTTCCCTGCAGCTGTGCCAGGCAATAGGCTCAAAGGAAAGACATCAAGGAAATTATTGAATATATAAATTTAATATGCTTTATCACAGAGTGATATCAAAGCATCTGATGAACTGGGATTTTAATGCCATGAAAGCACATGCGATAAATAAATTTGTTAGTCTTTAAGTGCCACAGGATTCCTTGCTTATTCTATTTATTGAGGTGATATAAAATTTACTGACCTTTCCCATTCCTTTGCCATTTTGGGAAGGGAACAGTTTACCTTCTCTGGGTAGAAACAAATTCTTTTGTTTCAGAAGTCTACACAGACAAAACTTGTCATTGCTTCATGGCAATACCTAGTTTCAAGCCAAATTTTATCTTTTCAGCAGAAAGACAACGTTGCCTAGCATTCAAATATCCGTATGCATTTATGAAGTATTCCCTGCGAAAGACTACTTATTAGAAATATATCAATTCACAGCATATAAAAAAGATAATTTGATGCTATCAAACAGTTCCTCAGATTTGTCACCTAAAAAGAATGGATCAGGTGTGGAATATCTCTCTCATCCTCTGCAATGAATGCCAAAACAAAAAATTAAGTTAGCTTCTCCATAACAGCCTTTTTAACTTGAACACTCCTTTAAAAACCTCAATAGTTCAATGTCTCCATTGACTGCTTGTCTGGCCTCCTGGCTCTAACATACTTGCATTGTCTTTTGCTTTTTGTTTCTGTGTCTTTTGCTAGTTCCTCTTGAAATTCTTTTTTGGCTCATCTTTTAGGTTTCACTTGCCAGAATTTATTCTCCTTTTTGTTTTCCTCAGTAGGTTTTTAAAGGATATCTTTTTGTCTCTAACCACCTCCTTTGCATTGTTTAGCCACAGCTGGCACATTTTTGTCCTCTTCACTTTTATGTTATTTGGGGTCCTCATTTAGTTTGTCTTTATTCTGGTGGTTTTTTTTTTTAAAGATTCTGTGCAGCTTGCAGCTGTTTCACTCTTGTCACTGTTCATTTGAATTGCCATTAAACGTCTTTTCCTTTGTGTTTAGTTCCCCTTTTTGAAGTTAAATGTTGCAGGGGTGGCATTCTTTTGCATTTTCTCACTACAAAGATGTTAATTTTCATTACATTATGGTTGCTATTAGAGTGGTTCAGCTATATTCACCTGCAGGACCAGATCCTGCATTCCATTTAGGACTAAATCAAGAATTGTGTCTCCCCTTGAAGGCTCCAGGACTAGCTGCTTCAAGAAGCAGTTGTTAAGTGGTGTGTCTAGAAGTTGCATCTCTGATCCCATCCTGAGGTAATATATACCCAGTCAATATGGGGATAGTTGAAATCCTCCACTGTGTAGCCTCAGTAATCTCCCTGGGCATTTCACAATCAGTTGTCACCATCCTGGTCTGGTGGTCAGTAATATATTCCTGCTGAATACTTCTATTATTCAACCGTGGAATTTTGATCCATAAAGGTTCTATGGTACAGTTTGATTCACTGAAGATTTTAATAATAATTGACTCTATGCTTTCTTTTGTGGATAGTGCCATTGCCCCCCAGCATGACCTACTCTTGTCATTCCTATATATTTTTGTACCCTGGTGTTCCCAGGTCCCTTTGATTATAATTGTCCCACCAAGTTTCTGATTCCAAGAGCAGATTCCAGGGTTTAACATGCTGTAGAGATCCTGAAGTATGAATGTTATAGCTGTAAAATATTATGTTGTGACTGCTCTCTTGGGTGCTAAAGCAAACATATAATTAGACAACTGTTTAATGACTCATCAGATAATTCAGTTACTTTCCAGTAAGTGTTTTTCTTTAGGTATACTGCCACTTAATGTTTGTCTGATTGGGGCTTCAATTCTATTAAAAGTTGAAATGAAAGAATATTCTGCTTTTTATTGATTAGAAGTTACGTTTCCCCATTTCTTTTGCAGCAGTTATAAACAGTGGTATATCTCAGCAAAGTGAAATGAAATTTGTTATAAACTATTAAGTAAAAATTATAATTTACCTCCCTGCAGATTGTTTCAGCAATTCCCCTTCCTGAAAAAGGAAATTAGTTAAAGAAAAACTTGAATCACAAAAGAAGTAGCACACAGTTTTACACTCAGTCCTTGGACCAAATCTGTGGAAATCTTTGAATATAATAGGTTTGACTATAGCAAAAATTTGTGATCAGCTAGAAAACTGTAGAGCTGCATAATTCCACAATTGTCATACTTCCAAGTTCTACATAGTTCCTGACTGACATCTTTACATATGAAAGCACATCAGGTAATCAAGTTTTTAATTTTTGTTTTAACCTGTTTCTGGTTGTTTAATAAGAGCAATGATAAAGCCACAGGATTGTAAAATCCTTATATCCCCTGAGGGAGAAGATTGTTGTTTGTATTGTCTGTAGAGAAATTAGATCACAGATAGACAATATGACTTTTCCCAAGGTCACACACAAGTCAGTGGCATAGCTAAGAATAGGACTGAGGAGTCCTAATGCCCCAGTTTTTGCAAGAACCATAAACGTATCTTTCTCTATTTGTACTTGCAGTGTTTTTCTTTTCCTTCCTCTCTCCTCCTCTCAGTTCCAACCTCTGTATGATCTTTTCAACATTTGCCTTCCACTGGATCTTCTTTCTCTCCCCACTTTTCAACTCAGCCTTCCCTTGCAATTGCTTGTTTTCTCTAATGTCTCCTTGAATTTCTTTGTTGCTCTGTCTCCTTCACACTGTGATCAGATTCAGAGTGCGTAATGTGCTGCTCTTGAGGGCCACAGCACATAACACTAGACATTTTTGCCTCCTCTCTGCTATCTTCACTGTGTCACACTGAGAGGCAGAGTGAGGGAGGCAGAAGACTGAATGGGAAAAAGTAATATGGAGGCAGGGGTAAACTCTTGGTATGAGAGTAGCCTCTAGTAGTCAGGATGAAGTGAGACAAAAACTACTGCTTGCTGCCAGGAGACTTTTCTACAAGTAATTTTTCATCTGGCATGAATTAGAGGACAACAACATGGGACTGTGCATGACTGCGTCTCCAGATGAATGACACTTAGCAACCATGGTTGCTGAACATCACTGAAGGCTACTGTGTCCTAGCAAGAGTATTTCAGAGAGGAAGAAGCTGTACCTTTTACCTCAATTTCTCTGACCCAGATCACTCATCCCTGTTTGAGAGCATCAGCACAAGTGACTTAGGCCATAGAACAGCTGTTGGATCATAATGGCATTAGAACTTATATGAAACAGTGACCTGAACCTTATTCTTTGAAATGCAAGACTCAAAAAAAGTTTTTTTTTTTAAAGATTACTTCGTGAAACTGCTGTGTAGTTAAAAAGGAAAACAAATTATAATTAATCAAGCTTGTTTCAATGTATGAATTAATTAAGAATTGTGTTGACATTCCTCTCCACCATTCTACTTGCAATTTCCATTCTGAAGAAAGCACATTTTTAAAAAGGACTCACATTATAAGAAAGAAAACTTCTTTTCTATAGCTTCTGGTGTCAGAGTTGATGTCCTGCATATACCATGTACAGAAAATAGCCTTGTCTCTGAATGTTTCTTTTTTCTACAGCACTGAAACTCTGAATCCAGAAGAAATGAGACAATTGTGGAAAAGAAAATAATTCATAAGCAAAACTGCAAACTTTGGGAAGGCAATGTCATCTGATAATGAGCACATTGGACTTGGGAATCAGGAGGGCTGGATTCTATTCCCAGCTGTGCCTCCATCTTGTTGTCTCTGTTTCCCCTGTCAGTCTTTGTAGGTCTTGCCTATTTAGTTGGATATATTAGCGATATATCCATAACTGTGACACTGTAGCCCAGTGTCTTTCTATCACACTTCATTAAAGTGAAGAGAGAAATTTTCACAGCATTCTATTCTGGAGTTTGTTGAAGGAGAACTGTGGATTCCTGTATTTGAACACACTTTATTAATTTGTACTATACATTGATGACACTTCTTTATGAATAGTGTATTATGTGAGGAAAGAATAGTAATACCATAGGCTTTCCAACCACTCCTTTTTACATAATTTAACTGAGAAATATTTCTTTTTTCCTCTGGAACTTATTCTTTTTTTGGTTAAATATTTGGAACGTGTTGCTGTATTTATTAAATGATACTTACAAGTTCCCTTGTGACAGGGTGCTTGGGGTGAACTCCTGGTGAGCGCCCCTGCCATGCTAGATTAGCCAGCTCTGGGCAGCAGAGCAGATTGCCTGAGGGGAGCCAGCCTGTGTAGGCACAGCCTGAACAGCCTCCCAGGGGGTCGATTAGGTCAGGAGCTGCAGCTGTACTGCTGGCTTACAGGGTTATAAGTCAAGCCACAAGCCATTTGGGAGGCCAGAAATAAAAAGAGTCAGAGGAGCAAAGAGGCCTTGCAAGTCTCCCTGAACTGCCCCAGCAATGACTGGCCTATGCAAGGTGCTGTGTGGTGGTGGGAAATTCAAAGACACAGTGTAAATAAATTGTGGGTGAGTGCAAGCATAAAGATCTGAGCCTTTTGGTCCACAAGGGGACTGAAGAAACCTACTGTATCTCCCTTTTCTTACAATTTCTAACTCTTTCATGACTCTAATGAAGATGATTTAAAACCACTTATATGGTAGAATTGATCAATAAACTGAATAAAAACTAATTGGTACATAGACTTGTGGAAAAAGCGAAAGATCAACTGTAAATAGAGCAGGCAATGTTTTAAGGGGAAAGGAGAAAAACCCTGACTTACTCCTGACATGAAAAATCTGTAAACTCCATTGGGAGTGTATTTTGTATTTAAATATGAAAAGTAAAACATTTTCATAGCTATGAATTAAGTGTGCAACCTGAGGAAAATTCACTGAGCATTTCCAAAAAGATAAGTATGCACAACTAGATACGGGCCAGTTTCTGAAAATCTGTCATAACAAAAGATACAAAAGAAAAAGATACTATAGAAATGAGTCTGTGAGCATCACAAAGCATGCAATATGTTCTTCAGAGAACATACCCACAATATTCCCATTATACTAGATGGAAAATAAACAATAGATTGATCAATTATTCTCCATCTAGATTTCAGAAGTCAACTTTTTTACAAGAAAGGCTTTATTTAAAATAAACACCAGTCATGGGGCAGACATAGTCACAAGGGATGGAAAACAGCTGGAGTGAGGAGTTGTTTTGGGGGGTGGGGGTTTGTTGTTGTTTAGTTTGTTTTCCTCCCTTTACCTGTCTTCTCCTGTATATAGAGAAGGGGTAGCTCTGTGTGGTGTGCAGAGAAGGGAGGAGGATGCAAAGGGTCTTCCCCAGGGCCTTGTGAGAGTCTAATAGTAATTTGAGCTCATCTCTCAGGAACCCAAGTGCTGCTAGCATCATTAGATGCACCTCAGCTCCAACAGGAATAAGGAGGAGGGGAAAGCGTGGGTCAGTCTGCCTGGCCTCCTGACTATAACTAACAGTAGCCAGCCAATTGAGTTCTCCCAGCACTGGGAGAATACATATTCTAGATGGGTGTCCATAAAGTCAATCAAAAGGGGGAGGAAGGCAGAATACCACCAGGGACTACTGCTGTTATCCAACTTCATCACCTGGATGAACTGTTGAATGTTATTCAAAGCCACAGTAGGGTCCACAGTGACGTGAACTATTGCAGGGGCGGGGGGGGGTGGAGGATTTTTTATTTTGCTTTGTGTTTTCCATTTGAGCAGTTTTCTGGAGTATCATAGAATTTGTTCCATCATTATTTGGGATTATGTGGAGGACATTAGTCATCCTGCATTGCACATTTGAGGTTTTATGTATTCTGAATACAACTTTTGGATCTATTATCTCAGCTCTTTTGCACAGAGATGTGTCCAGGCTTTATAGCTTAAGTCTGGATGAATGTCCACACTTACAATTTAATTTGAATTAAATTAATGCATGGCTACACTAGCTTTCATTAATTTGAACTAAGGAATTCCTAAATTCAAATTAATGAAAGCTTAAATAGCCTAATAAATTTGAATTAACCCAGTGTAGCTGAGTTAATTCAAATTCACCATTGATTTGAATTAACTTTTTTTGACCTTCTTCCTCCCAGGGTGCCTTCCTCTTTCTATGTATTGGGTGGAGGCATGGCCCTACTTGAGGGCCATCTTGCCACACCTCCTATGCTGCCCCTCTCCTAATTAGACCTAGCAAGTCCTGTCCATGGACATGCTAGTTTGAATTGGTTTTCCTAGTGTGGCCATGTGTCCCGAGAGAAGGAAAGGGGACAGGAGAGGTTCTTGTGGGTAGTGGGAGGAGAGGACCATGAACAAGTGACTCAGTACAGTTGATTTTATATAACAACAATAAAATGATTTAGCCACAATAGATAAGTACTATACAGCAGATCAGCAAAGCTTAACGACAATAAATGTTGAGTATAAGTTTAATAAATGGCAGATCAGCAAAACTTAACCAGCTATGGAAAGCCTTTTTCCAAAATTTTATGCACTAGTCTGAGGCAAAATACAAAGAAGCAGATGCTTAAGGCAAACAAAATGATAGCTGTAACTGCTCCTACACTTAATCCTACAATTAACTCTTTAATTAAGGCTGAGTTGTGATCTAAACTGCTATTTATTACTATATTGTAAGGGTTAGCAAGAGAAACTAAGTAAAATATGAGGCTTGAGAAGGGAACTATCTATAAAGGACTGGCAGATTTCTGGGGTTTGAGTAAATACTCACACCTAGACAATGGAGCCGAGCACGGCAACCCACATCAGGGTTTCTGTTGTAGCCAAGGGGGTCCCAAACTTTGGTGGTAGGACCAAGCAACTTGGGCCAGCCGACGGGCTTGTTGCTTCCTAGCAGATCTCCTCCCGATGATGGGTATAAGGGACTTTTGAGGTTTGGACACAGAAGCACCTGGGATTAACCAGTTAAAAGTTTTGTACTCTTCTTTGGTGGGGAGCAAAGCCCTGGCTTTGTAGGTAGCACTTTGGGCATGCGTTGCTTTACCTGCTTAACTGGGTTGAGCTATGGTTTTATGCTTGCTGAGGACAGCATATGCCACCTTTCTGAGTTGTGGTTTTGCAGTGGCAGCGGAGTAAAAGGTTACAGACAGCTTGGCTGAGACAGCTTGGCTGTCTGAACACCATGTTAATTTGAATTAATTGTTATTAGTTTGAATTAATTAGTTTGAATTAAGTTAATTCGAACTAACCTTTTAAGTGTAGACATAGCCGATCAGAATTTCTATCTAAACAAAGTTTATGGTATTCAGATGCCAGCTTTTGGTTTTATGTGTGGGATTGTGTACTAGGTCCTTTATTAGAATGAAATGAGGAAAATTGTAGATAGGAGGAAATGGTTGTATAACCCCATGCATTCCTGTTAATTCTCTTGTACTCTCTGCCTTTTCCCACTTCATTTCACCTGACTTCAGTTTTTTTAAAGTACTTTAGACCAGATTATGGACAGCCCTGTTGAGATTCAGAATATTTGCCTGTATATGTGAGTATGTAGTTTACATTTAATCTTAATGTTCATATTCTACAAAGCCAAGGTTATTATCCTGCAAAGATAACTTAGTTTTCACCCAAAGCATATCATTTTACTCTGTTTCTCTGATGCCTCTGCTGTCTGCATTATTTGCAGTGTCAAAAACATCATAAGGATTAGTTTTATCATTTTTGACTTGAGCACATAGTGTAGTAATTTAAAATATAGGACTGCAACTCAACAGTTTGGGTTTCCATTTGTGATTCTTCCATGAACTTGCTCTATGAGTTTGTGCAAGTCACTTAACTTTTCCATGACTCGGCTTCCCCACACATTATAATAGGACTATTTCACTTGGGTGCAGTGAGACTTAAATTTTTCAAAATAAGGCCCCGTAAAGGCACAGATTGTGGTGGTGGTGATAGTGGTGGGGTGGTATTATTATGAAACTTAATTCTCTAGCAATCTTAAGGAGTATGGAAGTGAATGAGTCTGACTGATCTAGAATGCTTGGTCCTTATTTTATATGTCCAAGAGTGACTTAGGGAGACTAAGTCCTGTTTCCAGAGGCTAATTTTTAGCTTGACTTATGGCTTGCCTTACACACACAGGTGCTGTCATTTTAAATATGCTGCCTTTGTGTGGGCACCAGGACTGTGAAAAGGGGGTTTAAATGTTTCCAGTGGAACCAAGTTTGAGTGTATTAGGGTCCCCTAAATTCCCCCCTCCCTCTTTTTTTTTTTAAAACTACTTATTCTTTTCTACCCTCTTGGAGTCCTAGGCCCATGGGCTGAAAAGGACAGTTTGGGTGGATGGGGAACAGGCACTCAAGTCTTTGAATAGAGACCAGAACATGCTTGGCATAGGAACATGGCACACATTTATACTGCAGCCTACAAAGATGTACCTTATTTCTGTACTAGAAAGAGTATAAGGTATGCTGGTACATGTTACCTTTATACTGGAATAATTGCATCTATGTTGGATTTGTACTCTTAGCTGTACTGACAAAAATTTTACATCTCTAACAGAAATAATATATACTTCATATAAAAAGTATATGTAGATCAGCTCTTAGACTCTGAAGAGCCTAGATAAACTAGCAGTCCTGTGGCACTTTTAAAGACTAACAATTTTTTTTATTGCATGAGCTACTGTGGGAGAAAATAAAAGTGCCACAGGACTCCTTGTTTGTTTTGCCGAACTAGACTAATATGGTCCCCTTTGGAACTTGTCTAAGTGCCCAGGCCACTGCTGAAAATAACAGGTCCTAAATCAGTTCTTAGACATTTTTGAAAATTTTACCTCAAATCTAATGTATCATGCTAAAATACCCTTTAAATGGTTCAAGTGAGGGATTATTTGGCACTGTGTTAAAAATTGTATAGATTTTTAATAAATTATGAATGACCCATTCTCTTTTTTGAAGGTTTCATAGCCTGCCTGTTATTCCTCTAGTTATTACTGAAATAAATAACGTGTGTTTCTGAGCATTTTCTGCATAGTCATAGTGAATGTTCCATGAAACGTACTCTGAAAAAGGGCTTCCATAAATTAATTCCCTTGAAAAGTTAAATGCCCATATTGTTAGCTTTATGAAAGACATCCTTGGAAAAATGACTGTATATCGCAACATTGTAGTCATAAAATGTTTTTCTGCATATTTTCTGCATATTTGTCTGCATTGGCTTCTCCAGCTAATACCATTCACAGCAAAATGTTCTATGTTGTTTGAATGTGATAATCCATTTCCTTTGCTAAAACATTAACAAGTAAAACTGATTAAATAAGCATCCCCCTAACCTCTGGAAATAACATACTTTTTGTTTAATATTTGACAGACATCATATAGTTAAATGAATAGTTCTAGCAGAAGCAAAACAAAAAAAGTAAAAATGTGGAGCTGAGAAATTAGTTGGGGATGCATATAGATGGGTTAACATGCATACTTCAAGAAAGAGAATCTTCTAACTGCAAATGGATCAAGATACAAGGAATGTCTTTCCTAGCAGAAACAAAGAGGGCAGTCTCCAAGGCCAGACTATGGGTTGTAATTAAAGAGGATTGAATAAATGACTGTGAATCAACTAACGCTCCTGTTGAGAATCATATAAATTCAAGGGTGAAAAAGACTGGAGAGGTCATTATGTCTAGCTCACTGTACTGAGGCAGGAGCAAGATTACCTATCCATCCCTGATGGCTATTTGTCTCACCTTTTTTGAAAAACCTCTGATGATATGGATTTCACAAGCTCCCTGGAAGCCAATTCCAATGCTTAACAATTTGTATAGTTAGAAAGTTTTTCTTAATAACTAACCAAAATTTTCCTTGCTGCAAATTGTCAATTAGTTCATGTCCTACCTTCATTAGACATAGAGCAAAACGGAGAAGAAATTCTAATTCTTCCTTGTGTCAGCTGAGTTAGTACAAGGATAAATTAGAATTATACACAAATGTTCTTTGGTAAAGAGCTGATGCTCTGAATTATAATAAATATGGCATTGTGGCTAAAGAGATAATAAATTAAATATTTTATTTGTAACCTGTAGGCACCTGTGTCAACTCTAGTAGGAGGGTTGTATAAATTAAAAGAAGTGACCTTAAGAAATGAGTTCTGCCAGCATTAGGTATTCGAGCAATCACAATCTCTTGAGGAAATTTTTTTTTGAACATTGAAGCTATTCAATATTTGTGTTCATGTGATTGTACTATATTTGATGAATATGTGGGGGCATATCTCATTGAGGAATTTATAATGGGCAATGCTCGGTATGGCCAACAGATCATCTGTGAAAATCAACATTAGATCATTTGTGACGGTAACAGTGATGGTTAAAGCTGACTGAATGATCCACAGTAGATAACTTGTTCAACAAACCCTGAAGATTTTTGAAGATGGAGAGAAGGAGTTCTGTTCATAAAATACCCATGAACTTCTTTGTTTGTGAAATTTGTGTTTTGAAACTACATCAGAATTCTGTTTTCTGCTTTTGTTTTGAATTACTCTGTTGATCAACACTCAAACTTTGCTGTCAGTTTTCCCTACTTTATATTCCAAATGTATGCTGGGCAGTTCAGGCATGATTGGAAACAAATAAGATAGTGTTTCTATTCTGAAGAAGCTTTTGGGTATTTTAATCTCTCAGGGAGAGGAAACAGGTATTTTTAGAAGAATTTAAATGTGTTTCTTTCCTTGACGACAAGTTTTCCAAGGCATCAGCTCCCAGAGGAATTAGGCTACCAGAAGGTATATTATCTGGGCAAAGAGTTCACTTTTTTTCTTCCCTATATTTGAACAAAGCAATTATACAGGTAAATACAGTCCAAACTGGCAAAATGGGCGTGCAGATTTTTATCTGACTACTTCAGTTTCATCTGTACCAATGTGGGGTTTGAGGAACACTGTTCCCCATACATGTTAACAATGAGTGCCCCATCCAAGATACAGTGTACATCCACCACATTTGTTTTAGTTACTAGGTCTGAATTTATGTCATGAACATGACAGCAATCCTGGCACAAAGGATCCACATAAAAATGTTCAGTCATTATTGCAAAGAGTGGTCAGATCTTGTGTTCTCCATCTGAAAACTCCCCCTCAGGAGATTTTTGAGGTCCTATCCCCCATTCTGTTGCCTAGTGCCCTGCGATCTGTATAAAATAACACCATTCAAATATAAATACTCAGTGTGAGATCTTAATATCCACTTTCCTCATGTATTCATGTGAATAAAACTTGATCATTTGAATGTTCACTGAAAGGAATTGCTGAAGAGGCACAAGCATGGTCTAAGTGAATGGAATTTTAAATTTATGGGGACTTTTGTCCCTTCCATTTGCTCAACAGGGTATAACCCTGTTAAGTCGAAGCTCCCTGTTGTTTTCATTTCCATTTACCTATCTCAGCAACAGTGTGTTCTGTGCCTTCCTGGTCTTTCAAATGTCTGTGGCTTTTTTCCAAATGTTTCAGACTTCTGAATACCTTCAGAAAATCAGGGTGCTATTGAATATGTTGATATGCTTCTGGTAATCTTACTGGTCTGCTCTTTGATCCATGAATTGGAACAATGTTAAGCTGTTGGCTTTGGTAGGGCTTTTGTGTTTCCAATTACTTTCACCCCTCCTGTGCCTTCATAAAACTGTTTACTAATTTCAGATGTCTGAGAATTCCACCTATACTTCCAATTAATCTTCCTCATTCACTAAATTATAACAAAACTGTATGTGCCCACAGAAAATTACTGTCTTGAAAATTTACCTTTCATTGCCAGGTGCCATATAGAAAAGCATAAAGCCACCATATTCAAGAGGTTTTATGTCTTCATTTTAAAAAGGCATATTTGTATTAGAGCCATCCAAAAATTCTGCATGTTTCTGTTGTATATCTTTCTTAAACTGAACCTTGTTGCAACAAATATTTTCCTGGAGCATGTATTGCTTTGACTCATGGCAGATTGATCTACTGTAGAAGTAACAAATACCTGTCAAAGGGATTTCACGTTTTACCTGGCTTCCTCATCCTGTGTGGCAAAAATCTAATCAGATGCTGGATAAGTTATTGTAGACAAGTTAATCAATAACATTTTTTTATCTGTACCCTTAATATTCAAATAACTTCACTTATCATGTGAGATCAACATCCTGAGATACATCTTGTTATGAAGATAAATCTGATGATTTTTTTAAGGTGCCTGAAGGCTTGTAAAAATGTCTCTGGGCCATCAATTATTAACATATTTATTTCACTGGTGAAAAGATGTCACATCAACCTATCATGAAATGGATGGTCTCATTAAATCCCTTTGTTTACGTGCCAACTTCAGCACCCTTTGTAAAGAATATTAATGGCAAATGGCAATACTTCTAAACAACATCTCTCAGTTTTTTGAAGGAGCATGTAAAGGGGTTGAAAATGTATAATCTGTGTAATAAGAAACAATAATGTACTGATGTCTTTTTTTTAATTTCTAAAAAAATCAAGTAACTGGGCATTAATAACCTGTCATATGAAAAAAATCAGTTTTTGCAGATGAAAATGCCAGGAGCAACTGCTAGTCTCTGTGCAGCTCCTGACACGTGAGGAATAGTTATCTGAAGACAAAAAGTATAGTGCACTGGAGTCACTAACTTCAGTTTACCACCCTTTAAGCAGCAGTACAACTCCCTCCTATTCAGGCAGTTTTCCCTACCCCCTGTTTCTTCCTTCAGCACCAGCTCCACCTGCTCTGTGTCAGGTTAATTGAGAGCACAGTCCATACATAAAGCTTTGTAGAACCTCTGCAGAAAGGCCCAAACAATAAAATGGGAATAGTGACCAGATAATAGTGCAAAAATAAGCCTAATTATCCAAAGAGCTTTTACATTGGCAATGAGAGCTGTGAAGAACAGACATGAATTTTGCTGATTGTTCTTAGAGAAGTACTTTGTTATCAATACCATTGAAACGAATAGCTTTCTGTCACTTGTTGGAATCAAATAGCAAATTCTTTAACAGGCATGACTAAGTATGTCTATAGACTTGGTATGTCTATATAGGCCATATGAGGCATATAGACTAGAGATGTCTATTGGATGCGTCAATATTGCTTACTAGATTGTTTGTTTGTTTCTGCAGGTTCAGTTGAGCAGCAGTAAAGACCTGTTCAATCAGTCTGGAAGTTGACCATGTTAATCCACCACCCATAAAAACATTAACAGTGCATTAACAAGAGGGCATTTCCCATTGGCAGAGCATAGTTTGGATGCTGCGGTAAGTAAAAGTTAGGAAGTCAATGGGATATATGCAAGCTATTTTAAGTAGCTTGTGTATTTCCCATTGACTGCTGCCAAATTTTGCCAACAGTATAGACCAAACCTGATGAGGGAATGAAAAGCTAAGTTTCTATCAATGGATGTAACTTTTGGTACGTATCAAAGGTTAAGAATGAGACGTGCTCTGATATTTCCAAATCAGAGCCAAATAGTAGCAGTACAAGATTACCTATAGCTGGCCCAGCCCTTATAAAAATAATTATTTGACTTTGTACCTTATTTTTCCTTCTGCTTATTTTATTTCATTTGTATGTATGGTACTATTACTAGCAAATATTATATCCAGAAGGGGCTGGAATAGATAATGTAACACTCAGTGGACCAGAAGATTTGAAAGTGACTGGGAGTTAAAATGTTTTGATTTAATTCCATATCTCTTAAAATTAACATAATTAAAAGAAGTCATTAAAACAGCATCTGTTGTCTTGCATGCCATATTATTGTATTCTGTTAGCAAATACATAGATTGTCTCAGAGTCTTGTCAGGCTATTTCTTCCAAAACAGGCTTGTGATACAATTAGTGTCCCCCGAATAGTTATGTTTTCTAGTAAATAGAACAGTTGGAATAATCTACCATTTTATTATGTTTTGCAACAGCCCTTCCAAAATCACTTCTTCCTCTCTCCCATGGGCAGAAGGTAGCTGTCAGTAAACAGATTTTTTTAAATGTCCTCTCTGCTGCATCATAACACAATTTTATGCATTAATGGTTGTGAAGAGTGTCTCCAAAGTGTGCCACCCCCTACCCTCACTCTCATGTTAACTCAGTGAGCATGATTCTGCTTTAATTTATACCATTGTAAAGCTGGAATAAGCAATCTGTGCCTCAGATATTACTGTCTGGTGACTGTTCATAAATATTGTCTTTTTAATGGTAACTACCAGTAATGTAGAAAACATAGTAGTTGTGATGCTGGCAGACAAGGTGCTAGCTCATGCCAGGACCCCCATCTCTCAACTGAATGCTGACAAATAAAGAGCTGGAATCAGTCTGGCTCATCTGCATGTTTAATAGTGTTAAAATGGGTATTAGAATGGTAAGAATGAGTTTAGTGTTTAGACTTTATTGAATGTTTGTGAGCTGATATATACGTTAATCTCATTTATAATGTCTGTATCCTACATTGCGAGGTAAGAGCTGAACTGTTATATTGTGAGCCTTTGTGACTGTGTAAATCGCCAGGCAAGAAATATTGACTAGTGTGAAGTGCTGATTTCCAACAAAAGGTGTTATAACCTGTTGAACACGAGCGGTCCATTGACACTAAATAGATTACTGTAAGATGGTAAAGAGGAAGACATTGGTGGTTCTGCCTTTCTTCCCATAAAAATGAGTCATGCAAGTGGATTCCTCCTGTCAGCAGAGCTTGCAGCTCAGAACACAAGTGGGGAGAAGAATAAAAACCCCTAACAGGAAGGAACTATTATGCTTATGCCTAGTAAGACTTGCACCCAGACGCCAATATAAGACCTAGTGTTTAGCCCTAAAAAATCATATAGAGCTTACTTATTATAGAAGACTTTATTACGTGTTGAAATTTAAGGTTGTAATTCATTCATGTGAGTATTTACCTGCTTTACCCTTGTAAATAACTTTATTTCCTTTTTCTAAAAAGATGTATATGGTTAATTATGGGGCTGGCTACAAGTATTGTCTTTGGTGAATGATCTAAGGTGAGCTTGACTTGGGGAAGTGTCTGGTCCTTGAGACTAGCAGTAGCCTGCCTGCTGCTGTGATTCTTGGTGTAAGGCAATGGCATGATTACCAATGGGCCATGGACCATTCACTTTGAAAGCAGGTCCACCCAAATAGATTTAAGCAATTCTTCCCACATTTTTATCAGTCTCTGTTTCACATGTGACACAATTCTTGTGCCCACCTGTGTCAACCAGAGGTCTTGTCAAAACATCAGTTCTGGGTGCACCTCTGGTGTAAGGGAACATCTATCACAAAAGATCCTCACCTCAGTGAGCAGATCAGAGCGTCCAAGGGGACTGTCTGTAATTCTATGTTTAGTGTCTGAAGTGTTTACACTTGATGAATTGTTTGTGAAATTTAAATATAGATTTCACATCCAATTTGAAAAGTTAGTTTCCTGGGTTTTTTTTTTAACAGTCTGGTCTAGTACTCATTCTCTTGCATCACTGCAGGCAGCTCTACAGTAGTATTCAAAAATGTAACTGTATCTCAGTCACAGTTGGGATATGCTACATTTTGGCAATTTGTACTCTCAGTACTGTTCCAGCTGCATCTGGTGCTGTTACATGTAACCTATTCTTTCTTTTTCCTCTCTTTCCAACTCTACCCTTCTTGACCACTTGTGTTTTCCCACTCCCTGGAAAACTTCTCTATGATGCACCTCTACCTGGCAGCTGTTTTTCACACCAGTGTTGTTGGTGTTTGGTGAGCGACCTGAAAGCTCTGCTGCGTTGGCAGATCGATCACTCGTGTTGCCTGGCTGTGGAGTTGCTAGGTGGCTGGGAAATTGTTTGAATGGTAGGTTGGATCTACCCTGTTTGGACTGGGCATCTTTGGGAACACATCTGGCTAATGGATGGCTTTGGGGTATTATGTTTACCTTTGATTGGTGGACTATCTGGAGGTGAAACATGTATCCCTGTGGTTGGTGGATTTTCTGGGTGGTGGAGCAGATTCACAGCTAATGGATGGTCAGGATGGGGGAGAGGATGATGAGATGCCTCTTTTGGCTGAAAACCACTTTTTCAAATATAAGATTCTTTTTCAAACTAACAATAGCTAAGTGTCCCTTTTGTTTTTCTCTTTCACTTCCCTTTCTCATAAAACTGTTTCCAGTTTCTTTTATCACCTATTCTAACGGCTATAGTATCAGTATGCAAGAGATCCATTTCCTCTCTCAATTACTGAAACTACTGCTAACTCAGTCGGCCTAAGCAAACATGCTGCTTCTGGACAGAATGTAAATGCATGGGCTTGTAACATTATAGCTGACTCAGCAAAAGCTTATAGACACTACTATTTCCTCAGCAGTTGGGTGATGTAAAATTCATGTGTTTTTTAATGCTAATCATCACAGTAAAAAACAGAATGCCTTTAGGCAAACAATCAAGTAAAAGGATGTACACTGTAAATATAATTGCACATACAGAGCTGCTCCAATTTGTGACTGTTTTATGAAAATCCTTTCAGAAGAGGCTGGAGAAGGTAGAATGTATGAACAGTAAAAATAGGCAGTATAGCAGATCCTTAGGAAAGAGTACAGTCAAGCCCTGTCTGGTTCTTTGGTTGAGACAGCAGGATGTGCAGACTCAGGAACGTTAAACTCCATTCATTAAAAGAATGATACAATGCTATATATCATCCTCTAACACAGCTTGGAGCTAAGGAACAATGGTGGCTGGCTAGTAAAAGGAGATGGGAATTAAAAATAAAAACTTAAAATGAATTGAATGTTTTTTTTTCTTTCATCTTATTCTTGTTTGTGATCATGAGATGGTAGAAAGAAAGTAGGGAAGTCATTTGACTCCACCTTAGTCTCATATATGAAACAAATCCATACTATTTCTTGCCTTATTTTCTCTTGGAAGTCACATTGTGTGAGGTTTTGCATGGATGGGACTAGGAACCCAGATCTATAGGTTGACCAGTGACCTGGTATAATTATCTAGTAGTCGTAGCAGGGCTGCATACACTACCACACAGACTGTTGTTTATCTCTACAGGAAGTATCACCTCAAAAGGCTAGGCTGCAAAGTTCCCTTATGGTTACTCCATAGTTCAGGCATCCTATTTAAGCCTAGAAGGATTTCCAGGAAGAGTCCATGCAATGAAATGGACATGCTTGCTAACTGAGATAATCAACCTGTCTGTTGATTTGGTCTTGGACTACTGACCCTTGACTCTGAACCTTTGATGCTGTTCATGGCCTACAACTGCCAACACACTGACTAAAGCCTGGTCATGCTGAAATTTACAAACTTGGGATGTTTCTGGTAAATAAGGCTGCAATTTTCTGAGGTACATTTGGAAGGTAACTACTCAACTTCCCTCTGATTGTATCATTTTGACTTTAAAATAATACATATAATGCATTCTATACAGTATGTAGACTATAGAGTGCTTCAATACATTTTCAGGATTGATTTTTTCACACGTAATTTTAACGTTGTGGAAATGCAATTTTGCATTTTCAGATATTACATTTTTGAGTGAGGAAGGAAATTTTGACTAGCTCTAGTGGTACCTTTCCAAGAGGGAAATGGTGGAGGACATACATATATAAAATCCATATTTCTATTTGTTTCTGTGATGCTTTCTCTTTGACTCATATCTACAACTATCTTCTCTGTTTCCAGTTCTGCCTAGGACTTCCTATGACAGCAGGTATTCTGTGTTCTGGATGAGAGTCTATAGCTGCTGGGGCTCTTATCTGCCTTCTGTTGTTGGCTTGGGTGGGTGGGTTTTGTTCATTTTGTTTGTTTGTTTGTTCTTTCCTTGATGTTACTTCACATTATTGGATCATCTCTATTGTAGTCACAACATTTCTCCTATCCTTTCATTTCTCTTTCATGATATGTATGCCTGTCTGTGATTGGCACCATGTTGATACTCCTAATTTCATGTGCATGCTCTAGTACAGTGGTTCCCAACCGTTTCTCTGCCATGGCACACTTTGACACCTTCAATTTTTTTGAGGCACACCACTATTTAAAAAACTCATGAATATTCAAATTAACTTAAATTACTTATGAATATTCATGATCCATGGCACAGTGTTTTGGAAATGCTGCTATGTGGAGTAGTAAGGGCTAGCAGAGCAGGGGTGGCAAAACAGGGGAGGTCAGGAATCATGTGCAGTGGCAGCAGTGAGTGTGGGGAGCAGAACACGGCAGGAGTGGCAAAAGAGGACAAGCGTAGCCATGTGGGGAACAGCACAAAGGTGGCAAGAGAGGAGAGAAGAAGGGAGAACAAGAGTGGCTTTGTGGGGGGTCAGGGGGGAACCTTGGGGAATGGGAAGGTAGGGCAGGGGAGCCCCATTTCCCCCTTCTCCACAGTGGCTCCCTGCCACCCAGAACAAATCCTTACCCCACTGCTGCTCCCTCCCACCCCAGTGGGTCCTGTCGTCCCCTCCCCTAGCCCCCTGCTGCCTCTGATGGACCCTCCCATCACTGCAGGGGCAGATCTAGGCCTCCAGCCCCCTGCTACACCCTTCCATGCACAGCCACCCCACAACCCCAGCTACACACCCTCTGCTACACAGCCACTCCCACCAACCTCTGTTACACACATGCACCTGCCCTACACAACCCCCAGCAGCCCTCCCCCAAAAGCCCTTACCTGGGCTGTTTGCAGGCTGGCTGACACAATCTGCTCCTCTCTGCAGGGGGAGATTCACACACTCCTGGCCTCCCCAAGCAATCTGCTGCCATGGGGTGGAGCCATCAAAACACTGCTTTCCAGCTGTTCGTGTTATTTTTACACTAACTCCAGCTCTCAGGGATGCTCGTGGCACACTTTCGGTGTTGCCATGGCACAGTGGTTGCCAACCACTGCTCTAGCAAATAAAATGTATGCCTTGAGACTAGAGTACTTTCTGGAAGGCAGAAATTTGTCACCATGAAGTAAATCTTTTCTCTTATCCCCTCCAAGCACAATATATATAAACCATAAACTGCCCCAATAATCTGCAGCCTCGCTCTCACAATATGCTACAATATTTCTTTTCTACCACCTTCTATGAGGGGCTTTTTATGCATTTCAATATGTATCTACATCCTTCATTTCAATATGTATCTATATCCTTCCCTTTACTTTTTTCCCCTTTTACATACATGAGTGAACATTGTCTGTTTTGATATTATACTGACAATTCAGCCATTTTGCCCCCTCCCATGAGCTCACCCTTAATTAAATTAGAATTTGTTTTCCATCACTTAATTATAGATTGTTTTCTTGATAACTGTGTTACCGTTAATGATTATTCCCCTGCTGGGTCCTCTTTCATGCATCAAACAAAAACTGAGGAAAAGTGACAGAAAGGCCTTTTAGTTTATACATCAGCTATTGACACAAATCCTGCCTTCAAGCCATCTTTTAGCATTTTTTAGTTTTGTCGTGTTAGATAATTACTTTTCTGTGCTGAAGATGTTTATCACCTCAAATCCCATGATAATTTGCAAAAATCATTAAGCAGAATATATGGAATAGTCTATTACATGATAAAATTCTTTTAATAATGGTTAATTTAACCTGCAGCAAATTGCTAATTCTATTGATAAATGCACTTAGTGGTAAAGTTGGTACAGTCTGATCTATAGTTTGCATGTAGATTTATTTTTATGACTTCATGAAAATATCTAGTTTTAAAATTACTGGCAATCTTTTTTAAGTCAGTTGTATTTTTGGATTGTCATGCTAGGTGTGTTTACATTTAATAAGGCGATATGCTCTTTCCTGTATAAGTAATCTGTTTTGAGGCATAAAATTAGGGCCTTCCTACTACAGGTTAGAAAAGAAACACTTTAGGAAGTTCATTCACTTTGTGAATAATCTCTGTTGGTCATCAGTTACTTGGCTAAGTTTTTTCTGAATTTGTATTAAACAAAGACAAGCAGCTGATATTTCCATCTTAGTAGTGTGAGTGCATTGCATTGCACAATGGAAATGTATTAGATGATAGACATATATTGACTGTCTCTCAAGATTCTGAGGAATGAGGACCGTTGTCAGTCCTGTTTCTCCCCAGCATTGCCTAGCTATCGTGTGAATCCAATGGAATTGTTGCATTTCCATAGACCCAATTAGTCAAAATATCTACTTGGAATAAAGCTAAATTACTTTAATTGTATAAAAGAAAAGAACAGCCAAGTACGAAACAGGCACAGTGTGAGAGTCTTTGTTGCCAGCTTTTATCTACCACTCTTCCAGAACAATATCTACCTTCTAACATTTTAGTCTCCACTTCATTTCAATCAACAAGGGTTGAACTCTGCCACCAAGAAAAAGAGTTTGAGCTCTGAGACGTGCACTTAGAACACAAATGAGTAAACACATAAATGCACTGCAGGAATTCATGCTGTACTTTTGTCATATGAACAAAAAAAGGCTTTTCCACCTGCTTAAATCTAGGTAGAATAGAAAATTATAGCTGGGAATTCTTTCCACAAATTAAAATACTTTTGTTCTGTGTGTATGCAAAACTAAGACAATGGGGTCCTTATCCAGGAGGTTGAGATGTGCTTGGTGCTACTACATACAGCGGTTACTATAACTTTTTCCACGAATGGGCCTACAGAACCTGTGCCTGGAGGGCCCTTCACCTTGCAATGCTGGGGGGAGCAGAGCCACCAATGGCCAGAGGCTGGGCTCTGTAATTTCATTGGGAGTCTTGCCCCATCCCTGGGGCACAGGCTGGTCCACTCCTTTTAAGGAGAGGCAATCCAGCCAAGAGGCCAGGCTCTACTCTCTTGGTCTGCCCCAGAGATGGGGTGGGGCCGGCTGCCGCACTGCGCAGGGTGGCCAGCTCTCCTGGAAGCTGCACCGGTCAGTCACTGCTGTCCCCCAGGGGTGGTGCCAGTCAGCTGGGCCAGAGCCGGCCTCTGGCCCCAGTCCCCCACCCAGCACTGGCCCGCTGCAGGGAGCAGGACCCTTGGCTGGGGAGGAGGTCTGCGGCCCTGGGTGGGGCCCACCAGTGGAGTAGTCCTAGGGGCGCAGAGGTCCCTAATTCACCACTGACTTGCTTAAGGTGAAAATACAGACTCTTGTCTTGAATGTTTAATTAATTCAAAAAAGCATTGTTTATAGTCAGTAGTCCAAAATACTTGGACAGCGCTCAAGAAAGTGCACAGCTAATAATATTTTTAATATAGCTGCAAAATGGTATATTCTTTAAAGGATAGAAAACTTAATTTAGCCAACAGTTATCAATTATATGTACAGGATATTATGAATGCATATTTTGTTTGCATTTTATAACCTCATCAACTATACCCTTGGTTTCTAATACTGGACAGTTCTGTCTGAAGGGAAAATAAAGTAGTCATGAATATCTTTGTTAGTTTTTAAGTGCCACAGGACTCCCTGCTTGTTTTGCTGAACTAGACTAACATGACTACCCTTTGGAATATGAATATCTAAAAAGATTGCTTGGCTAAACCTTCATGTGTGTGTTCACTGAAGGGGAGATGCATTTTATCATTCTTTCATTTTTACTCTTGGCCTATTTGTTAGGGGCAGAATAACAGAAAGAAAAATAAAAATCTAAGATTTTGATGCTACTAGGTCTGTCCTGTGGAGACAACTTGATTTTTAATGGGTAATTGGGTATTTCTTCTGGAAGTGCTGTTCATATATAAAATACCATCAGACTTATTATTGCTTATTCTCTGTCACAGAATGTAACTGTACAATACACTAACTTCATAGTCAGTCCAATTTCATGTCCATTGTTTTTCTCATTACCTTCAGATAAGCTAGGAACAAAAGCCTCGGGCAGTATCTTTCCCAAGCCTTTTCCCTGTAGGGGTAATTTAATAAGTCTAACAAAAGTGAAGTGCAATAACAAAATATTGCTAATACCACATGGTTGTCTTCTGTTGGTTCATTAGAAGATTCTGAGCATTTTATTCTTCCACCCACATGTGATTTCTGTGTACCTTTCATGACCTTTTTTTAACCCACCTACAGAAAGAGAAATCTACAGGGAAGGAAGGGATGGGGCTATGAGTGGCAGACACAGTGAGATGTGGAGTAGGCATTGCTATGGAGAGTGGTGTGAAAGGCTGGCTGCAATGTGAGAACATAAGGTGGACAGTATGTACTAAGAGAGAGTGAGATTGAAACAAAATATATTTGTGCTGGATGTTGCTAGGGACCTGCACAAGAATTTCTTGAGTATATGGTTTCATCTTCTGGTAGAGGAACTCACGATTATATATCATATTATCCACATAGCAAAGACTAAACTCACAAATTCCCAAAATACACTAAAACCTGAAAGATTATCTGGGGCAGCCTTTTCATTGCTTTTTGTAAGATTCTGATACAGAGCATATAGAGGGTATTTATTCTGTAAACCCATTTGCAGAAATTGTGACCATATTTCACAATAAGCACTTATGTGAACAGACAGAATAACTGGTATTGGGTACTGATTGCTGAAGCCCAGCAGAGACTACTCTCCATATAACACAAGCAGTAGCATTTGCGTTACTTGAACTAGGGCATATCTTCTTTTAAAAAAAAAAAAATCAACAAATCTTGATGCAGTCAGTTCAGAAAAATTTGAAGTATTTTTGACAACAGCTAAATCTCCTTCCTCTTTCCTCATTTTCCTCTCTTCATAAGCAGCATTTCCAGCACTGCCATCCACAAGCATTCAAAAATCCTGAGTTGAGCACACAAAATTAGATTGACTTAAGTCATAAGTTACTGGTGGGTTTTTTTTTTTTTGCTATTAGTTTTATTTGGCAAATATTAATTTGCCATATGATTTTTCAGCCTTGAAGAGTGCATGTTTCTGAACATTTTTCTCTGCAACCATGAAGGGTAGAAACTTTTTTAAAATGAATGTTGATTCTCCCGTAACTATCTGACTCCAGCAGCTGAAGGTAAATATCAAAGTTTGTTGGGCTTGTGAATAAACTATCAGCGTTAACAGTAGTTGAATGCAATTTGAGGGAGCCTCATCACTGAGGAGGAAGATAGATTAGTTCCTGTGTGTATAAAATCATGACTGTTATGGGACCCACCACTTAAAATTTCCTGGCACTTTTTCTTTAATATTCTTAAATGTAACATCAAGTAACATTTCAGTACAGGGGTGGGAATTTTTTTTTTTTGCACTAAGTATGCATTATAATTAAAAGAATGGGCCAGAGGCAGGTAGGGTGAGCAGATGTCCTGATATTCAGGGGTTTTTCTTAGATCGATGATATTTATTGCTCAGCCCCACCCAATTTATAATACTTACTATCTGATCACCTAAGGGAAGATGCCAGTGTGTGCTCAACGGTCAAACTCAGCAGTCAAAGCAGGAGTGTTGCTGGACCCCCAAAATGTTGAGGGCCCTGTGTCTAAGGCCTCACCCAATGCCAGCCCCACCCCCTTCCAGACTGACCCTGGCCCCAATCCTGCCCCCCAGTCCCAACCTGGCCCTGGTTCCCCAGCCAGGAGCCAAGGCCAGGTTGGGCTCCTGCCACTGGTGGCAGTGGCGTCAGGTACCTGGCCAGGGCTGGCTCTGGCACACCCCTTTTCCCATGGGTCCCTGGCTACAGTTAGGGCCAGGTTGTGACACTGCCAGCACTGCAACAGCCTCACCCTGGGTCCCTGCCTGGGGTTGGGACAGGTTGTGGGAGGAGCTCAGGGTGGTCAGGGCACTGATGCTGGGACCTGCTGTCACAGGCAGACTTCGTGCATTTTCCCAGGAGGTTGAACAGGTGACCTAGGGGGAGGGGGACTTTGTGCATTGCATTGTTCCTGGAGGTTGACCTGCTGGCCTGGGGGGCTTGGTGCCTCTTCCTGAGAGGTTGACCAGGTGGCCCAGGGGGACCTGGTGCACTTTTTCCCAGAGGCTGACCAGCTGGCTTGAGCGGACATAGTGCATTTTCCCTGAGGTTGACCATTTGACTCTAGAGCACTTAGTTTTTCTTCCCCCCAGCCCTGGACATTGACCAGGTGGCCTGGGAGCGACCTAGTGCATTTTGCCTGGAGGTTGATCAGCTAGATCGGGCACAGTCAGCGCCTTTCCCTGGAGGTTGAACGACTGGCTCAAGGGACTCAATGTTTCCTCCAGGCCTTTGGGCTAGTGAGTCAACTTCCTGGAGAAAATGCACTAAGTTTCCCCAGACCACCTGGTCGACCCATATGGACGGAGTCCCTCCAGGTCACCCAGTCAACCTCAAGGGAAATGCAGTATGTCCTCCTGTGTGCAGCAAGTCAACCTCTTGGGGTGGGGTGGGGAAGTTCATTGCTTCCTCCAGCCCTTTGGGCCAGGCAGCTCATGGGACCTAGTGCTCACCCCCACCAAAGTGACCCAGGGCCTATGGAGAACCCAGAATTCCAACCCGCCCCAGGGCATGGACGAGTGTGCCACCCTTGACCGGCTTCATGTGAGCGGGGGAGTCAGCACCCTGCAAGTTGGGATGCCCAGAAGCCAAGGTGGCAGTTGAGGTAGAGTGATGCTGGGGGGAGGGGTTCAAACTCCGGGAAATGTACCCTCTGCCCAGCACCACCAACCCACATGAGTCAAAATTCACTTTCAAATTAACATGCTTAACACTTGATGAATTGAGACTAGAAAGACCATGGTAGCAGCAAGAAGGCTAAAGATCTAGGCTTCTTCTAATATAGTCTGTGATGATATGGTAGATGGAAGAAATTCAGGATGCAATGCAGGGAAGACACTGTGTGCAAATTGATTCGGTTAGAAAATTTCTGTACTGTTGTCATTGGCTGCGTATCCATGCACCCGTAGGGTATGGTCTGTGTAACTTTTCTGTTTACTTTGGCAATATAATTGTATTGTTTGATGCAAAATGTGACAAGCCAGGTTCCCTTTTGAATGCTCTGTACATGTACAGATGAGAAGCATGTTTCTATGTATTTTACATGAGTCAGGATTGCCTCTCAATACGGAGGCTGAATAGGTGCCATGACAAAGCCACCCTGGCTCAGGTGGGACAAAGGGAGTCATAGAGCAGCACAGGGGAAGGGGAGGTCTCCTGCCTTTTCTGAACAGAGAAGGTCACTTGGCAGGAAGGAGGAGTTGGGAGGGGGGCAGGAATTTGAAAACAAATACAGACACTTGGAACTTGGAGGGAGTTTTGCCAGAGAAACACCATCTTGAAAACAGCTCCAAGAGACTGGGCTTATCCACATGACCAGGAGGGCCAACGCTGGCTGAACACCACAAGCAGCCAATCTTGTGTGTAAGAAGGAGGATAATGATCTAGAGAGTTTTCCTCTAGATTAGCATACATTTGTTCTCTGTCTGCTTCAGGTAACTCCTGACTCCTTTATTAAATGGTTGTTCATTGATTTGCTATGTACTCAGTTCAAATCATGTTCTAATCAATAAAGTAGTCTTTGTTTTATCTAGAGCTGTGTGAACTTCAGAGGGTGTAAATGGGTGAGGGTGGGCATACCCATTCTTGATACTTGGGTAAACTAGCATCTATGAGTCTACAATAGTTGTGGAAGGGTCCTGATCCCTGTAGGATGGAAGTTCCCAGTGTACTGTCTGGAAGCTGGGTGTTCACTGGGAAAACCAATCCATGAGTGGCCAGAGTGTATGCACCCACTGCCTGGAACTGATTATGCAGAGGAATCTGTCATGGACCCACCCAGATACATGGGCCCATCTATCAAAGGGGGGCAAGCTGGGGCTCAGGAGTGGGCTGTAGGGGAAGCACAATGACACACCAGACCACATTTGGGGCCGGGGAGCTAATGTCACAACTATACATGTATAGTAGCTATTTCCATTCAATTTATTATTGGTATTGCAAGCTACAAAGACACAGCTAAGGTGTAAAAACAAAATAGACTCCATAGGGTTAGGTATGTTGCAAAGAAACATATATGGCATAGATAGAGGGTTTGACCCATAGTACATGAAACGACAGTGCAAGAACCCAAAATTGTCAGAGACAAGGTAGACTGTGAAGTCTCACCCTAGTGCTAGAGAGTAGCTAAACCTCTTGAAGCATGAGGCTTGTTATAACTTCTGATTTTTTTTCTTATGCATAACTTCTTTTAAATCAAACATTGCAACACCACCAACAAAATAATACTAAGAACTTAAAATGAAAATACTTCACAATGGGCATTAAAATAGTTTAAAATTTGAGCATTGTATTCAAAAGCATAATTGTATCAGCAAATCATACATATTTGAAAATGGAATTTTGTAAGCATCATGTTGATTGCAGTTATGCTGCAAGACAATTTTTTTTACCAGTAGAATAAAAATGGCTTAGTAATTATTGGTGTTGGATAAACTATTTAAATACATAAACATTATGGATGTTTGAAAGAAATGTAATGGTATGTGCAGAAGTGTAACCATGCTGGTCCCAGAATATTAGGCAGACAAGTTGTATAAGGTTATGTGTTTTATTGAACCCAACTTCTGTTGGTGGGAGAGACAAGCTTTTCAGCTTATCCAGACCTCCTCTTCAAGTCTGGGAAATGTACTCAGGGTGCCACAAATAAATACAGTCTGTTCCATCTTGTTTTTATCTGTGTCTGTGTGGGTGCCTTTCCCACACCAGAAGAGCTCTGTTGCTAACTGGAAAGTGTGCCTCTCTGACCAACAGAAGTAGGTCTAATAAAAGATACTATTTCACCCACCTAGATGCTCAGAAAGGTAACAGTGCAGACACTGCCATCTATTGACAATGTATATTATTTTAATATAAGCTATTACATCTGGAACATAAAACTGAAAAAAAGATGGACTAAGTAACAGTAATAGATGCAAATTGATAATGTCTACTGTCTTGGTTAGAAGAACACTGTTTCTGGTAAGGTTTGAAACTTATTGTTTTAATTCTGTTGCTAGAAAGAATAAATCCCAACTTGTGGACTTGGTTGCGACTAAGCACCTTTTATAATATAATTTAAATAACCATAGTTGAAACTGTCTCAGAACACTGGCAATGAGATACAGGAGTTGTTTTCCTTTACAGCATTCGTTAAATCTGAACTAGTGTGGGCCATCAGGCCAGTGACAACTGTTAGTTATGACCTGACAGCATCGTGGCAGTCCATCTGGAGAGGTCTTCTGATAGCAGGTAGGGGTGCAGATTGCCAGAGTTGTTCATCACTGGCACCCTTGTTGGCAATATCCATTGAGAACTAACTGGGTCATGTATACAGAACTAAGTTTTAGCCACTTTCCTGAGCAATGGCAGTAATTTGTGAGGTAGCCAGTGATGGTTTGCCAATACTTCAGAGGCAGGCTCCATTTTTTTGCTTAGTCTGTAATAAATCCTGTATGCTAGTAGTGAATGCATTTACAGTAGAAGGGGGTAAGAAAATGATGAACCTATTCATTTGTTAAAACATATATGCTCATCATAATGCGGGTTTGCTACTGAAGTGTAAGGAATGTGTCTGAAAGGGTATTCAACATGAAATAACTGACTTTCCATGGATTGTATTTGCCTTAAATACCTCTATGTTAAATGTCATCAGAACATGTGACACTTCAATGGTCATGTATCAGATCAGACTTTATCCTAATCCTGACTATAAAGTGGATGAATAACTGGTTGGAAAACCATTCAGAGTTATTAGTGGTTTCCAGTCCAGATGGGGGGCATACCCAATGTGGCCCCAACAGGTTTGGTCCCAGGTCCAGTTGTGTTCAATATTTTTTTTTAAATAATAACAGAGAGAATAAAGTTGTAAAGTTTGCAGATGATATCAACCTTTGTAAATGCTTTGGAGGACAGGATTAAAATTCAAAATTATCTGCAAAAACTGGAAAAATGGACTGGAATAAATGAGATGAATTTGAGTAAGGGTACATACAGAGTACTCCAGCTTAGGAAGGGACAATCATTTGCACACAAAGGAAAAGGAAAATGACTGCATAAGAAGGAGAATTGTGAAAAGGAACCTGGCAGTAATAGTGAGGCTGCATTTCAGGAAAGATGTTGACAAACTGGAGAACACCAACTAGAGAACAACAAAAGTCATTAAAGATCTGTAAAACATGAAGAATAATTGAAAACACTGGGTTGGTTTATTCAACAGAAGAGAAGACTGAGGCAGGCTGTGCTAACAGTTCTCAAGCACATAAAAGGTTGTTACAAGGAGAAAGGAGAAAAAATTTCTTATTAACTCTAAGAATGGGACAAGAATCAGGGGTTTAAGTTACAGTAAAGGAGGTTTAGGTTTGACATTAGGTAGAGTTTCCCAAGTGTCAGACTAGTTGAATACTGGAACAAACTGTCAAGGAGGACTGTGCAATCGCTGTCATTGGAGGTTTCTAAGAACAGGTTAGACAAACACCTGTCAGGATCAGTCTAGTTGTTATTACTTAGTCCTGCCTTGACTTCAGGGGACTGAACTAGATGCCCTCTTGACCTTCCAGTCCTATTTTTCTGTTATTCTAATTAACTGTAAATAAGTGACAATTTAGAAATATCAGAAACAACTGTTATTGAGCCTGTGGTTACTAGTCTTTGATAGAGAATAACAGCCCTTGGCTTGCTCACTTTTGTTCTGAGCTCAGTGGACAGACTGAGCTGGTTGTACTAACTGTTTAGATCAACACTAATCAGTTCCAGCAAAGTGTAAGGAGATCCTGGCTAATTCCTTTGCCTTGATGCCTATGAATACTGTTGAAGAAGCTTTCTTGCAATCAGAGGATGACTTCTAGTGTATAGAAAAAACTAATTCACTGATGAATATATAGATAATTGAGAGTAAGAGCCAAATTCTGTATTGCTTTGCACCTAATGCATGGTGTTATGGTCATTGGAATTACCAGAGGCACAAGAATTTGTTCCAGAATAAACATATAAAATCAAGAAAAGTAAATTAAACTAATTAAGCAATTTAAAGCTAAACTATAAAAGGTGAACCAAGTATGGTCAAAAAATTATGTGAAAACTGTTTTTTTGATAGAAAATTAGATTTTGGACTAAAAAGTTCTGAAAAGAAAGCTTCCCCCCCCCCAAAACCCCTCATTTTCCACCCAGCTCAAGATAAGAGTAATTTCAGACACCCTGAGCCCCTGTACCCTAACAATACTCATGATTTTGTAACCACTGCCTTTTTGCCCTGTGGGTTGAAGAATAAATGTTTTTTTCTCCCTTTTTAATAGCTCAAAAGCCTGTGCGATTAAGAGAAGAGACCAATTCAAGCACTGATGCTGCAAAAAGTTTCTTCAATATATCTATTCACATGTGTAGCATTCAACTGTTGTCTAACTTTAATACAGAGGAAATAGTAAACATAACTCTACAAGAAGTGCTTTCAAATGCAGAAAGTCAGCAAACTTAGTGAAATTTGGAAAGATAGAGGCATTTTGTTTTTGTAATGACCTTTTGGGTATAGAAATCTTACATGTCACTTGTAATTAGGTTGAAAAAGAAAATCAGACAACAGTGTGTGTTTTGAAGTTTGCTATATACTTATAGGTGACAAAAACCAAAACCAAACTTGTATTAAATCTTGCAGGAATTCAAGATTGTAGTCAACAGAGAATTAGTATATTACTGAAATTAATATATCAATAAGTAGCTATTATTTTCAATGAAGCATAAACACTCTTTACCCTTTAATGCACTGTAAAAGGTTCAATTGCCTGTTAACTACATAATGATACATTTCTCTCTTGAAAGCCTCTTCTATCTTAATTGTGTCCTTTAATAATAATGACTACTGAACATACAACCACTAAAATAAACATCTGTACGAAACAACTAAAGGAATTTGCAGGGGTGTAGCTGTGTTGTTCCCGATGTTAGAAAGACAAGGTGAGGAAAGAAGTATCTTTTATTAGATCTAAATTCTATTGGTTAAAGAGACAAGCCTTCAAGCCACATTAAGCTCTTCTTGAGGTCTGGTTGAAGATCTGAGGAAGAGCTCCGTGTAGATAGAAAGCTTATCTCTTTCACCAACAGAAGTTGCTCTGCTAAATGTACTACCTCATCTGCCTTATCTCCCTAATTAAAGAAGTATCATTTAAACACAATATAATGCACAACTAAATACATAATGTTCTAGGAATAATCTTGTGCCAAACCCTTTCTAATTTAGTACTTTGACCCATGATCGTTCACTCATGTTTTTGCCATGTAGAAACCTCTTTGTGGTTCTTAGTCCTATGTGGTATTTTTGATGATCTGTTTTACAGTGTTTAGGGACAGTAATTTTGGTCTTTGCATTCATGATATATTTCTGTGTGCAGTGTGGTTTGGCCCTGAAATGGACTGTCATTTCTCCGGTTTATTGCAGATTACAGAATCAGGGTTCTGTAAGACCCCCATGTGGGGAACCATGTGGGTAACATTGACAGCTCTGGTATATTAATGAAATGCCAGCTGCTCTTTGTGCCTTGCAAGCTCACATTTCAGTTTGTCTCAGCAGGAAGAGAGTCACAATGAGAAGCAAAAAGATTGTGTTTCAGCTATGGCTTTTAAACCCCAAGCTAATTGCTTTTGACACTCCTGTTGGATCTCATCAGTTTTCTTCCGGCAGAACACTCTAATTGGTGTTGCCTGTCTTCAGGTTTTGGTCATGCATCTGTTGTTATATTTTGTTTAGTACACAGCCAGCCTTAATGAGACAGTATGAGAATAGACCTTGATAAGATACAGGTGCTTCCATTAACTGACTGAAAACATGCTCTTTTTCTTACTAAGATGTATGCTTTCATGAATTTCATACAAAACTACAACTTTATCATTCATCATTCTACTTCTGTTTCTTCCTTTGCATCTGAGGCTTTACTGGGAAAATTCTCAGTTCATTAAGCAGGAATTTTGGGAGGCTCATGCCTCTAGGACTGGGCCTATCATAGCATTCAAACACTCTTGTACCTAGTAAATTCACACCAAACTCATTTGGGCCTTTTTGCAAATTAATTTCCTCCTCTACCCTCACAGCAAGTTCAATCTGGAGAAAGGTGGGACTTTCTTTGTAAAGAAAGTTTCTTTTAGAAGTGAAATACTGGAATACATTTTCATATATATGATTTTAAATGAGCTTTATAGTATGTTTTATATTTTTTTTTCTAATTCTGTTTGTTTCACATGAATATAGCAAGTGACAGATCAACAGGAAACAAAATAATTATGAAAGCCAGACAATATTATACAAATACTATTTTTACTTTACACGTAAATGTCCTCAGTTTCATCCCCAGGGAGAAAATTATAATAAAGTGTAGTATTATTTGGAGCCATAACAAGAGGGGAAAATGATATAACCATTACAAGGATTTTAAAAAGCCATTTAAATAGCAAAAGTTTCCCAGTAGACTATCACAGGAGGTTGCATCATGTAAAATCCTAACTCATACTAGAACAAGATAAACATAACTAAACCCAAGGGCCAAACAACCCTTGTTAGTTCTTTGGTCTGAACACAGATGTCTCATAAGATTACAGCAACAGTATCTGTTTTAACGATATCCAATAGCAAAGAAAAGGCAG
Source organism: Podocnemis expansa (assembly GCA_007922195.1). Lineage (NCBI taxonomy): Eukaryota > Metazoa > Chordata > Testudines > Podocnemididae > Podocnemis > Podocnemis expansa. The sequence continues at coordinate 30,597,804 of ML682005.1, read as the reverse complement.
TTGAAAAGTTTTGTGGGGGGCAAGGGGATGGACACAATTCCAAACATCAATTAAAGGGAACAGAAAGAAAAAAAGTAAGAACTCTAAATTATCTTTCTCTTGTTCATCCAGGATCAAATCTACTTGACATTGCTTCCTACTGTTACATATCTGAGGAGTATCAGAAACTGTTCTGCCAAACAAACAAGGAATTCTGTGACACTATTCACAAAGACTAACAAATTTATTTTTCACATGACCAATGTTTCCTCTAAGGATTGCGATGACATGAGCAAAAATTTTAGTCTGTGAGCAAAAATTTTGCCTAATGGTAACTTGAGTCCAGCTTTACAGTTACACATTATTATCAGTTTTTACCAAAAGTACACTTGTGTACTGTCCAAAATAGTTCCAAAGGGACAGCTATGTTGGTACTGTTGAGCAAAAGAAGCAAGTAGTCCTGTGGCACTTAGACTAACAGATTTATTTATTGCATTCGCTTTCATGGTAGAAAAATCTTACTTTGTCAGATGCTTTGAAGATGGAGGAACTTATAGAATGGTAGGAAATAAATGCAAGGGAGTGTAAGACATGGGATCAGGTCATACAGTAACAGCAATTCAGAGCAGTTGTTAAGATTCAAACACTGGGAAACAGCACGTAGAGGAGGGTGAAGTCAACTCATTTGTTGTAATGAGAAAAGAAGCCATAGTCACAATTTAATCCAGCTTTCACACAATCAAATCTACATATCAATTCTCATTCAGTTGTTTCTCTGTGAAGT
>ML682005.1:30515897-30587041 GCA_007922195.1 Podocnemis expansa | reverse complement strand
ACCCTGGGAGGAAGCTCAGCCAGTTATTTCGAAACAACCGTTGTTTCAAAATAACACGGCCACCACAACCGTTGTTTTGAAACAACTTGTTTCGAAACAACGGTTGTTTCGAAACGGCATGTCCCGTTGGCGTTGTTTCGAAACAACCTTTTCGAAACAACGCTCTTTCGAAAGGCAACAAGGTTTAGCTTCTTTCGAAAGGACCACGGCCATTTCGAAAGAAGCGGTTTGCTTCTTTCGAAATGGCCGTGCGTCGTGTGGCCATGCCATTCCTTATTTCGAAATAACCTCTGTTGTTTCGAAATAAGGACTGTGTGTGGACATACCCTTCAAGTTCTTGAGTTGCAAGAAGCAGAAATCCTCTTTGTTCACAGGGATCTTAAGTAGGAACCCATACTGGCTTTTCCTTGTCTTCTGGAGCCAACACCATGCAGTCAGTTTACTGGTTAACCAGCCGTCAGTCCCATATGCATGTGCACAACCTCTGCTGCAGAAGACATCACAGAAGGGAGAAAATACGTTGCTGTTCACTCCTGGCTCAACTTCTCTCATGAAAACTAACCACTTCCGTTCTTCTCATGCAGCTCTGTAGCTGCTGCTCAAGCTGCTGCTCTCAGGCATCTGACCTCATCAGCAGTAGTAAAACTTTGTGGAGCATGCTTTGCGCTGCCACCCACTCAATATCCGGAAACTTCTGTCTGAGCAGCCAGATCTGCCCAGAAACATAACCCAGCCTCAAAAGATCCCTAAAAGACAGAACTCCTTTTTAGGCATATGGATTACATATGGTACTGAGAAGTGGTTGCAAATGCCTATGTGGGCTGGTGCCCAGAGATTAGGAGGGTTCCAGGGCCCATCAGATTGTACTTTAACCACCAGCATGCATACTTGTGATACCAGAATAGTACTAATGTACATTGTAATTTCAGTTCCAAAGAGGTAGCCGTCTTAGTCTAATTCAGCAAAATATACAAGGAGTCCTGTGGCTCTTTTAAAGGCTAACAGATTTATTTATCACATAATGCATAATGTGATAAATTTATTAATCTTTAAAAGTGGCATAGGACTCGTGTTTGTTTTGTAATCTCAGTAACTGCTTACACAACTGGTATTGGTGCTCTATGTTTTCATTACTCCTTTTTTTACTTGAGGGGCTAGTCAAAGTTTGGTACTCTGGGGATGTCTCAGAAGTAGATATTGATGACTGAGTCTCATACCTTCTTTGATGCAGTTTTGGTTGTTTATAAAGAATACTCAAAGTTCTGATTTTCCAAATGCGGATGGAACCAAAGGCAAAAGGAGTAGTTTTATTTAGTTTACCTGTCTCATGGTCTCACAGTTTTTACAGGCTTTTGGCTGGATTTCTTCAGGCTGTCTCTTTGACACATCACATGTGCACTTACCACCCCCCAATATTCAGCAAAAATTCCCTCTTCTCACCTGGTCCAAAACTTCTTGGTGGAGTCACATAACTCTTCTGACATAGGTGGATGATTGTGATAATTTGAGGTTGCTAGCACAACCATTGATCTCAAGAAGTTTTTAAGTCAATCAAGGTTTCACTCAGCTCATAATGTTACATTGTGCATCAAAGGACAGGTTTGCGCTTTTACTTATCTAAATAATGGGTATTTCTGACTGTACAAGTGTGCAGCAAAGCAGATACCTATCTATGCGATTTAACTTTCATAGTAACCAGGGGCTATGTGCCAGTGATTCATCACAAATATTTATAGTGTAAAACTGTAGTGTAGTGTATTCTTTTATTAAAAAACAGCTGTCTCTCTTCAGCGTTTGGTAGATATCCTTAAATTTTGCTAATGAACTGAATTTTGAGATGCCTGAGTAATACAATGCACTGACTACCTCTTTCAAATTCAGATAGGTTTATTATGATATTGCTTCCTTGCAGAATGGGGATAGGTGGTCATGAGAACATTATTTTACTGTTATTTTAAAGTCTCAACCTGGCATCATCTAGGTAACCTGTGCAGCTACGAAGTCCCCAAAGAATGGGAAAGCTATATTAAAATAGGCATCTGTCTGTTCTAGATTTGTTATATTTTTAATTTGGAGGGTAAAATAGAAGAGCACAGATGAATCAAATGAGTTAACAATAAACTGTTCATTGAGTCCAAATTCAGTTACTTCCAGTCATAAACTTCATAAGTAATTAGGTGAAAGTATTTGTCTTAGTTTGAAGGTAATTGGTTATTATGTTTTTAATATGTTGCACTGCTTTTTATTTTTACTACATTTTTACCTCCAGCTACTGTCATATTAACCACCTTGCTAAGAAGAAAATGAGAGCTCCAGTTTCTTGTAGAAATGCTATTTTCATTCAAAATTTTGTTTTTATAAGCAATCATCTCTGAACTCTTCTTCAGTTGAATACAATTTCTGAGTCAGAGAAATCCATCTCCATCAGCTTCGACAGCACAAGATAACTTCTGACAATACAGTTTAACCCCTCAGGCTCCAAGAAGTCACCCACAAAAAAGAGCAGGATTGTTTTGTGGTTAAACTACTTGACAGTATACTGTGAGATACAGATTTTACTCTCAGCTCAGCCACGGACTTTGTGCTTCTCCTGGCCCATGTAGACAGATGTATGCTACCTCCGCTTTTGCTAATAGACTAAAGATATCAGTGCGTATGTTGCAGCGGGAATATCAGGGGTTTAGGTAGGCTTGGAGTTTGAACAGATTGCTCAAGTCACTGCTTATGTCACAATGTCCTTGTATCTATTCTAGCTTGAGTGGAGTTAGCACAAATTGGTCTGTCTTAACTGGGAGTCATGCTTTCAACCTCAGTGTAGATATACCATTAGGTACTGAGTTACCTAAATTCCAGTTTTGGCTTCACTGTGTTTAACAAAACTCCTCCTGAACCCTGTAGCCACCTACACTCACTCAACACTTACATTTCCAGAGTAAAAGTTCCCTAAATTTCTTCCTGTGGGTATGTCCATTGCTCCTTCCTTTATAATCAACATGGTGCTTATTTTCTGCCTAAATCCCAGAACAATCTATGAGAAGGTAAGCCTACCAGTGCTTGCTGTACCCATGTGGCCCAAGCCTGTAGGTGACCTTATGAGTATGACTACTAAATTGATCCCATTTGAACCGGGGCATGCTGATGGTGGTGCCTACTTTATATGCATTAGCTGAGTGGTTTAAAGCACTCACTCTCCTTAGATGTAGAAGATCTGGGTTTAATTCTCATCTTGTCCTAAGGAGGAGAAAAGACCTATTAAGTGAGTGCTCTGACCATAGAGCTATGAAATATTCTCAATCTCCCATGTTCAATTTTTCTGCTTTATATAAAATAAGCACTCAGTGGAGCATTAGAACTAGACCCTGGGTCTCTTACTTTCTAAATGGGTAGTATCATCTCAGACTGGAGAGTTTTGTCTTTCTTTCTTGCAGGAGCCACCACAGCAGATCACATTGCTCAAAGCACAGTTTTGAGTGGAGTGGGAGATTCTTTCTTTCCTCAGAAGTATATGGGGGAATTGAACCTGCCCTTAGAAATAATTAAGCACTGGGCTAAAGGTGGACACTAGTGCTACAGCCTTCTCCACTAGCCATTCTGTGTGGAGTGAAGCAAGCTGCTTACTCATTTGCACAATGACTTAGGCTATGTCTACACTGCCAAATTAGTCCAGACTAAGCAAAGCTTAGTCCAGACTGATTTAGCCTTTGGCCACAGTAGGCTTTGCCTAGTGTGAACTAAGAAAATTCTTAGTTCACACCAGACAAAGCTTAGTCTGAACGAGTAAGAACCAGTTGTTAGTTTGGACTTCTGTGCTTAGTTTAACCTTTAGTTTGAACTAAGTGTGGGCAAGACCTGAACTAAGGCTTAATTCAAACTTTAAAAGTTTGAACTAAGCCATTAGTTAAAACTATGTGTGCATTCTAGTTTGAACTAAAACATTAATTTGAACTAGACTGTGCAGCTAGTTTGAACTAAAAAGCTGCAGTTAGTTTGAACTAGCCCGAGGTTAGTTCAAACTAACCTTGGACTTCTTTAGTTTGGACTAGCAAGCCTGAACTGAAATGGCATATGTAGGCATAGCCTTAGACACCTAAGCCTCATGGTTTCAAGGAAAAGTTTTCTATTTGCGGGTTGCTGGCACTATGCTTGCTTCCCTGAAATCCAGATTTAGGCGTCCATTTTCCATCTAAGCCATACATCGGCTTAAGATATATTCCCCTCTTGCTGGCACCTCCCAGTGCTTAGCTTATGTGGTTCCTCAGCTAAGATGCTGCCTCTTGCAAACTGGTTTGTTAGGCACCCATCTCTCCCCATTTTTTGTAGAGTGCAAAGGCACCTAACTCAGACTTTCTGAATTGCAATGTTGTTCCTGTTGCCTTCTAGGGACCTAAACTCCCTTTATGCTTCTGGGTCTCAGCTCCCTATCTATCAATTGAAATAACATTTCTGTCTTCAAAATGTTGCGTATAAATTCTTTAATGACTGTGAGGTGCTCAGACGTAGTGCTGTTGCTTTGTAGAAGATCTGCTAGGGAGAATTAAACCCAGCTCTGGTCCCATCTTTGCCAGAATTGCCTCCTACCTGATGCTGTGAATCTAGTGATCAGCTTGAAGATCACTTGCACTGCAGAAAAATCAGCAGGTAGATCAATTGACAGGGAAAGCTGTAAGGACATTCTTTCAAATTGCCTGGAATTGGGGAAAGGACCAGAAGGAGTTTGCTACATCAACTAGCGAATGACGTGACTGGGGATATCTGATATAAAGGTAAGAGCAAAAGACTTCTGAGGTAAAAGTATAAGGAGAGACCAGGTGGCAGGACCTATTTTGCCTATCTTGTTTGATGTTGAACTGTCCTTGAACAGTGAATATATCTCTGGGGAAAAAGGAATGAGTTATTGAGAGTGGGAAACTTTAGCTGAAGCTGTGGTAGGTGAACAAAGCTGTTTAAATGAGAGTGGGGAAACTGAGTCAGAGACAGCCTCTAAAACTGGGTTGGGGAGACCATAAGAAAAGCATCCTGAACCAAATTGGTACCTAGATAGTCTGTGGTTTGTGGAGATGGCTGTATCCTGCCTGATATTCTTGTTTCTGTGGGACCAGGGCTATAGTTGAAAGTAGTTCTGGGTTAGGAAGACAGACAGAGAATCCCACTACAATTTGACTGTGCTTGGCGGGGCAAGAAGTGTAGATTACTTAACACTGCAGGCAGCAGCGTTTACTGACAAAGATGGATGTAACCAGCAGTTGTGTCCCCACTGCACAGTAAGCAACACAGCACTGGAAGAGCACAGGTTAATCCTCCCTAAACGTTTATGAAGTCAAGATGCCTACAGTGTTCCTCATGTGAGCCGGGGAATTAAGATTTCTAAACTCACCACAGAGACTTAATTTATGATCTTAGTACATGTTGAACCCGTCACTTCTTTCCTCTTTACTGCACAATGCATAAAGCCAAAGTTTAGACCCTAAAAACAAATTACTTTATCAACAAGCATCATTATATCAATTTTCTATTGATTGTATGTAAGAATTCCTCCTTCTCACTCGTGTCTGTATTGTGCTGAAATTAGTGTAATGGGCCTCCACTTTGTTGCAGTGATTTATTGGCAGTCTAATAATGAATGAGCCTCCTGTTTTGGCAGATGTTTTATCTTTGTCTCTAAATAATCTGTGGGTCTGCATTAGCAAATGTAAAAATCAGAGGCATACTCTAAGAGCAAGAACACTGGAGGGAACTTAGAATTATCATGGGTTGAGGACATGGTAATTAGATTCACATTTGGAAGGTTAGGCATGTGTTTGAGTTTGACTGAATCTAGACATTGTTTGTATTTAATTATACTGAAAAATCATGAACTGTTCCTAAAACTAGCAGAAGTTCCCATTAAGGTCAACTGTTTTTGCATGGCTTCAACTGGAACTAGAAAATAGCTGGTCCGGTTGCTAAATAACATGATCTGAACCCAAACTGTAAGATGATAGGTTCTTTCTACTAGAATCCAGATTCTCTCTTCCTGAAATCCCAGTTTAAATTAGGGCCATCAGTACTTAAAAAGACTAAAACTGTAATCATTCAGGAAAGCCATCTTTCATTGACTTATCTAGAGAAATAAAAAGAGATGCCAGATGTTATGATTCTTGTTGAGAAGCATGAAAATGAAACATTGGGCCACCATAGGTATGTCCATACGTCTCTTTTATTATTTCAAAATAAAACAGATTAGGTCCACACGATGTATTCTTGTTTCGATGACGGGCTCTGTCATTTCAAAATAAGAGCCGTCATTTCAAAATAGCTTAAACCTTCTTTAAATTGAAACGGCTATTACTTTGAAATGGTTATTTTGAAATAACACCGTTTGGACGTGTTATTTCAAAATAACCATTATTTCAAAATATCACTTTTGCCCTTCTCCTTCCCAGGGTGCCTTGCTTTTAGCCTATATTGGGTGGGGGCATGGCCCAGGGAGAGGGCCATGTTGCCACACCTCCCATGGTGCCCCTCTCCTACAGCGAAATAGCAAGTCTTGTGTTTGGACATGCTATTTCACTTTGAGTTTTTCCCTTAATTCGAATTAACTTATTTTGAAATAAGGACTTTATTTCAAAATAACTCATTTTGAAATAACTTGTTTCAAAATAACGATGTACATGTGGACATAGCCCATGTGTTTCCATACATAAGTCATGAAAATATATAATATACGTAAGTCAGTCAATTTCTCTTATACCAAGATCATAACAGAGAACAGGAAAAAAAAAAAAGACTGATTTGCCAGTTACCAGAGAAGTGTTTATGGCCCAGAGTTCTTAAATTTGGAAGATTTGAGTCTGTACAAAAAGCTGGAGGTTAATGGCAGGGGATTTTTAGATGCCCAGTGCATCCTAACAAACTCCAATGTGGAAGAAGCACACAAAAGGAACAAAAATATTTCTGTGGAACTCAAAAATTACTGCAAACAATGATTTTGCCCCCTGATGAGAAATGAACCTCACTGCCAGTGAATAAACTACTTGCAGAAGAACAGTTTCTCAAATTCTGGGATTATCTCTCACTCGAGAATCAGAAAAAATCAAAGTAAATATGGTCTGCAACTGCACATTATTTTCCCTTTGAGGAAGGCAAGCCCTGAGTTAAACAGATGAAGAATTTAGGATTAAAACCAAAAAGGTTGATACAAAGTTGGACTGAAGGAAGAAAATGTTCTCATTTGAGCAGAGCATTTAAGCCTATGCTGAAGTATTTTGCTGAATCAGAACCTAACTGATCACATCAGTTCCTAATTCATGACAAGAAAGATGAGATCTGAGTTTTGTGCATTTTGGGATGCTGCCAAAGGCAGAATGAGGGAGCCTATAATTTGTTTGGCACCTGAAATAGAAAAGGAAACAATAGTTTAGGAAACAACCGTAGAAGGGATATGGGCAATGGGGACATGATATATGTACATATAAAATATTGAATGGTGTAGAGAACGAAAATTAGGAACTTCTGTTCTTCCTGTCTTGATGCAAGAACCTTGGGATTAAATGGATCTTTCATAACTTGAAGTCTTAAATCAAGTTTAGATATCTTTCTAAAAGATATGCTTTAACACAACAGAAGGTATGAGCTGGAAACAAAAATTACTGGGTGAAACTCTATGGGCAGTATAATACAGGAGATCACCTAGCTGAAGGTTGGTTGGTTTGTTTGATTCCTCCCCCCTCAACCCTGGCTTTCAAATCTATGAAAGAATAGGGAACAGTGAATTTAAAAATGGAAAATTCCAAACTAAAAATTTTCACACATGTGATAGAATTTCTGACTTATTGTCACAGGAAGATATTGATGCTAATATTAGACTTGTTTAAATTAACAATCAAATTAACTACTACTAGAGTTAGTCTGAACACAAGCCATAGTAAAAAAATATGGAATAGTTAATCTATCAGTTATGCAGTAAGGCCAGCAAGCCAGAGACCTGTCTAGTCAATCTTTTATGACGACAAATTTTTAAAAAGCCATTAAAGAAACCACAAGTAATTGTGCAAATCTTTACACTTTCATTTCCAAAATAATCCAAAAGTAGCCAAGCCAACTTGACACATTAGAGTTAGACAATGCCTTTTATAGGGCTAGTTTTCACAAAAAATGTCAAAATTGCTTTGAAAACCCTTTCATTTAAACGGGAAGCTGATCTATTAAGACCTCCCTGACAACTGGAGTAGCACTGAGTTGAAGGGAGGCCCCTCCCTTTAACTCAGCACAGTGGATGTTCTGGGCATAGGTCAATTAAACTGAGATACACAAGTTACTTAAAATAACTGGTGCATCTCCATTTGACTGCTGCCAATATAGACTTGCCCAAAGCTTCACAGTAACTGTGCCTTTACTTCTCATTGTGAGGTTCGGAAAAGTCATCTCAGCCTTCTAATCTCACCTCTCTCTGGGCAGAGAACTGTATCTCTTCTATATCCAGATTGAGATTTTAGCCAGCAGTCACCAGTGTGTGCACTATGATTTTTTTTTTCAGTGGAATCTGACTGTCTAGGCCCAGCATTTTGCTCTTTCTTTAAGGGCTATGACCAAGCAATGTCAGCATTTATAGGAGAACACTTGGCTCTTTCACAGCAGAATGCATTCATTTGTGCACAGACACATGCGGTGATAAAATATATAAAATAATAGAAGTATAAATGTACCAGAAGTCACCCATTGTCCACATAGGGGAATGTGGCAGCTCAAAGCCCATCCAGCCCTTCAGTAGTGTCGGATACTTCTTAGACCAGAGATGGTGCTTCTGTGGAGCTGTTCTCAAAGTTACTGCATGTGTTTGCAACATTTTTCAGGATACTATATTTACCTTTGGAATTAGTTTGCACTCTGATCCATATTAGCAGCCTTCTATCTTTGGTAAGAAAAACTGATTTGTTTCAGTCTTGTCAGGTATACAGGACAGGTGTGCTGTAAGCATTATGAGTGAGGTTTAATTATGTATGTCTGTACCTTGCCTAGCAGAAATGGGCCTTGCTCCTGATTGGGAATCTGAGCATTGCTGTGATATTACTGTTAAATAAGAGGGCCAGCACTGATCAGTTTTTCTTAAGCTATGTAGAAAGATTAAACAATTTTGAGCATGAGTCATAAAAAAAAGTTTCTGTACTTTCTTTCAGTCCCTGCAACTCAAAACAAAACATGTTCCTACCTCTTTGAACTTTCACTATTGTTAATATCTTTTTAATATCTCTTTGAAATCTATAAACAGGCTATACTAGAAAAATGCTTTGTAAGTAAAATTATCAATGTATCTAATTGTAATGGTTAATAGCATATGCGAGTAATGAGCTGTCAGATTTTAGGACAACCAGTGGAAATACAGGGCTATTATGTTGACTCATCCAAGCAACCAAATCAAGTGGGTCTTATTAAGAACTCCTCTACAAACGAAAAGATGGAGCAATTATCAGAGCTGGGAGAACAAGTGGGAGGTGCAAGAAATCTTCCAGGGAGAAATCTGGGCAGTAAAATAGCCTGAGAGAAAGCTTATTTGTTAATTTAGGGAAAACATTTTGCACCCATAACCTATAAAGTAAACTAGTCAACACAGGCAAAACTCTAGATTTTTGTCATGTGTTGTTTCTAAAAATCACAGAATGAAGATGAACTTCAGTAAGTATGTGAAGTTTATAGAACTTATTGTGTATATGTTTGTGAGCACGTTGCTGTTTATGCTGAGCAAAGTACTATCTGTTTTCTCTCTTAGTTCAGTAACCAGCACAGGAGGGTTCATGAGTGGGTCTCCTAAGTGTGATAGAAATACAACCACATAGGGTCTGTTAACTTGCAGTTGAGAGCCTTCTTTAGTTCAACTGCTAGAGGTATATGGGTTTTCCATCCATTAATGTAAAAACAAACAAACAAACAAACAAAAAAAAACAAAACCAAAAAACCCCAAGAACAGCAACAAAATTACATCCTCTACAAATATTTGAAAATCAGACAACAGATGGAGTAATAACACATTCTGTAGGCATATACCTACTTCTCCATCAATAAATAATATATTGACCTGGGCTGAATAACAAAATAGTCTGAGATACGTGAAACCACATATACATGCAATGAGTAAAGACGGTTCTGTTTGTGTTTGGAAAGAACTGGATTGTAATTGGGAAGTTGGGTAGGGCTGAAAGAGTAGAGTTTTCATTCCGGATACAGAGCCCTGGGTAGGGTAGACTGGTCTTTCTGACTCAATGGTGAATAGTGGATTAGAAGAAAGGGGTGTTCTTCTGAATAGTCTAGAGAACATAAGATTTTATATTTCTTGGTCTTCTTCAAATAGTTTTTTTACTGATTAATTGACATGTAACATGACCTTCCTTGGGCTACAAATTATGTGGATATTTAATATTCAGTAAATTTGTTTTGTTTTTCTATGAAATTCTCAAACAACACATACAAATAAATTTTAGCATTCAGACAAGCACAACCTCTGTCTTTTCAAGGGAGATAAACATCATTTCAGGTGATGTGGATTGATCTTGTTTTTCTGAATTTTAATAGTATTAAAAGAGGTGCTTTGAAAAAGGAGCTGATGAAGGGGTAAGATGTCCATTTGAAGAAAACAAATCTCATGCTTTTGGTTTAAAAGTACTGAAGCCTTCTTTGAATATAGTAAGAAATGGAAATCAGTTTCAAAAGAGTGTCCTTCTATAGTTCAGAATGCACAGTCAGAGTTCAGATTGTGCATAGCTGAAATATCACATTGCCCATTCCCAACATATGTCTTTAAATAACTATGCTAACTGTAATTTTATCTTTTTTTAAAAAACAAACAAACCTTACTTTACCAATTGTTTTACCCATACTTCTAAGTGATTGGGTGTATTTACTCAGAACATTTCTTAGTAGCAATGTTCTTCAGCTTTAATTACTCATAAGGCAGGACTGCTTTGTTTTTGTTTTTTTAATTCTAAGTAATTTCCTCCTGAACATTTCAGTAGATGACATGTTCAGAAAGTAGGCAACCCAGCAGAAAAAGCTTATGATCTCTTGGGCATGGAAGAGCTATTGTTATAAAAATGAACATGCTTTGTATGCAAATATATTTATTTAATATGGGGTTTATGAAGTTCCCAGAAGCTACTGTTTCTCTCTTGAAGTATTAGTCATTTTTACAGTGCAGATCTGAAAGACAGAATTTGTCTTGTTCATTTGGGAGGGTGCTCTAGAAGAGATATTAAAGGAAGACATTGCATCAGAATTAAAACTATGAACTATTATGCTGACAACTCTGTTTGCTGGAAGCTGAAACAACCAAACCAATAGGGTCAATATTGAATAAAGTGCAATTCACATTATGGACATTAGCAAATATGTGACATAAAATTCCAGGGGAGAACTGGTCTCCCTGAGGAAATGTGTCACAGTTCCTATGGAAAAATTGGTCAGCTGCTAATTTAAAAGAGGAAATTTTATCTTCTCTAGCTAGTGGGAACAAGGAACTTTTTATTCTTGTGACATCTACTATATTAAATAAGCTGCTATTGAAGAAACAGGTGTGCAGATTGTTTCAGTGTTTCTCCAGAGAATGTATTTCTTTACAGCAAGCTAGGAATAAATAAAATCATGCTTGATGATTTTCCTATTGGTCTAGACTTTTAAATCAGGGGTTCTACAGCCATGCTGCACTTCAGCTGTCCTTGTTTGGGGCCTCTGTCATAAAGCATATTTTCCAAACTATATATTGGACTCTGACACAATGAAATGGTGACTAAATAGTCTTACATATTTAGATGGGAGGAATTCAGTCAAAGATTGTGTTGATTTTTTGGGACTGTTGCAGAGACCATCGAAGTCAATGGGAAGTTTCATGGAAAGATGGGTTACTGAGGTTGTGGCATTTCCTTTCCTAGAGGCTTTTTTTTTTTCTTTTTAAGGTGCAACTTGACAAAGTCCTGGCTGGGATGATTTAATTGGGGTTGGCCCTGCTTTGAGGAGGGTTTGAACTAGATGACCTCCTGAGGTCTCTGCCAGCCCTGATCTTCTATGATTCCTATTTACTTCAGTAGGCTTTGGATCAGGCCACCACTGAGCTGCTCAGAGCACTTTGTTTCTGTTACTTGTATGACAAGACAAAATGTAAAATTTATTTTCCACATTATTTAATACTTTCTACCCAAGAGTGAGTTCCAAGGATTTTTAAAATCTATTTGTTTTTTAAGATGTTCTGATGTAACTATGACCAATATATTAATAAGACTCACACCTGGGGGGGGGGATCTCTAAGCATTGCCTGCTCGTTTGGGGGAAAGAAGTTTTTTGTCTCATTTTAGTCACCAAGCTGCCTTGAACTATATTTGAACTAGTCTGAATTAGCACTTTGATGTTATCTCACATGTGCAAGCAATTGGACTGTTCTCTCTCTCTGTTCCAAGTTGAGGGAGGAGATCAATTTTTTTTTAAACTTTTTAGATCACCTATTTCCAAGGAAATGGAGCAAAGAAGCAGGAAGGCTCCATGAAGTGCAGTTTGCACTATTTGCTGGGATTTTGGTTGGTTTCTTTTTAATATTCTCTCATAAAGGAGACCCCTCAACCCTGTCCCTTCAAAATATCCAAAAGAAAGAGCTTTCTTGGATGAGTTACTATTCCTCACCATTTGTCCATCTACCCTCCGGTTTGCATGATTCTTACAGGATCCACTATTGCCATTAGCTGAATTTTACACTGGCTGATCAGTGGCAGTTATGGAGTGAGTTACCTGATTTAATGTACTTCAGATACCATCAGGACCTACTAGGTTAGTTGTTGAAATATCTATGGACCTAGCATGTTGAGGAGCCATGAACCATAATTAATCTCTGGTTACCCTACTTCCTTTTGCCAGATTCCCACATAGCCCTCTTCCATGCATGTCCTCTATTATATAAGCATAAGGAGAGACCCTCAAATGGAAAGTCAGAGGTGAGTCTCCAAGCCTATGATTTCAGTACACCGGAGTACAGATATTGACTTTCTCATTAGCTGTCATATGTGAAAGTATCACTCTAATAGCCATTTCATCCAGGTCAACTGTGTTTCATTTCCTGAATTCTAGAGATTTAGAGGTATTTTTTGGAAAACTCCATCATAAAAGAAGGATCCGCTGGGATTAATTCTCCCTCCTAAACAAAGAAGCCATCCTCGGTCATTAGAAAACTTGTTGCCTGAAAATTAGCTAGGCTTACTCTGCAATATCTGGCAGTAAAAAACGCACCCCTATGCCTCTGTCTGAAAATTTAAATCAGTGCAAATCATTTAACATATTACATTACAGAATCAAATAAAATGCAAATAGTTAAACTGTGATATCCCAAGTTTCCCTCTCCCTTCCATCAGGGAGAATATGGTCCAGTGAGAACATGAGCCTGCATGTCAGCTAGTTATTAATCCCTTTCACTCCACAATAACAATATTAAATAGTGTTCTTAAGTCACTTTTCTTTTGGCAGAGATTTGACGTTTTCTTTCTTTATCTCCACAGAATATTTTTAGAGACTCCGCCCTTTTATCTTTTAAAGCCTGTTACTATGCCTTTGGTTACATATGGCAAGTCCTTTTGTTATAGCATTTCAGTTTCAAGACCCTCCTTTTTATTCTTCATATAATTTATGAATGCAATAAATCCCAACAAATAAAGATCTCAGGAGCTGTAAATGTTACATTTTCATTAAACTGTATTTTTGGGGACAGAAAAGCTGTAAAGTAATAAATATAGTGCAGTGTGTTCTCTGTGATTTGTTTAATCCTATCAAAAGATTTGAGAATCAGATTGAAGGACAGATAAAGTTTTGTTTCATAAAACTCCACATTTTTCATCAGTTTTTCATCTATTCTTAATTCCCAGTAGCAACTACAATTCTGGTATTTTTATTTTTTTGAGAACAGAAGAATATTTGAACAGATATTAATAAATTTCCAGGGTTGGATAGAGGATTAGTCATAAATGCCAGCTTCCCCTAAAAAGCATTACACACCACCATCATTAGTGAAAACTGTAAATTTTAGTAAGTTTCACTAGAGCCAACTTCTACTTAGGCACTGAAAGCAATGGGAGCAATTGTCCTTATCTCTTGTATTACTTCTGGAACAGATGTCACTGTTACCATACAACTTTGTAGTTAACTTTGCATTACTGCAAAGTGTGTGGCAGCTTTTGGTAGTCCCAGTGCACCACTATATGTGAGTGTATGAAGTACAGAGCTATGGTGAATTGAACCCTTAAAGTGCATTTGTTTTGTTAAAATGCAAAAACAAATGTGACACATGAAAGTAGTACATATAAAACCAATGTATGTGAAAGGAGGGGAAATATTTTGCAAGTTTTTTGCATAGTTTCATAAAATCAAAATTAATAAATGTTAACATTTTGCCTTTATCTTTCAAAGGTAAACAAAGAAACTCACAGAAAAGTAAACCTAGTTAATGGATTTTACAATTAGAAAGGAAATGTATTATTTTTGAAATGTGCAAATCATTTACTGTTTTAAAAAAGAAGAGTTACCAGTGGGGTGGGCAAATATAGGCTCCAGTCCTTGATAGACTTTCACAAGTGCTTTGCGATACACCATGAGTAGTCCTGTTGAAACTGATGACACTGTTCACAAAGCATAAAGTTAACCACAGGTTTAGATTTTTGCAGCATGAGACTATAGTGACCAAATGTCTGGATGCTAATCCAAGACTGAAGATAATGAATCTGTGAAAATATATGGGAGCTCTTATGACAATGGCTTTTCTTGTGTTACTTCTGGGGTTTGCTAGAATTATAAGATTTGTGTCCTCCCCCTCACCCACCCCCCTGGTTTTCAAGGACTTAAAAGATGTATACCTGGCTAGGTTTTAAAACAGGGAAAGTTCAAGTAGTTCTTAATTTATTTTTCTTATCATTTATTTGCCACTGTCTTCTCCAGGAAGTGAGCTAGAAAGAGTGTCTTGGCAAAAACAGGTGGGAACATGCATTATTCCCTGTGTCATTCTCACTTTAAGGTCTTCTACTACTGGAGTATTAGTTTTGGCAGGATTTTCCTTTCTATCTCATTAGAGACAGAGCAAACCTGCTGAGATACAGGGCTTTTTTCCTTATATTTCACTCCTACAGGGAGTGCTGAGGAGTGGGGTGAAAGCCTGAAAATCAGTTCTATGAAAGTGGATTTCCTATTGCTAACAGGCATTGCTGGCAGGAAAACTATGTATATATGCTTTTCGTTAAATAATAGTTGTCTTGCACTGGCCAAGGAGTGAGAAACAGTGAAAAATTTATACAGTCTAAAGAGAAACCAGAGATGCTCAGCCAGTCCAGCTGCTTGTCACAACCCTCAAATACCAAAACTGCTGTCTGGATATAAAGGACCAATCATATGTGTATATATATTTTTTAATCCAATCCCCTTAGTGCCATCTCTAACAGCCCTTGCAATCTAAAAAGACTAATTCAGCCACAGTACACTTATCATTTGTACCAGATAAAAATTTGACGCAGGTGCACTTATGTGTCTTTGGCTGCTAGCTAGACAGTGTGATGCTATTTGCTGGAGCTGAGAAATTCCCATTGACATTGAGAGAACCAAACTTTGGCTCAAATGTCTGTAAGTGCATTTTCTATGACTTCACAATTATAAACTAAATATGGGGAAGTTAAAACTGGTACTTTGTATTTGTGTCTTGGATAGTTATATTGAATGACAACTGGTACCCTTGTTTGTACCAACACTTGTCTTCTTCAAAAATGACAAATCTTGGGCAGTTTTGAGAAACAGATTCTAATTTAGCAGTGGTATGGCCCCTTTTGAGGCTCTGGGCTGCACTCACCCTGCTGGGGTCTGCAGACCTCTGCAGACCCCTGCGGGGTGAGCCGCTGGCTCCTCTCACCCTGCAGGGGTCTGCAGCCCCCCCCCAAAAATAAGGTGTTTCAAAATAAAATATTATTTTGAAATGTCTTGTTTCGAAACAAGCAGTTTGTGTGTGAACATAGCCTTTGTGGCTACATACAGCTCTGCAAAAGGAACAGGAAGGAGCTCAAGGCAAGAAGCTTCACTGCCTGCAAACTAGATCTCAGGGAAACCCCTCCTCTGCCACCATCCCTCAGGGTCCACTATCTTTCCACCTATTCTGGTATTGTTTGTTCTCCTGCTTCTCAAAATGAAAATTCTTGGGATGATAGGGAAGTTTGGGCTCTAATTATGACAGCTGGTGCTCACACTGGAATCTATGCCAACATCTTTTTGCCTTGAGGTTGTCTCTGCTGATGGGATGGCCTTAAATCCTGGATGGATAATTGGGTTTTTTCAGTTCACTGACAGTTATGAAGACTTAGAGGAAGAACTTGGTTTGGAGTGAGCCGAAATAAAAAAGGGCTGATCAATATAGTCTGTTTTGAGTTGAACTTAATGTTTTGGGGCATTTTGTTTTCTGGGTTTTACGGATGTGTGCGTGCACACCCTTAACTTATAGCCCAGTGTTAGGACACTCATACACAGGGGGAAGATTCAAGTTCAACTGCCCCTTCTGATTCAGAGCAGAGATGTGAACTTTTGTGTCCTATCTCCCAAGAGAATGTCATAACACCAGGGCTACAGGATATTCTAGAGTATGGTTCTTTCAGTCTCTCTTATTGATCCTGTTCCACTCTCTAGAATAATTACAGAGAGAGAGAGAGACTGTCTCTCTAATGTTGTAGTTATGGAATTCACTTGGGAGATGCAAGACCCAGGTCCCTGTTCCAATAGCTAAAAACTATTGCAAAAAAACACCAACATGTTACTGAAAATGAACGGTTCTTATGGAACTATCTGTCTTGAGCAAAAAGAGGAAAAAAAGAGGCACGTCTTGCCAGTTCTGGAATTCACTTTCTCCGTGTTGAATCTTGGAGGGGTTCCTTAGTGCCAGGGCCAGCCCTAGACCAAATGGTGCCCCAGCTGAATAATGTATTCAGTGCCTCTTCTCCATTTGTTAAACTTCTGAATACCTGATTTTTTTATTGCATTTATACCCCATTTCACAACTTTGATGCACCATTTACGTGCAAGATTTATCCCTGTCGTGCAAGATGATACATTAACACACTAGGGTCTATAAATCCATATTTATTCATGCCATATACAATCTAATAAAAATAGATTCTTCTAAGCTCATAGAAACTTTTTAATTTCAAGATTAGCTGAAATGTACTAATGTAAAGAAATTGAACTGGGCACCAAAATTGGGTTGACAGCATTAAATAATGATACAGTAGGTGACAGCCCCAGAAAGACAATGATATTTTTAAATGATAAAACAGCAAGAGATTTCAGTCTCTCATTGGCTATCATCAATCAAAGACATGTTTTTATGAGCCTTCCTCTGTAGCATGGGGCATGGCTCACCTGCTGATGAATTCTCTCTATCTCAAAGTCTTTAAATCATGATTTGAGGACTTTGATAGTTCAGTCACAGGTTAGAGGCCTATGGCTGGAGTGGATGGGTGAGGTTTTGTGTCCTGTATTGTGCGAGAGGTCAGACTTGATGATCATGCTGGTTCCTTCTAACTTTAGCATCTATGAACTTCAAACAGCTGACTTACCACTTGCAATTGTGATCAACAGTGTGAGTAGAACCCTCAAAGTGGAGCGTACCTTAGGAAAAGTGTCCTTCAGCTCTGCATCATGAATGAATGGGAGAACTTGGAGTGAAAAGTGATTCCTGTGTGGCAAAATGTGATGGCTATTGTGCAATTTGATGTAGGAGTCTTTATTATTAATATCCAGATGTTCCATTCAAGCATTTTCCTGTTCACAAGCAGCTTACTAAGGTCCTACAAAACACGCCGGGTCTTTTGTCTGAACCTTTCCTTGAGGGATACTCTACTAGTGGTAATGAACAACTGGGTGGGGAAGTCCTCTCCTTCTTGAATTTTTCTTCCAAGCTTCCCCAAACTGTCACTTCTTCTGATAAATTTGATGTTCATTGAACACAGGGTCAGCTCCTAAATTGCCCATTTCTTTGGTGGCAGTGATGGCATTTTGAAATTTGCTGTCTCTTTAGCACAAATCTATATATCAGGGAAGCTTCTCATCAAAGTAGTAGTGGTCACAATGTATATTAACTGAGTTGAAAGTTAGATGTTACAAATATTTACTTGGAACAGGATGTCATGCCAAATTACAGTTGAGACTAGAAATATGAAGTCTGATCTGGTTAGTCATCTTTTGAGCCTCATGTTGTTTCTGGACTTTACCTGACTATGCCAGTTGTCATAAACTTCAGTCACTTGGTACCTCGTTGACCTTCTGCTGTCAGTGTGGCTCTTCCAGAGAATATCACTTAGCAGCTTCATGGTTAGATATGCAACATCATCCAAGAGGATCTTCCACATGCTAGCTAAGGCTAAAAACAGGACATGTATCTTTTACAGTACACCAAAGCAAGGTGCTGAATCTCAAAAAGATGGCACTGCATCTGACACAACTTCTCAGGGAATTACAAGCAAAAGGCATGAAGTTCTTGGATTCAGCACAAAGATCCTTGCCTGGATGCCATTGTTTCTTCATGTTTGTGAAGTTAACATAGCCTTGTCTGCAGCACTGCTGCAGCTTTATTTTGTTCTCACAGAAAATATTCACAAACATTTATTAGACCTTTTCCATTAGAGTTGTGCACATACAGGAAAGAAATAACGTGTTCCTTTACTTAGATATGCTCATCATTGTTGTCAAAAAAATCTTACTGTAAACGACATCTTTTTACTAAGACTAACTTCAGGAGTGCAGTCCATTATCTCAGCATAGAACTTGGCTTTGCCAAGTTGCATTAATTAATCATCAAGAACCTTCATTGCCATAAGGTCAATACATTTCTTTTGAATTGTTTTGCTAAAATAATGGTCCATAGCTCTTTAAAAACTACTGAGCCCAGGTGTTTGTACATGATACTCTCATTATTTCCAAGGAGCTCTACCAAACCTAGGAAATTATGTTCAGTGAGCAACTTATGCAACAAACTCTAGAAAGCCAAATTATTCTTTGCAAGAAAGAGCATAATTGAGATCAGACACCCGAACATGTTCCTCCAGCTATGGGTTTCTACATTATTAATGTGCAAATTTTCTGCATCTGTGCATTTATTCAACTTGAGCCTGGACTCTACCTCAATCCATTTGGAATAGGCAATAAAATGACCATGTAAATTTTCATGTTGCTTCATTGCATCACCTGAGCCAGGGGCCAGCAGCCCAAAAGATAAGAAGAGCCATTTTTAAAAAATTCCTTTAATAACCAAGTATCTTGAGACCTGAGATGGATATATTCTTGTGGTTGGGGGACCAAGAGATCTGGGACCAGGGCTAGGGTGCCTTCTGCAGGGTCCCCTGGTGCAGGCAGAGGAACCCAGAATAAGGAGCAGGCTGCTGGTACAGGACCCTGAGGCTAGAAACACAGGGGGCCCTCAGGGTCTGTGGGGGGGGGAGGCGGGAGAGGAGGATGCTGGAGCCACAAAGGAGCACCCAAAGAGTTGCATGTGTCTCTGGAGCTGCAGGTTGCAGACCCCGGAGCTAAGCTAAGCCTGTAATTGTATCCAGAAAGCATAAGCCATGATCTGTCATGCTTGTCAAATATTTTGGAATAAAAACAGAAAACTGTCAGTTGATAGAGTAAACTAACGAATACCAATTCAGTTTCTCACCATTCTTAAGCACTCTTTTGCAGTGTGACTTTGTGAAACATTGTTTCTCCTCATTTACTGGAAACATTATATCCTTGATTTTGCCCAGCCTGCTCAAAATTGTACTATCAATATTGGCAAAGTTTAGGATCACTCACCTTAGAACAGGATCTGATGTACGAATATGTGGTATGCGAACTTTTTCCTTGCAATTACTATCATCATGTGAAACTGAGTCCTCTTTATCATTTGCATCTTTTTCTTGTAAACCAGATTTTTCTTTGTCTTTACTCTCCTTTTCAAGTGAGCCACTTATTTCTTTAACATCACTCTCCTTTACACCACCAGGAAAACTGGATGATTCTTCATCGCTTTCCTCACATTTTCATTTCTTGTCTTCAGGTAAATTTGCTAATTAGTTAGTAATACAGGACTTTCATAATTTATACTTCACTTCTCAGTTTCTTTTGCACTGGGGCAAATAATTACTGGCTAAAGTGTGGCCTTTATTGTTCTGTTTCAGATATTTTTCCCATCAGATTTGCCCTTTATTGTAAATTGGTTTGCAATTGAGCTTTTTGCTTCCTGTACTAAACTCCTGATGGCTTCTTCAGGTGCTTCTTTTATTTTCTATGATGGAAAACAAGGTAAGCAAAAGTCTATGTTCAACAGTCTTAGAAAGTCATCAAACATTAAGGGTTAAGCATGGCAAATAAAATAACAGTGTTTCTTTCATATTGTTGTGTAAATAGGGATTTGACAGATGTATTTAATGGGACACCAGAGATGTCTCTCTTTACATTCAAGTCTTAAGACACAAATACACTTCCACAACTCCACAGTAAAACAAGGTTCACGATATTGCAGCTGGACTTCACTTCATTTTTATATTTCACTGAGAATGCCCCAATCCTTTTATACTCATGAGGGCATGGCTGACAACATTCTAGGAGGTTTGAAGAAAATTAATTCATGTATGAAATACCGGAAACATTTTATTTCAAACATTCTCTTTTACCTTTCATCGCTAGCAAAAAAAGCAGCACCTGATCCCAGTAACCTCAAGCCCAGCATCCTAGGTGGTTCCCTGCCCCTAAATCCTGTCCTTTGGTGGAAAGTATAATGGACAAGTGAGAGTACAACCTCCGCCCTGAGGTAAATTCAGTACAAATGGGGGAAGGGTATGGAGTTGGTTCAAATGTTTCTTTTGCAGCTTTCTGACCTGGGGCCGTACAAGTCCTTTGCATAAATTAGAGCAGTTTCAGGATTGATCTAAATTATAATTGCCCATAGCCCCAAGACACCATTCTGGCGTTGGCTGTTGTGACTTTCCAGTCTCACCTAGCTTTCTTTGGTGATGACTCCATGTGTGCTAGCAGTCAAAAAAAAAATAAAAGAATATAGGAAATAATTAGGATAACTAATAAGACTGAAAAATATTGCTCCTTTATAAATCTTTAGTAGCCCTATATCATGAATACTGGGTGCATATCTGGTCTTTCACCATCTCAGAAAAGATGCATTGAAATTGGAAAAGGTACAGAAAAGGACAAAAAAGCATATTAGGAATGTGGAACAGTTCCATATCAGGAGAGATTAGCAAGACTGGGGCTGTTCAGCATAGAAAAGAAATGACTAAGAGGAGATCTAATAAAGGTCTATGAAATCATGACTGGTGTGGAGAAAGTAAATAGAGGAATGTTATTTAAACCTTCTCATAACACAAGAACCACAGGCCAGCAAGTGAAATTTATAGGTAGATGGTTTTAAATGTGGAACTCTTTGCCCCAGGATGTTATGAAGACTAAGATTATAACAGAGTTCAGAAAAGAACTAGATAAATTCATGGAGGATTGGTCCATCAGGATGGGCAGAACTGGAACTAGGTGACAGAGGATGAATCACTTGATGATTACCTGCTTTGTTCATTCCCTCTGAAGCACCTCTCCTTGGCTGCTCTTAGAAGACAAGATACTGGGCTAAATGAACAACTGGTCTGACCAATATGGCCATTCTTATGACATCATGTCTGGAACTACAGAGGAATGGCTTGTCATAGTAACACTTTGTAGCACCTGGAAATTTACCACAATGCTGGGGGGATTTCTAAAAAGTCAGATTTCACGGGTTTCTTGTTGCTTTCTGCATCTGGAATGTCACAAAATAGCTGGAGCAGGGCTGCGGATTTGATTAATTGGTGCTAATTCTTTAGTAACTTGAACCTTGTGTAGCCATTTAGATTGTTTCAGAAATCTCCATCCACTCACGCTGATGATAAAATGTGTTCCAACAACTTTCCAAAGGTGTAACTTCTCAGTCCTTTGGTTCATCAACAACATGAGATTAAGTATGAACTATAGGGACAAAATTGGCTGCATGCCACTTTTAATGCTCTTACCCCACACTCTGTTCCTGGGGCTGGTAAAGGGTGGTAATAACAGCATCAGAATCTTTCTTAGTGATAGCAACTAGTAATGACTGTATCCTGCCATAATCCTGTCCTGCTTTGTCCCTCAGGAGTTTTAGGTTCAGTCACAAAGGGATGTCTCCATATCACAGAAATCCTCAGTGGAATGACTGAGGAAGCTGTGCCACTTGGGTTATTCAGGTAGCCACAGTGGTACCCATGGTCTGGCTTTAAGAAGAAGCAAGGCAGTAGAGCAGCAGCAGACCCAGTGAAAGGAGCATGTTTTGTAATTTCTTATAACCAATTTTTTAATTGAAACTATTGCACCTTTCAATACAATATTGAATAATATCTCCAGATTCTCAGCTGGAGGACATCAACATAGCTCTGTTTCATGTAGTTGTGCCTATTTATACTGGCTGACAGCCTGGCCTAGGGTGTTTTTAACCAAATTTCTCACTGCATAGGGATGTGGTGCATCTCAAATAAGAAAGTGTTGTGTGCTGTGGGGTTTGGTTCCATCTGTCATCTCACATCATCTCATTTAATGCAATACAAGTGATGAATACAACTCAGAGTGACTCATTTCATCTCTGCCTATGAGATGACATGGCTGAACGATGTACTTGTTCTCCTAGTTTTTTAATGGAGGGGGAAGGAGAAGGAAAAAAATAAATTGTGGCTTTTCTGCGATCAGTATCTCAAGCTAGAGAAAAAATGAGGTCAGCAAAGCCCAGAAATACTGTGTGTATACACTATATATGTGCTTCATTGGGAAGGGAGAACATAGGATATGTATAGGTAGGTAAATATATATGCATATATTCTATTAAATACTCTGTCTCTAAAATACAGAGGTTACTGTTTCTGCCCCCTAATTTAATACATACATCTCTCTCTCTCTCTCGCTCTCTGTTTAGATGATGATGATGATGAGAAGCGATGTTCCATTTTGACTGTATCCTGCCTAGAGTTTCAGAAATGAGCATGAGATGTGAAGGGAAGATATGTACAGTTCTAAAGACGTGTCGGGAGTATATTCACAAGAGCAAATGTGTTGGTGATATTGGGAGCATACTCACAAAAAGGCACCCAAAGACAACTCCAGCACCCCAGCACTATTCTCCTGCCAGATTTTAAGTTGTGTACACTCCTGGAGGTATCATGGTTTTTCAAAGAATGACAGAATCTTATTTTTATATTACAAAGTGTTAAGTAACCAAAGTACA
The DNA here is from genome assembly GCA_007922195.1 of Podocnemis expansa. Classification (NCBI taxonomy): domain Eukaryota; kingdom Metazoa; phylum Chordata; order Testudines; family Podocnemididae; genus Podocnemis; species Podocnemis expansa. Next base: position 30,563,748 of record ML682005.1, on the reverse strand, counting down.
GAGGTTGCTGCTTCTCCAACATTACTTACACACACACACACACACACACACACACACTTCCTAGGCCGGGCAGCCCTGTCCCTGGCTGGTGCCATGGCCTACAGTTAGGGGTGGGGCCTGGGATGGTGCCCCGGGTCCTTCCCCGGGGCAGCGATGCTCCTGGTTGTAGCAGTTTATTACTGTAGCAATCAGGGTCCCAAATCTGCCTGGAGGGCACCCCCTTTCAGTCTCTTCAGGGAATTGCTCAGGTCAAAGGCCCCACCAGGCAGCAGGGCCTTCGCCTCTTTCCCCATCAAGTTCCTTTCTAGGGACTCTTTGGGTCCCAGCTACAAAGCCTATGCGCCCCAGCCCCCAGGTGGGGCAGGCTGCCAGAAAGTCTATGCACCTCCAGTGGGGCATGAACACTGCAGATGCCTTAACACAGTGTAGGCACGGCAGTTGATCAGTTGCTCAGGGAAGGAAGGAGGGGGTCGCAGGCCCACCCGCTCCGCTGAGTCCCAGCTCAGGGCCCTGTCAATGACCGTAGACCAAGTCACTGGGCTAGCGGGGCTCCAGCTGCAATGCATTGGTACAGGCAGATGCATGGCACTCCACTCTCCCTGGACTACTTCCTCCTGCCCTGCGTTCAGGTACCTGATTCCAAAGGGGGTAGCAGGTTTCAATATCCCCTTCACAGATCACCTGTGGCATCCCGCTGACCCATCTATGTCCATGGGTGGCAGATAGAAGTACAGCTCAGGCTCCTCAGCAAGGGGTAACACCTCCAGGTCCTGGGGCCCGTATGCCTCTGGCAGCTTTTCCTCCACTGAGGGTAGCTCCTCTAGATTCCAGGGGCTGTAAGTCACAGGATCGTCGGCTTCCTCTGGTTTCTGGTCTGCCTCTGGGCAGGGTAGCTGCCCCTGGGTTCACCGGGCTTTGAAGTGATCTCCCCAGTCTCCAGACTCGGGATTCCCATCCCAGTCACTCGGCCCAGGGAGGCTGGGCGAGCCATAGAGCTGGCTGGCCGGTGAGGCAGGGGCCAGCTGGCAGGGTTGGATCTGGCTTCCTCTGGCTTGCTCCCTCCGGGGAGGCACATCCTTTCCCTTTGGGAGCTCAGTCCCAACTGAGCTCCCAGCCTGGGCTTTTCTACTTCCCCTTCCTGAGCTGGCCATGCTCCTTTGCTTTCGGGGCCTGGGGCCTGCAGTTCTCCAGTCTGGCCAGGGAGGGCATTCAGGGCAGTTCTCAGGCCCAGCTCAGAGGATAGCCACAGCTCCCTTGCTACAATTACCTAGTCCTGAAATGACCCATCTCCTCTAGACCCTTTTTGCCAGATTTCACACTAAGTCTGCAGTGGGTTCTGACCGCACAGATCCTTACCCCCACTCAAAGTTCAAGTTACTTTACTGAGCTTCTGCACAGGAGTAAGTATATGCATTGAGATTCTGATAGGAGGAAAGATCTGCATATTTGCTGGATCAGAGCCTTAGACTGGATTTGAGTTGGTAATGTAGACTATGCCTACATCCAACTACTTAGTTTGGACTTGCTTAGTCTGAAACAAGCAGCCCAAAGATACTTCGAACTAATCACGTTTTTTAGTTCAAACTAAATTTTTAGTTCAAACTAGCCATGCTTTTTTTAGTTTGATCTGACTTTTTAGTTGAAACTAAAAAAGCATGGCTAGTTTGAACTAAAAGTTAGCCCGAACTGGGGAGGGGGGGGAGTGGTTAGTTTGAACTAACCACTAGTTTGAACTAGCATGACTACACCATGCTAGTTAGAACTAAAGTTTAAAATAACTTTGAACTAAGCAGTTAGTTCAAACTAAGCTAAATATTTGTTTTAGTTCAAACTAGGCAAAGCCTAGTGTAGACAGGGAACAAATTAGTTCATATTAAAGCTCCTTAATTTCTACCAGTGTAGACATAGCCATAGAGATTAAAGAGTGATCAGAAAAATTTCACTGACTTCAGTGGGGCCTAGATTTCACTTTCTCTCTGGTCTGCTACCAAACTCCTGAGTCATTCTTTCATTACACTTCAGCTTTCATCAGAGCCATAATGCAGCGTTTTGCCACCCAGGGAGTGTTCCGATTAGGAACGCACTCCTTGCCATTCATGGCGCTCAGAGCCAACGCCACAAAGCTGCCCCTTTATAGCATGGCTCTATTGAGCCACTTCGGGCTGCCCAGGACTGTGCCCCATCGGCCCTGCCATAGTTATGGCCCTGGCTTTCAGCTAAATAACTGGACCTCACAGAAGCCTAAAATATAGTTCTGTGATCAGGTACATTCCTGCACGATTTGGGGATTTTCCTCAGAATTAAAACATCCCTATTATCAAGCAGAAATTTCATACAGTGGCGTTAATGTTCTCACTTGTACAAAGCTTTATACCCCAAACTTTTGTTTGTGCAATTTGCTTTTTCATAGCTTTTATATGTGATCTCTGCAGGGAATGGCATTCGTTTTGCATTGATATTGGCTGCATCCCTTTTCCACATTAGTTCCTTTTCACTTTTGCATCTCAGTATAGTAGTCACATGGCCCACTGCAAATAGAACAAGGACACTGGAGATGTTTCTAGAATGTTGTTTTATTCTCGAAAATGTAATCTTCCATGTCTAGAATCTCTTCTTCTGTAAAGCTCTGCTGAGTGAAATTCTTCCTTCCTATTATGACCAAGAGATAAAATCACTACGATGAATTTATCTCATTAGCTTTTCTTATGTAAGAAAAAATACATTTCCTCCTACTTGACTTCTTGTCAAGAACATAGGCTTATTTTTAGGAGGACTTACCTTGATTTTATATTTTCTGTAGAATAGTTTCTATTTCTGTAGAATAGTTTTAATATTAAAATTAGGATCTCTTTCCCTGTTTAGTACAGTGGATTTATATCTTGTTAAAATACCAGGCCCAAGGTTAAATCCTTGAGCATTATAAATTATACTAAAAAATGGCAGAGCTAAACTCTAGTTCTTCATTAATTCAGTTCTACACTTTTCCCTTAGGGAATCTTCCAAGTGAGTAGTGTTTTAAACCTTAGTGAGAGAGCAGCAACTGAATCCTATTAGGGTGCTGACAAGTTGCTTATAAGGGCAGTAGGCCTATCATGCCAAGTTTGTTTAATCATGGACATTCTGGATCAAACATGATGGGTAGTGATTGATGCAAGACTTTCACATCTGTTTTCTCATTCTACAAGAGGAGTCAATAACATATCAGTACTAAAAAATATCAGCCCACTGAAGGTCATAATGGTGACCTGATGAGTAAGAAGCAGGAGGCCCTTGTCCTTCATTGACTGGTCAAGGTAAATAAGTCTTCAGATAGGTAAAAGGGATATCTACCATTACGTTTTGTACAGCTGACACATTCTATGCGCAGTGCAAAGAAGGGAAGGACTTCTGTTGATCCTAAACTCATAGTGATCTCCATTTTCATCCTATTTTTTCAAGGGATATAGGGAATTCTGTGTACACAGAAATATGCCATATACTGTAGGATTAAGAAAAGGGTTAGCCAAAAGTGTCACAGGGCAGTGCTAACTGAAAGCATGATTCTACAGCCCTTATATAACAAAGCACTTACTTGCATAAGTACCACATTAACACCAATGGGTATGTCTACACTGGAGCCTTAGGTTGACTTAAGGAAGATCTTAAGTTGACTTAGTAAAAGCCCAGTGTGGCCCTGGGGGTCTACAGGTTGATTTAAGGAAACTTAAGTCAACATACAGACCCCTGATGCCACACTGGGCTTTTATTGAGTCGACTTAAGCACGTCTTTAAGTCAACTTAATAACACTACCTCTTAAGGCCAACTTAATGCTTAAGTTGACCTTATTAAGTCATCTTAAGCCAGTGTAGATGGAGCATAGCCATTAAGTTGATTTAATTAGCCTCCAGGTCCCTTCCAGAGTTCCTGGCCACCAGGAAGGGTCAACCTTGCACCTGCCAGTGTGGACGCAGGCAGTTGATAGGAGTTTTCAGTGTGGACACTCTGTTGATTTAATAAGGTTGACTTTAAGTCGACTTAAAGTCAGCCTTGTTAAGTCTACTTAACAGAACCTACAATGTAGACATATCTAATAGGACTACTTGGATAGAGATGTGCAAGACAGATAGAGTATGTGAATAAGGGTTGCAGAACTGGCTGCTGAGCTAGCACAAGCAAGCATTTCACATACATTTGGTCAAAATGTTAATGAGCATGAAACACAAAAACCAGGTCAATATCCAGCCATACTTATAGTTTAAATAATAGACACACTTTCTACTTCTGCCCAAGATCAAAAGGAGGATGCAATGACATTGTGATGGTATGGCCATATGTTAAGAGCTGGAAACAACTGTATGGACTAAACTCTTCCACTTCTCTGTACCCTAATCCTGGAGGAGGGAAGAAGCAAGGCTATGACCTGGTTCCTTTAGCACTGGAAATCCACAGAGATTAGTAAACTGCAGTCTATGAAAATAGTAAACTGCAGGCTATAGAATAGGATCATTGCATCTCTATGGACCTGGACTCTGTTCTGCCTCCTGGTGCAGCACTTCAGTGCCATGAAGTAGATGAGCTGATGCCGAACTCCAATATCTGATGGAAAGCAGCAAGAGGCAGGAAGGGTAATCTCATGATGGCTTTGGTTTAGGGGTATCAGAGCACTTTCCAAATATTAATGATCACAACAGTCCTACTATATACATATTACTTTACAAATGAACAAACTAAGGCACATTGACGTTAATGGATTTAATAATCGGAGGTTCCTGGAGCATGGGGTTGCATCTCTGACCATCTTAGTTAATAGCCATTGATTAACATAATTCTGCTTTTGAAGTTGGTTAAATTTTTGCCCTTCAGATCATCCTCTGGCAACAGGTTCCACAACTGACCTGTGCATCCCTGTGAAAAAGTAAGTATTTGTTTGTTTTAAATGTGCTACTTATTAATTTTATTTGGTAGCCTCTGCTCCGAATGTTATATGAAGGGGTGAATAATGCTTTTTCTCTATACCATTCATGATTTTTATAAACCTTTATCTCCCCTCAAGCTGAACTGTACTAGTCTTTTTAATATCTCCTGATATAAAAGGTGTTCCATACCCCTAAATCATTTTTTTTGGCATGCTCTGCTCTTTTTAACATTCTAATATATCTTTTTTGAGATAGGGTGCCTAGAATTAAATGCAGTATTCAAAGCGTGGACATATCACGGTTTTATCTAGTGGCAGCAAGATATGGTCTGTCTTATTATCTATCCTTTTCCCCATTGACTCCAAGATATCTGTCTTGAGAGGCAACAGTTAATTTAGACCCTATCATGTTTGTGTACATATATAGAATTATATTTTTCTGTGCGCTTTCCTCTGCATTTATCAACACTGAATTTCATCTGCCATTTTCTTACCTAGTCACCCATTTTCTTGCCTAGTCTTTTTTAAAGATTCCTCTTGTGATTTTTGGCAGTATGTTTTGGACCAAACCATCTTGAATAATTTTGTGTCATCTCCAAACTTTGCTACCTCACTGTTTACCTTCTTTTTTTTTTCAGATGATTTATGATTATGTTGAATGTATTGGTCTCAGTACAGATCTTTCAGGGAGCCTGCTGTTTACTTCTCTCCATTCTGAAAACTGTTTATTCATACCCTTTGTTTCCTGTCTTTTAACCAATTACTGATCCAGAAGAGGATTTCTCTTACCTCATGACAACTTACTTTGCTTAAGAGCTTTTGCTGAGGGAATTTGTCACAAGCTACACTATATCCACTGCCTCACCCTTGTCCACATGTGTGTGGATCCCCCTCAGATAGATTGGTGAGGCATGATTTCCTTTTACAAAAGCCATATTGAACATCTAGTATGCTATGTCTGGTTTTTTTTTTTCCAGGTACTGAAGTTCTTCTGAAGACTTGTCCAAGATCACATCAAATCTGTACCATAATAGAACCCAAAAACCTTGGCACCAGCTCCTCCATTCTAATATAATACATGGGGATACATAGAAAATTATATACTTATTAACTTTTTTATTAAATCAAAGTTAAAATAAAATGTTATCATATGACTTACTGAGGATCAGGTTAATATTCAAACAATGGCTAAAAATTCTGGTTTGCTGTCTGGGATGGCCTCCTCCTTTGAGTACACAAGAAAGAGTGACCAATGAGAGGTGCTCTGTGGGAAGACTTGCAGGGAAAAATTCTAGGATAGCCGTGTTAGTCTATATACAGCAAAAACAATGAGTCCTGTGGCACCTTAAAGATTAACAAATTTCTTCGGGCATAAGATTTCATGGGCTCCAACCCACTTCGTCAGATGCATTTGATGAACTGGGTTGGAGCCCATGAAAGCTTATGCCTGAAGAAATTTGTTAGTCTTTAAGGTGCCACAGAAATCTTGTTGTCTTTGCTTCCAGGGAAAGAGGAACTGGTCTGAATATGTGGTGGTTGTATGACTTTTTAGACCAGGTTATTGAATGCTATGTTTTAGAATGCTGTCAGTTTCCAAAGGGATAACCGTGTTAGTCTAGTCCAGCAAAAAAAACCCCACACACCAAGGAGTCGCGTGGCACTTAAAGACTAACAGATAAATCAGTTAACAGATTTATCAGTTAGTCTTTAAGTGCCACGCAACTCCTTGGTTTTTTGGGAGGTTTTTTGGTTAGAATGTTGTGAAATACATTCTAAAACCAGTGGGTCAGCATTTCAATCTTCCTGATCACTCTACTGATGATTTACTAATAGCAGTGCAAAAGCAAATGAACACCAGATCAAGGCTTCAAAAAGAAACTGTGGAGATTGAATTTATTTGCAAATTAGAGCATTGCTTCAGGGCTTAATAGGGACTTTGAATTTTTCTCTCATTACAACAGGTGATTTGACCTCATCTTCTTCTATATGCTGTTCTCCAGTGTTTGAATCTTAACATATGCTTTGATTTGCTGTTACAGTGTGACCCGATCCCATGTCTTACACGTCCCTGCATTTATTTCCTCCTGTTCTGTAAGTTCCCCCATCTTCAAAGCATCTGACAAACTGGGATTTTCTCCCAGAAAGCTCATGCGATAAATAAATTTGTTAGTCTTTTAGTGGCACAGGACTCCTTGTTTGTTTTACAGAACTAGACAAACATGGCTGCCCCTCTGGAACATGACTGAACAGTGCTCTTCCAGGAGACGTAGTATGGAAGGAGCTAAGCTTATACATTTACTTCATAGCTCTAGCTAAGTGACTTGACATTACAGCCTTTCTGATGTATGGGGGAAATTCTTCCACCTGCATCCCCTGACCAGCAGAGAGGCCACTTCATGAAAATGTATCCTTTTGCATGTAGCATTCCAGCTGGAGGGCTAATCTTCTTTGGTGTGTGAAAGGATTGCTGATGACTGGTAATATAAAGCCAGAGTTTTACATTGATCAAAAATATCTAGTACCAAAATATTTCAAGTGTAATCTTTCAAATAAACTTTTTGTCTGATTAATTTTTGATAGCAACATCTTCACTAACAGCTAAAGAACATAGAAGACATGGTACTAACTACAGTGGCAGCTACAAAGCCTGACTGTAGATAAGAATACATTTTTGTAATATTTGGATATAGATTTTTTTTGTCCAAGTAGTAATGGATTATGTGAAAAATTATTCATTACAATACATGTTAAATGTGTTTGCTTTTATATTTAACACACTTCAAAGTATAAATACAAGTGAATGCTCCTATAAAAAGATTCTCCAGTATTTGATATCTTGAATGATGCACTAGGTTCACTTAATACTGTTAGGTTTTGTATTGATACACAAATGTAATTATGTAAATGTATCTCTAACCTTAATAACATGCATGGATTCAAGGGCACTTAAATTGTCAGAAGCCTTCAATGAATGCTAGTTTGAGGCCAAATGTGCATTATGGTTGATGTACCTGTCAACATTCATATAAAAGTGAAATATTTGTATGGAAATTACAGATGTAATTTTAAGTTGAAAGTCATTTATTTTTATTGGTGGGAACACAAAAGACAATTTGAGGGTAAATTCTTTTTTTTTAATTTCAGAAAAATTTAGACTTGTTATCAAAAGGATAGTAGTTAAAGATGACTGCAGCTGCCTTTTTTGAGCCAACTAAAAGCGAGAAACATGCAAGTCAGTTTGTGGAATCAAAGCAGAATTGTTGAGGATTCTAAAAAGAAAAAACAGAATTTTAAATGTTCCAGGTCTTCTAAAGCTTTTGCTGCATACCAATTGAGTAAGTTACAAAAAACTATGGGCTTTAAACATAGAGCTTCTACAACATTCCATGGTGAATATTTGAACAAACTGTAGTACACAGAAACTTGCCAACATCCTGCTTCTTTTTGTGAATATCTCCCAAGCAAAAATGAACAGTTCTCACAAATTTCCTGCTGGTTAGGCTAGACAGGTGGCTCACTGTGAGTTTGCAACTGTGGAGTAGAATTGTCCAAAGTATTTCACTTGAAAGTAAAATTTGGCTTTCTTTTCCCAATCCCAATTACATTTCTTTGTGAAGGGTCGGTTTGTTTTTTTGTTGCTTTTATGAACATTTTAAGTTAGACTTGAATGGATGTCTAAAAATCTGAGGTTACTTTTCACAATGCTTATTTTGTCCTGAGCCGTATTGATCACATACAAGTTCCTTTCTCTGGTTCCCCTGCTGAGTGATCTTATCCCATAAACTCAAGGGAAGCCATTTTCTGAAGTTGCACTGGAGAGCAAGGCTGCAAGTTCTCTTTTCTCTCAGAAAACTTTTTAAAGGGTTAGAAGATGAAAACCTCCATCCACCCACACCCATTTCTGTATCTGTCTAAATCTGGTAGGCAACAGTGGCCTGCTCTAGTACTCCTTGTTAGTGGGAATTGCCCCTATAGACTCTTCTCCTTACATTATATCTTATCAAAGTTCTAAAAAGAAAGTAAAGGTTGCTTCTGTCTAAATTTAGCAATACCTTGAGCCATTTCAGAGTTGCACACAGTACAGCAAACAAAGATTCAAAGGTGGCTTTAAGTCATGCATTAGACTCCCAGTATCTTGACCAGGGCCAGCCCAAGGGCTCTTGGCACCCTAGGCAAACTATGGCTTTAGCACCCCCAAGAAAGGGTGACAGTTTAATTTATAAGAAATAACATATTAATATATAATTATAAATAGAGAAAAATAATCACTTCCATCTAATTTGGCACCCCTTAAAGTCTGGCCCTAGGCAGCCACCTTGTTTTCCTATATGCTTGGGCTGGCCCTGATCTTGACCCATCCTGGGCCTCTCTGGTTCTCCAGTGTGAATTTGAGGCTTCAGATTCCCCAAAAGCCAATCCAGCAGCAAAAGATCAGAGTTCCAGGAGCTGAGGTGTTTGGAGGTATGGTGTAGGGTCACTATGCCATTTGCCACCTGTCAGTTTTTCCTTTCATAAGATGATGTTGGAGAGGGCTGGTTAGACAAGAGCATAATGGAAGATTTGCTTATGTATATTTTAAGAAAGAGAACTTCTTATCTGTACATTTCTGTTAGATTTCATCAGTCCCCTAAGTCATCAGTCCAACTGTCTCAAGTGTCCTTAATTCTTAGGGTTCCCTGGGAAATCCTTTAAGTTTATTAAAATTAGTGTGACCGAGTGCTGCTCTAGAAAAGTTTCTGTCATGGCATCTGCTTAAAGACAGACCTTTAAGTCCTCTCAAATTGACATGCTTAGTTATATATCTTATAAAAGTGGTGTGTCTCAGGAGGATGCAGGGTAAGGATAGAGATCCAAATTTTGACCCATTTGATCTATGGGTTCTAGAGATGTAAACCCTCCAAAAAGAACCATTTAAAAAAATGTTTCTGGGTGTTTCGTGATGGGGATTGAAATGGTCTCAATCTGTCAAGTTTTACCCAAGGCTGTGATAAATCTTTATGGGATACAAACTGAGAATAGTATTAAGAAAATGTAATTTTTTTTTACACTGTCCATATTCCAGTCCAGAAAACCAGCTAGCAAGTTTCCATTCCCACTTTTTTTATATGCATTAAACTAAACTCTTGTAAATGTTTTCAAATCCAAATGGTTAGCCTACTTCAGGGGTTCCCAACTTTTTTTGACTCCAGGGCCACAAATATAATTTTTACTACCCTAAATGGCCACCCGTCTCTGACCAGCAGTCACCATCCCTTGTCTGAAGCCAGACAGAAGGAGTTTAGGATAGAGACCCCCCCACCCCCCGGCTTCAGCAGGGAAACCATATGTTCTCTGTAACTTCACATGCTTCTCCTTGGTTCCTAGGTAGTGGCTCCCTTTTGTAGGTAGGAGGATGGAAGATCAGTGTTTCACTTTTTCTGGCTCCAGCAGGGCCTCCAGCTCCTAGGGACCCAGACAGGGGCTCTTTGCTGGAGGTGGGGGGGGAGCATTGATGTGTCCCTCAGCTCCAGTAGCAACACCAGTGCCTATGGACCCAGGCAGAGCACTTTGCTGTGCTCTCTGCTGGTGCCAAAAGGAGCAGAGTGTAGATCTCGTCACCTAGGAAGCAGCAAAGAGCCTGCACTGGATTTTTAGCCCTGCAGCAATGCACTCTGCCTGGGTTCTTAGGCAGCAGCTCTTTTCTGCAGAGCAGTGGGACACTTTGAAAGCTCTGCTGGTCTCTCTTGACCCCTGGGCTGCAAGTTGGGAACCACCGCTCTAATTGCTCTGAAATTTGGTGTACCTTCTGCAGGTGCAGGAATAATTAGTGAGCAAAATTCAAGGTTACGTGACAGAGGAGTTCCCAAGTAATGGGCCCTCCTCTCCAAAAAATGGTTTTCCTCTTCTGCCTTGTACCTTTAATCCTGAGATGTACCAATGGCTCTCAATGGCACACAGCCCTCCTGATGGCTGTGAAGTTACCCTTCTATCAGGGCCAGCTCAAGGGGCTGTCGCACCCTGAGCCGGCTTTTGTCTTTGCCCCCCCCCCCCCGAAGCAGCAGCGGGGTGCAGGGCTCGACTTTTCCACCCCTCCTCTGGACTGGCTGTTCCTCTCTGGGGTGGGGTAGGGCAGGGTGAGCCTACCAAAACATAGGGCAAGAGAGCAGAGTCTGTCCCTGCGGACTGGCCCAGTCTGACCCTGGGGACGGAGTGACTGGCTCAGGTAGGGGCGGGAGTTCAGGGTCTGGCTTTTGGGCTGGCCCACCCCACCTCCTGGCATGGTGCCATGGTGCCAATAAGTAAATTGTGCCCTGAGCTAGGGCCTCATTTGCTTATGGATCGAGCCAGCCCTCCCTTCTATAAACACTAAGGATACCTGTATCACAAGGCCTCATCTAAGTCAAAAGGAGTCTTAGACTGTGTGGCTGGAGGTTGCTACGTTTCGGGAGTTGTAGTTAACTGTGCTAGTTTGTGGGAGAATGCAATCAAAGTTTTTAAGGGGAAAAATCAGAAATGTGAATGCTTCCTGAGAAAGGAGGAGTACTGATGAGTGGAGGCCTAGGAGACTAGGGGGAGAAGAATTTGAGGACATGGAAAGGGGTGAGGGGTTACGGAAAAGAGATAAATGGGGATTGATGGTAGGGGAGGGGAGAGAGATTGGGGGATTCAGATGTGGGAGGCATGGCACCCCCTTGCTGTGTACAACCTACCTATACTGCTTTAAGTCACCTGGACTGCCAGTGTACCTGCCCCCTGAAACCTCCGTCTCTGTCAGCGCAACCCAAGCCCCATCTCTGCAGCAGGTCTGCTAGTGCACTCCATCCAGAACCTCAACCTTCCTATACCCCAAAGCTCTGCTAGTTCCCCCAGCTTTGAATGAAACCTATTTAAAAGTGTTGCAAAGACACTAGAACAGTGGTTTTCAAACCATGGCTCGGCCCCTAGTACTGGGTTGCAGACCCTTGGGTACTCGGTCACAGTGCCACGTGATGCTGCTACCAAAAGACTGGAATGCATTGCTGAAAGGTATAATTGTTGGGTAATGGACATAAATGATTTTTTTTTTTAACTGGGTCCTGAGGAAAAAAGTTCAAAAACCACTGCATTAGAGTGTTCATGACTGACTGGAAAATGTGGACAGTTGTGGGGTACTCACTGCAGATGGCACCTCCTCCTGGCTGCTTAGGGAAATGGTTCTTTTCCAGGTATAACATATCCCCTTTCAGTCTGTCCACTCTATAGTCCTCTCTTGAACTCCATGTTCCCTCTTTTACTCCAGGAACTACAGTTTCCTGTCCACAACTGAGTCCTCTGGGCAGATTACTATGACACTTTCCCTTTCAGGGTATAAAGTCTTGCTGGACCTGCTGTCCAAACAATGCCAGTCCGTCAGTGGTTCGTAGGGGAACCTAGGCCTACCCACTTCGCCAGGTTCCATACAACACACAACCAAGATCTGCTCAGCCTCCAGCCTTATTGCTCTCTCCCATAGCTACTTCATACCCCCCTACCATGGGCTTTCTTCTCCACCTTTCTCTTTTTTGTGTATGTGGTTCCCTCAGAGCCTGACTCCCAGGGGTCTACTCATCCCAGGAGTTCGCTCCCTCACACTTAAATATAGAGAGTGTAGCTGCAGATACCCTTGCTACTGTAATTTCTGTTGGTGGCTCCATACTGTGTCTACACTACAAATTACTTCAGCATAACTTCCATTTCTGAGACATGCGACTAATCCATCCCTCCACAATGAGAGACATAAGTTATACCGACCTAAGCACGAGCACAGACAGTGGTATGTCAGTGGAAAAGCTTCTCCCACCACCATAGCTACTGCCTCTCATGGCAAGCTTTCTCTCATGGGCTTAGAGCATCTTCACTGTAAGTTCTATAGTGGCACAGCTGGTGTAAGTTCCAAAGGGGCAGCCGTGTTAGTTTAGTTCACTAGAACAAACAAGGAGTCCTGTGGTACTTAAAGACTAACAAAATTTATGCAGTAAATAAATGTGTTAGTCTTCAAGTGTCACAGGACTCCTTGTTTGTTTTACAGCTGCTGTAGTTTCTTAGCTTCTTTAGCCCTTTTGGGGCTGTTATGAGCTGAGTGCTTCCTCATAATAGTATAAAATATTATATGCTCTGGTACCTCATGATTCTTAAAACTGGGGCACATCTAGTGGACAAGGTCAGATAACCTTCCTCTCAAACATAAAGCTGTTAGTACTTTGGAACAGAAACCTTACCTGCAATTTCTTTCACTTACGCACACTGCCAACTTCTCCAGTCAGCCATTGCAAAACAGGAACACTGTTCACAGTTGCCTTTTCTACAGACATTGCATGTGAATTGGTTATGAGTCTATGGAGGTGTGGAGTAACAGCAGTAGTAACATCTGTATATCAGGAAGTCACAGTTCCAAGGAGCTGCATTACTTGCTTTCAGTGGGGAGGCCTGACTCTAATAGTGGGGAAGGTCCATGTTAGAGAGGGGAAAGCATGAATAGGTCAGGGGCATGACTGGGGAGGTGTGTTAAAGCTGGGCTGGTGGGGGGCAGATGGGGGGAGGGTGGATTGCTCAGTATGCAAATTGCAGGACATGTACAAATAACTGCTAACCTTTCTCTGCTTAAAAAAAAATAGAAAAAACAAAATGTTAAATCCTAAAAATTCAAGGGCAAAAAACTCCACAAGGTTAACACAAAGATGAGGTTGCTTGGCTATATGTCAGATCCCCTTTCAGAATGATGAACTGAACAAAATTGAAACCTCTGAAAGAAAAGTCACGTTTAAAGTTGCCCATGCAACTTTACCTCTTCCCTCTTTCAGCAATGGGCCAGTGCACATTATCCTTTAACACTGTCCGAATCCTGTGGGTGAGAGTGAATGCATAATAAAATGCGATGAAGAGCATATACGTTTCAGCAACCATGGGGTTGACGGATTAAAGATATGTGTGCATATTGAGTCACTGCTGAGAGAGGGAATAGGCAAGGTTGCATGGGCACCATACCTGTGCCATTCCTTGTTTTCAGAGGTTAAAGCTTTCCTTTACTCAACGATCTGCAAGGGGATTACATATCATCAAGCATTCTTGACTCTTCATTAATGTAAGGGGTTTTTTTGTCACCAAACAGTATTAGAGATTAGTTTATGGAATGTGTGAGACTTCTATGCCTCATGTTGTTTCACTTCCATAAGGGACAAGCTTCTCTAGATATGTACAAGAGTCTATTGTTGCTTCATTGGTTTAATATCTGTATTTCTGGCAGTGATCTACATTCACCTAAACTTTTAGTACTATTGCTTTGCCAAGTTTAGGTCCCATTTTTCTTATACTCATATTAGAACTGATATGTGTAGTCACACAGTAAACTCATGTGTGACATTTTTCTGAAAAGAAAACTGTTGCCAGCACTGTAGCATGTATTTGTCAATGTAATCTCCTTTTGAATAACTAATTCAAATATGTACTTACAGAAGGACACTTGTACCCTGTATCAAATTGAAATTGAAAAATATACTGCATTTCATAGGCAAATTTAGACATTCTTCCATCTATCCTAGTGCAATATTTGTCACTGAGATCATCAGTTAAAGAATAGCTTGTGTGACCCTGGCTGTATTAGGGGGAGCATTTATGATATAATTTAATATCTATAAAGGCAATAATCCATATAAAATAAGGCATGTTAGGTACCAATAGGTTATAATTTGGTAAGAATGATTATATTGTTTATGCACATATGTTATATTTATATTGAAAGTTATGAATATTTCTGATATATCAATATTTTAACTTGTACTGTGTTTCTTGGCTAAACCCCAGACAGAGTGACTACACTCTGGCAGCTTAATGGGTCATTAAGGAATCTCACAGGAACAATGAGCCAAGGGAAGGACCTGATGAGTCACCAGGACTTGCTCATGATATGATTCCATCTTATTGCTGTGAACTCCACACTTAGCATGAAAAAGGCCAGAGAGCATACAAGACAGCTGCACACCCACCATTTTGTCTTCAGTCATATTCAGTTAAGTCTTGAAGTCTATGACCAACACCTACCTCTGGATCTGTTCATCTACAACTGAAGCTGTGAAACAAAGTACTGTGACCTGTTCAGGTACTGGATATACACCAGAGAAACTATACAAGCTTGCAGACTTCAAATTCTGCTAAGGACATGATGTATATGGACTTCTAATAACTTGTATGTGTCTACTTTAATCCTTCAACAATTGTCTGAGTTTCTTTCTTTCCTTGTATAAGGAAGCATGGCAAGTTGTGTAAAACTCAAAGTTATACTGATCTGGCGATGTGACAGAAGAACTCTTTTGGTAAACAGTATGGAGTTTTAAATATTATCTCTTTAGTAGAACCACAGGCTTATTGGGTACCAATGGCTGAACTGCAGTAAAGGGGGCTGTTTGTATTTTGTTGTGGCTTCTTTATAATCAGTGTGAGGAATCAAAAGCAGTGTTTGTTTGCTGATTATGAAGCTTGATTTCAGTGTCACCCATCACTACTGAAAGAATTTGATCTCATCTTGCAGCCTGCCTGATCTTGACATTTTCAGGTAGCTACCTGAGGCCAGCAGGGTCCATCTTGTAGAGAATGAAACCAGATTTCTTTCTTTCATTCCTTTCAAAAACACTAAAATGGGGCAGGAACTGCAGTAGTTCTTGGTTGGTTTGCTGATTCCCTGGATAATGAAAGCTTTTCCAGGAAGAGAACAAGGAGTTGGCTTACACTAAGTTTTATGTGTACAAATTCTTGTACTTTCACACTTGTCATCCATGTGAATATATATCTTGCAAGACAGATTTCTGTTCTGAATGGTCAGTACAGTGTACCTGCCTGGCATGTTCTGCTGGTTCAAGGCCACTGCTAATAGTCTTAGTAGTGAGTGTTGATGCCTCCTCAATCAGCATGTTTAGAACTAACCTACTAGCATTCTTAACTTGATGCTCATATCTTTGGTGGCCAGTCCATTTTAGAGACAGTATCTCAGCTTTAATATATGCACTTTTTTTTGTTTCTGTGTTATCAACAGCATTCAGTTTATTGATTGCATATGGATTGTGTTGAGCACACTTTTTAAGAGGTTGATTGTTCTTCGTTTTTATGACTCGCGGTTTTTTTGTGTTTCTCTAATGTTTAACGTTCTGATTTGTAGTTTTGCTTTTTGCAGTTCTCATTATCAAGTAGTGTGTGTTTACAATAGTTGTGATGAACTAGTAGTGATGAGCTCAACTCATCTTTTGGCTCATTTGATGAGTGATTTTATTTCCAGGCTGAAATTTGGTGCAAGGCGAGCTTGGCTTTTGTGAACAATACTGGCATTGGTAACTATTTGACCACTGTCTTTGTTGAATACTTCAGTATATTTAAAATGATGATGACACTGGAACAATTCTGTTTTCATATGTATTTAACACACGTCAAATCCTTTTATTGCTTGAGGGTATAGCAAAGTAACAAAAACTGTCTAATTGATTTGAGCTCCCCTATTTAAAGTGAACTTTTGAGTTAATGACAGCCAATGATTTGATAGCTCTGTTAATACGATTTTTGTTTGTTTTATTTGAATGGGTAAGTCACTGGAGTGAGGTAATTGCGTAATGTCTTAAATTTTATTTTGGCATCTGTGAAGAGCTCTGATGAATCTGGTACAATGGGGTTTGAAAGTTACCCTTTTTGTTTTTGTTTGCTAGCTTGTATGTTCTCTTTGGAAGTCTCTTATTAGACTTACAAGATTGCCATGATCTTTTTTGGTTTGTGAAATTTTTCAATAGCTTATCTTTTTCAGGGTTTGAATGCAGCCTAATTCCAGACACAAGCATTTTTCTGGTGCTCATCACTGCAGCTTTTGAGTGCTTCATGCACCCAGATGCATAAACCATAACAACATTTTTGTGAAGTAAGGAAATTCTCGATTTCCAGGAAAAACTGAGACTGAGAAGTTAAAGACAAAATGTTCAAAAGTATCTTTTTACTTTGAATGCCTCCTTAAATGTAGGCATTCAAGCTGTCCACTTGAGACATCTTGGGATTGATTTTTTTATTCCTCCTGAAGGCAAAGGGCTTTGAATGCTTAGTACCCCTGAAAAGAAAATCTAATGCATCCCTTGTTGATCAGGCAGACTGAAGACTATATCTTCATATGCCATTGAAAAGACAGAAAAATACGGAGAAATTTTATTTTTGTAAAATCTTTCTAAATACATTTCAAATATAACACTTTGGGGCCAGATCCTCCATTTGCCTCTAAGATTGCTTCAGGCTATTGAACTGGAGTAAATAGACATTAATGTTTCCTTAATACGATAGATAATAGCAGAAATCTGAGCTAGCTTGAGGCCTTCTTACTGGAGACGGAAGAGGATGTCCTGGTGTTAGGAGAGATCTGTGTGGCCAGCTACCCTCCCCATTAGTGGACTAGTTCCCAACCCCAGTTGCTCTTGATTTAGAAGAGCCATAAATAAAGAAGTATGGGTCTTTAATGGAAAAGGAGCATTTTGATTTTTTCCCTACCTCACCTTCATAGTGTAGCTCACAAATGAACAGAAATCCGCCACAGTCATTTTCATTTATTTATGGCTACAGAAATGGATAACAGAAAAGGCTGCTGCAGACACTTGTGTAGATTCTTAGCTTTACAATTGTTAGCACTCCCATTGACTTCCATGGGATTATTCACCAGAATGAAGTTAAATACACGTGTAAGTGTCTGTTGAAGTGGGGCCTAAATGAATGTTAACTGACATCTAATTTAAAACTAAGAACTTAGTTTGCTAAAGTTCCACTGGTTCACAGAACAGGAAGAATTATTTGATCCTAAACTATCTACTGAAACTCAAACATTGTTCTTTTCACCTTCATGATAATAGTTGGTCATAAATCCTGATTATGCATTAAACATTATGGAAAAATTGAATAATTTATTATGAAGCTTATTATAATTTTTAACAAACTATTTGTTCATGCATGTGGTGCAGAATGTGCATATTAATTATTTTACTAATAAACTTTAAAATAATTGATAGTAAAGGAAAAATTCACAGTATTTATGTATGCAGGTCAGACTCTCTGCATTTCTAGGTAATGACACCATTTTTAAAAGAAACCGAAATCAGATTTTATTACATTGTTAGCCCAAAGCTAAAAAGCTAGGTGACTAATTGCATTGTAATTTTTAGTAAAGGAAATTTTTGTAAAAATCTTATGTTTAAAAAGTATACTCAAGGACGAAATTGCAGATTCATATTGTTTTCTTTTTGTGGGGTTTTTTTTTTGGGGGGGCACAGTGTTGGTTTGGAACCTATATGTTGCTTAGAGGTTTTTTTGGGGGGGAGTGCAGGCTGCGTCACTAAAAACAGGATTGAAATTCATTCTCAGTGGTGAGAATGACCATGGACCTCACCATTCCCAATACTAAATGTGAAATTCATTTTCAGAATTAGTTCCCCCTCTAATTATGTTGCACACATGCACAAAAGCATTTAATCCTTTTATCTTCTCCCAAAATAACCTAATCAAACTATACCAGCAACAGACATGGAAAAGGAGAGATTTCTATTTCTGAACATTTGAGAAGTGTTCAGAGATCGTGAGATCATGTCAATACCCTAGTTAGTAGGTAGACAAATGCTGAATAGTTATCAGGCCACCTTCGACTGCTGATTGTTTTTGGGGGGCGGGATTTGGCAAGGTTTTTGTGATTATTTTATTAGGTTAAAATGGGTAGAAAGAAATGTATGTTTGCTTTCAGGGTCTTAATGCTTGTGTTGGACCAACAAATCACACTACTATTTATGTCTTTGAGATCCCTAATATGTCAATATTGGTGGCGCACATGTGCATGCATTTTCTCTCCCTCCCTCCCTCACACACACACACACACACGCACACGACATGGGATGCATTTAAAACTGACTATTGTAACCAGTGAACTATAAAATTACGTACAAGTTAAAACTTCCCTCGATTCAGGAGCACATTATCACACAGTTCTTTGTTGGGTCTAACAGATCCCATAATCAAACTCTATTTTAAAAAACTTGCATTCTCTGCAGGTGTTGATATCTAGCTAACTTCACGGTTAGACCATGAAAACAAATAGCAATAATAATATGAAAGGCACAAACAATCCATAGTGGCAGTAAACAACCTGATAGTTTGAGTGAATAGAGAGAATAGGGAGCACATGTTCTAAACCAGGGGGCTCAAACACGCGGCCCTAACGCTATTTCATGGGGCTTGCAATGACACTCCTGTTACTGATATCTGCTATATTGTTGTATGGAAAGGTTTCAGTGGTGCAGCCCTTGGGCTCATGTACTAGTCCTTATGCAGCCCTTGTGATGATTTGAGTTTGAGACCGCTGTTCTAAACATACAAAGATTTTACACTCTGCACATTTTTTATGTTTTTCAGTCTCGTTCTATGGAATTCATGTAATATCTTTCTTCTTTCTTAGGTTCTGAATCAGTTTCTAGCACACTAGAGACTGTTCCCCTTGAAGTCAGGGGTGTAGCTGTGATGTTCCTTTCCTGCACCGATACTTTCACCATTTCCATTCTTGAGAAACATCTGTCTCTTACTCAAAGGTTTGTTATGTCATGTGCAATTCAATGAATCCAACAATATATACATTAAGATGTATGCAATCTGAACATGCAATGCAACAATAAGTTTTTCCCCCAACAATAGCATCTGTCAAGTATTGTCTTACCAGCAAATGTATCTGACAATTGTGGCTTCACCAGAAGCTCTTCTTAGCCAATGAAGGCTCTCCAGAAACAAAGTTTGCTGGATAATTGTAAGGATATATGAGGCAAATGTTAGATGGGGTCTCCCAGACCTAAAAGGCAGTTTTAGAACATTATTTTTTTGCAAAATAGACTACTGAAATGATTAATTTAAAGACAAAGTTGAAAGATTCATATAATTATACCAGAATTTCTGCCTCAAAATAAGAACAGCCTAATTCTGGAATATCTGCATAATTAATTTGAGGTCACCTGACCCCAGTACCTTTTCAGTGACTTCTTGTTATATTAAAACCACAACAGATACTCAGACAAAATCAATGTTAACAGGTTGTCTTACCATAGTCATACCATTGCCTCTCCCTAAAGAAAGAAGAGACAATGGTATGCCTATCTGGTTTGATTTTAATTTTTGTGTATTTGGAGCCCAAGAAGTCTCCAGAGACTTTGGAAGTATAGTAGTTTTCAGTCTCTCCATTGACTAACTTCGAAGGTGTTGAACTGACCCTTTTAACTTTTTAGTGACTTGCAAACAAAAACCATGAGAGATAGGTGATGAAACTGGTATAGCAAAATTTACTTCAATCTAGTTGGAGAA
Organism: Podocnemis expansa; assembly: GCA_007922195.1. Taxonomy (NCBI): domain Eukaryota; kingdom Metazoa; phylum Chordata; order Testudines; family Podocnemididae; genus Podocnemis; species Podocnemis expansa. The sequence goes on along the minus strand of ML682005.1, from coordinate 30,543,514 downwards.
TACTTAATGTATGAAAAGGCATGGTTTTGGAATGACAAGATATATTTATATTTTTGTGCAAACTGAGATCCAATACCCTTGTCAAAACAGGCAGCAGCAGAAGTGTGCCAGCAATGAAATGGTTGTCAGCTGGTCCCATGCGGGTTGAAGGTTTGTTGTGTTTTTGTGGTAGGTTTTGGGTTTATTGTGTGTATTTGTTTGTCTGTTACTTTAGGCCATTTTAGTAAAGGACTTGGTAGTCCAGGAACTCTTTAAAGTGGTCTGACAGGAAGACACAAAATTTCCTGAAATTAGTTCAGATGGGGCAGGTTGGGATAACAACTTTGCTACAGTGGTGTTCTTGTGCAACTCTTCTGTAGGGCAGTCTAAGACTGAGCTAGTCCATACTCTTGATGAGCTGGAAAATGCAACATGTGAATATGTATGCAACACTACATTTAATATCGTTATTATTCAGAACTGGTCTACTGCTTCCTTTTTTACAAAAATCCATGCAAACATTATTAACTGTCTAACCTGATTAGTCAGCCCACTGCCGCAAATCAGTTAACTGAATAAGAAAAGTAGATAGAGGTTGCTGTGATATTGTGATGTATGCCTTTAAGAGTTGACCGTCCCAGACTAAAACAAACAAGGAGTCCTGAGGCACTTTTAAAGACTAACAAATTCACATCACATGAGCTTGAGAGAGCAAGGGATCATCTTGAAATATAGGCTACAAATCCTCGATTATGTGTTGCAGAGCCTGGATTTGGGGTTGTAGGTGATGATCAGTCTCAAACAGAGGCTTCAGAGTTAGAATTCATATACAAACTTGATACCATCAACCCAGGTTTGAATAGCAACTTTTGTTGGCTTTCTCATTATAAACAGTGATTGTCACATCTCTCACCCTCCCTATCTGTTGTTCCACTTAGTTTGAATCACAACAACCTGTTTGATTTGTTGACATAATCTGACTTGATTGTGTGATTACATTTACTTCACCTCATTTATTCTTCCTTCCTATACTCCCTCCCCATTTCCAGGCATCTGATGAAGTGTGGTTTCCCCCGCAAAAGCACATGCAATAAATAAGTTTGGTAGTCTTTTAAAGTGCTACAGGACTCCTTGTTTGTTTTGCTGAACTAGAGTAACACAACTACCCCTCTGGAACTTCCCAGACTGAGAGTCTGCATGGGGCACTGTGAAACTCATGGCCCCGCCTGTATCACCAAGGGTAGAACACAAAATGAAGCAGATATCTAGAATGCATCTTACTCACTAACCAATGCCTTGTCTACACTAGAAGTTACTTTAGTATAACTTGTGCTGCTCAAGGAAAAGAATAATCTACACCCCTGAACAACACAAATTATACTGACCTAAGCTCTGCTATAGACAGCCCTATGTCACCTGGGGAACTGCTCCTTCTGACATAGCTACCTCTGCTCAGAGGAAGACTTTATTAAACCAATGTATGTTTAGTGAATCATCACCACAAGCACGCTAAGTGGTGTAGTGTAGAATTATCGTGAACAATCACAGAACACCATGTTGGTGGGAAGTAGTCGCCAAGCCAGGCAGCAGATGTGTTATGTGCTCCATAATGAACAAGCTGTTACCTATGCACACACAAAGTGAGCTGTTGCTAGGCTATGTGAAGCAGTTTTATGGTTAGGATTGCATAATTTGAGTATTCAGAGATTATGATTAAAGTGTCCAAAAAAACTAGTTTTGCGGGATTTCATAGCTCTTTAACAGTTGTCTGCTCAGATACCATCATATAATGTAGCCTGGATCATCAAAAATGTTTCTTGTTTCTTTAGGGCAGGTAAACTTTAAAGCACTTATAGGGGAGAGTGTGTGAGAGAATTCCTCCAAAGATTCTTCTCCAGAGTATATGGCTCTATTTCAATTTTATGACTATTTCTGAAAAGTCAACATAATTGTTTCTGATATTTATGGCAATGTCAACAGCACAGATATTTTGTTGCTTTTCTTATAATCTATTACTTTACTCTAGTCTACACTAGAAAAGTTTTGCTGTATAGCTGCAGTCCCTCCTCTTATGTGTATCTTACTTCATTTGGGGAACCAGTAAAAACTAAAGCAGGAAAACTAAAAGCTCTCAACTCTTGCTGGAATTAACATCATCACAAAACTGCACCCATTAACCAACATTACTATGCCTGCAAAAATTCTAGTGTCAATTTTGCCTAAGCCAGGATGCAGAGGCAGACAGGCAGTGAACTCTTGTGTAAAAAGCATTTGAGCAAATCAAGGACATTCCTGTTAGACACAAATATAGAGTCAGGGACAGTTGAGACACTCAGCTTTATTTAAAAGAAAACAAAACAAACAAACAAAAAAGGACTTTGGTTTTATAACAAGAACTATACTTTTATTTCTTTGTTGGCCTCCTCTGAGGAGGGAGTCAATAAAATTGAAATACAGTCTACAATTTCTAAATATTGAAATATCTGGCAAAGATCAAAAAAAAGGAAATGTGAGAATGCATCATTTTATAGTGAAATGCACTGAGCAGACAATACATTGGGGATTTTTATTGTTTTGTTTTGTTGTTTTTTACCTTGAAGTATAGCTTTACTTCAAAATCTGATTCATGCCAGAACTGGAGGGAAATCTTCTAGCTTTCACTTTATAAAAATTTCACAATGCATTAAGAAAAAACACTTGAGCACTGCTTTTAGCTTCAGAATATTGTTCAGTTTTCTCAACATTTAGAAATATCCTATGTTTTGGCAAATTATGCTGACCATTTGCCAAGTTCTTGCAGTAAGCAATTTCTTTTAGTGGAAAAACACATGCAGTAGATGTCTTTTAAAATTGTTGTGAGGCTGGTCTTGTGGTAGCAGCACAGGAGTGTCTTAGAACTTTCAGGAATTTGAACCCTGGTACTCTACAGGCAAATGAAATATGACCTCATTCCTGGTGGGACCATGGTCATTCTTTTATATACAAGGAGTAAAAGAATAGTAATAAGTAGCTAAAAAGGAAGAGAGCATTCTGTGAACAGATGGAAATCTGATGTTCACAAGTGAAATAAGGGCTGACTGATTCTGCACACTGACTGGGTCAGACTGGAGGGTTTCCAGAGAGGTCTACTACTATTTGGTCCCTGGGTAGTGGGTGGGCACAAGCCCACCCACTGCTAAGGACTCTCCCTCAGCCCAAGAGAGGAGTCTCTGGTCCTGGGGATCAACTGATTATGGGGGACAACATAATCAAAACAGGAACAGGTGTGAGGGGTCAAAGGAACAAAAGCAAGGAACTGGAGGGGGACACCGAGTAGGGAACCCTGGATAGTGCCTGCTGCTCCTGGAAGGTATCTAGGGAGTCAGCGGATGCCAGCCAGTGGATCTCTGCTTGGATCCGTGACTAGGCTAAGGAATGAAAATAGGCCCCACAGTTGCAGGATTCCCCATGGCCAGCCTCTCCTCTCTGGTGTTATAGACGGTGACTTTGGCCAGCACCAGGAGGAGGTTGACCGAAAGGTTCCAGAGAGGTCTACAAAGCCAATATATTAGCCCCAAGCTCAACAAGTCCCTTTTCCCCTTGTAGCTGAGCAATGGTTACAACAGGTTAATTAGCACACCTGGAACTAATTAAGGTCCTGACTAGAACTTCTTAAAAGTCTTCCCTCCAGAGAAAGGGGGTAGCTGGAGTGTGAGGAGAGCTACTGGAGAGTGAGAGAAGGCAAGGTATGGTTGGAAGGCAGATAGATCTGGAAAAGGACCAGAACATTGGTCAGGAAGAATCTCACAGGTACAAAGACTGGGGAAAGGAAAAAACCCTGCTAGAAGGGGCAAAAGACCTGTCCTGGGTCTGTAAGCTTGAGGGAAACAGACCCACCACTAGAGGGAAGTTTGGAACCTGCCAAAGTAGAGGAGGAATTTTGTCAAAATACATACTCCTGTCCCTAAAATGCCAATAGCTTTTATTTAAAGAATTCACACAGAGTCTGTTTCTTTCCCACTGAAGGCAATAACAAAACTTCTGCTTTGGCATAATCAAGGATCACAGCCAAAACCTTACACCCTAGAGATGTAAAACAAATTGACAAGAGCTGGCAGCTGACTTTGAGTTGCTTTTCAAAAGCCTGCCATCAGGCCTGTATGGTAAAAGGCTGTTCTTTATTTTAAATTATCACTGAGTAGTGTTGTCACAGCACTGAAACAATTTAACAAGTATTAGCAGAATTGCTGGGGGATGGGGAGAAGTTGCCAAAAGTTCAAAATAGTGTATTTTAGATCAGGAGGGTGACTAGAAATCAGTCAATCAGAGGAAGCTGCTCTTTTTCTAATCATTCTTTCTCTCCTACTGCGGCAGTCGAGTAGAGAAAGCTCTTTTTCTCTATTCATAACTTGTCAGTTCCAATAAGTTAAAGCCATGAGTCACCTAGTTTCTGGAATTGTGAGAGCACTGAATGTGGTTAGCATACATGTGCACACATAGTTGCATACACAAGACTGGATCGTGTCCTTCCCTTAAATAGCAATGCAGTCGCATAATAAATAAGGATTCTTTTATAAGGACTGATCACAACTGCAGTCCAAATACTCGAGGTAGATTAGCCTGTGACACTCCACCTAGGACAAAGCAACTTGGAAGTAGGTCAGGGTAAGCATCTCCTGGATCCAGCATGGGAGTGGGGGGTTCTCCCCTCTAAATGGTTTAATAATACTCACTTCCTTCACCTTCCACTGCCACATCTCTTCCACATGAGGTATAGTGCAAATGGACGTGTCTCTACTGCAGCAGAACACCCACGGTTGCCCATGTCAGTGACTCAGGCCAAGGCTGCAGAGCTATAAAAGTGTAAGCACTGAGGCCGGACCTCATGGCAGAGCAGGGAGAACCATCTCAGAGCCCAGGCTGTAGCCAAAGCTGGAATTTCCACAGTGCAATTTTCTAGCATTGCAGCCCAAGCCTTGTGAAATGGAGTTAGCTCATGTGGGCTCAGCCATAGGTGTGTTACTGCAATGTAGACAAATCTTCTGAGCCTAAGCACACAGAGAAATTAGTCTCAATCCATGGCTGTCCTTAGGGGTTGGGGGGCCAGGGTGAATCACTCTGTGCAGGCCCCTGCCACCCAGCACTGAAATGCTGCCAAAGGAATTGCAGGGCCCATGGCAGTTGCCCAAGTCACCCCCCCCCCCCGAGGACAGCTCTATCTCATCTTAGTGTTTTGGGTATACTGAAGTCAGATTACTGAATGCTCTTACATGCAAATTTGCTTTTTATGGAGGCAGTATGTTGGCTGTAAATTTAACATTATTGCTCTGTTGTTGCTGATTTTTCTGGGTATTTTGCTACTGCTTTGGAGCCCTGAGCTAGATGCTGAAGGGAGTGGACTGTGTCATGCTGCTTGGCTATGTCTACACTACAAAGCTCTGCCAGCAAAATTGTTGCCAGTGGAGAGCCACTGTGATGATAACAGTGGTGGCTCATGTCCACACTGCTATCATTTGGTCAGTGGAATGAGGCCTCCCTAGGACCACTTCCACCTATCTAAGGGGCAATCTCTCAGCTCTCTGCAGGGAGCCCAAATGCTTCATGCTGCTACTTCCCCATGCCCCTTGCAGGGTCCCAGCATTGATGCTGCAGCCATAGTGGAGTAGAAGCACAGAAGCAGTCCTATGCTTCCCAGTCCCATGCAGCTGCAACCCCTGGGAACAGCAGCTGCTTTTGGGACCACTTCAGGCTGGAGCACCTCTGCCATCAGAAGTGGATTAAAGCACAGGCCAACTGGGCCCCTGCCCAGGGGCCCACCAAGATGTGGGGGCCTTTCCACTCTCCTGGCACTGGTAGGGAGCAGGATAGGATGGACCGGAGGTTGGCTCTGAGCTCCTGCCCCACCCCTGTGCTAGCTGCTCTGCCCCTGGTGGCAGCTTAGGTGGTGGGCAGCTGAGGGTGATGGGGCCGACTGCTGCGTGCAGCATGGCCTTGAGTGTGGCCTTTGGACCACACCAGATGTGACACAGCATGTGCCAGTTGACCCGCCACACCTGGGGGCTGACCAGCCGGGTCGTAGCCAGCCTCTCGCCCCAGCCCCACCATCCTCCCAGCATTGGCCTGCCTGTGCCAGGGTCACATACTGAGCAGGGTAAGAGGAGCTAGCAGTAGCAGCTGGCAGCGTGGGGACTGCCCCAGTCCAAGCACCGCTACTACCACCGGCTTCCATCACCTTGCCCAGCTAGGGAGCAGTGTGAGGGAAGCTGGCGGCTGCAGCACTAGGACTCAGAGTGTTAACCCAGGAATGCATTAGGTCCTACCACTGCCACTGCCAGCTCCTCTTGCCCTGCTCACAAGTTGAGCAGAGCAAGGGGAGCCAGTGGCAATGAGGATTCAGCCATCAGGGCTTCCCAGTCTCTTGCAGTGGGGCTAAGCAGCTGGCAGGGCTCCTCAGTCTCCTGCACTGGGGCTCCCCACTTCCTGGGGGTGGGGGTATTCAGCCACTGGGGCTTGCCAGTTGCTGCCATCCAGGACCCTGGCAAGGCCCCAGACAGCTGAAGAGACACTGCTGGGGGGCAATGAAATTAACAAGTATGAGAACTCTTCATTGCTCTAATGGGGCAGTGTCCACATTGACACACCATTGCCTTAGCTTTGCCAGCAAAACCTATGCTGCTTGTTTAGTCTGTTGGCAAAACAGGGCAGTTTTGTTGGCAAAGAGGGGAGTGCAGTTTGTACTGACTATTTGGTTGACAAAATCTGGCTTTTGTCAACAAAACTTCTTGGAATAGACAAGGTCGTACTCATTGTAGAAGAGAAGACTGTCCTGTTTTTTCCCCTCATTCACATCTGACTATCTATTTCTAATTTTCTTCATTTGTATAGGCCTAGGTGAAGAGTCATAGGCTAATCTACACTTAAATGTACAAAGTCAGAGATGTCTTGGTACAGCTGTGAGAGTGCTTGTGTAGCTGCTTCATGTCAACCAGAGAGAGCTCTCCCACCTACATAATAAAACCACCTAAACAGTCAGTTGTAGCTATATCAGTAGGAGAGTGTCTTCTGCCAACATAATGCTGTCCACACAAGTGCTTATGCCAGCAAAACTTAGGTCATTCAGGGTGTGGGTTGGTGTTTTTCTTTGGGTTTGTTTTGTTTTACATCCCTGAATGACAAAAGTTTTACTGGGAAAACAACTAATGGTGAAGGATTGCTTTTCCTATAACTGGATTCACATATTGCTTGATCCTGCTTGCATTCCAGTTGATTGAGGCAGGGGAGGCTTCCACTGACCCGAATGGTGCCAGATCAAGCTCTTACATTTTCAAACACGCAGATGCAAAGCCACGTAATTATCCCTGGTGTAATCTGACATGGGAGAGAAGACTCAGAGTTTTAGTTCTGTTTACAACCACAACAGATATTTTAACAAAACTATCCTCTCTGGCTTATATGATTGTGTACAAGGAGGAATGGAAAAGTGACTGCATGGAGTGTACTTGCAGCTGTGTCCTCCCAGGCTGTTAGAGAGACAAGCTGGGTGAGGTAATACTCACCCACCCTGTGTATAGTATGACTGGCTGTGGACAAAAGCCATTGTTTTTAATTGGTGGTAACCACCTGCAAATGACCAGGCATAAATATATCCTCTTGTGTTGACTCATTGCAGCTCTCAGACACATTTCTTATGCTTGTGTATCCCTTCCCGCAGGTTGTTACATTATTTAAAATATTTCACAAGCTATTTCCTGATAGAGTGAAACATCCAATTCCCAAGACAGTGACAGAATGAGGCTATGTGATGCTGAAGTGTTAGTTTCAGAGGGGAGGCCAGTGACTGAGAGGACTTCAGAGGTTATCCCCTCATAATGGGGCAGGAGAGAGGAAGTGGAATAGTGGAATGTCATGGGTGAAACTTGTTCTCTTGATGCCTGTGCTTTAGTTGCCTTAAGGGTTTAATTTTTTTTTCATACCAAACCAGTGCCTTTCACAAACATTACAGCTGCTAAATAATTCATACTCACAGGATTAACATTTCAAAATAAACCTTCAGTCTGCTTCCCTTTTCACATTAATATAAAATTTGGGGTAAATGCCACTGAACTAAATAATTACAGCAGCTCTCCACTGCTGTGAATGAGAAATGTTAGGCCTTTAACTTTGTTGTCCTTCTGGGGAAATTGATGCAGCATAAATCCTGCTTGGCCAGTAATGTTTCTTTCAAGTAATTGAAGAGTTGTAGAACAGAATAATATTTAACCTAGATTTGGTTCTTTACCATTAGATTTAGTCTGAGGAATGGCATAGCAATAATCATCATTTACCATTGTTAAAATAGTTACAGAAGTAAATTGATGCTTTTATATTAATATAACTTGTCTACTGTATTTTCCTTCTTACCTGAAGAGACCAGCTTAGCATATCGTTTTTTTTTTTTTTTTCCAGATGTCAAACTCATTTGCTATGGCAGGCCTGATTTGACTTAAATGTATTTCAAGTGGGCCGTACGTACCATAAATCGAAATACTGGGGCACTCTTGTGGCATCGTGGAGCACTATGTATGTGAGACTATGATCCATGAAACCACTCCCTCTCCTCTGTTAGGGAGAGAGCATTGATTCGAGGAGTGCAGTCTCACACACCCACAGCATCACAGAGTGCTGGATAGTCAATCTCTCTCTCTCTTTCTTTCTTCCTTTCGGTTAGGGAAAGTGTGGTCCTTCAGAACATGCCTTAGGCCCAATGGAAGAGATCTGTGGCCGCATATGGCCCACAGTCTGCATGTTTAACAGCCCTGTTTTAGACAATGGGTGAAAAGCAGCACTAGCAACAGTAGTAGAAAGTGTCAGCACTTCTACCATAGTCTGAGAGACCAGAAAACCTCTCTTTCAGATTAAAGATGCTTACAATTCCTATCCTGATAAAGTTCCAAAGAGGTAGCTGTCTCAGTTTAGTTTTGCAAAACAACCAATGAGTCTTGTGGAACTTTTAAAGACTAATAAATTTATTTATCACATGAACTTTTGATGAATAAATTTGTTAAATTTATTTATCAAAAGCTCATGCAATAAATAAGTTTATTAGTCTTTAAAATGCCACGACTTCTTGTTTATTATACTGACAAAGAACACTGGATGTGTGCCTCTACAAGGTCTAGTATGATTAGGTCCTGATAAATAAGTTAAGCCCCCAGGAACAGTTGTGTGAATTTTTTTTAGCTGAAATTCATGTTGAGTGAAAATTCAGTCTTACCAAAACATTTTGTAAACTTGTGCCAAAGTTATATAAACTGCACCAGTGGAAATGTGGGGTTGCGGGTGAGGGAGAAAACCTGAGAAGACCACAGTATATTTTTTTAATTCAAAATGACACTTGATTCAAGATTTTCTTCTGTTTTTTTTTAAATTTAAATTGTTTAACTCCATCAAGTGTTTTTAATTTTGAGTTGAATGAAACATTTCTGTAGACCCAAAATGTTGTTTTTGTTTAACTTTTCTGAAATGGTTGAGAATGAAAAAAATAGCTATTGGCAGGCCTCTGTCCTTAGGCTGTACCACTGTTCAGACAATAAATCAACTTACAATGTATGGCACCAAGACTGCCTCTTCTTATTTTGGATTGATTATCCACTCTTTTCCATTGGAGCTCATTCTTCTTAGTGACTGATTTACATTGGGGTAAATCAAGAATAACTTTAATTTCAATGGAATTCCATTGGTCTAAAATTTGTGTGGCAGGAGAATCAAGACTTTGACTTTTATAGTTGTTCATTTACCCTGATCAAGTTTTTGGCTTGTGAATTTACTGTAGCTGAGCAAACTAGAAACATTTTTTTTTTTTTTTGAAAAATTAGGTAGTCTTGGCTAGTACTGGACTTATTTTCCACCAGTTTACTTTATCAAGTCAACATGTGTTCACCACCACTGCAATTGATTATAAGCAAATTAAATCAGTAACTATAGCACACATTCTAACTCTCCACCCCTATTGAAACTAATATATGTGGTCAGTTTGAAAGTGACAGCTCTGATAATTATTGCAATATATTAAGTAAATCTTTGAAGCATCAGAAAGTTTTGTAAATTTGTTACCTATAATTGAGCCATTAATTATTGTTAAGCTAGTAATCTCAAGGGCAGTTAAAATGGTCAAAATGACATAGTTCTTAGTTTTTGCTAACTGTCCTTGTATTACTCCTCAGAATGTAGAAGAGGCTTAGTAATTCAAAATGAAATTGATTTTCATAGGAAACAAAGGAAGAGGAAGAATTGGGGATGACTTTGCAGACACATGCTAATATGTTGTCCACTCTGTATGCAGATGCATTGCTTAACATGGCTTCAAGCCAGAAACCTCATAGCCCCTGCATTAATGTGGTGATAAATATTTATATTTTCATATATTAGACAATATTCTAAGATAAATTATTTATTCTGTTTGGTTTAGAGATGCACTTTCTGCTGAAACGACAAAAATAGTTTGCACCTAAAAGTTTTGTAATGGTTTGTTCTTAGGTTTCTGGTCCTGATACTCTGTTACTTAGCCCTGTATTGTTTTAGGACTCTGGGAAAAATCACATGTTGTTGTCTAAATTGTGTTGTCAATTAATAATATCACACCAACTACTGATTTCCCCCTAGCCGTAGTCTGTTCTGAGAACTTTGATGTCTTTCCTTTGATGTCTTCATTAAAACTTGAAGATAACCAATCATCAAAAACTTAGTTTAAATTGTTTCCATTTTTAATGTTAAACTTTTTTAACTGGGTAGTCTTTCATGAAAACATTTTTAATGACTTTAATAACACACAGTTACTGTAAGGTCCCAGTGCCACACGTCCATTACAATGGAGCTGCTTGGGCATAAAGTTAAGCTTTTGTATGGTGTTTATAGGATTTAGAGTTATTCAGGAGTTACCCCTCCAGACCAGTTCAGTAGAGATCTCTTTATGTGGTAAATCTTATGGTCTTGGTGTGCAGGAGCATTTTAGCAATGTCATGTGTCTAAACGACTGCTAATTATTGAGATGGACTTCCAAGTATCCTGCTTGCTGTTTTTAGCCATTTTCAGGTCTTTGCAGCAACTTCTTATACAACTAGGCAAACTGGAAGAGGGGATAGTAGAGTGTGAGCATGCAACATGAACCTGACTCTAGTATTCTCTCTCCTTGAAGATGCTGGGGCAGATGTTTGTGAAAAGGAAGGAAGTCTGGATATATTTTTAAACTGCAGCTATGGGGAAATTGTGAGGCTGACAGAAAAAAAAACCTGCTTGTTTTGTGTGTATAAATATATATTTTTAAGTAACATGTCTCTTAACTTTTGCTTCTGTCCAGTGATTAATTTTGTATGACCAGCCATGTAACATTTTTCTTGATTGACGTCTCTCTGTAACTTTTGGGGTATAGGAGGGAGGTAACAAGTCTAAATCAGGAGATTACTTTGGGGAATCCCCAGGTACTGACAGAAGGACCAGATATCTGAAAATTTGTGACTGCCCCAAATTGTCCAAAGACTGCCTCAGATTTGTGGAGGCAATATGCTTTGCAGTAGTATAATGACCTACAATATTATATTACATTGCTTAAGGCTAACAAGTGGAAACAGTGGTGAAGGTTAACTGGGGACTGGACATAAAGTGTCTAAGGTATATGCATTAGGTTCTCACTCATCTTGCCAGCCACATAATAGGCAGAGTTACTGTTTCCTTTTGTTTTGTTGCCTGATGCTGACTTGCAGAGACTATAAATTACTGGATTGAGGACCCTGGAAACATTAGAGTATAGATGTTATATTTAACATTCAGTGAAAATATAATGTCCAAGGAGGGCCTTGCAGTGTGCTATAAATAAGTTGATCCCAAGATGTGACAGATGCAAGGTAGATGAGGCAATATAGCTTATTGAACCAACTTCTGTTGGTGACAGGAACAAGCTTTGTGGCTTCACATAGCTCTTCTTCAGGCATGGTGAAAGTATCCATAGTGGCTAAAGTAAATTCAAGTTGGTACAGATTGTTAAGCATAAGGAGTTCATATGTAGGAGCCCATGTAAAATAAAATTAGCAATTAATGATTAACAGGCAATAGAGTGTATTATAAATTGTTGTAATTGTAGACCTATTCTGACCATGGACATAGAACAATTAATAAAGTGTGAATTCACAGGAGTATTCAAAGTAACCTTGCCAATATGTTGTAAATATGTTGTTAGTAGATAAGGGAATAGTAGGGCAATGAATAACATATAGCAGATATTAAGGCCATTAATGTATAATGGAAGGCAGGTGTGGCACATGCGTAGTTCAGGATCTGTATGGACACTGAGTTATTAACTTCTGAGAACCAATTGTAAGAATCCCATGATATGATGCAGAATGGAATGCATATATAAGTGTGTATAAGTTTGATTATGTGTTTTGGATTTGCAGTACCTGTTCGTTCTCTGTGTTTGACCCTGATAAACTTCAGTATAGGTTTACTGTATGGCAATACAGCAAAGGTCCTCAAATTGTGGAACATGCCCCTCCCTCCAGGGACTGTGAAGAAACTTGAAGGGGCACAGGACTGGGGGCAGGCAAGAGTAACATCCAGCCCCACTCTTCCCTGTACTCTGCAGTTGTCTTAGTCACCCACCCATGATCCCTGGCCTCCCAGCGGCAGTCTCAGCCCCCAGCCTCAGCACTGCCTCAGTCCCTGGTCCCTAGCCTGGCTGCAGGCTCCCAGCCCCCTTGCGATGTTCCTTGGCCCATCAACAGCTCCACAGCCACAGAAGGCTCTGGGCCTCACACCATTCCCAGGTATGGCCTCCCCCACCTGTTACTGTGCCCACTTCCAGCCCCAGCTCTAAGCAGGTGGACAGTGGGAGAAGCGTGATGTGTAAAGTTTGGGGACCACTGCAGTGAAAACCCCTGGTCCGTAAGTCATATCCAGCAGAATTCCCAGGCTCATCTCTTGAAGGTGCTTTATAGGTTGCCTTTGATGATGAGGAATGAGAGGTCAAATATGCAGTGATCACATTGTGAAAGGGTACTTTTATTTTTCTGTGTGAGTTTATTCAGGAACATAGTGCTTGTCCGGTTTCATCTACAGATTGTTGGAGCATTGGATGAGATGCATTACATATTGACAAGCATGTGGATCTTGAAGAGTGTATTGTGGGAGGTATTGATCATCATAGCAGTGGAATTAAGTCAGCAGATTTTGTATCTGTTCTGGCAGAGTCTGCTGCTTTGGATTGGTGGGTTCTGATTTGTGGGGAACTTGTTTTTGAAGAATTTGTGGTGTTGGGGGAGGAGAGCAATTGTTTGAAGACCATAAGAGTAAGTTTGACAAAGAATTCTTTCACGATGTGGTCCCCATCAAATATAGATTGTAATTATTTGATAATACTCTGGGTTCTGGTGTGATCTGGTAGATAAGATCTTCTATGTCTGTAGTTTAGGGGGATGTATCATTGCCATACCAGTCCTGAACAGGCTATGAAAACAATAAAATGTTTCTATATTTTTATAATGTGAGTTTTATTCATGACTAGCATTCTAAGGGAGATGAAGAGTGAGGTATTTTTGTTACGAGAGATACTGCTGCATAGGACAAAAGTACCAACAACATTGTTTTCTAAGGGACCTTTTGAACATCTCTGAACAGGTTACTCATGATTCTAACTTTGTGGGAATGCATGTAGAGAGTTTAATAGACTTACATGGTAGCTCCAATTACTTGAATTATTTAATGACAGAAGATCAAAGGGTACTGTACTTGAGGGGAAATGGCCAAAACCAACTGTGTCTGAAAATAGACATTTGATGTGAGTTTTTCTGGAAGAAAATTAATTTCCTTTGTGGGATAAATACTAGGTAAGAGAAAGCTTTTATTCATTTTCCCCCCACTCATAATACCCTGCTCTGGATCCACAAAAATGCCTTCACTCATAAAGCATATCTGCAGGGGCATTGCTGCCCCAGGGAATGACCTGGCACACAGGACCAGGCCCCGCCTCCTGCCCACAGGCCCCGCCCCCAGCCAAGGACAGGGCGGGGAGTGGCAGCCGTGGCCACGGGGTCACCTGGCCTTTGAAGGGGCTGGAAGCAGCTGCTGCTGCCACAGGTGTCTGGGCCCTGGATCTCCTGCCCAATCCAGCTGGAGACGGGGGGGGGGGGGCGCCCGGACCCGGGGCACTGGCGCTGGCATTCAGGGCATGGACCCTGTGTGCCAGATGCCAGCGACGCCCCTACATATCTGGCAGATCCTCTCCTGGTATACAGTGGCATAGCTCCTCTGACTTCTGTGATCCTATGGTATGTCTGTTTACATGAGCTGAAAATTTGCACCTTCATTCAAACTTTTGGGTAGTCCCCCCCCCCATGTAAATTTATTTATTTTTAGTAATCCAGAAATTAACATTAGTGATTGTCCTGATCTCCTGAGGAAGTGAGCTTCTGTAACATATTGAATACTTTTAATTCCCATTGACCTTATTGGTAATTTATGTTTCTACTACCTCACAGATTCTGACTTATTCAATATAGCTTTTTTCTCTCCTTCCTTCTGAACAATAGTAACAAGTTTTTGTTTAGCTGTCCATTACTTAGTTTTCCCACATTCCCACACATCAAAACATGGGGCAGTTAATTAAAGGCATCTTCTCAAAATTTGCAATTTTTGGTTTTACTCCACACCTCTATTTTTCAGACCAGGAATTGTTCATTTTTTAAAGTGACCTTGTTTAGTGTCACAAATACGGGACTAGCTGCAGTCCTGACCACTGTTCCCTCTAAGCTGTGCATGTGTGTGCGCGCACACAGGTCATGAAACCTGCCCACACAAAAAAATAAAGTGCACACAAAAAAATTCAATAGTGCAAATGTTGGTGGTCACAAAGAAATGTTTTTGCGCACACAAAGAAATTGTTTGTGCACACAGTCTATGAATAATTAGAGGGAACATTGGTCCTGACCCTCGACTAAATGACCCTTCCCCTAATTTTGATGCCCTCCTCTTCTGTCCCCCACCACTTAAACTTTCAAAATTGCACAATAAAACAAGGTTTACAATATCACAGTTGGACTCTTTCTTCGCTTGTCTTTGTTCTTGCATCTCACTGAGTGGCTGCCCCATAAGGTTATAGCTGAAAACATACTAAGAAGTTTGAGAAAAAGCCTCAAAAGTGCCCAAGATTCTACAAAGGTCCAGAATATTGTAGAAGGTTAGTGAAAAATGAATCCACATGTAGACTTCCTGAAATATTTTATTTCAAACTTTCTATTTTTCCTTTTGTTGTGAAGAACAAAAACAGGACACTGAGCCCAGCAAAACCTAGGCAGTTGCTTGCTTGTAAGTCTAGCCCTGACTAGCTCTCTCTTTCTGATCTCTTACAGCATCTTGTCATTTATTGGTTCTCTTCCACTTATCTGACTTGGGGTATATAAATAAATATAAATATAAATAAATAATATAAATATAAATATATAAATATTTATAATATAAATAAAAATGTTGAATTAATACAGATACTTATGGTTTCACATTTAGTGTTATCACTTGCATATTAATGTCTATAATGATCTTTTAGTTCCCTGATGTTATATAGTGATGTTCCTGGGACTCTGGTTCTGGCAGAAAATGGAAAGATTTGAGTGTGAACTCCAATGCATTTTGGCTCAGTTTGAACATTTTAGCCAGTCCTACCACGCAGACTCGTTACGCTCTGTTTCAGTGCCTGGGGCATGTTCCAATCGGAATGTGTTCCTTGCGATTAGTGGTGCTTGGGGCCAGTGGCATCAAATGCGCCCTTTAATAGAGCGCTTCTGTTGAGCTGCTCTGGTGCCCCTGGGGCAAAGCCCTGCTTGCCGCACCATAGTTATGTCCCTGCCACCATGGGTTACTAGTAGGGATCCATGTTACCAAAGCACAAGTTTTTACCATTTCAACTAGAACAACAGTTTCAATAGCTGACCACAAAAGTGCATTGTTCTCAGTATTGACTAGTCACTAGAAGGAGTGTGACAAACTGCCCCTCCCCCACCCCTCACAAATTTTCCGGCAAATTTTCTGGCAGTGAAGTAGGGAAGGACATTTTTAAGTATGTCTATAGGCTTCTATTGCAATGTGAAAGAAATGAATAGTTAACAAGGATAAGATATGGTTTGGCATAGCAAATGTGAGCCACCTTTAGATTTTTTTTCTCCAAGGCACTTAAAGTCATATACATTTAGGCAGTGACAGGTAAAAAGGGCCTGTACTTAACCTCTTCACCATAGTGCATTTGTTTCCTTTCTCTGTAATATAAAAAGGTCACATTGCACAAACATGATTACATTTTATCTTACTCAATGGATTGTGTGGGCTGGTTGCTGACCCACTCAACATTAAATGGAACCACTTTGTTAAGCACGGTCTCATTTTGACTGCATTGTTTTTTAGTCCTATGGGAGCCATAAGATTCAACATTCGGACAGTTCTATCTTAATGATTGATTCAAGGTTTTACTATTTGTCACTTTACTATAAACTATGATATTTTTTGTTCAGAGTGTCCTGTGTTTTTAAGTGTCCATCTTTCTCACTGTTAGGCATTTTAATGACTTCAGATTTTATATTAGTTAGAGTTGAGGATCGTCTTCACTGTGAATGGCTTTTGTGCCCTTTCATTTGATTGGTTCCTACGGAAATCACCAAGAGGCTGCAGTGAATCACTCTGACTCATTACCTTCAAGTAATAGGTTAGCTTTTTTCCAATTTCATCTGACTGCAAATGTGACTTGAAACTTTTTATATATATTATCTTCTAAACTGGAGCTGACAAGAGTGTAAAATGAGGACAAAAAAGCTACTTGATTGTGACTAACTTTTGTGTGTCATAGGCTCCCACAGTAAAATGATAATTACAATTTATTTTAGTTTGTGGGAGGGGTACATTAAAAGTGACAAAGATGGAAGAATTGGAAACCAGGACTTCCGGGTTCTGCAGTGTGGTGCTGATTTGCTGTAATGCTGTTTGCTAATTCATAGCCCCCTCTGTCACCATTTTTCCATCTTTAAAATGGAAACAATTATAGTCCCTACAAGTAAAGTTGTATCCCCAGATATAAATGTGTCTTGCAGAGATGGATAAGCATTGTCCCCAAAGATGTGAAAACTGAAATCTTAAGGCCCAAATTCTGGCTCCTTCATTATCACCTCTAAAAATAGGGGTACTGTATATTACAGGCCCTCTTTGACACCTTGGCTCAAAGTGACTTGCCAAGATCATGTGATGAGTCAACTTTATCAGAGCTAGAAATAAACCCAAGCCCTCCTAACTCCCAGCACTGACCTATCATGCAGGAATATTGAGACTAAGGATGGTCTGAACTGGAATACCAGAGAAAGACACACTTTAGAAAGCTTCATGCTAGAAATGAACTTCCCTGACCCTACAGCCAGACCCTAACTTTACAAACCTGGTCCATGTCCATATGTAAGGTGTCATTAAATGACCTGTTTAGCACTTGCAGACTCACAGATAAAAGGCACAATAGATGTGCGAATTGGGTTTTAATGGTATTGTCTTCAAATGGTTTCACTCCTTTCTAAACAGAACCCCAAGAATAATGGTGGGTGATTTTATGGGCAGTGTTTATTTTAACTGTATGTTTTTAAATGTAACATGGAGCACTAAGTGATAGGTGTAGTTTAGGAACAGACTACCAGACCATTGAAAAAACAAGGAGTCTTGTGGCACTTTAAGACTAACAGATTTATTTTTTGCATGAACTTTCGTGGGAGAAAATCCCTAAGGCAGCACAGGAACATATAAAGACAGAAACACCACCAGAACTGTAGCCAGGGATATTCTATATACTACCTAAAATCCATAAAAAAGGAAACCCTGGACGCCCCATCATCTCAGGCATTGGCCCTCTTAGTGCCAGCCTATCTGGATATGTGGACTCCCTCCTCAGACCCTATGTTATCTACATCCCTAGCTATCTTCAAGACACCATGGACTTCCTGAGGAAAATACAATCCAT
Organism: Podocnemis expansa; assembly: GCA_007922195.1. Lineage (NCBI taxonomy): Eukaryota > Metazoa > Chordata > Testudines > Podocnemididae > Podocnemis > Podocnemis expansa. Next base: position 30,525,546 of record ML682005.1, on the reverse strand, counting down.
TGGAGAGCTTCCAGAAAACACCATTTTGGCCACTATGGATGTAGAAGCTCTTTACGCCAACTTCCCACACAAGTGATTAGGAGGAAACACAAGGCCTACAAGGAGTGGAAATTGGGAGGGATAGGAAAGGAGGACTACTTTTTAGAGGTCAGAGTATGTAGGGATCAAGTGAGGAAGGCCAAATGCCAAGCAGAGTTGGACCTTGCAAAGGGAATCATAACCAATAGTAAAAGGTTCTTCAGCCATATAAATAGAAAGAAAACACAGGAGGAGGAGGTTGGACCACTATACACTGAAGATGGGGTAGAGATCAAGGATAATCTAGGCATGGCTGAATATCTAAATAAGTACTTTGCCTCTGTCTTTAATGAGGGTGATGGTGAGGTTGGGGACAGAGGTGGGGCAGCTAATGGGAACGTAGAAGTGGAAATTACCATATCTGAGGTGGAAGCCACTTAATGGAACTAAATCAGGGGGTCCAGATAATCTTCATCCAAGAATTTTGAAGGGATTTGCACATGAAATTCCCAGCCCTTTAGCAAGGATTTTTAAAGTATTGGTGAACACAGGGGTTGTACCTTATTACTGGAGAATTGCTAATATAGTCCCTATTTTGAAGAAAGGGAGTAAAAGTGATCCAGGTAACTACAGGCCTGTCAGTTTGACTTCAGCAGTATGCAAGGTCTTGAAAATATTTTGAAGGAGAAAGTACTTAAGGATATTGAGGAAAATGGTAATTGGGATAAAATACAACACAGCTTTACAAAAGGTAGGTCATGCTTGACCAACCTGATCTTTTTTGAGAAGATAACAGATTTTTTGGATAAAGGGAATGCGGTGGACGTAATTTACTTAGATTTCAGCAAGGCATTTGATACAGTTCCATACAGGGAATTATTAGTTAAATTGGGGGAGATGGGGATTGATATGAAAATAGAAAGATGGATAAAAAAACTGGCTACAGCAGAGACTATAGAGGGTCATAGTGAAAGGTGATCTGTCTAGCTGGAAGGAGCTTACTAGTGGAATTCCCCAAGGGTCAGTCCTGGGACCCATCTTATTCAACCTTTTTATTACTGACCTTGGCACAAAAAGTGGGAATGTGCTAATTATGTTTGCAGATGACACCAAGCTGGGAGGTATTGCCAATACAGAGGAGGATCGGGATAGCATACAGAATGATTTGGATGACCTTGTAAAGTGGAGCATTAGAAATAGGATGAAATTCAACAATGGGAAGTGCAAGGTCATGCACTTAGGGACAAATAACAGGAAGTTTTCTTATAAGTTGGGAATGCATCAGCTGGAAGTGACAGGGGAGGAGAAGGACCTGGGCGTACTGGTTGATCACAGAATGACAATGAGTAGCCAATGTGATGTGGCAGTGAAAAAAGCTAATGCAGTCTTTGGGTGCATAAGAAAGGGTATTTCCAGTAGAGATAGGGAGGTGTTAGTACTGTTATACAAGGTGCTAGTGCGACCTCACTTGGAGTATTGTGTACAGTTCTGATCACCCATGTTTAAGAAAGATGAAGTCAAACTGGAACAGGTGCAAAGAAGGGCTACAAGGATGATTCGTGGGATGGAAAATCTTCCCTATGAGAGACGACTTAAAGAGCTTGGTTTCTTTAGTCTTCTCAAAAGAAGGCTGAGAGGAGATATGATTGCACTTTATAAATACATTAGAGGGATAAATACAAGGGAGGAAAAGGAATTATTTGAATACAGTGCCAATGCGGACACAAGAACAAATGGATAGAAACTGTCCTTCAGAAGATTTAGGCTTGAAATTAGATGCAGATTCCTAACCATCAGAGGAGTAAAGTTCTGGAATAGTTTACCAAGGGAAGTGGTGGGGGCAAAAACCTTAGGTGCCTTCAAAATCAAGTTTGATAAGTTTATGGAGGGAATGATATGATGGACAGTGTAGCTTGGTCATTGTCTGTCTTTTACTACTGGTGATGCGTATGATAGGGATGTAGGAAGGGACATTGGTTCGAGTGGGTTCTGAGTTATTACAGAGAAGTTCTTCTTGACTGGCTGTTGTGGACTTGCCCTCATGCTCAGGGTTTAACTGATTGCCATATTTGGGGTCAGGAAGGAATTTTCCCCCAGGGCAGATTGGCTTGCGCGCTGGGTTTTTTTGCCTTCCTCTGTAGCATTGAGCATGGCTCACTTGCTGGTTGATTCTCTGTATTAAAGTCTTTTAAATCATGATTTGAGGACTTTAATAGCTCAGTTATGGGTTTGAGGTTCATTGTAGGAGTTGGGTGGGTGAGGTTTTGTGGCCTGCAGTGTGCAGGAGGTCAGACTAGATGATCACATTGGTCCCTTCTGACCTTAGAGTCTATGAGTCTATGAGTAGGCGTCGTAATTCCTTTTGGTATTCCTCAGCAGGGTCAGAGGAAAATGGTTTGTAGAAAGTTGTGTTGGAGAGTTGTTTACAAGCCTCCTGATCATAATCCAATTTATTCATGATGACAACTGCACCTCCTTTGTCAGCCTCCTTAATGATAATGTCAGAGTTGTTTCTGAGGCTGTGGATGGCATTGCGTTCTGCAGGGCTAAGGCTATGATGTAAAGGATGGTGTTTGTCCACAATTTCAGCCTTGGCACAGTGGCAGAAACAATCAATGTAGAAGTCTAGTCTCTTGTGTCAACCCTCTGGAGGAGTCCACGAAGAATATTTCTTCTTTCAGCATTTGGAGGAAGGTATCTGTGTGTCAGTGCATTGATCTGTGGTGTTATGGAAATATTCTTTGATTCTTAGATGGTGAAAGTAGGCCACTAGGTCACCGCAGAATTTTATCGTATGTGTGGCAGTTGTGGGGCAGAAGGAAAGTCCCTGAGATAGCACAGATTCCTTTGCTGGAGTAAGTGTGTAGCTTGTGAGATTAACAATGTTGCTGGCTGGGTTGAAGGTGTCACTCTTGTTTTCTGTAGTGGTGTAGAGTAGTTTAGACAGCTTGGTATCTTTTTTCTTCTTATAGAAAAGCAAAGTATGTGTCGTAGATGGATTTTCTCTTTGTTGTGAAGTCCATGCCATGTAGAAGAATGCACTGTAGGTTGGTTTTCTATGAGGGAATCTAGTTTTGAGAGTTCATTTTTAATTTTCCTCTGTGCTGTACAGGATGCTGATCAGGTGGTTTCTGAGTTTTTGTGAGAGCGTATAGCATAATCTCTCACTGTAGTCTGTGTAATATGTTGATTGTAAAGGAGCGCAGATTAATGCAGAGATGTGGCTGGGACATCAAGACTTCAAAGAGAAACAGCTGAACTCGAATTAATATGCAAGCTAAATTCTGTGAGAGCAGGACTCAATCGAGACTATGGGTTCTTTTCCCATTACAAAAGGTAATTTGACTTTAGGCTTCCCATGGTTTCAACCTAAAAACTGCTCTGATTTGCTGTTACTGTATGACCTGATCCTATGTTTTACACCCCCTTGCATTTATTTTCATTCCATTCTGTAAGTTCACCCATCTTCGAAGCATCTGACAATGTGGGATTTTCTCCCATGAAAGCTCATACGAAAAATAAATCTGTTAGTCTTAAAGTGCCACACAACTCCTTGTTTTTTTTTTTTTGTTGTTTTGGGTTTTTTTGTTTTTGTTTTTGTTTGCTGGACTAGACTAACACAGCTATCCCTTTGGAAAGAAACAAACCATTGTCAGATGCTTCAGAAGAAGGAGTAAAAAGCTATTCAATGCTACATTGTGGCAATGTATTTCCTTATAAGTTGATCAGCATTTGGATTTATGCCTTGATGTTTGAAATGTAACAGGTCTTGCACTAGCACAGTTAGTGCAACTGCACAAGCTATTCTTATCCATATTAATGTCTAATTCATTTTGAAATTTAACCTATTTCATAAGTAACATCTGGTGGAAGTGAGTTCCACAGGTTAATTATGCAGCACTTTGAATAGAAGACATGTTTCCTTTTACCTGTTCACATTTTTTGCTATTTAGTTTTATAGAGTCCATACTTGCTGTTGTACCATGAGATTATTAAATGGAAAAAAATGCAACATTTCTCTTGGTGTCTTTCAGAATGTCATTGTCAGACCACTGGGGACAGACTGAATCTGTGCTAGAAAATTTCAAACACTACTTCTCTTTTAACTTAGTTTTTTGTTTAAGTGTTAAGGGATAGCACTGACTAAGCCATTTGGCAGCAAGCTGCTCTTCCTGCTGAAAATGCTGATGGAAGCACCCTGGGTGGTCCAGTGTTGCATTCAGGTCAAGTCACCAGGGCTGCTGAGGAGGGAACATAAGTTTAAAAATAAAGCGCACAGTAGCTGCAGTTGAAGCAAAGTAGCACAACAAATAATTGAGAAATCCACAGAGAAAAGAAAGTAGAGCAGAACTGGATATAAGCTAGAGCTGAGCGAATAATGGATTTGTTTTGGCCTGTTGGCAATACCGTAAATTTAGGAGGGGAAAATTGTCTTAGACTGAGCAAAACGATGTGTTTCCTTGGACAATTTTTAATATTTTTCAAAAAATAAATATGTTTTGAAACAAAATTGTAAACATTTCATTTTTGAAAATGTTGAAATGTGATTTTCGTTAATGCTTTATTACAACTGGAGAACAAAAACTTGATGTAATTGATGAACTATTGTAAGATCTTGCAGTATCTCAGTCTTTTGCTGGGGTGGGGATGGAGTTTGGCTGGAAAACTTTGTCCATGTCAAGTGTAGAATTTGTCTATCCCAGTGGAACCAGGAATGCGATATGAGCATAGGTGCCAGGAGAACCAGAAAAGGTTTTACTGGAAGGGATGCATGTTGGGAGCTAGAACCTAAACTTGGATAGTGATATCTTTTTAGAGTGTCAACTGTATACTAATTTATCACCAAAACTAAGTATGGAGTGATGTAGAAACATCAGGATAGATAGAGATTTAAGTGCTGCTTAAGTGCACATATGGATTTTCAACCACTGTGTCGGAATATGTTGTGTTGCCACACAGCAGTAGGTGTGTCATGGATAGCCAGAGAGTTAGCTGGATTTGGCCTGTGGGGATGAGTTAGTATGTCCTGTAGGGTTGCAACATGTAGCCAGGTGTGTCATGACCCATAAAAGGCTGAGAATCACTGGGCTATGTTGTCCACATTAGAGCTATTTCTACTACTATTGACAGGATTTCCCTAAATGATTCATAATGGGAAAATATATATTTGCCAAATATACAGGAGAAGAATGGACTTGTTGAAGAAAACACAGGACTGGGAACAGGAGACATAGGTTCAGTTTTCTGCATGTCTATGGCCACTTTCTGTGATCTTGAGCAGGCCACTGTTAGCTTCTGTTAACCATGTAAACTAATTTATTTATCACATGAGCTTTCATGGGAGAAAATCCCATTACATCAGATGCCTTGAAGATGGGGAACTTCAAAGTATTTGACAAAGTGGGATTTTCTCCCATGAAAACACAAGCAATAAATAATTTTTTTTGGTCTTATAAATGCCACAGGACTCCTTGTTTGTTTTGCTGAACTAGACTAACATGGCTGCCCCTTTAGAATTTGTTATCCATATGTGAAACAGCAATAGGAAAGTATTCTTTTAAGGTCATTTTGTGAAGACCAAATTTATTGATGTTCACAGTACTACAGTAATGAGGGACACAGTTAAATTTAATAAAACTTACTGAAGATGTTATGGCAAATATATGAATACATGTACAATTATGAATGCATATATCTGAAATGTTTCTAAAGTTTTTTTTCACAGTTCTCCCAAAAGTTCCTATAAACTGATCTTTGAACAATCCTGTTCCTACAGTCTGTTTTCTTCTGAGCTAAGGTTGCCAGTTGTACTAAAACATGGCTCTTTTTGTGACATGGACAAATGTCTAAAGGGACAAGGTTGAGACAACTGAGCTCATCACTTGTGATGTGGCAGATACAAACCTACATTGTCTCTAAAGGTGAAAGACCACAGTCACTGCGCTCTCTGGTCTTTTAATATTATTTTAAGATGCCATTTGAAGATAAACTGAATGAATAAAATATAGGACAATTTACTGTTATATTTTGTTGACAAAGAAAATGAAACTTTCTGACTGCTTTGAATAGTCGTAAACGAATACACACAAGTATGTTACTGATAAGCAACAATTTACACAGATTATATGACTTCTGTATGCAAGGATGTTGTTACTTCAGCTATTTAAATGACTCATACAGTGACTGAATAGTTTTCTAATGCATAGCTTCCAAAAAAGATTTTATACTCCATGAATTGATAGGCAATTTGCATGACTTTTATGAGAGACTAATATCTGTAAAGCAGATGGGATGAAAAAAACAATAGAGCCAGGTCAGGTTAGTGGGAGCCTGTCAGTGTGTGACACTGATACTAAATCCTCCTGTATCAGAAGAAACCAATTTAATGTCTACATTGGTTGTGACTGATGCAAGGCCTGCCAAATATGTTGGGAGGCTTTTCAGAGAGAAGATACCAAGGGCTCAGACATGTCTTTATAGATACTGGGAGAGCTCTTTTTACTCTAAAATAAAAACTTTTTGACTGTAGAACTTAATATCCCCCTATGGTTTCATATTGGACTTATTGCATCATGTTTTGCATAATTTTTCTCACAGCACATTTCAAAGATGAGAAAAAAGATTTTTCCCAGGTCTGTGATACAGCTGACTCCGTTGACTATCTGCTGAGCAGAATCTCTGTGTTCTTTGATCTGTATTAATTAAAGAGGAAGGACTAGGATAACTTCTTAGTGTCAGCTTTTTTCCTTCCATGCCCCTGACAGTTGGAAATATATCCCTTTCCTGATTGACTACAAACCCTTCTCTTCATTTACATCTCTGCAGTAAAACCCAGTGATGTTAAACCCCCAAAGTACAAAAATTTCACTACTTTAAGACTTGTCATCCATTGTAACATATCTGTCTGCATTGTAGAGTCAATCTGCTTTAAAGTGGAAGCATCTTGGTCTACAGGCCAAGTCTCTCTTCTCTTGTTTTAGAGCTATTAAGTCTGACAGTGGTTCAATCAATAATGATGAACTCCAGGATACCTTTGACCCAGAGACAGCATAATCTGGGTAGCAAGAAGACCATGTACAAGGTCTTTTGTGGTAGGATTAGGGGCTGGAAGGAGTGGAAACAGGAGCTAGGATCAAAAGAGAAGGCAGAAGGAGGTGAGGAATGCAAGGGCTGAAGTAAGTCAGCATGCACCAGCAATACCCTTGCAAAGTTTTAAAAGCTCCCAGCCCTGAGGAACCAATCGGTCAGCTAGAAGATGTCTTCTGGCCAGGTAGGGGCCACAGCTGCTATGCATGGCCAGCGGCTGTGGCCCCTACCTGGCCCGAAGACACAGTCTTCCAGCTGGCAGAGAGCTTCGCCCAGGCTGGCAGCTTTAAAAACTCCCATCCTGAGCATGCTCAATCAGAGCCACTCCGCTCTGGTGGCCAGGTAAGTGGCCCTGGGTTGGAAGATGAGTGGGAGCTAGGAGCATGGGACCATGGCTGCTCCAGCTCCCCAGTACAGACCCCAAGAGGGGGAGGTGGGCTGGGGCTGGGGCTGGGGCTTGTGCAGTGAGCAGTAGGGTGGGCTCTCTCCCACTCGGCCAGCCCCGATTGGGGTCCCCTAGCTCCCCACAGCCACAGAGGGGCACTGGCTGGGCTTGCATCCCAGTGCCCCCTTCACATTTAGTACCAGCCCCCCAACTCCCTTGCTACAACCTTTCTCTGTCCCACATCCTGCCCCTGCCCTGGACCCCACCTCCTGCTGCCGTCCCCCCCCTTCTCTGTCCCCATCTCCTGCCCATGCTCCCCTTCACCATCCTGACACGTCCTGCATCCCACTGTCCCTTTCACTGTCTCCATCTCCTGCCCCAACCGCCAGCTACCCCTTCAACACACCCACCTCCTGCCCCTGCTCCATTCCTCCACATCCTGTGCTTTCATCTCTCCTTGGCTGGGGCCTGCACGTGGGGGAAGGGGACCCACCAATTAGGAGGATTCTGGGGCCTATCACTGGAGGAATATCTCAGAACTACAGCTTAGCCTAAGCTTTGCGGCTAAGCTTCTGCTCCATACTTCCCTAAAATTGGGAGTGTCTGAGTATTGGATTTTGTTTCAGGCCAGCTCTATTCTACATACTTACCTATGTAAGTGAAATAATATCATGCCATTCCATGTCATTTCTTTTTGCAGGGGAGAAGAATCCTGTCAAATTAACTTAATTGATCTATATATAACTTGAAGTTGAACTTTCTTGCAAAGTTAATCAAGTAAGGGGTTTTAGATGGCACTGCGCAGTATTTTGACTAAAAGAACTATAGCATTACAACACTAAACTAAAAATACTAAACTGATATAAAATTAACATGGCACATGGATTAAAAGCTGGTTAACTGATAAATCTCAACATACATCCGTAAGCCAAGACACTTTATTGAGAAGGTGTTTCCAGTGGGTCCCTCAGGAATGGTTCTTGGCCCTAAATTATTGAAGGCTTTTGTAGGTGACCTGGAAGAAAACTTAAAATCATCACTGACAAATTTGAAGATGACCCAAAACTTGGGTGAATGGTAAATAATGAAAAAGCCCAGGCACTGGTACAGAGCCCTCTGTGCACAGGCTAATCATATGTTGTAATATAACTGAATGTAAATGTCTAGGAACACAGAATATAAACCATACTTACACCATGGGTAACTCTATCCTGAGAAATAGTAACTTTGAAAACAATTTGGCCTTAGGGATATTCAGCTGAGCATAAGCACTCAGCTGTAACCAAGGAGCTAATTGTTGAAATTCCATTCCACAATCAAATTGAGCCTGGAACACTCCACATAAGAGATCCACTTTCCAGACACTACAGTACAAATTAGAGATGGACACATCAACACCACTCTATACCGAAAACCTACTGATCAGTATAGTTATCTACATTCCTCGAGCTTCCTTCCTAAATGCACATCACACAATCCATTGTGTACAGCCAAGCCCAAAGGTATAACCACATTTGCTCTGATCCCTCAGACAGAGACAGACGTCTTCAGGATCTCTATCAAGCTTTCTTAAAATTACAGTACCAAGCTGGAGAAGTAAAGAAACAGATTGACAGAGCTAGATGAGTACCCTGCAGTCAACTACTACAGGAAAGGCCCAAAAAAGAAAACAATAGAGCATCACTGGTCACCACATGTAACCCTCAAGTCAGACCTCTACAACAGATCATTAAGGACCTCCAGCCTATTTTAAAAGATGACCCCTCACTCTCTCTAGCCTTGGGTGACAGACCTCTCCTTGCCTACAGACAACCCACAAACCTTAAACAGATGCTCACCAGCAACTACAGACCTAACAACAAAAACATAAAAGCAGGCAGATATCCCAGCAACAAGCCATGCTGCCAACTTTGCCCACATATCTGCGCCAAAGACACCATCATAGGACTTAATCAAGCCAGCTACTCTAGCAAAGGGTCCTTCACCTGCTCATCCACTAATGTGATTTATGTCGTCATGTGCCAGAAATGCCCCCACACTTTATACATTGGACAAACAGGACAGTCCCTATGCAGAAGAATAAATGCACACAGAATTGACATCAGAAATCACAACACACACACACACACACACACACACACACACACACACACACACACA
>ML682005.1:30348420-30515887 GCA_007922195.1 Podocnemis expansa | reverse complement strand
ACACACACACACACACACACACACACACACACACACACACACACACACAAACAGTTGCTGAGCACTTCCATTTTCCTAATCATTCCATTGATGATCTGTTAACTATGGTGCTCAAAAAATCAATGGGACATCAAGACTTCAAAGAGAAATAGCTGAAATTCAAATAATGTGCAGATTAGATTGTGTGAAGGCAGGGCTGAATCATGACTATGGATTCTTTTCACATTATAACAAGTAATTTGACTTCATCCTCCCTCTGTGTGCTGTTCACTAAAGTTTGAATCCTTACAAATGCTCTGATTTGCTATCGCAGTATGACCTGATCCGATGTTTTACACCCCCCTGCATTTATTCTCATCCAATTCTGTAAATTCCCCCTCTTCAAAGCATTTGACAAAGTGGGAGTTTCTCCCACAAAAGCTCATGTGATAAATAAATCTATCAGTCTTTAAGTGCCACAAGACTCCTTGCCTTTTTTGCTTTATTAGACTAACACAGCTGCCCCTTTGGAACGTAGAGAAATTTTGGTTAGTAATAGCAGCAGGATTTTTTAATCTCTGTCAGCAAGGATATTGATCCATTGGAGAATGATTAAAGGATTAGAAAACACGTTATGGTAGACATGATAGAATTAAAGAGCTCAATCTATTTAGTTTAAGAAAGAGAAGGTTAAGGGGATGTCTTGTTTACACAGCCTTCAGGACTCTACATGGGGAACAAATATTTTATAATGAGCTCTTCCCTGGAGCAGGGAAAAATATAATGAACTCCAGTGAACGGAAGCTGAAGCTAGACAAAGTCAAACTAAAAACAGGGTATACATTTTTAACAGTCTAGAGGAAAAAAAAAAACATTGGAACTATTTATCAGTGATCATGGTGAATTCTCCATTATTTTAGTTCTGAAATTAAGATTGGATGATTTTCGGGGAAAAAAAAAAAAGCAGTGTAGGATTTCTTTTGGGGAAGCTCTAGGCCCTGTGCTATACAGGAGTTTATATTAGATGATCAGAATCCTCTCTTCAGTCTCAGAATCTATTAATCCAATCTTATGTTGAACATGATAAATTTAGAAAAACATCAAATGTGCTTAAAGTTTTATAAGGCCTTGTTCCAAACTGAAGTTTCTGAGGCTCACTCTCTGCTGGTGATGACTTCTGACATGAAATAACTAGCTTTTTTAGGTATGTTTGGGCCAAATGCTGCAGTTCACTAAGTTCACAGTAGATTGCTTAGATGGTGTAAAGTGAACTTATAAATTCTCTGGCCACTTTATCAGAGAGTTCTTCCTTTGTAAGGGGACTATCTGTAGGTACAAAATAGTTGCTGCTTCCTATACCAGCTCTGCCATTCTCCCACTGGAACTTTGCTCCCCAACACATGGAGTCATCTCTGAGATGCGAAGGAGGGCACCTGTCAGAGTGGTGGTGGCAGTGGAAGGCATGGCATCAGCTGATTTTCTGCCAGTGGCTTAAGTTAAAGCTTTCCCACTACACTCTTAATTTGTATTAGAAATGGTAAGCTGGAATTGGGGACCTGCAATTGATTCAAAGCGGTGCCCTCTTCCCTGCCCCCATATGAGCCTGAGCTATGCTGTGGCACGGTGGAGAATGAATCCTTTTTGTGAACAAGTTGAAGAATAATTAATTTCAACTGAATTTGTCATTAAGATGAAATTTCAGTAAAATCAGCTGCAGAACATTATACTTAAAAAGGAAATTTAATTGCACAAATACAAAATTAGGAATAACTGCCTAAGAAAGAGTACTGCAGAAAAGGATTGGGGGTGGGGGAGGTGGGTTGTAGTGGATCCCAAACTAAATAAGACTTGTCAATGTAATAATGCTGCAGTAAAAGATCTTGCTGGGCTGTTTTAACAGGAGTGCTATAAGCAAGACAAGAGACGTAATTTTTCCATTTTGTTCAGCACTCATAAGTAGACCCTTGCCCGGATGCAAAAATGTGGATCTACATCTGATCCACATCTGCTCAGTAGAAATCTCCAGCAGGGTAGCCATGTTAGTCCGTGTACAGCAAAAACAATGAGCGTCCTGTGGCACCGTATAGACTAATAGATGTCTTCGGGTGTAAGTTTTCATGGGCTCCAACCCACTTTGTCAGATTGGAGCACAAGAAAGCTTATGCCCAAAGACATCTGTTAGTCTATAAGGTGCCACTTGACTCTCATTGCATCTGCTCAGTGTTAGCCTATGTAAAATCTGGAATCCACTTGCCAGGTTTTATGTCCATCCTCATCTGTATTGCAGCGCCTCATAGCAGTTCCAGTTTTGCACATAAGAGCAGAGCCACAACTTTGCTGAGCTTAGGTGGGGTGGGGTGGGGTGGAGGGAGTTGCTGGCAGCTCCAGATTCAGTGCAGAGCCTTCCCTCACCCTAGTTTCAACAACTTTTTTTCCACCTGGGCTAGGAAACCAGAGCAGCTGAGATCACTCAGCTGTTCAGTGGCAGTTGCCAGTCATCTGATTGGGTGGCTCTTAGTGGAGGAAGGGGTGTGGGAGGGTAACTGTCCATCATCAGCTAAGTGTTGGAGTGTGGAAACTGTCCCCTGGGGCTCATACAATCAGAGGCAGGACTAGCTGGTAAACTGGGCTTTCATGAGTGACTGTCTCTGACTGGCTAGCAGACTGGAAGCAAAGCTGAGCTGGAATTGGTTGGAGTGCTTCCTTTGTTCCCTGTTGTGCTGTTTAACATTGCTCGCTGCCCTGCATAGCTGTGGCAGAGGTGGCAGCAACTAATGCACTCTGGGTAGATAAAAATAGAATCCACAGCCAAGTGGATGTGGATACCAGAGGATCTGAAGCGGATACCTGTGGAACTGCAGGGCGCTACCCATAAAGCCTCAGTAGTCCTGTGTCCAGTTCTGGGCACCATGTTTTGGAAAAGACATGAACAAAATGGACATAATGCAGAGGAGATCAACAAAAAAAAATTAAAGGTCTAGAAAACATGTATTACAGATTTATGAAAACTGGATTTGTTTCTTCTAAAGAAGACTGAGAGGGAACAAGAGTTTCACAACCTTTCCATACTTGAAGAAAGAGGGGGGTGATGATTTATTCTTATCCACTGGGGACAGAATGAGAAGTAAATTGTAGCAAGGGGGAGTTAGATAAAGATCAAGAAAAAAATTTCTAACTGCAAGGGCAGGTAAGTGTAGGAAAAAATTACTTAGGGAAGTTGGAGAATCTCTGTCATTAAGAGTTTCTAAGAGCAGGCTAGACAAGAATCTGCCAGGGATGATGTGTAGATAATAGTCTTGTCTCAGTACAGGGGACTGATTAGATGATCTTGTGAGATTCCTGCCATTTCTACATTGCTGTGTTTAAACATATACATTTTGGAAACATCCATATTGTATATCTGTGTAATAAACAGCCCATTGAAGAGAAGCTTCCAGTACAGTACTGCAGAGAGAGCGTAAACACAATCCTTAACTTTATAAGCAAGGGAATAGCAAATGGAGTTGGAAGGTGGTATTCACTCTGTATATGACACAAGGGAGACTGTTTTTGGTCTAATGTGTGTCCTGTTCTGGTGTCTCCAGTTTAAAAAAAAAAAAAAAAAGTATGTTAAAAAATTGGAAAACGTTTAGTGAAGATCTATAAGAATTATTTGAGGTCTGCAAAAGGTCTTGTAATGGAAGGCAAAGGAAGCTCTATTGATTTAGTTTATCCAAAAAAGGTTAAGAGTTGACTTGATCATGATTAGAAACATCTGTATGAGGAAGACATTTTTGTTCCTAGTAGACAGCTCTAAAATCTAGAAGATGATGTTATAATATGATCCAATGGTTGGAAACTAAAGCTAGTCAAATTCAGTCTAAAAATAAAGAGCGCCTTCTTGACAAAGAACATTAATCTTTGGAGCAACTTACCTAGGGTTGTGGGGGATTCCCCATCACTTGACATTTCTTTTAAATCTCAACTAGATATCCTTTAAAAAGACATGCTCTAGGTCCAGTGAAGGTTAAAGGCTTCAGTCAGAATCTATGGTCTGTTATGGAGAAGTGTGGACTTGGTGATCATAGTGATCCCTTTTGAAAGCCTCAGTCTGTGAATCAAAATTCTTGATCAAATTTTCATAGCTTTATTCTCTCTTAAACCTGTCCTTAATACATTAAGTAACTGTACATTCAATGAATTCATTGTAAAATGTGATGTATAGGACCAGATTAAACCTGTGGGGCACAGGAATGCATTTCAATGGTGGTGTGCTGAAGCATTGCCAGAGGAGATGGTACTTGTGACTGCAAAATGCAGCACAAATCTCTTCTAGGCTGTCCTCCTTCCCCACTACTCCAGGTATGTCCAATCAATTCCTCAGGCCAGTGGGGCTGGGACAGAGATGTCACTATATTCTCCCAGCACTCTTTGAGTTGACTGGCATTCCACTGAGTAGTAAAGAAAAAAGCACCAGGCTGCTTGCTTATGTGTATGTTGGGGAGTGTGTTGGGTGGGGGCATGAGACTGCAGGTAGGCTCTTGTGTGGGTTGTGCAAAACTAAGGAGAAGATTTTTGAATGCATCTTCCCTCTCCCTCTGCATGTCTGAGGGAGTCTAAGAATTGTTTTTGTCATATTCTATTTTATATTGTGATGTCTAACCAAATCAAATAAGAACCAGAAATACTGCAATGTTTCTATGAACTGGGCTCCTCACTTGTAATATTTCAACTGTCACAAACCAGAAAGAGAGAGACAAATCAGGGAGCCAAGGAATAATCTAAAAAAGATTAAGTACTGTTTAATATTGATGATATAGAAATATTCCAGGACAGAATTTTTTTTTAGAACCTAGCCATCCATACTCTTGTTGCTTGGCTATATCTTTCATTTTAAGTGATTTTTCCAGGCAGCCAGATGGCTGTGATGGCTGCATGATATTCATCAACAAGTTTATTCTGGAAAAACATATCTATGAACCAGTATTTTGGCAGAGAGGAAAGGCTTTATCTGTGCTTCAGAAATCATCCCAAATAAGAAAGCAGGGCACTTTTTATTTTGCCTGGGAATAATAAGGCTGCTATGGTCAGTCACAATTTGTTCTGTCTGGGTCAATTCCTATAGTTCTTTTTCAGCATTCCAGAAGATTTCCCTGTGAGTTTCACCTCTGTACAGACTTGAACTTTGGTTAGGAGATGAATTTGACAGTAACAATTAATAATAAGATACACAGTATTATGTGGCTTTGCAAATAGTGTGATATTTGGTACAAAATCTGGTATTTAAAGGAATAGTGCAATACTTATTCACAGCATGGACAAAAGTATCACTTTCATAAATGCTTTGTTTGCACTGAGCTGAACTGAAGTAAGTAGACAACGTGAAAGCCCAAATCCAGTTTGTCTCTGCTAAATTCAGTGGAGCTATGTAAGTTTACACTAGCAAAGGCTGTGGCCCAGGTGGGTAAGAGATCCTTGATGTGTACTGATTTCTGAGAACAGCACTATCCTATACATATAACAAGGACTTTTTCTGAAGTTTACAAATGCTTGCTTTACTAAACCACATCTATACATGAGTTGACCCATTAAGCAGATGTGCTTGTAATAATTTCATCTGAATAAAGCAGTGTTAGAAATATCTTTACCTCCATGCTCAAATAGGTAGTTTTCTCACGTGACATTAGTCACTTTCAATCTGTATTTGTAGTGCCATTAAATATATTATTACACACAAATATACAAAAGTTAGAAAGCCAGGGATTAGATATAGATTTTTTTTTTGTTCACTACTGCAAAAAGCAAAGAAAAACATTTTTTTGCCCTTTAGTAAACTCTTGGCAGGGAACAACAGGGAGTCTAAACAGCTTGGAAAACAGATTGACTTTTTCTTATCTATAATTTCTTATAATCAAGAATACCAGTCATGCATCTACAACTTGGATAATATAACCTCAGAGACTTTAATCTTCCTAAGCTAATTTGCATGGTTGGTCCTCATGGACTATAAAAAGCATGCAGCCTTTCATCTGTTATTCTTTTTGTTTAAAGCATACCCTGCTGTTTCCCAAGAGACCTACCGTACATGAGATTGTCAGAAATGAAAGTGATCTATTGCTCTCCATTAGCTTTTAATGTTTTCTTACATAACATTGTGAGACCATAACACATTAGAACTATCTGTGTAAGTGTTCTTGACTTCTGCAAGCCTCCAGAAACAGGTGTTGACTTTTCTTCTGTGCACTACATTGGTTCACAAGCCTTGAGATTTGATGGTAACTGTTTATTGGATGAATGAAGTAAATGGTAGATGATGACAGCAGCCTAAAGGTGTCTTATTTATCAAGTACTAAAATCACTCACTCACTCAATTTTGTGATTCAATGCAATTGCTTAGGTATCTTTAACTCATGAGTATAGCTTATTACCTTGAACCAAGGTTGTGTGCTTTTAAGATCCAAGAGGCTAGCTGAAATCACTACAGTACAGTTTCACCAACAGGGTTCACTCAGTCAGCTGAACAGAACTAAAATGCAAAATTCAAAAGAAAATGAAACATTGAAATAATTCTAATCTAAAATTTTGCTTACCTATGGGAAGACCCTTAGGAAGCTAAGTTAAGGGAAAGATGTCTCCACAAGGACTTCCTCAGGCAAACAGTTCTGCCAAGAATGTCAAAAGGCCACAGAGCCTATTACAAATACAAGAATCCAGGCCTTTTGGTAGATTATTGTAATTTTCACAGTAATTTAAGCTTGAATTAATGTTAATTAAACCTTGTGCAGTTACCTTTAATCTGTCATGCACTATAATGTCTTGGTGTTGGGATTTAGCCAACAGAGACAAGTTTAAGCAGTAATGTTCAGATTCAGATCGTCAGTTACCTCAGTGTTCAGAGCATTCAGTAGACCAAAGCATTTGCTTTGGTCCACTGAAATCAACACTGTAACTGGATTGCATAGCAAACTCTCCCAAAGCTCAGGACTTAACAGATCCAGGATTTTAGTTTGAGCCTATTTCTAACTTTAGAATGTGGACACACTCCACAATGTGTGCCTGGTACAAAGGACAAGAGAGTGTGTGTGTGTGTGTGTGTGTGTGTGTGTGTGAGAGAGAGAGAGAGAGAGAGAGAGAGAGAGAGAGAGAGAGAGAGAGTCGCACACAATGATGACAGTATAACCCTCTTGTAAAATCTACACATCCCTTTGACTTTTTTGGTCCATAGTCTGGTTTCTTTCTTACATGATTTCAAAACCAAAACAGTGTGAGCTTTGAGAAAACCAGGAAACTTAGCAAGTTTGCTTTTTAAAAAAATTAAAAAGAAAATCTAGGAAAAACACAGTATTTCCTTTAAAAAATTAATTATATCCTAATTTCCTAACATAGTATTTCCTAATTCCTAATTTCTGGATTTGCATTCAATTTGATTCTAAGGGCATGGTCCAGAACTACTCAAGCAAAACTGTCTTTAAAGTCAATTGTGCAGAAATTAGGAAGGGACAAGTTGCACTGGAAAGAAAACAAACCTACTCTCCATCTATTTTCTATTTTCTTAGAGCACAGAAGGCTCATTCTGGAGGAAAGGTGAGTAAAGTGTTTTTATATCATCCTTATGGCTCTTGGCCAGGGATCAGCGTGGTGCACAAATTAGAGCAAATCCTTCTAGTCTACCTTAGGCTCTATATCATTCCTGATCTGTAACAGCCCCTTACACCAATGTGGTGTACAGGGACTAGAGTGAAGGCCAGAATTTATCAACTGAATTTGTCAACCAGCCATTGGGAGCAAAAGTGGCCTGGCCTTCAGTCTCTAGAACAGCACAGGCTGACTCCTAGCTAGTGTTAATACTTCTATTTTTTTAACTCATACTTGGTAGGAAAGGAAATCTAGCTTTAAATTATATGGGCACTAATGTTTGAAAACTCATTTTATATTGCAAACCCTCCTCAGGCCCCCTTAACTAGTTTGGTCAAACTTACTTATAATCACTAAATTATGGTGCTAATGGACAGCTCCATATCTAAATACCAAAATTGGTGCTAATATAGTGAGTAGGAGGAAGTGTATAAAAAACCCAAAATTATGCAGCAGTCACGTCAGTAAATGTGCAACTGGTCACTGACTATAGGTACATGCTAGGGTTTTTTTGTTTTTGTTTTTGCTTTTTCTTTAAAATTAGGGAACAATCCTAAACTGAAATGAGGGGTGCCTTATTATGGGGAAATAGTCTTTAGGTTGCCAATTCATGTCTTTCACTGTGCTCTCAAAGGTTCTCTGGGAACAAACTTGGAGTCCAGCTTGCTATGAACTAATTGTTTGTCTGACCAGTCTTTAGACTGTGGAGTCTTCGGTACAGAACCTTTCTGTCTTGTGGGAGGAAGTAGATAAACCACACAAGTATGCAATTTTTGTATAGTAACTAAACAAAATAACTAAACATGAAATTGCATATAAACAGTATCAAATTAAGACAGTGGTTTAATATCAAATCTAATTTGATTAAAACATATCCAATAAACCAATGTATCTTTATGCTCTGTGTGGCTATGTGTAATAATTTAGAAGGCAGTGGTCGATAAGTTCCAGTCAATTGGCTGATGGAAGGGAAGGGCAAACCACTCCCTGATTTGACGCTAATATTGAGACTTCTACTTGCATGCCAATTAAGGTAGTTTTCCCAAACTATTGAAGATCTGATTATACCTAATCTCTTCTTTCTTCCACCCCAAAATATGGTTGTCATGTTCTTAGGATTAAATATACAATGTCTAGACCATTAAATATATGTGTGTGGCCTTGTAGACTGTTCTACAAACCTTAAAGCTGTCTAGCTTCATCTGTGCCACTCTAAGGTCTCCCATATCGCTGCTGTATGCTGACAGGAGAGAGAGTCTCCTGTGGGCATAATTAAACCACCACCAATTGGTGGTTACTGTGTCAGCAGGAGCGTATATCCCATTGACATAGGCTGTTCATACCCATGCTTCTGTCAGTGAAACTTATGTCGATCAGCAGTGCCTTTTTTTAACCCTCCACACCCCTTTTTGTGACAAAATACATACATTGTACATAGAGCACAAAACTGGGCATGCACACTGCAGTCCTTGTCATGCAAAGCAGTGTTCACACTGTTCTTTGAATTTTCACTGGAAGAACATTGCACCGTGAGCACCTATCCTACCATGCCACTCATCAGCTTTCAGAGCTAGGAACCCTGGATTGAAGGAGAGGAGCTCAGTGCACTGTTGGTAAATTTTTAAGTTCCCATGAAATGGTGTGTTTTCTGTCATCATTCAGTGTTGCTACTAGCAAACTCATGCCCTTTTTCAATATTGCCCCACTATTTCCTAAGCCTTGGCAATCCAATTCTGAAAATATAGATCCAGCTCTACTCTACAATGTTGACTGCAGCATTATGAATACATCTTGGCTGGATGCACAGTAGGTTGTGAGCTCTGAATCAGAACAGGAAGCAGGGGAGTTGGATCTGCTGAGTGTCATGCAGAACAACAGCACTGCATTGCTGAGTTCTTTAGCGGAGCATCTGCACACGGTCCACCACTGCTTCTGGTTGTGAGAGACAAGCAGGAGTGGTAGGACCACATCATTATGCAGGTCTGGAATGACCAGCAGTGGCTATAGAAAATTTGACTGCATAAAGCTTCCTTCATTGAGCTATTTGAGGAGCTTGCCCCTGCCATATTATGCAAAGACATCAGAATGAGCTCCGGTGTCACAATGGAGAAGTGTGTTGTGATTGCTGTGAGGAAGCTGGCAACTGCAGGCTGCTACCAGTCAGTTACAAATCAGTTTGGAGTCTGCAGGTCGACCACTGGATCTGCGCAGTGACAGGTGTGCAGAGCCACTAATTGTATTCTGCTATGAAGGGTTTGTTTTGCTGAAAAAAAAATATTTCTGCTGCAAAAACTTGCTAGTGTGTACAAGGCCTTAGGCAGCAAGGTTGTTTTAACCTAGGGCTCTTTTCCTATCCTATAGATGTAATTCTTAAATACATTTTAATAGGTTCTAATTATACACAATGTGCTTGCATGTGCATGCATCTATGTATACACATGCTCCCAATCAACTGTCTGCTGGGTTTAAAAAACAATGCAAGAATAAGGTAGCAGTGTCCATCTCTTAATAAACAGAAAACAAAACCAAAAATTTGCACAAAATGTTCTTGTGGCTTTAATCAGCTTCAGGAAACTGGTTCACCATTAAAAAGATTAGCTGGTGGTCTTATTGACTTCAGTGTTTAATGTTTGGCTATAGGTTACTTGCTTTTAGATGTTGAACCTTAGATATTGCATGTGTAGCACTCATAAAGAAACATCAGGGTCAGGTTTACCTGCATATATCCCTGAAAGGGACAGATAGTCTTCTAAGCAGATCAGAGAGGTTAACTCTGGTTGCAGCAGCAGATATGCTCTGAATGGACTCTGGAGCAATGTGGTATGTGCAAGGGGTGTATGTTTGTGAGAAACAGAAACTAAATAAGTGCTTGTCCACATGAAAAACTAGGTTGCAAAAAGATGGAATGTGGATCTACCTTGATCTACTAAATGTTGATGTATGTTAATAGTCTGTTAATGTTTTAAGCACTCTAATAAAGTACTAATGCACATCAGCAGGGTGCATACAGACAAGTAGGTTATGTCTATTCTGTAAAAACAAACACAGAATAAGTCACAGTGTGAAAGAATGCCGTGAGAAAATGCAGGCCTAAGGAATTTCTAACTGGTGCCTCACTGTACCCCCCTGCTCCAGACACCAAGCATCCTTGACAAATACCATCCTGCCTTATCATACCGGTACAAGCTGCCTCAATCCTGTTGCTATCAATTTGTTATATGAGACTCTCTTCCCCCTGACCTTGGTCCCTTTTAAGGAATAATGTTAGCTTGCACCAATAAGAAAATGTTAGATCCTGTTACTGCTACTTCATGGATATGCATATATGTTAATATTGCTGATAAGCTACAAAAGTTTCTGTTATACATTACGGGGGTGGAGACCAGCACCCAACTGCTCTCTCCCCACTATAGCGATCCTGTTATAACTGGTAACAAAACTGTTAGCTTTGATACTGCATGCAAATTTATGTTTTGAGTAGTATTTTTCTACAACAGATCTTTGCTTATCTGCCTCAGACTTGCCCTGAAATTTCCACTCCAGCTGGAGCCTAGATTCAGAGAACTCTTAGCCATACTGTGTTTCAAAAGCTGTGCTCCAGCCCAAGCAGAATCTCTTCTAAAACATTTTTTTTAACCCTGTAGTGTTAGTTTGAGACAGATGGCCTAGGCTCAGACTTATTTCTTCAGTTTTTTTTTCTTTATGGTGTAGATTTACTTTTGGATTGCAGTAGGCTAATGTGGAATAGACTCACACCACAGTTTAAGACCACACTGGTGGTTACTTTTTCACGTAGACAAGCCAACCGCTCCCACCCTTTTCAGGGAACTTAGCGTGACATTGCTGGACTCCTGCCACTTGGTAGCCAGCTGGTTAGTTGGAGAAGATAAAGGACTTGTTGTCAATCATGGCCACCAAGTAAACAGCCAGTACTATGGTAAGTAAACAAGCAAACTGTCTTGGTCCTTTCATTCAGTTTTGGAAGTTAGTGTTGAGGACCATTCTTTTCCTTTTTACCTGCTCTTAGCAGCTGCTTAGCAGATCAAAATGGGGCCCTTGTGAGGCTATTAGCACCACCAAATGTGTTCTAATTAGGTCATCTTTATGTAAATAAAGAATCTTCCCATTCAAAAAACAAAAATCCAAAAATATACTTAGTCAGCCAGTCTACTTTCTGATACATTGTACCTGAATCTATACACTTTTTTTGATTCACTGAAGTAATCTGACCTGATGCAGTGAAATGTAATCACAGGATTTATCTTCCCTTCCCTTACTGAATTTTTTGCCCCCATATAAGTTTTCTCCACTCTGGCATCTGACGAGTGGGATTTCACCAACAAAAGCTCATGAGAAAAAACAATTGCTAGTCTTTAAAAGTGCCACACAGCTCCTGGTTTGTTTTGCTGAACTAGATTAACACTGCTATGATTCTATGATTGCTACCCCTTTGGAGCTTCTAGAAGATGGTACTGTTACCATGGTCATTTCAATCTTTTTTTTTTTCTTTTACATTTAACTTTTAAGACCAGATCCCTCTATAACAAATAAGTTACGCATGTTCAACACCACTGTATATATGACTTTTGCAAAAAGCCAGGTGTTTCATTGTTTCCATTAAAAATGGCTCTTCCTTGGTAAATTTTTAGCGTTTGAAGAAAGAACATTTAAATCCTGAAAAATTTTCAGGGGTTCATATAGCTTTTTGATTTCTTCTTTGATCTCTTTGAGAGTTAGAGCTTCCCATAGCTTTGTGGAAAGGAAGATCTTCACATCTTACTTTTTTTTTTAATGTGTTTATTTTTTCCAGACTTCAGCAGAAAAAAACAAAACAAAAAAACCTTTTCTCATTCTGCCTTCACAGCAAGTCAAAAAATGGGACCAACCCTCTCCTGCTGCTCTTGAGTTTTTTTTCCACAGCATGATTCCAGATTACTGCAATATATCATTGCTTCTAATAGATATGAGTTCAAGACTGGGTCAGATGTCCTTTCAATAGGACTTCAAAAAAAGTGGTAATACAATGTTAGCAGGAAGTTTGTGTTAGTGCTTATGCATATTTCATTAGTAACCTTTGTTCTTTTATTCTTCTTACAAAAAAGCCAAGTCCACATTTTTCTTGTTTTATTTTTAAAATGTCCTATATGCAAAGAACTTACAGCCAGGCATTTCAAAATTACTAGAACAAATTAAACTGAACAATATGATTGAATCTAGTGTTGATTAAACTTTGTGTAAATCTCATTCCTTTCATATAGTACATGAACAGGTTGTATTTTTACTTGAACATCTTAGGTAAAAACTTATTCCTTTGCAGTATATGTGGTATGGGTTTTTTTAAGTGGTGGGGAAGAAAATGTCTTACCCTTTTAAACTTGGACTGAACCGTTTAGCTCTGTTTAACATTCTCTATCTGTTAGCTGTCATTCAAAAAAATCAACATTCTGTACCACGTTACTTCCTGGTTTTGATTCACATGTGAGTTCTGTCACAAAAACTGCTGTAGATCAGTGGTTCTCAACCTCTATGTCAGGACACATCGCTGTGCATCACACAGCAGTCAGAGTGTCATGGAGAGCCAGGGAGATGGCTGGAGTTGGCCTTGGAGGTGAGGACTGGTATGTCCTGTAGGGTCATTATATGCCAATAAGCATTTCACAACCCGCAAAAGGTTAAGAACCACTGCTGTAATTATATGACTTCCAAATGGGAGTCACTATCTGGCCACTGGAAAAAAAAAATGTGTTTTGTCTTTGCAGAAAAATAGTAAAACAAGTAAACTGTACCGCTGGATAGGAAAAAGAGAGTGTTCTTGGTTTTCTTATTTTTAGAGTCTATGGATTAGTATAAAAATGTTCTTTCTAAAATCCAGGGATTTTTCTCAACAGGTGAAACAATCCATCAATTTCAGTGTAAAAACCATTTAACAGAGGGCTACTCTCTAGGCAGTGGCTTTTCAGTCTCCATAGGTCCAGTCTACACCTGCTCAATTGGTTTGCACCTGCAGTAAGTTTGCAATGCAATAGGATGCAGTCTTTAAGCTCCAAAGACAGCCTGTTGCTTACATTCTCTTGCATGAGCTTTCTCAGATTTAGGTATCTATCTATTATATTGATCTTATATTCCTAATAAAGTTGATGTTCTGCTTTTCTGATGTTCTCAAGGGAGGGGAAAAGAAAACAGTGCAAGCTTTAAAGAAAGCCTGATTTCTAGAGCAAGCAGTGAGACACAATGGGAAAGGCATTTCTGGGCAATCACAGCATCCCTGGGTTAAATCCAAGGAGAGACACAACTTCAAGTCTTCTATTGCTATTAGAACATCACTGACTCTCAGTCAGTCCCAATTATGTTCAATATTTTTAAGGTATTTCATAATTTGAATCTTTATTGAATGAATAATCTATCTTCATTCCCAGAGGAGTGAATCCTGCCACAAAAGTGATATTTAATGACTCATCATGTAAAGGGGAAAAGAAAGATCCCTAGGGATCTTTCATCTTCTTATTGAATCCTGTTGCTAGTTTAATAAGACATCATGCTTTCATTTCTGTCCAAGTAATTGTAGTGAAACAAAGCAATGAGCTTCCAGGTGACATGACTAAATTGCATGCTTTGTTTTATTTAGTACTTATAAATCTTAGTTGCTTTGGCAATCAGTGTGGAGCTACACACATATCAATCAGATCTGGACCTAGGTCTAAATGGGTAGTCCTTGCAAAAAATACAGCATAAGAAGCAATTTGAAGGGTGTATTATCTCCTCAGCTATACCTCATCCCATAGCTAGAATTCCTGTAAATGGCCTCAATAGTATGATTTTTTTTTCCCCCATAATTTAGGAATGTCTTCTATCTTTCCCTCCTACTTTCTGTTCAGCTCTAGATTCCTGATAATTGCTTTAATAAATAAATAAATAAATAAATAGGATGAGTAATTGGCAAAATTTGGGTAGAAGTGAAAACTTAGATTCTTATTTCATAAAGGTTTATCCTAAGGTAGAATATATTGCATTGTATATTTGGGATTTGTGTTCCTTGGAAATCATCAATGACTTTCCCTATTAAATTTGTATGGCACAGGAGGCTTGGGGAAATCTCTGGGGATATCTGGGGCTGACTTTCCTTCCAGGCTGTGATTTATTTTTCTGGACAGTGAAATTTCCCCTCTCTCACCTTTGCTACTTGTTCTTGCTTCTAAATGCTGAATGCCTTCTTAATCAGTAAATATATTCTTCTTGCTTACACATGTTTTCCTGTAGTTTTCATGATCATTAACTATCATAAATAACATATATAGGTTCAGTTTCCAGCTTTTAAGACTTTACTTTGCATACTCACCCCTCCCCTACATGAATTTGAGAAATAGTTGACAGCTTCAGCTCTTCACCTTAACCATTTCCGATCATAAAAATGCACACTGTAATATTTTGTCATGGGGTATTGTACTAATTTGTATTGATAGATTCTTTGAAAAAGTGTACATTTTAGAAAAATTAGTGAACACCTCCAACCCACAGCTCACAGAAAAGTCATGATTTTCAAAGGTGGCAGGGGGTATTGTGATACACAATTGCTGATAATGAAATACTGCTGTGGGCCTCAGGGAAATTGCAGTTGCTTTCACTCTTCTTAAAGTCCAGCTAATCTGTGAGACTACCTTTTCCATGAGGTGAGGCACCAGTGTGTATCATATAAGTTGCCTGGGTTCCTTGTTCTCTTCTCTTCAGCAGGCTGGAGTCCCCATTTTGATTAGCTCTCCCATTAAGTATGGGGGCAGTGTGACCAAGCCATAACACACAGCCTCACATCCCTGAGAGGAGAAACTGTACTGAATCACAGGAATATAGTTTAGGTGAAGTGAACAGCCCATAGAAGAAAATGAGGATGGGTTTCCCACATTACAATTCCCATGAGACAGCATGGCTATATTTCAAACTAAGTGTTTTATAGGTGTGTAGTATTCAGGTTTTCAATGGAAAATGTCCATGGAAAGCAGACATTTTTCAGCAAAATAATTATTTTGTGAAAATGCAATTTTCCTTTTGTTCACAAAGTTTCAATATGATTCTTTTTTACCAGCTTTCGTGAATGGCTAGGCATCTCTTAAATGACAGATATTTAAACAAGCTTTTCTTGGCAACAGGAAAAACAATTCAGCTAATTTAAAAACAACAACAACAAAAACCCCTTTTCTGTACCTGCACTATAGAAAGTTTGTATGTTTTACACCATGAAAAGCAATTCTTTAGAGATAAGCATCCTATCATGTCTTTCATGCTATATGGCGTCTTCGGGGCTGGGGAGAAGGGAGCGTTGACATTAATCTGTAAGTCATTGTGAAGGCTGAAGTATAGAAGAGATAGGAATATATATAAACATGGAAGATAGACATGGGTAAAATGAGTTTCCTGAAAAAGACAATATATATCTTAAATGAACAGCTTCATTTCCAGGTCGATCTGGGTCAAGCTATCCCTTGTACAGCACAAGGGCTGTAGCCCACTGAAGCCCTCAAAATAGGATTTTAAGTGGTGTTTAGCTGCTTCACTGATGAGAAACTCAAGATATTATTCAGGATGTTCCCTAACTCCACCAGGCAAATCATCTTGAATGCTCTGACAAATTTTGGCAGGGACCTGATCAAATGAGATGCTTGGTCAGGCCTATGTCAGAGTGTCCCAAAATAGCATATGGCAGGCTGTGACAAGTGTAGAAATTTGTCTTTTTGTTCTTCAGATTACAAGTCCCCACATCCACAGCTTTTTCCAGTGTTCAAGACTTTCTGGAACTGTGTGCAAATATCTGGTGTGCACACAACTAGAAAATTGTAAAGCATTTCCTTTATTTTAGGAGGGAAGACATTCTTTTTAATAAGTAAAAAAGGAATTGCATAATATCATGACTAGTTGCTCTTCTCTTTTATAACATGCATAGAAACAACTCAAGTACAAACACAGGGCTCTCCTATTTGAAAATAAAAATAAAGAAATGAATAGAACAAAATGCTAGAAAGCATTCATTTACATGAAGAAACAGTAACTTGATTGGCATAATTTGTATGGCCATATGGTTGGAAATGGACAGACTTTAAAGTTTGATAAATAGAAATATAAGACAGGACTACACCGTATAAACTCAAACCAGAAACAGTGCTTCTCCCTTCGGTAAATCTTTATTACAGCCAAAACATATGTTTAAGAAACCTTTTTAGCATATAATTAAAATGGTTATCTCCCCTCATGAAATGCACAAATAGTAAACATGCTCCTGTTATCCTCTAGACCTAATCCTCAAATGATTACTCAGCTTTTACTCGTTCCTGACTCCAGCAAAAATCCTCTATTTCAGGTCAAGGACACAGTAAATCCTGGATCATGACTCATGAATTTTTAAATTGTTTTCAATGAGGAAAATATACCCTACATATTAGCATTAACAATAATTATTACAGCTGTTGTAAATCAAAAACTGTTTAGTGTTAATGTTCCAAATTAAAAGTTATACCATCAACCTTTCATTCTCTGGGAAGGTGTATCATGGAAAGTCAAGAGTTACAGATGCCTTGATAGTGAAACTTCTATCTCATCTTTGTAATCTACCCTCTGTCTTTCTTGAAGAATGTAGCAGTCAACTCAACTTAGTATCACTGGTAAGCCGTTACTGTTATAGATATTAATTCTGTAGTAGTAGTAGTAAAACTACATCTTCTAGAAAAATATTTTCAAGGCAGAGGCTCCCTGTCCTGATAACTTTTTGGAAGTTGGAATCTTGATCATAAAACTTTTTTAAAATTCTGAGCTGCATTGAATCTGATACATAGACGATTTTTCCAGTATATTCAGCTTAAATAACATATGTGGCAATACACAAATACTTTTAAACTGGGTAAATAAATTTGTCTCATCACTTATACAATTAATGATGGTGCATACAATTCTAAAGAACTGACCTTTTTTAGATGACCAGTCTAAATTCTGAGTTTAGGAAGTTGTATTCATTTCAATACATTCAAAAGGCTCTGTTGTAATGTTATTGTTACATTTTTCCAGAACTTTAAGGGTTTTGTTGCTGTCTGTATTTAGTTTTATTCCAGAAACATATAAAGACTCTATAGGGTTTAAAGTGAGATTCTTCTTTAAATTAGTCATTATAGCTATAAATTTTATAATCTCTGTTCTTTCATGTTCTTACTCTTATAGAATTTCAAATATGGATAATAGCTTAAACCTTACTATGATAGGGTAGTTCCTCTGCACTGGCCCAGAAGGGATTAAGAATGGCCTGAACAGTAGCCAATAGGCTAGGAGAAGCTGGGAGCCAATTAGAGGCCAGGTTTCCTGTATAAAAGGGAATTTGGAGGGAGTAGGAGTCAAGGAGGAGGGTTTTCTCCCTAGCAAGCTGGCTGAGGGAGTCAGCACTCCAGACAGCTCAATGAGTGCCACAGGGAGCTGTTAAGAGGGTCCTGAAGTAGTGGACAACAGAGGAGGTTCCAGAAAAGTGGTCCAGAGATGAGGGGCCAGCGTAGAACAGACAGCTGTGGAGGTTCTGGGAAGGTACACCAGAAACAGACTGCAAAAGTGTGGCCCTTAGGGGAGGGTCTATGTGAGCCTGGGGGCTGCAGGGAAAGTGCCTGGGGAGCAGAGTGGTGGAGAGAGACTGGTGGGAGGTGGTATTGGTGCAGAGGTCACTGAACATAGGGTCACTGAGCTGGGGCCTGGAAAAGTGGATGGGCTGGGGTCCCTCTCTGCTCCCCCAGAGTGCAAGGAGCAGCATTGGACTCATGAGCCATTGACTTGCTGAAGACTAGTCAGGACATATGAGTGGGATTTTTCCTTGGGAGGGGGGTTGCATGGACAAGGTGCTCAACCAGCGGTCCAAAAAGCCAGTGGTGCTCAGCCAGATGGCTTAGTAGATGGATAGAGTGATGAAATGTAGGCTGGGTGGGTGGGCCACTTGAGGCTATTTCCCAATACCATTTCTAAGAGGCACCCAGCCAGCGGGAAGCATGCACCCCATCACACTTAGTTACACCATGTAGGTGTCTGTTGGTTACAAGTACTATAATATCAGACTAGAGATGAACTTTCTTTTTTTAATTATTTTTTAAATAATAACAAGATATTTTGCATCTAAAGTATGTTTTTAAGCTTACAAACAGAACTTCAGCACTCTATATTTCAATGAGGTTGGTCATCCACCCACAAGAAACCTTTGCAGCATCTTGCCATGAATGAATATTAGGTGACAGTCATAACAGAAGTACAGTCAAATGGTAGAATTACTTTAGATGACTACAGAAAAAAATTAATAGCCTAAACCTCAAAAATCATAATATTTTAATCTGTTAAAAATGGTTCCATGAGACAAGATTACACTGGGGCTGAAGAAAAGCAACCTACTTAATTTTCCTTCATTTTGAATCTTCAGAGGAATGTACTTTGGATTAATACAACATAGTGGGATTGAAAGAAGCAATCTTTTATCTAAACATATATCTAGAGCTCTGGCTCACTTTTAGGCTAACAAATTTATTTATTGCATAAGCTTTCAATTATACCCTCAGAGGCTTATACAAGAAATAAATTTTGCAGTCTTTAAAAGTGCCACAGGGCTCCTTATATGTTTTGCCAAAATAGACTAACATGGCTACCCATCAACAACTTCAGAGCTCGGTAACCTACTTCGCTTTCTCCTTGATATCTCCTGCTACTCTAGCTGCAGATATCTCCTACTATTCTTCTTCAATGGGTGTTTTATGGATCAAATGGGATATACAGAAAAGTGAAACCACTATACCTGTTCAGTTATGAGTGATAACCTAACTTCTTTTTCCTCCTGCCCTCCCAACATGTTTACTTTCGGACATCCAAGCTAGATAATGATGCCTGGGATAAAGTTCTATATGTGTAGGATCTCTACTACCCACTCTACGAGGGCCTGACTACCTTGTAACTAACACCAGTTGAACTCTGCTGGTGCTCCCAACATTGAGAGAACTAGTACGTATATATGGTAGGATTACTGTTCCCAATGTTTAAAGTACAAGACTGGCTAAACTTATTAGTGCAGTTTTAGATTAATCACCAATCAGTGGTGATGCAAATCACTTTCTTCCACCTGTGGTGACCACTTATCCCAGATTGGATGGGACAGTCCTAAAATTCTGGGTGGAATGATTCGGGACAGCTTTTTCCTGAGGCTCAGGGATGGCAACAGCCTCTTGCCTGTGGGATTGCAGACAGTAGTAATTGCCTCTCAGAGAGCTTGGAGCATTCAGGGGAATGCCTGAGCCTGTACTTCCCCTGTGCAGCACACCCTGGAGCAGGGACAGTGGTTGAGGGCTGCTTTGAAGCCTATTGGGACCTGCCCAGGGAAAGTGGAGGGATTGGAGCTCCCCACAGAGGCCAAAGCTCCCTGGGTGACTCTTACTAATGACCAGTTGTGACTTCTGGACTTTTGGGCAGTAGGCCTTCAGGGAAGAGGAGGGGTAGGTATAGAGCAATGAAGTGGGCAGGGCTTCTACTTGTGTCCCACTTTTGCCTTTTGAAGCGGGGGGTTACTCTGCCTGCAACCAGTGAAGACCTCTGACCCTTGGGATGGCTTTGTACCTGGAAAAGAAGGTCTCCATAGGTTTTCTTATGAGGTTTTCTCTGTTGCTTTTACTGTGTGTGGTTCTGTCTTAGAGAGAAATGTTAGTCTTTGGCAGGATTTCTTCTGCTTCTGGAATACCTATACTGCTCATACCCATCCTTCCCCAGGAAGGATTGTTCATTGACCCTCTGGCTTCAGGTCCCCTTAGAAGAAGGCTATAGCTCATTTAAAGATGGACTTTCTGCTCCCTTCTAGCAGAGATGCTATTTGGAACAACCAAACAAAGAAGTCTTTGCAATGCCAATACCCTTGTTAAATCCCAAATTCTTCTCTCTCTCTCAGACTCCATCTTTCTTATAGTCCAAAACCTAAAAACATCTGTTGCCTATGCCTCCACCCATTTTTATCCTATCTTTAACCTTTATTTTTCAATTCTACCTGTTCTACCAGCCTCTATAAAATACTTACTTTTATTGTTTTTCTGCATTTTTGGCAACTCTATCTTTTCCCCTGCCCCATCTGTTTCTTCCCAGCTGCTTATTTCTACCCAGAGCCTGTTTTCAGAATTCAAAATGAATAAATATAAATTTAGAAACATTTGCCAAGATATCTAATAATAATTCTGAAACCACCTGCCCCCTCTATGCTCACCAGATGTTCAGCACTGTAATGACACCTGTTTTCTGGCTTACTCTAACAGCTATCTAAAACTGAAATTTTAGTAATGAAGGCCCCTTCTTAGCTCCATTAGTGTTATTTGCCCACAAGGATTATGTTATGAGTCCCACAAGGAAAAGGACAAAACACTTAGGAAATTCAGAGGTGATTATCAGTACATCCAGGGTACAATGTTTGAAATTTCTTGGGAGACGGTGTGTGTGCTCTTCATATATCTGCTTCCTGGGATATAGCTATCAGTGGGCCAGGGCCCACTCACTTTGAAAAGCAGGCCCACCAAAGCTCCACTTAGATATCTATGATCAGGGGCGTCACTGGCGCTGGGCACGCCGGGGCACGTGCCATGAACCCCAGCGCCAGTGACCCGGATCTCCAGCCCAATCGGGCCAGAGATCCGGGGCCTGGCCACCCGCGGTCGCAGCGGCCCCATCCCCGGCCTGGGATCTGAGGCCCGGCCAGCCGCAGCGGCCCCATCCGCCGCTGGGGATCCGGGGCCTGGCCCTGTCCCCGGCCAAGGGGTGGGGCCTGTAGGCTGGAGGTGGGGCCTGCGGGCCAGGGGCGGGGTCTTGGCCCGTGCCCTAGGTCTCTCCTGCAGCCAGCGATGCCCCTGCCTATGATGTTTTCTCCACTGGGAGCTTGCCATTTGGCTTCCCAAACTTCCAGCTTCCAGTCACATGGCTGGAAGCAAGAAGTTTACGTTGTTTGCCAGTGGCGGTTTGGCTAATCAGAGCCCCTGCCAGAAGATCAGGTTTGGCTACACCCTGTCTGGCTTCTGTGGATCAGCCACAAAAGAAAATTCATGCCTGCAGACTATCTGCCCCCCTGTACTACTCTCCAAGGTGTGTTTCCCTATTCTCACAATGACTTCATTTGTATTTATTTCCTAATAGGAAAATGGCAAATGAATTTGAGACTGGTGTAGAGGGCCATATTATCAGACTTCAAGTTTCTAGTTATCTGTGCTACCCTTAGACTAACAGAGGCATCTAAAATATTAGGATTTGTTTTTCGCTTCAAAGCTTTGCTCCCCATCTCTCCTTGCTGTGCCTGGGAAATAACACCCCAGCTGAGACTAATTTACCAGTGCTCTGGTTTCTGACCCAGCTCCTGTACTTACATAACCTTTCTTTCTTCCCTTTTTTTTTTTTTTTTTTGTTAGTAGCACTTTGCAGAAGGATTACCATATTGGCACAGTGAAATGTCTATAGAACAAATACATTTGCAAAGCAGAATCTTCTGAAAGAAACACAAATCTTAAGATAACTAAATCTCCCTATAAGAACACCACAGACCACTCACTAGATTTAACACTAAAGTGTAGTATTGTGAAACTAGAATGGTGCATAATGCATTTTCCAGCAACAGCAAAAGAAATTCTGTATGAAAAATGTGTCAAGAGACATGGAAGATGCCAGTAGTCTGCTTGATTTCCAAAATACTATTTTATAGTTAGTTCTCTATGGATTTAGGTGACTAACTTTAGGCTATAGGTATGAAAATCTTGGCCTTTAGCTATGGTAAAAAAAAGGAATGCTAAAGAAGTATTGCTTTCCAACAGAAACTTAGTCAGAAATGGAATATTCAATGAAGTTGAGTTGCCACACTGCTTAGCTATCCAAGCCTCAAAATCAAAGCTTATTTAACTTTAGAGAGCATTTTTTAATGCACTTGCTGACAGAAGTACAACAAACTTAGCAAACAGTAAAATAAAAGACTGCATTGGACAAAAATAATGTAGCTTTAGAAAAAAAGTATCAAATCAGAATCAGAGTCCATTAGGTAACCCACTCAGCCCTTTTAATACCCGATCTAACTGCTAATGAAGTCTGTGAAGGCTTCCTTATGTCAACTACTAGATTTTGGGTGAACGCTCTGGAACAAAATAAGTGGTTCAAACATTGGGGGTAAAATCAAATATTTGTGTTCCAGTTCAGCTCTAAACACATCTCTTCCTGAAACGCATGCTGGTTCTTTCACTGCTCCTCCCTCAACAACTCCTCTGTCCTCAGAACATGGTGGGATTCCACTGCTCTGGAGGTCTTTCTTTGAATAACACCCCTGAGTGTGGCCAGCTGAGTTAGAGAGTTAGGAATGTCATGCTTTGAGGTTTTCCTGAAGGGCAAGCCTCAGAGTAGCACCCTGTTTAAACTGGGTGATTCAGCACAGAAAGATCTAAACAGGAGTTTTTGAATACTTTCTTCACTGACAGAATATTGCAAACCTATTCTGATATAGCAGTATTTATTTTCAATACAGTTTGTGATGACTTGATGACTTTTGAGACTAAGCTGTAATTTAACTTTCTGGGCACCTTTCCAGGATAGAAAACTGAAATTCACTATTAATGTATTTCTCTGTAGCGGTCTTAACCTGTTTTCAAAGAGGATCTTAATAAAAGCAATTTGGTCAGACCAGTGATCTGTCTAGCCCAGAATCCTGTCATCTTTTGGTGGCTAGTGCCAGAGGTTTCAGAGGGAATGAACAAAACAACAATTATCAAATGATCCATTCCCTATGGCTGTGTTCCAGCATATGACAGTCAGAAATTTACAGCCTCCTGAGCATGGTCTTGCATCCCTGACCATGTTGGCTAATAACCATTAATGGATATATTCTCCATGAACCTATCTGATTCTTTTTTGAACCCAAAAACTTTATACGTTTGTCCCTCACATGTTGTGCTGCTGGTGGCTTTGCTGCTGTAATGCTTCACTTTACTGAAAAGTTTAGTAGATTACCAGTCATTAACTGGAAAAAAAGTAATAGTGAAATAAAAGCTGGCTATTTAAAAAAAAACAACTTTATATTACAGTTGGTGCTGGAACAGTGGCATTTCATGAATTATTTTTCTGGCAATAATAAATTATGCCCAATTGAGAATAGTTGGTGCATATTTGTTGTTTGTATACTTGGATCTCAAGAGAATAGGAACATAGAAAGTTGCTGTAATGGCTATTTACATTAATATATGAACCATGGAATTCTGCCAAGTAAGCTTTTTCATTTAGATGTCTAATTACTAGAGGGTGTTTTTTGTTTCCTCAGCCATTCTTGAATGGCTAAATCTTAGTATTAGCTGCCAAATGCTGAAGGTCATTTGTGCATTGAACTAACAAATCAGACTGAATATCATCAGTGAAATGATGCAAGCAATTTTCTCTTTTATGAAGGGTAGTTAGTGATACCATCAAGACACAATGTCTCTATCTAAAAATACTTGATTTGAGGGATATCAGAAATCTTAAAACTCATTATAGAATACATTTTACTTGCTCACCAACATTGGCAGCCGGACACAGAACTACAGCGTTGCACTTTTTAACATCACATTAAAGATGACCATTTCTTTGAGAATATTTTGGGAAACTCAATTTCCCTTTGTAACAGCTCATAATACTGCTCATGTTAATGTCAATGAACAAAGTGGAAAAAAAATTAAGTCAAACTTAGTAGTGGTTGTTGCTACAGCTTCTGTGTAGTGGAAGAATAATTTAATTTTTCAGTGTTTTCCCAGTTTCCAGGCTAGGGGCCAGAGTTGTTGGATTTATTCCTGAATAGGACCCTCATGCCAGGTTATTCAAATACTATAACCTGCCAATCAATTCCTGTGGTAGTAGTTGAGGTCATTTTGCAGCTAAAGGGCTGCAATCTGGGCTGTTGGACAAAGTTAAGTCATATACTTTTGGAGAAATAAACATGTCAGAAAAGAAAGTCTAAACAAGGCAGAAGTTATTGTTTTGGAATCTCCGCATTCATATGTTGTAAGTATAAGATGAAAAAACACTGTCTCACTTGCTAGTGATTAACTTGGAAATGTTAAAATGCATACAGTTAGAAATAATATGGCTGGTATCTAGTCCAGATGTATTGTTGTGAATAATATCTCTGAAACTAAGTTCTCAAAGTGAAAGTTTGCAGGTGACCCAAATATTGGGGGAGCGGTAGATATTGAAGAGCATAAGTCACTGATTTAGAGTAATCTGAATTGCTTGGTAAACTGGGCAAGGGCAAAAAATATCACTTTTTAATATGGCTAAATATATACATCTAGAAACAAAGAATGTAGGCTATATTTTAAGAATGGAGGAATCTGTCCTGGGGAGCAGTGACTCTGAAAAACTTTTGGATGCCATGATGGACAGCAAGATTATTTTACATCTGTATTTCATGTTGGTGCAACCACTGCTGGGATGCTACTCTGTAATAAAGTTTTGATTGCCACAATAACGTCAAAAATCTATTTAGTTTAGGAAAGGAAAGATAACAGATAAGTACTGTGTGGGAAGGGATGTTTAGTAGTTGGCTCTTCAATCTAGCAGAAAAATGTATAACACAACTGAATTGCTAGAAGTTGTAGCATTAATGGACACACAAACAGCACCCTATACAGGAAACCTACTGACTGCTGTAGTTACCTACATCCTTCAAGCTTTCATTCAAAGCACACCACATGATCTATTGTCTACAGCCAAGCTCTAAGATATAACCACATTTGCTCTGATCCCTTAGACAGAGACAGACGCCTCCAGGATCTCTATCAAGCTTTCTTAAAACTACAGTACCTATCTGGGAGGGTAAAGGAACCGGCTGACAAAGTCAGACAAATACCCAGAAGTCAACTTTAACAGGACAAACCCAAGAAGCAAAACAACAGAACACCACTAGTCACCACCTACAGCCCCCAACTCAAACCTTTACAACGCATCATAAAAGATCTATAGCTTATCCTACAAGATGATCCCCCACTCTCCTCAGCCTTGAATGGCTGACCTCTCCTTTTTTAGAGACAGCCCCCCAACCATAAACAGATACTCACCAGCAATTGTAGACCTTACAACAGAACCATTAAGGCAGGCACATATCTCTGCAACAAACCCCACTACCAACTCTGCCCACATATCAATACTAAAGACACCATCATAGGACCTAATAAAACAGCTAATCCATCAGGAGCTCATTCACATGCTCATCTATCAATGTGATTTATGCCATAATGTGGCAACAGCCCCCTCCTCTTTATGCATCGGACAAACTGGACTATCTGTGCAAAGAATAAATGGATACAAATCTGACACCAGAAATAACAACATTCAAAAACCAATAGGAAATCACTTTTGTCATAGAAAACAGCTGAACCCAACTTTGAATGCAATCCAACAGCTAATTTATTTACACTGCAGTGGGGAGAGCAGATAAGATGCTGGTCTTTGCCCCTGAGATGCATTACAGAAAATTTTATAGCTTAATAGCTACGTTAACATACATGCATATACATAGGTAGATGTAACAAGACCTAACATTCTCTAATTGGTACAAACTAATATCAGTTCCCTAAAAGGAATCAGGGTCAAAAGGAAAAAATCTTGTATAACAGTCAAGAAAAATAGTGTTACAAGTTAGCACAATCTAGGCAGGTTTAATAAACAATAAGTCAAGGGTGTCAGCACAACATGTGGAGAGGGAAAGACAAGGACATGGTAGGCTGGCACAAAGAGGTATTGATTACATTCTTTAGGTCTGCAGTTCTTCACCATATCTCTAATAGCACTGTCATTTGTCTTAGAGTGCATTCCTTCTAAATCCTCTCTCTTTCAGGTCTGTTAAACCATTCATGTCTCAACCTGGTCAGTTCTCAGTTAAGGAATTCTTTCACACTTTAATCTCCCAGATTATTCAGTAATAGATTTATCTGTATGTATTCTCAGACAGATTTACTCTAGATCAAGGCTGCAAAGAGAGACTTCAGAGTTAGAATTCATATGAAAATTCTATGCCATCAATCTGGGTCTCAATGAAATATGAATTGGCTCTTCCACTGCATACTTTAAATTGACCACCGGACTCCTTTGTTTTTCATTACTAACAGTGACTCTCACCTTGCATGGTGGAAATTTCCAGGGGGTAGTCATTTTAGTCTGTACACAGCAAAAACAATGAGAGTCCTGTGGCACCTTAAAGATTAACAGATTTCTTCAAGCATAAGCTTCCATGGCTCCAACATGCATTTGACGAAGTGGGTTGGAGCCCATGAAAGTTTATGCTTGAAGCAATCTGTTAGTCTTTAAGGTGCCACAGGACGCTGTGATTCTTACCTCTCTCAACCTCACCACAGACTAATCTTGTTTGATTTGATGAAGTAATCTGACTCGATACAGTGAAATACAATCACAGGATTTATCTTTTATTTCCATATTGTAAGTTTTGTTGGTTTTTTTTTTCCAACTTAATTTTTCTCCATTCTGGTGTCTGATGAAGTGGGACTTTGACCATAAAAGCTCAAGCAAAAAATAGACTCCTTTTTTGTTTTATCCAACAGTTACAGTATTTCAAATTCTATATGCAGAGGACACAGTAACTTTTAGATTAATGCCAAAATTATATATATTGTTTACACAATTCAATACTCAAAGAAGTATGTACATAAAAGGTCAATATTTGTGTCCTTTAGTTCTGTATCCTTAAATCTGCATAGTAACTTTTTTAAGCAGAACAAACAAGGTTTTTTCAAGACTAAAAAATGTATTTATCTCATGAGTTTTCATAGAAGACCATCCTACTTTGTCACATGCTTGAAGAAGAAACTGCTTCAAGTGTCTGACAAAATGGGATTTCCTCCCACGAAAATTCATGAGATAGATAAATGTATTTGTCTTTAAAAGCGCCACAAGACACCTTGTTTGTTTTGCCGAACTAAATTAACATGGCTACCCCTTTGGAACTTGATACATCTTTTAGAAGACTAGTAGTTTCTTTTTCAGTTTTTGAGCGTTCAGTATATTGACCGGCTGATCTAGGCAAAGAAGCAAAGCCTATAGACTACTGATCAAAACATGCCCTCTGGTTGCTAACTAAGAACTTCACTTGTAATAGAGTACTTGCTAGGCCCTTTTAAGCATGGTCATAATTTGTGGATGAGTACATATGAGACATCCATATTATGTTTTTTCTCTTGAAGTGCTGCTGAAACTCTGGTGCTGTTGAGAAGTGTTACTTTTTACTTGCACCAAACAAAACATTTGTAACTTACACAATACTGAAGTACAGTGCTTCTTGTAATTCCTTTTCTCTTTAAGCAGCTTTCTTGCTCTGTGCCAAAGAAAGCAATATTCTAAGAAAAGAAAACTGATGTGTGCGACAAACACATTTGGTCTGATATAACTATCCCTCTTATCTATCTGTATGAAGTAGTTAGTGAAATCTGCACTAGAATTATGGATGGAAAAATTAGTCATTAATTTATAATAATTTGTTTTGTTTGCCACATTTTGGAAAAGGACATGATTTTTATAGATTTGTCTGTTTTGAATTTTAACTTCTGTTTTTGAGGAATGATCTGAGTATTTGTTAACCTTTATCTATGAACGTGTACTTAGAACACAGCCTTTCTATTTCCTAACTGATGGTCTTTGTTTTTATAAATAGAAGTCCCAGTTTTCCATTTGTCAGTTACTTTTCAAATACTTATAATACTTATAAAATAACCTCCAAATGCCAACTAGCAGAGGGCATGTGGTACAGGGATCCCCTGGTTCTTCAAAAGAATATTGTGTAAGGTCTCTTATAAAAGCCTGTGCAGCACTAGAAGTCATAATAACTACAAAACATAGTATGAATACTGTGTAAAGGAATTGAGTATGATATATGCTAAAATTTATGTCCTCAAGGTCTGTGACTATAAACGTATCTCCAGAAAGGGGAAAGCAGGTTTTCTTTCAGACAGAAAGTGTTTGTCTGTTTTGCAAGTAAATTAAGTATTCATGGGGACTTCATTTACAGTCTGAGGTAAATGCTAATAATGATTTTTAAAATCTCCAAAGAGGACACTGACAGGAAGCAATGATTACCAGTGTTAGAAGTAAAAGCAGATGAACTTTTGGAGGTCTAATGAAGGGTTTGAAACCGTAACCTCATTCCTTCAAATTGTGAGGACAAGTTATCTGCAGGTTTGATTTTAGGAGAAGGAGCTTAAGCCAAACTGATTAAAAATTGATGGAGTTACAATTTGGGGAAAGCTTTCATGTACAAGATGGGTGGAATGCCTTATTAAGGTTGTTCTCTACAAATCGTGCAATCATTTTGTTTTGTATGTAACTCTGTTTCCAGTGCTCTTACACTCTATTACTTGAATCTCTTTTCAATAACGGCTTTCTTTTTGTCTTCATATTCATAAACAATGTAGAGCTGTGTGTTAAGAAAAGTGGTGCTCCTGAGTTGAATCTGACAAGTTGATGTACACTATTCCTTGGAATAGTGGATCTATAAGTTCTGGGATGGTTCAGTGGCACAAGGGCTCTGAGAGCTTCCGATGGATTCTCAGAGGACTTGGGTTGTTGCATGGCTGTTGCTAACCTATACAGAGAGTGAAGCCTGTGCTTGTGCGAATGATTTCAGTGAGCAGATACACAGCTGGCACAGACAAGTTTTCTTTATACAAAAGGCTGCTAATAGTGAAGTACCTTACAACGCAGGGTACCCCAGGGAGTTGTCAGAATCTGTAATTGTTTAGTCTACTTCATGAATAATAATAATATTTAATAATAATGGCCATAAGAGCTCTTAATTATATTGTATTCCTGCTAATTAGTGTACTGGTACCACTACACTGTATTCGCAGGCAGTATTCTGACCTGCAAATTGGGCTTCTCGCTTCTCTGCATCATGAAAAGGGCAAGAAGAGCTGTGAAAAGGAAAGTGTGAAAACAACCAAGAAGGAACAGGAAACGTTTAATGTTGAAGAAGCAAGGGAGTAGTGTAGAATCAATACCGCTTCTCCAGGAGAAAGGGGGGCCTGAGCTGTTGTGTTCTTTCTGCCAGCTTTGAAAGTTGAAGTGAATGCCTAGTGTGAGTATTTGAATATTTAGAAGCTTATATTAGCCGTAACCTCCTTGTGACTACAACTGTGTTTACCTAAATGGTCACAAATAAGCAAACACGAGGGACTGCTAATACCAGTGAAGATAATTGACTAGTTTGATTTACACATTATAATGAAATTGAAACAATAATCTTAGATTATAATCTAATAAATAATAATATTTATTATCTAGTTTCTTGCAGCATTTCTTAGCGTTGAGCCCAGTCATGAAATGTTTTGCTGCCATCTTTTCTACAAGGAAGTGAATGGGATCACTTTATGATCATTGTTTTTCACAATAGCTTGATAACCTAGTAGAGGGAGAAGTCTGGTACTCATCAGAAATGTTCCAAGGTGAAAAAGGAATTGATCTGCGCCTTAACTCTGAAAGCAGGAGCTAGCTTTCTCTATACTGGAGAAACTTTCTCACTAGATGTCCATGCATAAAAGGTATTACAGATTCCAAGAACCTTCCAGGATCATTTCTGCTGTTTATCCAATATTTGTCTTTTGATCAACAAGGTGGAACTACAGAACTAAAATATTATTACAGGACCTTAATCTGTTAATCTTGCTAGAGGTAGAGGAGCATAGCTATATAAGTCATCTCGCATAGTTTTATGTTGCTCCACTGTCTGGAAACTGGAAGTGTTAAGAGACAAACAATAATAAGATGCCTACCTTAAGGTCTGAGTTTTGACCACAAATAGCTTCAGCTAAGCACATATTAATTATATACGCACTTCTTACAGGGATATCAAAGGCAATTTACATTGAAATGATTTTTTTAAATCTCTCATTTGATATTGTAGGAATCTAGAAATTACTGTATTGAACTTTACTGCACTTTGAGCATGGTTGACTGCTGATTTAATTTTCTCTGCTTTAAGTTGAAAGTGAAGTAATGAATCTTTGGCTTTAGGAGCAGGGATAAGAGTGGGGCAGAGGCAGAAGGAAAAAAAAATTGAGAAAGAGACCTCAGTATTGTCCAGACACAAAATATATTTTTAGACAATGCTTCGCCTAGAATAGATAATATTTAGTCCTGCTTTAGTGCAGTGACTGGACTAGATGGCCCATCAATCTCCCTTCCATTCGTACAGTTCTATTACTTCAAAGTACTAAAACTGAGTAGAAAAATAGCATTTACAATGTTACATAATGTAAAGAAGTTTGTCAGTGGATACTGTTATGGCTGCATTTTCAAATATTCTTTAGCGCTCGCGCTCTCAACTGCATTAGCTAAGACAAGTTAGATTTTAAGGTGGAATTAGCTGCCTTCACTACTATCACCACCAATGAGAGGACTTTTGGTGAAGTAGCTACCATTGACCTGCTGGGAAGATGGCTTCTATATCACGTTGCTGCATTGCTTTTCATCCCATTTCTGCGACGCCATGTAGAATGGGAGAAACTTGGTACAACTCCAGGCAGTCATTTGGTGTAAAATTAATGATGATAAACACTACCAGCTAGTTTGGGTTATCAGATGGCCTGTAGCTCCCTCCCCCCACAAAAGAAATTTGATGGCATTTAGGTGAGTTGAGCATAACATTCTAATTGATGGTTAGATGAACCACTATCAAACCATCTCTGCATCACTCTTGAAAAATGTCTCAAATAAGTTACTTAACTTGAAGCACTTAACGTCTGTAGGAACATAGCAATTGACATATTGAATCAGGTCACTTATTCTTCAAGTGTGGTTGTCTTAAGCTATCTGATTGAGGTGGCTAAGCAATGCTTTCAAAGAACATGTTCCTAGATAATAGATTCTAAATTTTCTTTGGAGTCCTTATTGTCCAACTTCAACGCCTGAGTTTATATACTTAAATGAAAATCAACTGATCTTTTATAATGGTAGTGACTACAGATTACCTTCCAGTGGCTTTTGACAGTCTTGCTACTTGTGCTTAGGTGCTTTAATTTTAAACATTCGCATATGGAAGTCATTCTGGGTTTGGTTTAGTTTTGTTTTGTTTTTTTGTTTTTCCCTTTTAAGATGTTGATACACTTAGAGTTGTTAACATACAAGTATTACAAAAATTATAAATGTTTCTGATACACACTAGAAGTAACATCCTCCTCTCAATTTGCATTGTGTTGGCCCATTTCAAATAAGTCTTTAGATCCTCACAAAGATGTTTATTCTTTTAAAGCTACCTATTTTGTTTCTTTTATCACAAGTTTTTCTAACATTAACATATCTCAAAACCTCATTCTCAAGACACTTTAAGAATTAAAGCTAGTTACATTTGACATCTTTTTAACTGTTTTCAAATTTTTCTGTCTTTTGCTGGTAGTTGAAGCAAATATACTACTTAAGTATACTTTAGGAAATTAATAGGCTTTTAATCCAATTAAATTAACTTTGGTATTATATTTACAGTATTTTTTATGAAGAAACAACCCAGATTTTACATGGATATAAAATATTACATCTTTTATTCTACAAGTATTTTTTTAAACAGTGCAGTTATTGGTTATAAAGGTGAACTTAGCACTCATAAGATTCAAATATTTGATGATGGCATAATTCTTCTGTAGTTTTCATAAATGAACAATTCTGTATGCCAGGTGGGAGTTTAAAGCCATGTTTTCAAACCTGGGTACCTAAATTGGAAATGAAAAATATGCATGATCTATTTGCATGCACAGGTATTTGGGTTATGAGCATGTAATTATTTTTCCTGTAGTGCTATGGTACATACTACTTTTAGCTGTAGTACTTTATCCATATACTGTGTAGAAAATGTTTCAGGACTTAGGGTAATCAATGAGGTGGTCATGTAGGGGGAAAAAGGATATTTTAATGCTCCTCAGGAGACACGTACTAGACAGCAAGTTTAGATCTCTTGCAAGAGTCACAGGAGTTATACTATTTCAATGACTGAGGCAGGCTGTGGCATGACTTCTTTAAATTAAGTTAAAAACCTCTAAAGGGGGGACAGTACTGATGTTGCTATTCCTTTGCTACATTCTGCTTCTGCAAGGGGTGGGAGAGAATCTTTGAGAATCAGCTGGAAATTCAGCTCTGTATATTGTCCTCTTTTAAATCCTGGTGAAGCTTAAATGTTCTGCACATCGGGTCTCTGTCACATTAGTAT
The DNA here is from genome assembly GCA_007922195.1 of Podocnemis expansa. Lineage (NCBI taxonomy): Eukaryota > Metazoa > Chordata > Testudines > Podocnemididae > Podocnemis > Podocnemis expansa. The sequence continues at coordinate 30,483,066 of ML682005.1, read as the reverse complement.
TGCTATGTTTTAGAGTTCAAAATTTGGAAATTAAGAGTCATAGTCCTAGACAAAGTGCATTGCTCTCTGCATGAACCATTCACAGCTCCTGCATGCAGTTATTTTAATAATGGAAGACAAAAGAAACCAAGTAGGCACCATCTTATCTACTTACCCTCATCTCAGCAAGAGGATCCTCTGAATATATATTTTATTTCTTTTTCATCTGAAGGATTTTTCCCCCTAGTTTTTCTGTACTGTAAACATTTAAGGCAAAGTTGAATATAGTCTTATTTTGTCTTAGTGTTTTGAAAAGTTCATCATTTAGTCTACGTAAGAACAACTAAACAGGAGTGCCTTTCTGCACAAGGATGTGCAGTATCAACAGCACTATATTGGCATATTAATGGATGTCATAATACTGGATTTACATATATGGCTTGTACCCTAGAGTCCTTTTCATTACAGCAAGTTATTCAGGAACTGCCTTGTTACTCGTTGCTGGTGCTGTAAGCCTCCTTTCCACATGTTAGTGGTGGCAGCTCCCTCTCAACTCACCTGTCTTCCAAACTGCTTTGGAGAGCAAGTCCAAAAGGTTTTGTTTCTGGTTCCCCTCCTCATTTTCCCACTGAAAGGTGCTAGTGGATGTCAGTCAAAAAGATTTCTGTTCACTGAGTTCTCCAAGGGCACCACAGAGGTGGGTTCATTAGTGCTGTCTGACATGTGGGAAAGGTCTGTCATGCCACTGTGCTCAAGAGGGTAAGATTGTACTACAGGTGACAAGAAGGGATTTGAAACTTATTATGTATGATGTTTCTGTGCAAAGGCTTTTTCTGTGACCCCACATACTTGCTTCTACCATGGCTAATGAAGCTGTATCCTGGTATTGCTGACTCAAGGAAAAAGGAATTCAACTACAGATTTAGTAGATGGTGATAGAGTATGCCTTTGGATATATGAAAGTCTGTCAACAATACCTCCAGAACCATTTAGAGACCAATTTGGGCAGTGGGGTTTGAAGTGTAGCAGCAGGCAGTGCTTTGAACAACACCTTTGAATTCAAAGGGAAATGCATCTACAGGAACTGGTCACAGGACAGAAATGCTTTCCAAAGCCTGTACATGCAGCCTCTTTTGAGCCATGTACACACTCATGCTGTTTCTTGACAAGCTAGGAATTTAGGTTGTGCGTTTTTACATCATTAACCACTGGGGAGTGAGGGAGATGACTTGGGACTGTGCTAAACTAGAACTATGACACTATGGTGATACTGCAAAAGCCCAGTAGAGCGTTACAACATGCTTCTGTTGCAAGATACAAACTATTAACTGAAAGCACCCAACTGTGTTGTGGACTCCAGGTTAACACCTTTGGCCATGCTTTTGTGCTGAAGATATTTTTAATGTCCTGTAAGGCCATCATTCATCAATGTTTGTTACATGTCAAAAACATTTGATTTATAGGTAGCACTAAGTCTTGTTTGTTTGGTTTGTTTGTTTAGAATAGAATAGAATCATAGGGTTGGAAGGGACCTCATGAGATCATCTAGTCCAGCCCCCTGGGGTTGGTTTGTTTAGTTTTTGTTTTGTTTTTCTTTTTTCTTTTTCTTTTTCTTGATTTGCTTGTTTGGAGAGGGACTTCATGCTTTCTCTTATTGCAATGCTCTTCAACATCATTATCCATAGTGTTTTATGGGGTTATCACCTGTGATTGCTTGGGGGCGGTGAAAGAGGAGGGGTTGTCAAAGCACCATGTCAAATATCTTCCATGCCACTTTATTTTTGTTTCATTTGTATTATCAGTTAAATTTGTATTGCCTCAAAAGACTTTTTATTTGGCACCTTCTCTATTTCTTATGTTTGTGCTTTTGAACAGCAACAGTTATGTCATAGATTAGTCTATTGCTGGTGAACTCTTTATTTTATGTGTGGTTATTTATTTATTTATATATTGGTCTTTGTGGAGGGAGTGAGATTTGTTTTTTTGTTTTTTTTTTTTTTTAATATATAAGTAAACTTGTGGCTAGAGGAGAAGAGATGTCAGTGTAAGGGGTATTTAATGCTGTAATTCCTGCTATCCTACCCCAGCCATCTGTGAACTATCACCATCCTCAGTCATGAGACAAGATGCATACAGGCACAAGTGAAGTAAATATGAACATTTCTTTGCCAACACACATATAAATTATTGCAAAAATGTTTTTTTGCAACAGGAACAAATCAAACAAACAGGTATATTTCTGGAGCATAGGTAAATACTACTGCCTCTGGACATGTCTATTATCCTTTCCCTGCCCCTTGCATTTGATAGTCTCCCATGTGGTTTTTGGCATCAACTACACACTGAACTACAGGGACAGGGTTTGGGTTGCTGTTCCCGAAAATGTTCTGAAGAGTTCCCTTGCAAGGTGGTTTGGTTGTCTGTGGCAGCATGGGAGTGCCTTAACCAGTCACAGACAGAAGTGATGTTAGTATTTTTTCCCTTAGAAGAGACAGAGGCAGACAGCGACATATGAGGTGGGTGTGTGGGACTGTATCCCAAAGCCCTGTGTCTGGAGCCTAGCCACTTTCCACCCCAGGCCTGAAGCCCCAACTTCACCACCTGGAGAAAATGGGGAACTCGCTGGCTGCTTGCCCTTCCAGGGGTACCTCCAGTGGGGTGGAGTCTAAACCATGCTGGTGAACCTGGAGAGGAGGTGCTACTCTGACTCCATTCACCACCCTGATTCAACAAAACATTCATACATGTGTTTAAGTCCCATTGAAGTTTAAAAGTTAATCACATTCTAAAATATTTAAATGAACTGATGTCTGAATCACTCTAGAGATTTAATAATTTATTCAGTCTATTACTGCTACCACTGGTTGAATAATTAGCATGCTTACAGGGGAGCGATGTACAACATGTTATTTCCAAATGTGTTGAAATAACACAGACTTCCTTTTAGAAATAGTTTCTTTTAAACCAGAAGCAGAATTGAGGACTCAGTTCTTGAAATGTCAGACTGCTACAAAGTAAACTACTTTTTGATGCTAGGTGAGATTTATAGAGGCTTTACGCCTGCTTATGTTTCTGTGCTGCATAGTTGACTGAGGACTTGTGACATTGTGAAGGGAATAATAATTCATGACTGCAACATCAGAAATGGGTGATATTAGCTGGGGAAGAGGATTAGAGAGTAGTAGTCTGTGATATGTCCTTGTTCTATCTCTGTTTCTACTTCTACTTCTCCGCCGTCACTAGGGAATCTTTTGCCTGCTGCAAAAAGGGAGGCTAGAACCTTGAAGAAACAGTTGATTGTCCACTCAGAACTGACAGAATAATACATGTTCATACCACAAAGTTTGTCATCATAAATACTACTAATTGTCATTTTTGTTTGCAGTCAGTAAGCAAGCCAAGGACCAAAAGGAGATAAAGGAGTATGTCCTAGCTCTTTGATTGTCGTGCCAGTAATGGATGAGGCTGTTTCCTATAGTATGTAACTTAGTACTTTTTGTGACTACTACAGGGTTAATTATGCACCAGATTTCTTTTTCCACCCTGTATCTGATGAGCATTTTTAGGCATTCAGATATATAAGCTGTATGTATTAGGACGCATTTAAGGGTGAGTCCTTCGTGTCCTGCAGGACATGGGTAACATATGTGTTTGGTCTCCAAAATAGGAGTAAGAGGAGTTGGGAAAGGGCTGAGTGGAAGTTGTTGCTGTTGATGAGTACAGCTATTGGGTATGATTACTAAAACCAGAGGGCATTCTCCCTATTTTGTAAAGTGGGATTCTAGACTTCAGGAGGCAGAACAGACTAGCAGCTTGCAGAAGGATGTTATATGTAATATTTAAAAAATCACTTAAAGACAAGCTGTCTGCATTTTCAGAAGAATAACATAAGTACTACAACTTATAAAGACCAATGGAGTTGGAAAAAGAATTCTTCAGGGGGAGGGAGGGAGAACTTCTAAATTCTCATCCCAGCTTTTACACTGCCTCTGTAGCTCATTTGTCTTCTGCTCCTTTTCTTTTACCATCTGTAAAATGAGGATAATACCCCATATCATGAGGATGGGAAGGCACATTTTGTAAAGCACCTTGGACATGAATATGAAGTAGAACTGGTCAGGAATTTTTCAACAAAGCTGTTGCTAAGTACTATTACTATCACTTCTTTTTGCTTCTGTACATTGTCCTGAAACTACTATTAAATGCAATCTCTTATCACTCCTCTGCGTCTTCCCTCCGTCCACCCTCCTGCCTTTTTTCCCCTTCAATTAATCTATTCCTGAGCTTTACTGACCTTTGTATATGATGTAGAGAAAGAGAAGATCTGGGAAATGACCAACAAATTACATAAAGTATAAAAGATCCCTCTAGCAGAAAAAAAGTTCTCATCACCCTGTGAAGATCCTAGGTCTCATGGGAGGCCTGGAAATGATCCTGAATCATTTTGCTTTCAACCTGGAATTGTTCCAAATGGTCTGAAATTGGCAGTAAAAATGAGAAGGGCTCATTGAAAATGAATGACACTTGAAAGGTCTATGAATATCATTCTTTCTGTCTTATTGATGCCCCATTGCATGTGTCTCCACTGTAATCCATCAGGTTCTTGTAAAACAGTGTTTTACAGTTCAGGGAAAGCTACTTTTTAGCTGGCGTAGTGTTAGGATACACTAACTCTTGCCTAATACTGCAGGATAAAAGCATATTTCAAAATACAAAAATTGTGACCAGATTTACATTTCTTAAACAATAAAAGACTAGGAGAGAGGAGAGACCCTTTTACTATGTTGCTGAATCAAAAGCTGAAGCCCCTTCTGTTCTGTTCTGTGCCAGTCTGCTCCCCAGATCCAATCCACTGTCTTGCTGAGACTGCTACTTCTGAAACCCGATTCACTCCGCCTTCCAGGTGACCATTCACTCTTGAGTCAGTCTACTACAGCCTCTCGCGTGCAAATATGCCCTCTGACTACTCGAGGGATGATCCCCAAGTGAGCACCTCTGCCCCAGTAACCTCACTGGGAGCCACTTTCTTACAGGGGTTGAGACCCACTCCCAATCACAATACATTCAAGTCCATCCATTTAACAAAGAAATGGATCGTGTCCAGCCTTCTTCACTTACACCCTATAAAGACCATACATCTTTAGACAAAACAAACTACTAATTTATTGATCAGATTACAATTTTAAGTAAGAAAATGGCCAATCAAGGCAGAATAGTAGTATAAATGAGTCAGGGAAATAAAAGGTAAAACACACATACTAACCTAATATCTCTGCCTAAACTGACCTCATAGTCCAAGTTTATGCTCAAGATGTTGAGGTGTCAGATGTTGGTACAACCAGTCTGCCTCAGGCCAGGTAGGACCCAGATCTTGATTGAAGTTGTTTCAAGATGGAGATTCCCAGGCAAAAAGCCCCAAATCTTTCCAAATGTCTCTCTTTGTCTCCAACCCCCCTTCACAGGACCCTTTCTGGGCAGAGATGATCTCTTTGACCAGTCTGAGGCAGGAATCTCAGTTAGCATAGTCTTTGTTTCCTCCTCCAGGTACTTGCTTATTCACAGCTGTGTCCGTTTACATGTTGCTGGAAGAGAGTTCTGTCTGCCTCCCTCCTGAGCCATTGTAAACATGCCACATAATGTGCACATACATGATGCTGCAGGAAAATGATACCATAGTAATTAGGTAGAATATGTTATGAATGTTCATAAAGGACCCTTGCGTAGCCTAAATGACATACAATCACAGTGCTCAAGTGAATGGAAATGTTAAGCATACCATGCCCTAGAGGTGTACAGATGTTCATGCCATGACCTAGTCCCACTCACATTGCAGTGTTGCCAGGTGTGTGATGTTTTAAAAGAGTTAGCACAAATAGGCACCAGCAGAAGGGGCACATTTTTTTCCATTGTGGTATAAGTAAAAATTTTGAATTTTATTCTCCAGATATTGAATGTGAAAGTGCCAAGCTCTTGCTTCATTACCCCATATATAAACATTGACATAAATAGCAGATAACAGAGGAAAATGAGTGTGAGGGCATTTAGTGGGCAGATTATAGTGTTCTAAGATGAGTTGGTCTGCAGGGTTCTGTAAAAATGACAGGATGTCTTCATCTTTACCAGTGATTTAGATGCAATTATCTTGTTTCTAAAAATAAAAAAATCTTTATTATAATAGAAATATTATAGGGCAGTATTTCTCAACCTCTTTTATACCAGGGACTGGCTTGCTGCTTTCCTATATTCACAGAATCATACAACTTTATGGTTGTAAAGGAACTGAGGAGATCATCTAGTCCAACTCCATGTTCTCAAAGCAAGATCTCCACAGATAAATCATCCCAGCCAGGGTTTTCTTAGGTCACACCTTAAAAACATCTAAGGATGGAGACTCTCCTTAGGTAACCTGTTTCAGTGCTTCACCACCCTTCTTGTGAGAAAGTTTATCCTAATATCCAACCTGGACCATCCTCATTGCAACTTGAGACCAGTGATTCTAGTTCTGTCATCTGCCACCAGTAAGAACAGACTAGCTCCATCCTCTTTGGAACCCCACACTCTTCTCTTCTGCAAACTAAATAAGCCCATTACTGTCAACCTTACCTCATAATTCACATATTTCAGCTTCCTAATCATTTGCATTGCCTGCTGTTGCACTGCACTTTGCCCACTTTGTCTACATCCTTTCTGCAGTGAGGCACCCAAAACTGAACACACTACTTCAGATGTGGTTTCAACGGTGCCAATTAGCAGGAAACATAACTTCCGTTGGTCTGTTGGCAATACTGCTATTCATGCAGGCCAATATGCTGTTTACCTTTTTGGCAACAAAGGCATACTTTTGACTCATATCCAGTTTCTTGTCCAGTGTAACTCCCAGGTCATTTGCTGCAAAATTAGCAAGTGGTCTGTATCAGTAGTTCTCAACCTTTTGCAGGTTGTGACACAGTTGTGGCATCTCACAACCCTATAGGACACACCAACCCCCTCCCACCCAAGGCCAAATCCAACCATCTCAATGGATTTCCATGGCATGCTTACTGCTGTGTGGTGACACAGTAATGTGTCCCAACACAGTGATTAGGAACCGTTGGCCTATATAATTGAAGCTATTGAAAAGTGCAGTGTTTATTTCAGTAAACTATAACATTTATTCCAGCTTGTAAATTTTATTTTTAATATAACTCCAGCCATCTCCTTTTGTGGATGGGAAAGAACAATTTAATTGAAAGAAGCCATTTAAAATTGTAATTTAAATCCTTAAACAATATCATACAATTAGGTGCAATACTGAGGCTGTTTAACCTCCTGCAAGCTAATATTTCCTTCAGTTTATTGCCTACTAGTCTAATAAAGCATATGTTTATCATAAATTGTATGAACATCTGTTTTCAGCTGCATGACCGTATAGGATGCTTCTCTTAGCTTTGACTTATAATGTATGATTTTAAGACTGCAAGGACAAACAAAGTACATGGAAAAGGTTCATGATGACAATGTAATTTATAAATAAAATGCTGCTTGAGTAATGTGGAATAAATGTGCAATGACTGCGCAGTAATGCCTTCTTGTGGGACATATTTAACAAATCACTGTGCATTCTATTGACTTTGGTTGCATGCATCTTGTTTAGAAATGTGCTGACTTTGGAACAGGGAGAGATAATGAGATATAGTAGTAAGTGAAAGTCATCTTCTGAAGGTTTGGTGGTGGCCTATAGGAAATGAGTTGGTGCTTTCTAACCAGGTCTTAATGAAGATTTCACAAAATCCAAAAATATACAATCAAGACTGATGTTAAAGACTGAGGCCTGCTCTACCCTACAAACTTAGGTGAATGGAACCCACCTTATGTTGACCTAATAATGTGTGTGTGTGTGTGCACAAATATGTCTCTTGTACCTATCTAATGCAGCTATAATGTTTATTCAGTTACTCCACCATGTTGAGACGCATCATGCTTAATTTGTATTTGATGAGTCAATCAAGAGTCAATGTAGATTTAGTGTTGTGTAAGTGAACTAAAAATGGCTGTCATCAGTTGTCCCACGGTGCTCCACTGTGACTGTTCTGGAGGTTGTTTTCAGCTCTGCTGCACCGTAGCCAGATACAGGAAACAATCCCTCCCTTGTTTCAGCCCTAATAAATTTTGAAATACCATTTCCTGTTTTGTTGGTGTTGAGAGTTGCGCAGCACAGCTGATCAGGGCAAATGAATGCCCAAAAAGTGCATCAATTTGGCGTGTAGACATAAGGTGATGGAGCTCATCAGTCACTGGGGACAATAGTCTGTGCAAGCACAGGTCTGATCCAGCTAAGAAATGTACGGTAGATATCTCTGAAAAGATCACCAAGGTGTGAGGGGAAAAAGCTATATCAGGGACATGCAGCAGTGCTTAAAGAGATTAAAGAACTTTGGCTAGTGTAGAAGAAGACGAGTGGAAAAAATCATTCTGATTCCTCACTGCAGATATGCCACTTCCATGATAATTCTTGCATGTGATTTGTAGCAGTGACAGACATCATGGCAAGCAACAACAACGTGCACATTGTAGAAGAAGAGAAGGGCAGTGAGAAGCAAGCAAGTGGGACCCATTTTTGCCATGATCTGGAGCTGTTTTTAACACTTGAGCACTCCAGTCAGCTGCAAGACAGTATTGTGGCTGAGTGGAATACCAAAGAAGACCCCTCTGGTGAATGTGTAACTTAATCAAACTGTTAGGGCTACATCCTTTTTTTGCTTTATCTTTAATAAGGAAAGAAAAGTTAGGAACAGTGGGTCTCTATTTCCAGTAGCTGCTCCAGCTATGGATTGGGTGCACCCCATTATTTGTGTATATATTGATGTCCCAGGAATCCTCCACTGAGATCTGCAGGAAATTTTCACAGACGTACTTTGCAACCCTTTGCAGATTTCTGAGGACAGCTCCCTTATTTCTTCCACCATAAGACGTTAGGCAGGGCGTTTCCTGAATCACTCAGCTAGGATCATTGTGGTATATATCATAACAAGATAAGGACCAAGTCTGCACCTAGACACTTGCAGCAATTATAATTGCTCACACTACAAAGAACAGACTTAAAGGTATGACCTCTCACTCCTCTTGGTTTCCAGGTCCTTCTGTATATGTTTTCTTAGCATTTGGTGGTTTTGTTGTCAGGGATCAGGCTTGATATCTGAATCTGCAAGTCAAGGATGACTAAAACTAGCAGCTACCATGATGCATTGCTCTGGGCATTGATGCAACCATTGCTCATGAAGGCACACTCCACCAACACGAGTGTGGTAAGGACACACCTGACTGAATTAATTACTGTGAGAGCTGGCTGTTGACTTAAAATAAGTCAATGCAACTTTAGACATGTGTTTAGTATCTCTCTCCAACAGGTGTTGGTCCAGTAAAACTTATCACCTCACCCACTTTTTCTCTCTCAGGTCCAAGGACCTATATAGGTATAACTATGCTATGTACATTAAAAAGACTGTCAAGTTTTAAAAATGGGTCTTGTTTACACATTCACTAATAACATTTGAGGCTATAACTGAAAGAGATGTCTAATTTCAATTGTCTCCTTTACTTAATATGCTGTTTGCTATTTGTATTATAATTAACTTGGATTATGAATAGTAAACTGTCATTTTTACTGTTGTTTATTAGTTCCATGTTCTGGTTCCCATATATTAAAAGAGTATGGCAATTTTGGGATTGCAGAAACAAAGGGAAACATCTTAAATTGATTATCTGTAATCCCTCTTTTTTGTTTTCTTTTAAAGGAAAAAAACATTTGGTAATGTGCTATTTTTTTTTTAAATCATGCTTTTACAAAATCCAAACCAGGAGCCTAAATTGCCCTTGTGGTATCCCTTTTTAATCGATATTCTTGATGTAGTCTCTGCAAAAAGGTCACGGATTTAATCAGCAGAGAAATCTTCATCAATTTTAATATTCTCTGCAGATGAAATTGCTTGGATTCAGACTAAGCTGTTCACTGCTATAGAAAGAGAAGAATGACTTGGGTGGGATGAACTCTTTATTTTCTGCTTGGGATTCAGCCAGTAGTGCACTGAAGATGTATAGATGCAAAGATGGGTTCATGTTAACTTCTGTAAATTTTACAATTGTTCTTTTCCAATTACTTTAACCAGCCAGAAAATATACTGGGGGTACTATTGATTGAGATTCTCATGGTTTCCTCATGAGTTGGGAATAAGTGCAATATGTCAGCAATTCTTCAAGGAACTATTGATGCCAGTGCTTAAGGAATCAATAATAGATGGTTGACAATATACCCTAATTATTGATTGCTGTCCAGTCTCTAGTTATGAGGAAGGTCATTGAGAAGTTTGTGGTTGTCAAAGCTTTTTGATTCTTCAGATTTCTCTGACTCTCATCATTTTGAGATATGTCTAGCTTTATGATAGAAATGGGTGGTGCTTATTGCATGAACTGACTTTCTCCTAGCAATAGATGAAGACCACATGTCTGTTCGGATTCTTTTAGATCTGTTAAAGACCACTGATACTGGTGATCATGAGATTTCTTGATTCACTTGCACATCCTAAGAGGGGTCAGTGGAATTGTTCCCAAGTGACTCTGTTCTTAATGATCTGAGAGAACCCAAAGATGAGTTGTGGTCTGTTGTTCTTCTGTCCTAAGGCTCTTTCTTGAAGAGTAGCTTGTGGAGATTTGTATTCTTACCTCTTTCCCAGTGTGTCCTAGGAAGGTTAGTGAGGAGACATGGGCTGTAGTGCATTCGGTATGCTGATGAAATCCAGCTTTGCATCTCCAGCACATGTGACCTGACCAGAACAATGAAACTTATATGGGCACTGATTGCAAAATTTTGTATTTGAATTGGAGCTAGCTGCAACTTAATCTGTATAAGACAAGAGATAACTTTGATAGAAGCAGCCATAGGATAATTCTGTGGGAAGCAGCCAGACAAATGGACATAACTTGTATCTTGGCATCCTCCACGGTAAAACTATGACTACTACCCATGACACAAATGCATCATTTCAGGTAATGGACTGTTCCTAGATGTCCAGGTACTGGCAGAGGTCAAAAGCCCCCTGTCTCTTCCTCTTTGCTTATTAATTCTAGTACTAGAGACAGTGGATTAATATTATATTAGAGATATCATTCATATTTGTTATTCTTTAAAGTAAATGTAGCTGTATTTGGTTTATTATATTAAAAAAAAACTAGAAGGCTCTACACTGGATCAAAGATATTTTTGTACAACTGTTGTGGTTCCTCGTTCAGGAAATGTGACTGAATCATGGCATAAAATTATATCCTATGAGTAAATTCATTGAGTCCTCATGTAAGACTAGAAATAGGTTCGGTTTTACTGCTTGTGAAAGGAGGAACATTACACTCTGTATGTTGCACCAGCTTATTCCTAGTGTTTGCCCTGGTGATCTATTAGTCAGTGGAGTTGCACTCACTTACACAAAGGTCTAAATATGGCCCATAAATGCCATTCAGCTTTTAACTGAATACATTTTTCCATCTTAAGTAGACAAAGAGATGTTGCTAATAATGCATTGGTGAAATTCTGCTATACCCATCATGGTAAATCCTGAAACTGTAAAATAATCCCTTTTGTAAGAAAATTGTCTAGCATTATTTTGTTTTCTAAAAAGATTAGTCATTTTTACTTCTATAAATAGCTAGAGAACAGCTATCACACAATAAATATTAATGAACAGTTTCTGATCATTTAAGATCTTCTCTGGTATGCAGTACCCATTCTTTTGAAGATGAATGCAAAATAGCAATAAGACGGTAAAGTTATCAAAATGATGTGATTTTTTTTTTGAAAGCTCCTATAGGCTCAAAAATACATCAAGCAGTTGTGTGGCACTTTAAGACTAACAGATTTATTTTTTGCATGAGCTTTCGTGGGAGAAGATCCCACTTCCTCAGATGCTTCGAAGATGCGTGAACTTACAGAAAGGAATGAAACTAAATGCAAGGGGATGTAAAACATAGGATCAGGTCATAAAGTAATAGCAAATCAGAGCAGTTTACAGGCTCAAACCATGGGAATCCTGAAGTCAAATTACCCTTTGTAATGGGAAAAGAACCCATAGTCTCGATTGAGTCCTGCTTTCAAAGAATTTAGCTTGCATATTAATTCGAGTTCAGCTGTTTCTCTTTGAAGTCTTGATTCCTTTCTGTAAGTTCACCCATCTTCAAAGCATCTGAGGAAGTGGGATCTTCTCCCACGAAAGCTCATGCAAAAAATAAATCTGTTAGTCTTAAAGTGCCACACAACTGCTTGTTGTTTTTTTACTGGACTAGACTAACACGGCTATCCCTTTTGAAATCAAAAATACATGTAAGAGTACAGCCTGTGTTATTTCTGATGTTTGCTTTGCATAACATGTGGAAGAATAATCTTGTCTCTGATTGAAAGTCTCTCCAAACTACTATTGCCAAATGATGAGGGATCTTCCATTGGACAGATGAAGAAGAAGGAAGATGGGTCATACAAATCAAACTTCCTTAGATTTTTCCATTAGTGATTGCTCTCTAGATAGCATACAAGGCAGATCAAGATTACTATAAGAATATTCTCGTAAATAAAATCATGTCATTGGGATCCTCTGTTTTCTGCCTAGCCCATTTTTATGGTCCTGTTTCTCTCCCTCACCCCCTTGTGAATTCCAGGCTCCATGTCAACTCATATTTTTACTTAAATCCCTCTCTCATGCATAAGTAGACCTGGACACTAACAAGAAACTATGTGGGTTTTGACCCTTTATATTTGATTGGGTATTCTGATCAGTCTCCATATTCCTATGAGTAGTCTCATGGGCCCAAAAGTCAGCAGTGAAGGACTTCCCTTATCACCTTGTAGTGGGATGGTATTAGTTACTTTCATAACCATAATAAATGTATGACCACTGTCTTTCTCATGCTGTTTATCTTCATATTGTATATCCCATGCTGTTGCCTTCATATCTTTACCTGAGGCTGAAGCAACAGCATATTGTAAGGCAATGCAATCTGTGACATCCTGTGACCTTTCATATGCCGAGGTATAGCGAATACAATTTAATGCTTAAACAAACAGTCAGACAAAACAAGTACAATACAGATCACTTCAAATATGATCTAACACTGTCACTGTACCAATGGGGAATATCTGACTGAATAAAGTGGGATTTCTCTAGCATTGTCTGAATGACACATTTAGCTAAAACAATAGAACAGAACAGGCATGGCCAAACTATGGCTCAGGAGCTGCATGTGGCTCTTGAATGAAAAAGTGTGGCTCGCGAAAGAATGTCAGCAAATCAATTTATTAAGTAAAAGTATATGGCTATATGCCTCAGTGTGGCTCTTGAAGGTTTAATAATAAATTTGTGTGGCTCTTGAATTCCATGAGTTTGGCCACCCCTGGAATATAAGAGCTATCCTGGAAGCCTTGCTCTGCACCACAGTGTAACTATATCTAATTATACTAGTGAAAGTGATTGTCTTTTATGTAGAGTTTTTCCCCATAATGCTGCCAACACCGGTGGGACCTTGGCATACTTGCTACAGACCATATATATCACTTGAGCAAGGGAAAATTGACAGTGATTATTATAACCTTTGTCTCAAGATTTTAAAAAGCACTCTCACAACTGCAATAGAATTTATTCATCTTACATTATATACAATATGTCTACACTTACACTTTAAGTCGATTTAATGATGATTAAATCAATTTAAAGTATTGCATGGCCACACTAGCTTTCCTTATTTCAAGATGAAAATTCCTTATTCTGAAATAAGGAAAGGTCATTCTGATATGATAAAACCTGCCTTTAAATCAAAATGATGGTTACATCAAAATTAGTTTGAAATAACACAGTGTAGCTGTGCTACTTTGATTTAAATGTTATTTCGATTTAAGTGCAGTTTGACCTTCTCCAAGGGTGCACAGCACAAGGAAGAAAGAAGTGCCTTACACTATTCAGACAGCATGCTGGCAGCAGTTGTACCCTCCATGTCATAGGCTTGCTCAGCAACACAGGAGCGATGCAGGGCTCCTGTGTGGGGACACAAGGAGGCCTTCTGCCTCCTCAGGATTTGGGGGATGGAGGACATCCTCTCCTGGTTGTGGGCCAGGCACCGCACCCGTGACATATATGCAGATGTTGCCTGGGGATTGTCAGCCCAAGGATGTGGTCACACCACCAAGCAGGTGCATGTTAAAATCAAGGTCCTTAGGTAGGACTATGACTGGGTGAGGGATGGAAGGTGGCTCCAGGGGGTGGGGGGAAGCAAGCAACATCAGCTGCCCCTATAACCAGGAGCTCCATGCCTTCCTTGGTGAAGAGCCCACCAGGCTGCCAGCAAGCACCGTGACTCTGCAGAGCACTCCTTTGTGGCCAGGGGCATCGCTGGCACTGGGCACCCGGGGCACGTGCCCCGAATCCCAGCGCCGGTGCCCCAGATCTGGTGGGGCCACTCCTCTCCCTGCACACCCCTGTAGAGGGTGGAGTTCCTTAGGATGCAGGCATCATGCACCCTTCCCCACCAGCTGACATTGCAGCTGATGATGATACTCCAGTGGTCCTGAAAGGCCTGCAGCGATTATGATACTCAGTGGCTATGTTCACACACGGGGTTATTTTGATACAAGTTGAAAGTTTCAAAACAAGTTGTATTGAAATAATGCCTTATTTCAAAATAAGTTAATTCAAATTAACAGTTTGTTAATTTGAATTAAGGAAAAAAGCAGGAATCGAAATAACATGTTCAGACAACAGTTATTTCGAAATGAGTCACCGTTGTTTCGAAACAACATGTTCAGACGGCATTGTTTCGAAACCATCATTTTGAAACAATGTTGTTTCGTCCCCACATGGGGTTTAAGTTGTTTTGAAACAACGGTGCGTCATGTGAACATTGCCTTTCTTATTTCGAAACAACCTCTGTTGTTTCGAAATAAGACTGCTGTGTGAACACACCTGGTGGCGTCGTGTTCTGCGGCTCTGATGGGGATATGTGTGGCATCCAAGATGGTTGCACAGTTCGGGAAGCCTAGTGCAGTGAGGCCATCAATGGTGTCCTGCAGGTTGCCAGGGGTGATAAGGCAGGCCCTGCTGACCTGCAGGACAGTGGTCCTCATGGTGGCCTTCCTGATGCCAAAGTGGGTGATGGATCGGTAGGACTCTGAGGTGGCCATCTTCCAGAGGGCAATGGCCACTCTCTTGTCTATGAGGAGGGTATTATTTGGGTGTCCCTGCACTGCAGGACTGGGGTGAACTTGCAGACCAGGTATTGGAAGGTCTGGCTGCTTATCCAGAAGTTCTGCATCCACTGTTCATTGTCGCAGATGGTGAGGACTATCCCAGAATCAACAGGGCATGGAGGGCTGCAGGGTGACTGTGGCAGCTTCCAGGGCCAGCATAGTGGTGGTGCTGGTGTTTGCCTTGGAGCTTTCAAAGTCCAGAAACAGTGTGCTCCAGGGGACTAGGACAACTTGCAGGCTAGTGGGGAGTCTGGGCACCGCTCTCACATGCTGTGGGAGCTGGGCTAGATCCATAATCTCCATGCTCAGTCTCTTGCAAGACAGAATGGCTAGAGGGCTGAAGTCACATCCTGTATTTATGGGACTGGCTGGGGGAGTGGCCCATCCCAGGGTATGGCCACACGCACTTCTTATTTCGAAACAACAGAGGTTGTTTCGAAATAAGAAGTGCCATGGCCACACGACGCACGGCCATTTCGAGACAAGCAAACAGCTTGTTTCGAAATGGCCATGGTTCTATCGAATCAACTTAAACCAAGTTTACTGTCGAAACAGGGTTGTTTCAAAACCAGAGGTTTCGAAACAGCCCTGTTCGGACATGTTGTTTCGGAACAACATGTCACCTTCCTCCCAGGGTGCTAAGGGGTGTCCGCGGGCAGGGGTGGGCGCGGGGCTGCAGGCACCTCACCCGGGGGGGGGCTTTAAACCCCCCGCTGCCCCTAAACCTGTTGTTTCGTCCCCACATGGGATTTAAGTTGTTTTGAAACAACGGTGCGTCATGTGAACATGGCCTTTCTTATTTCAAAACGACGCGCCTGCCAGGGGCGGGGCTGGGGCTGGGGCTGGGGCAGCCCCCGGGCCCCACCCCTGGGATTCCCCCGTGGGGGAATCCCGGGCCGGCGCTCCCTCCGGCCTCGGCAGCAGAGGGCTCCAGCCGTGCACCGGGGCCGTACCCCCAGGTTTGGGGGCAGCGGGGGGTTTAAAGCCCCCCCCAGGTGAGGCACCCTGCAGCGCCTCACCTGGAGGGTGTCTGCAGCCCCTGCAGGCACCGGCGGGGTAAAGCGCCCAGCTGCGCTTTACCCCTCAGTTGCCTGCAATCCCCTCCCCTGGCAAAATAGCATGTCCACACTGTGGACATGCTATTTCACTGCCTTATTTCGAGGACAAAGTTTTTTGTCCTCGAAATAAGGTGTTTCGAAATAAAGAGTTATTTCGAAACAGCTTGTTTCGAAACCTCTTGTTTCGAAACAAGCCTTCCCCGTGTGAACATAGAGGCTATCTTGCCACCCTTCTCATGGTGCCCTTCTCCTAAATCCTATTATCAAATCCTGTCCATGGACGTTCTAGTTTGATTTGCATTTCTAGTGGAGCCATGTTAAAATCAATTTAACTTAAATCATTTTAATAATTATTAGTTCAATTTAATTAGATTGAGTTAAGTTAAATTGATTTAACATTCTAAGTGTAGACATAGCCATAAGTGAGACCTTATTTTCCTGTAATTTATGCAAAGAAGGGTTGATAATCGCTATCCAACATCATTTTAATCAATTTTCAGTCGATGAGTTAGTTTTCTATTAAAAATCAGGTACAAGATGGAATGTACGGAAAATAAAATGGAGGCAGAAGTGGTGTTAGCATGAGTGACTCCAGACCAATAAGGCAAATCTGTAATATTAGCATGTTCAGGCAATAATCTTTTCTTCATTGACAGTCATATTTTAGCATCATTGAGTTACATTTTCTCATACTACAGCATGACAGACTCCTCCATGTAATCCTGAAATTGCAGAATCAGCTCCTGAGTGGGTGTAAATCAGCATGGCTTCAGGAATCGTACTGAGGTTATACCAGTTTACAACAGTTAAGGATATGACTGTGGTCTTTGCTTTCCTCTGCTTTCAACATTATATTTATTTTAGTTGTTACTATTGGAGACAATATTTTGCAATTTCTAGTTTTACTGGTCTGCTACTTTTTGTGCAAAATGTGTCTCACTGATTCTCTTGTTGCAGTTTGATTAGCATCTTTCCTGTGCTGTCTAGTCTCTTCTCACTAGGCACATATAATATCTGGGGAGAGGAGAATAGATTCCTCAATTAGTCTATAACTTATTTATTGTAAGGTTAAAGCTTGTGGCAATAAATCTAAATTCCCTAATATAAATTTTCCCAATGCTTGTTTCTTTTTCAATATCTTGATCTAATTTGTTTTTATAGGTGATTTCTATGAATGAGGTTAAATTAAATCCTCTATACAATAGTTGATTCCAATGGAATTCTGTTCTAAATGTCTTAATTGGTTTTCCATCAGGCACCTTACATAAAGAACTAAAGGCAGTTCTTTTTTAAAATGCTTATAAACTGTTCCTTTAATAAATAGTGTGTTTACTGGTTTTGGTCATTGTATGTAACTAATCAACCATGCTGTATAAGTTGTTTAAATTTAATGAAAGTAAATATTTTTAAAAATTATGTTGCCCCATTACCCCTCTGAAATCAAATCTATCTATCTAGCTAGCTAGCTATAAAACATTTAATAATGTGCCTAAAGATAATGGAGCCCAGTTGTGATCTCACACCCATGTAAGTCTAAATCAAATGCACTGAAACCAACAGATTGCCTTCAGCTATACCTCCATATGACTGGGAAGCATATTTGACTTAACATCTAAATAAAACAAGTCAACTATTTTGCTTAATTGGAATTGTAGCATAAAGAAAGCAGTCTCTAAACAAACATATTTGCATGTTTAGAATTTCTCTGGTCATTCTGTACATTTTAGAAGCTGTGTATCAAGAAAAGGGGCGAAGTGTGGGGAGTTTGTGAATACTTCAGGAATGGAGTCTGACTCCTGCACAATTCAGAAGCTGAGTTGCAGCAGAAAGCAGCTGTTACATGGAACTCCTAAGTCGTTTGGGAGTTTTACTCTGCATTGCAATCATGTTCAGGAAATTAACTGAGCTCCACTCATGAAGAAATATAGAAAAACACACTAGTGTGAAAAAGAAGGTGAAATGGTAGGCAGACAAAGCTGAGAAACTGGAATATGGCCATGTTTGTGGATTTATGCAGACCAAATATATTTATGCCAGTTAGACTGAATGTTAAATTATGCAGCACTTGCATGTCTGCATCAATCACAATGTACAAAGGTCTCAGCACAAAAGTAAAAAATTTAACAGTGAGCCCTGTTGTTTTAATGTTAATACTTTTAATGAGCTGTAACTTCATTGTTACTGAAATCTGAATGTAACAGTTTTTCAGGATTTTGTGATGGTTTGGTGGTTGCATATTATCCTGGAATATTGCCCTTCACATTTGTTCTGAGTGGAAGTTTAATGATATTGCCCAAGCAGAAGCTGTGTGCTTTCTTTCATTCTTAATGTGATTTATGTGGAACTTACTTTTCTTATCAGACATGTAGGTGCAAGATGAAGGGAAGTCTTTGGTTCTAGAACTTGGGCTGGTTCTGCAGAATGTTATCTCATTTTTGTATCATGCATTGGATAGATGGATAAATAGTAGATTTGCTAATGCAAACACATTTAAAGCAAATGTTATAAACTCTCTGCAGCAAGAACTGTCTGTTTTGTTACATAGTTATGCAGTGAGCATAGTCCAGATCATCTAGGCAATGCCACAATATATGCAAAATAATTCAACACTCCATGGTAACTCAATGAGAAATAATCCATGCAAATTTTCCAGTTGATATTATTGCTCCCCAATCTTCATTCAGAAAAACCACAAAGTAGTGAAATGAGATGGTCACTGCATGAAGAGTAGTGTACATATTTTGTGAGAGTCCATCCAGACACCTCTTCTATTTAAGAAGAGGACTTACTGGTTTTGATTTTTTTTAATTGTTAACTTTCCAGTACACCTTAAACCTATAGAGAACTGAAAACTGTGCGTGGGTGGGTGAGTGTGTGAAATAAAAATGTTCACTTGGATAAAAAAATAAAAGGTCATGAGCCAAATAATTAAGGCCCCGTGTTGGTAATTCAAGCTAGCACTTTGTTAGTTAAGGTGATAGTTTGGTTAATTGTAATTTTTGGTGCCATACCATTCCAAACAATTTATGTAACCAGTGACCTAAGCCCACAGGTAAATGAAAACAAGTGTAACCTTGAGGAAGGGATAGAACTTGAGGGGGTTCTGGATGTCAATGGTAGAGACAAAAGAATGACTAATCAGAATTTCGGGGATGGGGAGGAAAAGCAGATCAGTATCTTAAATGTCTATAAACAAATACAAGGAATATGGGACATAAGCAGGAGAAACTTGAAATGATATATAATATAGAACCATAGGGCTGGAAGGGACCTCATGAGGTCATCTAGTCCAACCCCCTGCCAGAAAAGCAGGAACAATCCCACTAAATTATCCCAGCTAGAGTTTTATGCAGCCAGGCCTTTAAAAATCTCCAATGGTGGTGATTCCGCCGCCTCTCTAGGTAGCCCATTCCAATGCTTTACCACCCTCCAAGTAAGGAAGTTTTTGCTAATATCCAGCTTCAACCTCCCCATCTGCAATTTGAAACCATTGCTCCTTGTTCTGTCCTCTGTTACTACTGACAACAGCTGAGCTCCATCCTCCTTGGAGCATCCTTTCAGGTAGTTGAAGGTTGCTATCAAATCCCCCCTCAGTCTTCTCTTCTGCAGGCTAAATAAGCCTACTTCAATCAGTCTCTCTTCATAGGTCTTGTGCTCCAGCCACTTGATCATTGTTGTTGCCCTCTGCTGGACTTTTTCTAATTTGTCCACATCCTTTTTGTAGTGGGGTGCCCAAAACTGGACACAGTATTCCAGATGCGGCCTCACCAGTGCTGAATAGAGGGGAATGATCACATCCCTAGATCTGCTGGCAATGCTTCTTCTGATGCAGTATGCCATTGGCCTTTTTGACAGCAAGAGCACACTGTTGACTCATATCCAGCTTCCCATCCACTAGGACCCCCAGGTCCTTTTCTACAGTGCTGCTATTTAGCTGATCGCTCCCCAGCCTGTAGCAGTGCGTGGGGTTTTTCCGTCCCAAGTGCAGGACTTTGCACTAGTCCTTGTTGAACCTTATGAGATTTATATTGGCCCATTGCTCCAATTTGTCAAGGTCTTCCTGAATCTTCTCCCTGTCCTCCAGTGTGTCTACCATCCCCCCCATCTTGGTGTCATCCGCAAGCTTACTGAGTGTGCAATCTATCCCATCATCCAGATCATTAATGAAAATATTGAACAGAACTAGCCCCAGAACCGACCCCTGGGGCACACCACTCGTTACTGGTTGCCAACTAGAGATGGAGCCATTGATTCCTACATGCTGAAATGGTTGATCTAGCCAGTTCTCTGCCCACCTTACGGTCCACACATCCAACCCATACTTCCTTAACTTGCTGACCAGAATGTTGTGGGAAACCGTATCAAAAGCCTTGCTAAAGTCAAGGTACATCACATCAACAGCTCTTCCCACATCCACACATCCAGTCATCTCATCATAGAAGGCAATGAGGTTGCTCAGGCACGATTTACCTTTGGTGAATTCATGCTGACTGTTCATGATCACTTTATTTTCCTCCAAGTGTTTCAGAATGGATTCTTTGAGAATCTGCTCCATGATTTTTCCAGGGATTGAGGTGAGGCTGACAGATCTGTAATTCCCCAGATCCTTCTTTTTGCCTTTCTTAAAGATAGGCACTATATTTGCTTTTTTTCCAGTCCTCCGGCACCTACCCTGTTCGCCACGAGTTTTCAAAGATAATGGCCAGCGGTACTGCTACCCCATCTGCCAACTCCCTCAGCACCCTTGGATGCAGGTCGTCCAGCCCCATGGACTTTTGCACATCTAGCTTCTTTAGGTAGTCCCTAACCTGGCCTTCCATCACGAAGGGCTTCTTGTCTTCTCTCCAATCTGCCATACCCAGTGTAGTGGGCTGGGAGCTGGCACTGCCCCTGAAAACTGAATACACTTGGACTGAGGTTGGGATGGAAATAGAAGACAGACAGGTTGAAAGCCTTTCTGTAAAAATAGAAGGAGTAAAAAACATGGGTGAGATCATGGTAGGGATCTACTAGAGATCACCCAGCCACAAAGAAGAGGTTGATGTAGCTTTTTTCTGCAATTAACAAAATCACCCATGGCACAGGACTAGGTCATGATTGGGGACTTCAATTACCCAGACATTTGCTCAGAAAAGAACATGGCAAGGTGCAGATTGCTCAATCAGTTTTTAGGAATGCACTTACGAAAATTTTTTATTTCAAAAATTGGAGAAAGCTACTAGGGGAGAGGCTATTCTTGATGTGGTTTTAACAAACAGAGAGGAAGTGGTCAAGAATGAAAGCGGAAGATAACTTAGGTGGAAGCGATCATGAAATGGGAGAGTTCATGATTCTTAGAAATCATAGAACCATGGAATCATAGCTTTGGAAGGGACCTCATGAGGTCATCTAGTCCAACCACCTCCTAAAAGCAGGACCACTCTCACTAAATAATCCCAGCCAGGGATTTGTCCAACCAAACTTTAAATATCTCTAAAAGATGAAGATTCCACCACCTACCTAGGTAACCCATTCCAATGGTTCACCAGTCTCCTAGTAAGAAAGTTTTTCCCAATATCCAACTTCAACCTCCTCAGCTGTAACTTGAAACCATTGTTCCTTGTTCTGTCCTCTATTACTACTGACAACAGCTGACCTTGGTCCTCCAAGGAGCATCCCTTCAGGTAGTTGAAGGGTGCTATCAAATCCCCCCTTAGTCTTCTCTTCTGCAGGCTAAATAACCCAAGTTCCTTCAGTCTCTCTGTAAGTCTTGTGCTCTGGCTGGCCCCTTGATCATTTTTGCCAAGTTCCAAAGGGGCAGCCATGTTAGTCTAGTAAAGCAAAAAAAGCAAGGAGTCTTGTGGTACTTAAAGACCAACAGATTTATTTATCGCATGAGCTTTCATGGGAGAAAATCCCACTTCATCAGATGCTTTGAAGAGAGGCTTTATTCTCATGAAAGTTCATGTGATAAATCTGTTAGTCTTTAAGTGCCACAAGACTCCTTGGTTTTTTTGATCATTTTTGTTGCCCTCCACTGGACTCTTTCTAATTTGTCCACATCCTTTTTGTAGTGGGGTGCCCAAGACTGGACACAGTATTCCAGATGCAGCCTCACCAGTGCCAAATAGAGGGGAATAATCACATCCCTTGTTCTGCTGGTAACACTCGTACCTCTGCAGCCCAGTATGTCATTGGCCTTTTTGGCAGCAAGAGCATACTGTTGACTCATATCTAGCTTCCCATTCACCATAACCTCCAGGTCCTTTTCTACAGTACTGCTATTTAGATGATCGCTTCCCAGCCTGTAGAAGTGCATGGGGTTTTTGCATCCCAAGTGCAGGACTTTGCACTTGTCCTGCTTGAACTTCATGAGATTTCTTTTGCCCCACTGCTCCAATTTGTCTAAGTCTCCCTGAATCCTGTCCCTGCACTCCAGCGTGTCTACCATTCCCCCCAGCTTGGTGTCATCCACAAACTTACTCAGTGTGCAATCTATTCCATCATCCAGATCATTAATGACAATGTTGAATGGAACCAGCTCCAGGACCAACCCCTGGGGCACACCACTTGTTACTGGTTGCCAGCTAGACATGGAGCCATTGATTTCTACTCGCTGAAACTGTTGATCTAGCCAGTTTTTATTCGCCTTACAGTCCACGCATCCAACCCATACTTCCTTAACTTGCTAACCAGAATGCTGTGGAAAACTGTAACAAATGCCTTGCTAAAGTTGAGGTATATCACGTCAATGGCTCTTCCCACATCCACAAATCCAGTCATCTCATCACAGAAGGCAATGAGATTGCTCAGGCACGATTTACCCTTGGTGAATCCATGCTGACTGTTCCTTGTCACTCCAATTTTCCTTTGGCCTTTTGATTTTATCCCTGCAGTCCCAAGCAATATCTTTGTATGGCTCCCGAGTTATTTGTCCAAGCTTCCACTTCTTGTAAGCATCCTTTTTATCTTTTAGCTCACCACAGAGTTCTCTGTTAAGCCACACTGGGCGCCTTCCATGTTTGCTATTCTTTCTGCTCATTAGAATGTTATCTGCCTGTGCTCTTAGCAGGGTTTCTTTAAAATATAGCCAGCTCTCTTGGACAACTTTCCCCTTCAGATTAGCCTCCCATCAGCTCCATAAGGGAGCCAAAATCTGCTTTTCTGAAGTCTAGGGTCTTGCTTCTTTCCTTTTTCCAATTAATCAGCATCTTGAACTCTACCATCTCATGGTCAGTGCTGCTCTGGTTGCCATTCACTTCTACTTCCCCAATCAATTCTCTGTTTGTGAGCAGCAGGTTAAGAGGAGCAAAGCCCCTAAGTCATTACTCCAGCATTTGTACCAGGAAGTTGTCCTCAACACTCTCTGAAAACTTCCTGGATTGCCTGTGCACTGCAGTATTGCTCTCCAAGCAGATGTCAGTATAATTGAAGTCTCCCATGAGAACCAGGGCCTGTGATCTGGAAACTTCTGCTAGTTTTCCATAGAATGCCTCATCCACCTCCTCCTTCTGATCTGGCGATCTATAGCAAATGCCCATCACAACATTCCCTTTGTTGCCCACTTCTCTAAATTTAACTTACAGACTTTCAACTGGCTCATTTCCACTTTCATAATGAAGCTCTGAGCAGTTATATAGCTCTTTTTACATATAGCACTACTCCTCCCCCTCTTCTTCCCTGCCTGTCCTTCCTGGACAATTTATACCCATCTATGGCAGAGCTCCAGTCATGCAAGCTATCCCACCACATCTCTGTTATTCCAATGACATCATAGTTCCTTGTCTGTGCCAGTACTACCAATTCTTCCTGCTTGTTTCCCAGACTCCCTGTGTTTGTATACAGGCACCTAAAATACCAGACCAATTGCCCTACTTTCCCCTGTTGATTTTCAGGTCTGTTGTGTCTACTTCCTTGCATTTTCTCCCAGTGTTGTCCTTCTGCATTCGCCTCAGGTATTAGAGGTTCTTTAGGACACCTAGGGCAATTATTTGATTCTCCCCGCCATGTTCCAACTGTCTTCTCTTTTATCCCTGGTGTTACAGTCCTGGCACCCCCTAAGTTCCATCCCTTCCCCCAGGTCTCCCACATTGACACTAACCTATGGGCTTTGGTCTCCTTCCCCTTTCAAACCTAATTTAAAGCCCTCCTCACTAGGTTAGCCAGTCTGTGTCCAAATATGCTCTTCCCTTCCTCGATGGGTGGAGTCCATCTCTGCCTAGCAGTCCTCCTTCCTAGAACAGCACCCAATGCTTGAGGAAGCTAAAGCCCTCCTGACAACACCATCTTCGCAGCCAGGCATTCACCTGGAGAGAATGTTAGGAGAGAGAATACCAAAACAAAAACAATGGATTTTGGTAAGGCAGACTTTAGCACACTCAGGGAATTGATGGGAAGGATACTATGGCAAGAATGTCTAAGAGCAAAAATGACTAAAGATAGTTGGCAGTTTTTCAAGGAGACATTATTAAGATCAGAACAGCTAACCATTCCACTGTGTAGGAAGGATAAGAAATATGGCAAGAGACCACTTTGGCTGAACCAGGAGACCTTCAATAATTTAAAAATAAAGAGAGAATCCTACAAAAAGTGGAAATGAGGTCAAATTACAAAGGAGGATTATAAACCAATAACCCAGTTATGTAGAGGAGGAATCCAAAGGGCCAAGGTGCAAACAGAGATCAAACTAGCTGAAGGCATAAAGGATAACAAAAAGACATTCTTCAAATACATCAGAAACAAGAGGAAAACCAAGGACAATGCAGGACTCTTACTCAACAAAGAAGGTAAAACAATAAATGAAAATGTGGAAATGGCAGAAGAACTAAATAATTTCTTTGTTTCAGTCTTCACTGAGAAGGTTGGTGGAGATTGGATGTCTAATGCAGAGGAGGGTAACAGGAATGAGAGAGGGTGATAAACTAAAATAGGGAGAGAGCAAGTTAAAAATTACTTGGACAAGTTAGACATCTTCAAGTCACCAGGGCCTGATAATATGCACCCTAGAGTGCTCAAGGAGGTGACTCAAGAGATATCTGAGCCATTAGCTGCTATTGTTGAAAAATCATGGAAGAGGGGTAAGGTCCCAGAGGACTGAAAAAGGGAAATTTAGTGCCCATCTACAAAAAAGGAAATAAGAGCAATCCAGGGAATTATATACCAGTCAGTTTAACCTCTGTACCAGGAAAAATAATGGAACAGATAATTAAGGAGTTGATTTGCAAAAATCTAGAAGAGATTACGGTGCTTAGGGCTAGTCAGCATGTATTTGCCAAAAACAAGTCATGTCAAACCAACTTGATAGCTTTCTATGATGTGATAACAAGCCTTCTGGATAAAAGGGAAGCAGAAGATGTGGTATATCTAGACTTTAATAAGGCAGTTGAGAGAGTCTCACATCATATTCTTACTAATAAACTGGGGAGGTCCAAACTAGATGGAGCTACTGTAAGATTGGTGAAAAACTGGTTGGATAACCGCTCCCAGACAGTAGTTATCAATGGTTCACATTCAGGCTGGAAGGACATAATGACCGAGGTGCTGCAGGGATTTGTCCTGGGTCCAGTTTTGTTCAACACCTTTATCAATGACTTAGATGATGACATAAAGACCAAACTTATAAAGTTTGCAGATGATACCATGCTGGGAGGGGTTGCAAATGCTTTGAAGAATAGGATCACAATTCAAAATGATTTGGACAAACTGGTGAAATGGTCTGAAATAAACAGAATGAAATTCAATAAGGATAAGTCCCACTTAGGGTTGAACAACTCATTCCACACATACAAAATGGGCAATGACTGCCTAGGAAGGAGTACTGCAGAAAGGGATCTGGGAGTACTAGTGGCTCACAAACTAAATATAACTCATCAGTGTAACACTGTTGCAAAAAAAGCAAATGCCATTCTGGGGTGTATTAACAGGAGTATTATGGGTAAGACAGGAGAAGTGATTCTTCCACTCTCCTCTGCAATCATTAGGCCTCAACTTGAGTACTGTGTCCAGGGTGGGTGCCTCATTTTAAAAAGGATGTGGAGAAACTGGAAAAGGTCCAGAGAAGGGCAACAAAAAACTTTTGACCTATGAGGGAAGATTGAAAGAACTGGGTTTGTTTAGTCTAGAGAAAAGGAGACTGAGCAGGGATATCATAAGTTTTCAAATACCTAAAAGGTTTTTATGAGGAAGGAGAACAATTATTCTCCTTAATCACAGACCATAGGACAAAAAGAAATGGGTTTAAGTAACAGAAAGGAAGTTCAACCTAAACAGTAGGAGAAAATTCCTAACTCTAAGGGTGATTAAACACTGGAATATTTTGCCTCAGCAGGTTGTGGAATCCCCTACATTGGAGGTTTTTAAGAGCAGGTTAAACAAACACCTGCCAGGGATGGTTTAATGAGGGTATTTGGTCCTGTCATTAGTTCAGAGAACTGGATCTAATGACCTGTCATGGTTCCGTCCAGCTTCTATGATTCTATGGATTGCCAAAGCCATCTCAGAAAACACAATCAAAATGTGGACCTATTGTAATCAATAGCAAACCTCTGACTTTAATGGAGCTAAAATGTACCCTATATTACTTTTACCTCTACCCTAACTCTCTTCCATTGCTTTCCAGAGATTAAGGTTTAAATACTGTAAGGTGCCTACAAACAGTAAAGGACCTAGAAAACCCTAGACAGGTATCTTTTAAAAAATGAATTATCTGAGTTCTTCTGATCCCAAAATTCTCATATCCAGAAATCACATTAACTTACATGTCTGCACCTGGTTCTGCTCCCATGATTTGTTGAATTTGTATAAACAAGCTTCTTAAAAACAAACAAACAAACAAAAAATGATGAAAATAATGAGCTAGAGAGCCTCCAAAACCAAACCATAGTAATCCACCTGTTCAAATTCCTTTCCTCAGGAACTATACTATTTGTAGTACAAACACTACAAAAGCTGCTCTTATTTTTGATCTCCCCAGGGAACACTGGGATAATTTGTAGAGATGACAGCTGTCAAAGAATATTCTTTCAGGTTTGAATCACAATTTTGTGTGCATTTTCTACATATGTTTTAGCTTTACTACAAGAAATATTCAAGGAAAGTAACCTCTAAAATAGAATGCTTAAGTATTCAACTAATTGCCAAATGATGTACTCTGCTCTAAAATTCACAGTTTGTTCTGTGTTCAAATTATCCAGATTATCAGATAACATCTTTATAAAACAAGCAGTACAGCATTTATTTATTCCCAACCCCCAAACCAACTGTGGTGCCCAGCTCAGGAACTAGGGGTATGTCTAAACTTACACTTAATATCGAAATAATGATGATTATTTCAATTTAAAGTGCATGTCTACACCTGCTCTCCTTATTTCAAAATGAGGTGCTCCCTCATTTTGAAATAAGGAACAGTCATTTTGAAATAATAAAACCTTGCTTTATATTGAAATGACAGTTAAGTTGAAAATATTATTGTGAAATAACACAGTGCAGCCCATTATTTCGATTTAGCAGTTATTTTGATTTAACACTTTTTGCCCTTATCCTTCCCAGGGTGCCTTCCTCTTTCTGTACATTGGGTGGGGGCATGGACCTTCTTGGGTGCCATCTTGCCACACCTCTCATGGCGCCCCTCTCCTAAATCAAACTACCAAACCCTGACTGTGGACATGCTAGTTCGATTTGTGTATCTAGTGGGGACATGTTAAATTGATTTAACTGAAATTGATTTAATGATTTTTATTTTGATTCAGTTAGATCAATCTAATTTGAATTAACAATCTAAGTGTAAACATAGCCTAGGAAAAACTTATTTATAAAGAACAGAAATTTAAGTGGTACTAAGAAAGATAATAGAGACAGAAAACAGTTGCCAACAAAACAAAATAAAACATACTTCTTATTGTGAAAATTTAATTCAAGGAAGTTATGGCTTTGTGTAAACTGCCTTGTCAAAACATCTGCAGGTCTTCCTAGTTGGAAGATGTAATATTTACAGAATCAGAGGATGCCTGTTCACTGTGTGATGGATAACTAAAATATCTTTTTATTCCCTTTTATATTTTCCAAAGTCTACTATCTTTGTCTCAAGAGCTGAGGAGACTTCCTTAGGATGCAGACTGTCTCTAAGAGTATGTCTATGCTGATGGCGGCAAAATCTTCACCATCAGTTTGGGCTTTTGGGAGCAGATTGCAGTGAGTATGAACTTGCCGAGCTGCTCCCAGAAGCCGACCCTAGAAGTCCTGGGGGTCCGGAGGCATAGGGGAAAGCCAACCACAGGCAATTTGCAGTTGGCTTTCCCCTAATGTGTAACAGTGGCTTACAAAGTCGCTGCCATTTATGCAAGGAATTTTATGTTACTTGTGTAAACGTCTGTCAACTGCCACTGAAAAGTATAGACTAGGGCTTAGTGTGCTTCTTAAACTGCTTCTTCCACTATTGGTTAGCTTGATTGCTGTTTTTTTAAAAATTTTATATAGAAATACATGTTCATTGTCCTCTGCCTGGAAAAAGAAAACAGTCAGAAATGTATATCCGTATTCCTTTATTACAGTTTATGTGCTTTCATCAAAACACATTTTAAGAACATATTTCCAGCACAAATAGACAACTCTTTATACACAACCCATACCTCACATTGTGCTATTAGATTCTAGTGTGTAACCAGTTTATATATGCTATAATACATGATACTTTTTAGACACATATTATGACAACAACGTGGGTAGTGAATTTCAGGCATGATATGAGTTACAGTGTAGTGGGCCCTCTGCCAGAGAACACTGAGGAGCTCTTAAGGTCACACCAACAAAATGTGAATTTAGAACATTTTCAAAGAATTGTCTGTAAGCTGTCAGTAAAGAACTAGTCACTGAAGAGATTTGCAAAGAATTTTGTATAAGAAGAAAATTTCTCATTTTTATCTGTAAACAATTAAAGACCACAAAATAAAGCAAAATCTATCCAATTATCCATGACTATTTATTTCAGTATTTCTATAAACTGACTTATTCACTGTAGAAAGTAGTGATTTACATGGAAGATAAAAAAATAAGTGAATCTGTGAACAACAAACCAAGTGCCATCCATGACAATAAATGGATAAATACAAAATGAAAACTACTTCTTTTTATTTTTCTACATGCACTGTAAGAAGCAAGCTGGTTATAAAAACAAGATAAATCATTCAGTTTGAGCAAACCAATGAGAGTATTTTTGATAATAAAAAATGAACACTCAGGATTTGGTGGCCTTAATCTTTTTCTTGTGGAAGAAAGTTCTCCTATCCCACTTTTTCATAAAGCAGTTGTAGAATGAAGCTAATCATCTCAGAATATTACTCTAAAAATTCTTTCTAGAACTTGTCTTTAAGATATAGTTTGATTGATTAAAAAACTTGGATGAACAAAAGTATTAAAAGCATTTGAAGATGTTTCACTAAGGTTCATTTAAACCTTTTCTTAACATTATATGGTAATTGGCCTTGACTATTTCAGACAATTTGTGAAAACTGTAAAGAAGAGGATTTTATAGTCATGAATATAATATTTTTAGCCATTGCCAAATATGTTGGTTAAAAAATTGAGAGAATTGCTATTCTTGGTTACTGTTCTCTATGCAGATTTGATAAATCATTAATATCCAATCTCAGTTCCTGATGATTTTGAGATTAAATGGAAATGAATAGTGCAGCAATAAATGAAGAGTGCGCAGCAGGATGGTATATGATATTAAGTACCTCTTGCTGGTTCACTAGGGAAGGTAGATTACAATTTTTATACGTCAAAATTTTACGAGTTTTATTGAACTCTAGCCAAACTCTTCAATAAAAGATTACCGTCTAATGAGAAATGTTGGAAGAGTTGTCTGGATGGCTCAGTGCAGATTTTATGGCTTTGTAACAAGCTTACTCTCTTTCTACAGTGACTACTGTTTTCTTAAATATCCTGAGCCAAAGTATTAAACAGATGCAACTGATTATAATGTGACTTCACATTGGAGATGCAATGAAGAATGTGATGGAAGTTAAGAGCACTACTACATGCTACAATCTCATGATGAAATATTTGTTTCCTGTGCAAAACGCAATGGGCATATAGGAAATGAAATCCTCCTTTAATTAAGAAATGGAGAAATTAATAACCATGCCACTACTGCAAGCTCTGGACTCTAATACCAGCCCTGGCCTGCTACACGCCAGCCCCAGAGGTTTTTCGTCATGTAGATGTACAGTTCATGGCCTCATGACAACTCAGTTTTGCTGACACTTTTTTTGAGATTTAAGAATTTGTTTTGCATTAGAAAAACAATAACCTTACCAACTTTTTCATGAAATGAGAAATATTGTAATAGACTAGAGCTAACTAGGTGTTACAGTTGGCCTGGGATGGCAGAAATTTGAGGTCAAGTCATTCCCATAAGTCCTCCTGATGCAGAGCAGGTTTTCTTCCCAGTGTCTTCCACCGGTACATCCCAGCCAACTACACAAAGTATCAGGCTGCAAATTCTATTTATTGTTCTCTCCAATTCACCCACACCAAAAACCTTTCTAACAAAGTTTTCAGGCAACTGATATGATTGGCTTTGAGCACTCTAGCACCTCATTTATCACAAAACTCCAACGTCTTTCAATCCCCTTGTTGTGACACTGAGAGAGAACTACCACAAAGTAGTGTTCCATGATGGTATTCGGGGAATGAAGGATGGACAGTCCTTCTGCCTCCTGGCCCATTTTCCTGCCCTCGCTTAACACAACACCAGAAATAAAATAAGACACTACTTTTGTTGTGTTTTGTAAGGTTTTTTTGTTGCTATAATGCAAGGTTTATATGAAAATTATAACTAATAAAAATGGGATTTTGAATTTACAGGAGACTCCAAATCACTTCATTTCAAAAGAGAACCATGTCTGTTTCTTGAAATCTCCTGTGACATGAAGTTAATAGTTTCAAATCTACTGGGAAAATTTACAGTACCCAGGGGAGCTCTGTGGAGTATGTGACCCAGGGGGAAGGGGCAGAAGGGAAGGGATATAAAACTATGCATCTGATCCTGCAAACCTTTTTACAAGGCTGTGTTCCTATTATGAGTAATCTCACATAGGCAGTGCTACAGTGAGTCCTGTCTATAAGATTGGGTCCTGAATGTTTAAACAATCAGGGAAAATTCAGTTGTAAAATTCATTTTGACTTCAGTGGAACGTGTATTTTGCCCTGCCATCATGATAGACAAGCTGTATTGCTGCTACCATTTCACTTCCCTTTATAATGAAAAAGGATAGTATGGTATGGCAGGGTTCAAATTAGAAGGTAGAGCTATTTAGAAGAAATGCTATTTTGAATATCTTTCTACTTCAGAATCAAGCTTCCTGTTGTTTTTGAAGTGCTGTTTTAAAATCTGTTCTCGATATTTGCTTATTTTATATGTATTATAATAGATGCTAGATAAATTCTTGTAAGTTGTTGACTAGACTTCTCGCTATATACATGTTAGCTGCAAACCTTCTAGAGATACGGTTTTATTTAGTGAGAGCCAGACTGATTGCCATTGGCTGACAAATATCTTTTCTGCGTTTTCCATTAAATTGAATTTGTTTTTCACCTTTGGGAGTTTTAGGGTTGTTGTTGTCCCCTCTCCTCCAGACCCCCTCCCCCAAAGCTTCCTAATTTACTTACTAGATTTGCCTCACTAGCCCTGAAGCTACCAAGAGCAGTTGGCTTATGACAACACTGGATAACATGCTCTAAACGTCCTCCTCATAAATACATGTATAAAGACTTTATATAATTAGACCACATACAAAATACTGTGCTTAAATGATGTTACAATCTGGACAAAGACGACCCTCCAAGAAGCTGAACTATTCTCTGTTCATCTTGTTATGTCTAGTTAATGCAGCACATAATATGGAATTTCATTCATTAACTTCTTTAAGACAGGGTTTTGTATAGATGGACTAATTAAGGCAATAGAATCAAACTTGTAGAAGATAAGAAATGGAAAAAGAGTTAAAGTGGTTAAGGCTCTGCACTGAGTGTCTGGTATAGGTTCTCTGCTCCTGGTTGGTTTACTGTCTTCTTGTGGTCATTGGGTATTCATACAGGTCACAGTTTAGCAAGCACGTTATTGTGTACTGAAGTCTAAATGAATGAACATCATTGGGACTTAAACACATGCTTATGTTGTTTACTGAATCAGGGCCTTAATATCTAGGTGTCTGCATTTCATCATCAGATTAATATGTTTACCAACCACTATTAGGATGTTGAGACTCACTAGTGTTTGCAAAAGGTTCTGTGATCTTTGTATGGAAAATGTGTGTAAAAATGTAAGATGCTGCTTTATTAATTAAAATAATTTTCCTTGTTGTGTCTGGAGTATTCAGTATCTTGTATGTTTCCTAACACTAAAAATATTTCAAATAAGGCTTGGAGAATTTTCCACATGAATACATGATAGGTAATTTCTTACAAGAGGAGGAAAACAGTTGATTTAGAAATGTGGAAACTGCTTCCCCACTAGAAAATCATAAATAAATTTCTTCTTGTTTGCATAATGCTAGAAGAATATACAGATTAAGGTACCTACCTGCAGATGAATTTTGTTGAAGATGACCTCCATCCAAGCAGAATTGATTTCAGTGTTCTGAGTGGCAATTACAATGGCAATTTATAAGTTGTCATCTTTTGTGCGTGTATTTGTCGTCTGCAGTACATAAACAGTACATCAGCCTCGTAACACTCGCATATGTGTGATGATTCCTCGAGCAGTAATGACTATTGAACCTTGTACTGTGGTATGAATTGTATACGCCTATGGATGCACATGACATTTGACAAATCATTCCTACTCAGACAGGTGTTTTTGGCAGAAGGAAACATTATGAATCAGCAACAATTATGTTTAAGGCTGATAACTTGCTGCTCCTTTCAAATATTTGATTAAATATGTATTGCCTATTTCAATAAATAAGCCATAGCTTTCTTGGAGGATCTTTTCAAACTGATTATTCAGGAGAGTCTATATATCTGAGGTTTTCCATTTCAAAGTTCCTTTTATTTTGTTCAAAGTCTTTATATGTACAGTGATAGCTTTACCCCAACCTCTTACAAAGTCAGCACTGCCAGGCATTAACCTGGATCAATCACTTAAATTCAAGGGAAAATCCTGCATTATGTGAATTCTTTAGGATTTATATTACTTTATCAAAAGTGGCATAGTTCATTTGATAAATGAATGGCTATTACAGAGCACATACATTTGCGATTAAAAGTGACAGATAGGGCAGCATATATAATTGAATATTGACTTTGTGTGATTGCATGACAGATGTGCAGAAGGATTTAAAATCATCTATTAATAATAAAGGATTGCTGTTGCCCCTGGCAGAGCCAGAAGAAAGAAGGTAAGGAAGGTCAGTGTGATATTGTTAGTTCTATATTGACATCTGTTGATAGCTAATGCAACATGATGCTGTGATTTCATTAAATCTTGTGCAGGATTTGAGGAGAAAAATAAAGAGACTTCTGTTGTAAGAATATATTCGTGATGTGTTTTACACTCATAAATAAAATCTACAAAAAGATGGTAGAATGCTACTACAGTGTAAGTTACACATACATGAGTTGGTACCTTTTAAAAACAAATTTAAAACAATGTTGCCTAGTTGGCGAATTGAAACTGTTAGGAAATTCTTGTTTCTGGTAAAAATGAAACACTTCATTTTAAGTTCGGGTGCTTCATACTTATTTAAAAGCAAAGAAAATGAAAGAGTAGACTCACAAAAATGTGTAAGAAGAGGTGCTGATGCCTTTGCTCACCCTTTGACTCCCAGGATAGGGGCAGTCGCTGGGCAGTGAGGAAACTTAGGTTGAAATCTCCACTCTAAAGCACAGATTTTAAACTTCCCAGTGCACTGAAAACTCTGCTATTCTGTGGTGGATTGCTGTCCTTCCACACTGTACAAAATACTTGAGTAGTCTCTGACCTACAGTGCATGAGGATGATGCTAAATCCCAGTTACTAGGGCACTTGCTTGGTGAAGTGGAATCCTGGTTCCAGTTCCTGCTCTAAGACTCTTTTTTAGTTTATGTATACAAAGTGGAGCAGCTTGAACAGGAATGATGGAGAGGTCTACCCCAGAATACCCTATTGCCTGTTTGGTCAGGAACACTCCTGTGAGGGTGCAGATCTGGGTCTGAGTCCTTGTCCTAGAGCAGAGATATTAACCTCCATTTCCAACATTCATAGGGAATGCCCACCCACTGTGATAAAGGTTATCAGACTGCCACAACAGCCACTTCTTATTTGTGAATGATGGCTAAATCTATTTGTTAATCTAGCCTGAATAACCAAAATGTGTTTTCCTCTATAATGTCAAAACTATTTGTTTCAAAGTATTTTGCTTGTTTTGACCAAACTAATTTCAGTTTTGCAAAAGAATAACTAATACTACTATACAACAGGAACCTTTCAGTACATCTGCTTCCATATAGCTACTATGGATCAAATTGACCAGTAAATTAAACTAGAATAAGTCCCTTGAGTTTTCCTCTCACTCCAGTATTGAATTTGACCTACAGTTTCTGTTTGCAGGTAAAAGCATGTGTAGCTGCATTCTTGTATCCACATGGACAATCTCTGATTTGATACAGAGGAACCTTTCTGACTGTCTGCAAATGACACAAAAGAGTTTGATTTTCTCAAATACTTAGTTCTGTCTGGGTAAAATGCAACCAACCTCCTAACATCTAAGGCATGTAAAGATGCCTCCTGGAAGCTATTATGTGGTTTTGGGTAGAAGGTAGGAAGATGTATGGATTGATTATGTGGAAATCAGAAAACATTTTAGGTATTAATTTTGGGTCTGGTCAAAGGATAACCTTATCCCTGTCGAATATTGTATAAGGAGAGTTGTATCTGAGGGCATTTATTTCCCCTACTCTTCCTGCAGATGTAATGACCACTAAGAATGAGACTTTCATGGACAAATGATATAACGAGCAGGTTGCCATCGGTTCAAAGGTTTCCTTTGTTGAGGTGTGGAGGACTAAATTCAGGTTCCATGGATTGTGGTTGGTCGTATGAGTGGATAGAGTTTTTGAAGTCCTGTTAGAAATCATTTAACCATTGGGTAGTTAGAGTAGAATTGTTTAGGTGATCGTGAAAGGCTGAAATTGCCAATACGTGTACTCTTATAGAACTATTGAAAGTGAAGAATGTTTTAAATGCAAAAGGTAATTTAAAATTTGTGGAACTGAAGCTTGGTTTGGGGAGATTCTGTTGTTTGAACACCAATGAGAGAATTGTGTCCACTTTTGAATGTACGATTTTCTAGTTGCTGGTTTCCAACTATTTAGTAGGATGTATTGTGCAGGTTCTGAACAGGCAATGTCTGTCAGATGGAACCAGTTAGGTACCACGCTGTGAGATGGAGTCTGAATTTCTGGGTGGTGGGACATCACATTGCATTGGCATAATAGATTCTTTATGAGAGGTAATCATATTGGTTTGCATGCTGACAGACTGAGGAGTTGTTTGAACCAGGTTTGTCTGGGCCAGGCCAGTGCTGTCAAGATCATAGTGGCACAATCTGTTCTGTTTCTGGATGACCTTGTGTATGAGAAGTGTTGGTGGAAAAGCATACAGACGAGTTTTAGACCAGTCTGTGAGAAAAGCATCTCCGAGCGACTGTGAATCATTCCCTGCCCTGGAACTAAGGGCATTTCTTATTTTGTGAGGTAGCGAAGAGGTCCATTGTGGGAGAACCCTATCTGCAAAAAATGTTTTGGAGTATTCTGTCATTTAACTGCCACGCTGGGCTATGGGGAATACACTTCTTAAAGTGTCTGCAGTGGTATTTTGGACTCCTGGCAGGTAAGTAGCTATTATGTGGATGGAATTGGGTATGCACTAGTTCCATAGTTTTACAGCCGCTGCACATAGTGAAGGGGACCTTGCTCCCCCTTGTCAATTTACATAATCTATGCAAGCTGCACTGTCTGTCATGATTCTCACTGATTTTCCTCAAACTATCAGCAGACAATGTTGACAAGCATATTTGACTGGCCTGAGTTTGAGGATGTTTATATGCAGTGATGATTCTGGATTTGTCTATTTTCCTTGAACTCTGTGTGTGTCAATATAGTCTCCCCATCTCATTAATGAGGCATCTGTTGTTATCATCATGGATCGTCAGAGCCAAATAAATGGGACCCCTTGCAGTAGATTGCTCTGGTTTTTCCACCAATCCAATGATGTTTTGATGTTTGGGGGAACTGTAATGACTTTGTTTAAGGTCTGTACATGAGGTTTGTATACTGTTGCAAGCCAGGCCTGAAGGGCCCTCGTTCAGAGTCTTGCATACAGAATGACTCTGGTACAGGCTGCCATATGTCCTAACAGTTGAAGTACGGTTCTTACAGTGACAGTTGGTGCCATTTGAATAAGCTGCACAAGGTCTTTTATTAGTGAGCTGCAAATTTTGGGTAGGTACGCTCTGTTTGTAGTTGAATCTAGAACAGCACCAATGAGGTCTATTGTCTGTACTGGAGTGAGGATAGACTTGTTTATGTTTATTTTGAGGCGTAGATCTTTGAACAATATTGTTGTGAATGAGGTGTCAGGTACACAGTCTTCATGGGAGCAAGCTGTTATAAAACAATCGTCAAGCTATGGGTAGGTCTTAATTCCTCAAGTACAGTGTTGGGATAATTTTTGTGTTACCACTCGCTGTTAAAACATTGTACAGCACTTCCCAAGAGGAAGCTGTCAGAAGTTAAGAAGTTTCTGTAAGTTACGAATGTGGGTTTGTGAATAGAGGCTAACTAAGTAGCCACCGCAGGATCTGGGCAGTCGGCCAAGAGCTCAGGTCTGCCTGGCGGCAACAGCAGCATCCTGAGAGGGAACAAGCAGGCTGGCATGTTCTGAGGCACCTGCTCAGAAGGTGGAGAACTCTCTCGAACTTTGGGGGACTTGACATGACTGAAAGGGTGCGAAAGAGGGGACGCGCCACGGGCCCCTCTGATTGGCCAGCAAAACATATTTAAGGGGGTTCTCCCGCCAGACTGAGAGAGACTTGTCGGTGTGTGAACTGCTTGATGTGCCTGAAGAATGATTAAAAGCCTCCCTGAGGTGTGGAGAACTGGAGTTGGCTTAAGTCTCTGACTCAGGGGGCCAGAGACTCGGACACCCACCCTCGAGGTTGTAGGCTGAAGAGGACCTTCTTCTGGAAGTCCCCGAAGAGGCAGAGGCCAGGACTTTGGTAAGAAGCTGCCCTGCTTGTATAGACTTTGTGAGAGGGGCGAGAGACTTTTAATACAGGACCCTGGGGCACCAGAGCTCTGAAACAGACGACCCAAGCCAGGACCTGGGAACAGGAGATCAACGGCAGAACCAGCCGAAGAAAAACTATGAGCAACTCCTAGGTGCCAGAAGGGCACCAAGAAGGAGAGGGATTTCCCCCTCCCCCATCCTTCATGGTTATGTTTGAGTGTTGTTAATTTAGTGGGGTTAATGTTCATGTTATACTTACCTTGTGTTAATTTAGTGGGGTTTATCCTCCCTTGAATAAACTATTGTGTTTGGACTTCAAGTGTCTGTCTCTGGTGGGGTGACCTCCTCAGACCTTAAGGGTGACAGGGTGATAGACACCTGAAAGGTGGGTACGAACCTGCGGGAACCCAGGTTATTTATTCAATACTTGGGGCCCAAAGGAAAATTTCCTTTACAACAGAGGTATGCTGCAACTACTGTAAGAACTTTGGAGAAGACCTGAGGTGCGGTGGAGAGCCCAAAAGGGAGGACCTTGTATTGGTAATGATGACTCTTGACTGTAAATCTTAAGAAGCCCCCGTGGGAAGGATGGATTGTTATGTGAAAATATGCATCCTTTAGGTCGAGGGCAAAAAACCAATCCCCTTCTTGCAGCATCAGGATGATAGTATTCAGTGTTACCATTTTAAATTTCTGTCATTTTACAAATTTATTTAGTGGTCTCAGGTCTAATATTGGCCTCCAACCACCAGTTTTCTTCTCTACCACAAAGTATCAGAATAAAATCCTGAATGTTTAGAAGTGCATGGAACAGGTTTTTTGGCCCCCAATTGGATTAGTTGATGAATTTCTTCCCTCAAGATCTGTATGTGAGAGGGGTCCCTAAAGAGGGATGGGGAAAGTGGGTAGTAGGGAGGGGTAGATAAGAACGGGATAGAAAATCGATATCTAATGATCTCCAGTACACACTCATCTAAGGTAGTAGCAGACCAGGTGTTAAAAAAAAAATTCTAAGATGAAATTCAAAATTTAAATCAATGTGAAGTATGCTACCAGTTTGTTGGGGGGTTTCAGACCCTCAACCAATCACTCAAAATTGTGACTGGGGGAGGGTTTGTGGGTTTGACATGGATTGTGATGTTTGTTTGTGCTTATATGGTCTGTGTTTGTTTCTTTGTTGATCGTATGGTTTTATGGTACTGAGATTGATATTGGGTTTAGTACTGATAGTGATATGGTTGAAAATGAGATTGTTGCTTTTTAAAATAAGGTGTGTATATGCCTACGGTGCATAAGGTTGCTGTAGAGCAGTGGTTCCCAACATTTTCTTTACCATGGCCCACCTTGCTGCCTTTAATTAGTTCGAGGCACACCGCCATACAGTTTCCAAATGAACTCATGAATATTCATGAGTCAATGAGCCAATCCAGAGCTCTTTGAGTAGTTTTTCAAAAAATTTTGTGGCACATCTGCTCAGACCTGATGGCACACCTGTGTACTGTGGCATATCGGTTGGGAAACACTGCCCTGGAGTCTTTCATAGAATGGAATACCTCTTCTGTTTTGTCAGAAAATAACTGTCATTTTTCAAAAGGTAAGTCTTCTATTTTGTTTTGCAGGCCCTTTGGAAGAGCTGCTGTATGGAACTAGGATGCCTGGTGTAATACCATTGCTGTAGCTGTCATTCTGGCAGTGGTGTCTGTTACATCCATGGAGGCTTGTAGAAATGTCCAAGCTACCAGTTGGCCCTTGGTGAGTAGCAATTTGTACTCTTTTTGTTTATTATCTACCATGTCAGAGGCAAGTTTTGATAGTTTCTCATATATAGAATGATTTTAATTGGATAAGAGAGCTGAGTAATTAGCTATTTGTATCAGTAATGTGGATGAGGAATATACCTTTCTGCCTATAAGATCTACATGCTTCCAGTTTTATCAAATGGTGTAGATCTGAAATTGGGTTGTTTATTTCTTTGGTTTGCTGCTTTGATTACCAAGGAGTTTGGTGATGGATGTGTAAAGAGAAATTCTATTCCCTTGGGTGGAATGTAATATTTTCTATCTGTATATTTGTTAGTAGGTGGGATGGATGCTGGGGTCTGCCAGATAGCGTTGGTAGGTTACATTATTGCTTTGTTCATTGGCATAGTTATCTTTGATGAGGCTATTGTATGAAGGATTTTTAGAAGTTTATATTGAGATTTGGTGACTTCTTCTAAAGGTATTTCAAGATCCTGAACCACCCTGTTGAATAGGTCATTAAATTGTTTTGGGTCATCTGTTGGGCTGGATGTACATGGGACAACCACCTCATCTGGAGGTAATAATGACTCTTGCAGTGGTTGTTGTGAGTTGTGAGACATAATTCTAGCCACCAAATATGCTCTGTCAGAAGGCTCATGTGCACTAATATAGCTGCCAGCAGGGTTCTATTGTTGTTGTCCTGAATACTGCCATGCCTCTCATAAGTTTTGTTAGCAGGGCAACGTGCATCCCTGTTGTGTCTATATTTATGCTGATGATAACATGGAAAGCAACAAGACAATGTGCCATGAGAATGGTATCTGTATCTGTAATAATAATCAGGCATATAGGATCTGCAGTATTTTGAAGCACCGGTAGATGATGAATGCATGGAAAAGAATCAGGAATCAGACTGAAGGCTATGTTCGTAATATGAGTATTGAGTGGAGGAACAGAGGCTAGGTGACCTGGAGGCATAGGCATCATAGCAATGCAGAGATGAAATATGATGATGTTTCTGGGTTCTTTTTCTCAGAGGAGAATTAAGTATGCACTCCTTGTGTGTCTGTGGCATAGTGTTATGAGGCATGTCATGAGTCAGTATCTGTAATGGTGCCATAGGATTTACTAATTGGTTCTGTTCTGAAGGTCTGTTTGTTTGTTTTTTTTCCTGTTGTCGCTTCTGATGTTACAGAGTTTTCCAGCACCATATTCCCTTGCATTTGGTACTGTGTTCTTGTAAAGTGCTGCTTTCAGCATTGTGGCACTGTCCGGTGCTGAGGATTGCTGCAAAACATGCTGTTCCAGCTTTGATTGTGCCGAGGTCTCAGAATGTGCCAGGCACCTAGCATGATGAGATTTATTGCTCTCTCAGCTCGTTTTGGAAGCCCGAGGATTATCAGCAAGTGTATCATCTGAGGAGCCTACAGCCTCTGGGGTGTTCATTTTGGGAGATTTTCTTTCTGGTGAATGACCCTTTCTAGAAGTTGGGGTCTCCCTGATTGTGAGCATTTGTTTGTCATAGCCCTTTCAATGGTCAGCCGGATGATTGGTACCTGGTTCAGAGGAAGGATAGAGAGATTTCTCCATTAGATGAATTTTTAACCAGAGCTCCATATCTTTCTGAGCTCTGGTACTTAAATTAGAGCAGTGTTCACATTTATGCGGAATATGGGATTCACCTAAACATCAGGCGCATCGTGAATGGCCGTTGGAGATCAGCATATCCTCATTACACTTTGAGCATCTCTTTAAACCAGGGGACGATGGCATGGTCCACTGTGGCTTGTGCTTAAAATAAATGCAATTCATGTTTTAATTGTCCTGTTTTGTTCTTCTTGCTTTGTTCTCTCTTTTTAAAAATAAAAATTCTCTGCAAGTGCTTTATTTTCTTTCTTTCTTATAATGGATCTTGAGGTAAAAACCAAAAGATTTTTTTTTAAACAGAGAAGATAACTTAGAAGAAGCCTATAAGCTAAACTATGACTAAACTAATTAACTTTTCTCAACAAACAGGGTTTTTTTGAAGTCTGAAATGAATGGAAGAAAGAGACTCCACTGTTCAGTTGAGGACAGTTAAAAAGGAACTGAGGGGAGTGGGGCACACTCATGCTGAAGCTGCGCTGGGCTGTTGTGAGGCACCTTCTGCACAAGTGCTGCCCAAGGACCACTGCTACAAAGACTCTGTGGATCAGTGCTGGGACGCTATCGCAGTTAAGGTCGAGCATCACTGGACATCACTTGAAGAATCACTGCTATAGAAAGAGACAAACACAAGGTTCATGAATCTGTAAATCTACCAGAGACTGCAACATCTCCATTTGCTTCCTGAGAAGCCCTATTCTGCCCTGGAGCATCTCCTTCTCCTTCTCCTGCTTGGGTCACCAAGGCCTTTCTCCTCTCTATTCTTTCCTTCTCCATGTTGTCTACAAGGTTTATCCTCCAGGCACTGTCTTGTTCTCTGATGCAGGGACAGCTTCCAATATTTCCTGGAAGATGTCAACCTAAGAGTTCTTTTCTTTCTCCTGCTTATCTGGTTCACACATTCTGTAAGTGTGGCGAAGGAGGCCCTGAAGGCCACAACAGCAGCAGATGCAGATAGAATACACATAGATATCATTGTCAGTGTAGTCCTAACAGAAATTGAAACTTGGATACTGAACTCACTCTCACTGCCCCCCAAAAGTTGTATACCCTATATTCTCACTTTTTCATGGGTTTGATACAGCAAGCATCAGTCAGAGCACCAGCCATGGTGAGTATGGTCCTCTGGAGGTGGGGGCAGGTGTTTGGGAAATGAAGGTGGAACAGTTTGCTTGCATTAGTTTATTTGTATAGGGCAATGGAACCTAATACTGGCACCTTTATCCACAGGGAATGATGATATTAGCTGATATCTTGCTCCTGACGGTAATAGAGGCAGAGAAAACACAGCTGCTGCTGTTCTCCAGTTCCTCCTGGGCCCATACACTGCTAACCTACATATTGCTATGCTGAAGTAATTGCTGAGTGACTTGGAAAAGTGTCTTACCACAGTGGAAGAAATAAAGTAGCCCATCCCCAAAACGTTCAGCAGAGGACTACAGAATACCACCTTCATCATAAAGACCTTTCATCAAGATTTCTAAGGAGGACTCACTGAGCATCCTGGTTCATGCCAACAACTGCTCTGCATGGCACCCTTTGCCTAGCTCTAGAGA
Organism: Podocnemis expansa; assembly: GCA_007922195.1. Classification (NCBI taxonomy): domain Eukaryota; kingdom Metazoa; phylum Chordata; order Testudines; family Podocnemididae; genus Podocnemis; species Podocnemis expansa. The sequence goes on along the minus strand of ML682005.1, from coordinate 30,440,584 downwards.
GGAAAGAAAAGCAGATAGCAACTTTACCTCTCTTGGTTGCTTCAGTACCTCTTTTTAGCACTAGTAAAAAAGAAATCAACAAATGTGTCCTGCTACTTTGTGGGTCTAATTCTGCACCAGATTGATTTTTTGCCTCCCTCACCCTCTGGTATGCCTGCTGGGCTTTTTAGCTTTGATGTTGCACTGCTCCTGATCCCTTGTGTAGGCCTCCTTTGGGCATCCTGGAGAAATCACCTGCTATATCCTCAGGAAGGAGAACATCTGCAGGGTATAGTCGACACAGTCAGCTGGGCAGTGACAAGTGGCTTTTATCAAACAGCTCTAGTCTAGTGGAATTCAGTTACATATAAATCTGTATTGTGTTATTTTAAACCAGTGTCACAACGTTTAGTGCATACTATTACTGTGCCTGTATAATGGGATCCACTCTCTGCATACCTGCGCTGTCAGGAGAGCTGTTAGGTGTGCTTCCCAAGCCGGTAAACCAGGAGAAAAGCATTTCAAAAACTCATGGGGCTTTAAAGAGAGGGGCAACTTCCTGTACACCTGGATCCTAGATAGCAGAGTTCACAATGGTGACCAGAGTTGTCATGGAGGGATAATTCCTACTGGCCAATAACAGTAAATAACAATAGATGTAAGTAACACAGTATCTACACTGACACTGCATTGACCTATTTACATGGATCCTTTCTCTGCTGCTCAGAGAGGTAGTATTAAGTCAGTATGGCAGGCAACTTATTGTGGAAGTGAAATTTAAGCATAGACACATCCACAGCTAAACTGAGTTTAAGTTGCCATGCATCAACCTCACTATGTACTGTAGACCCAGCCTATATGTGTCCTTGTTTCAGCACTGGGAGAGAAATAGGGAAAAGCCCTTTGAGAGCTGTAAGCCAGGCTGGACAGAGGAATTGTTTTGAAGTTTTGTCTGAGTTGCATGCTGAAGAATAGAATTCAACACAGCAGAAAGCCCTTCCTAGGAAGGTCAGGAGGTCTAACCTGAATGAGGGGAAACTGAGACAGTGACTAGTATGAAGCCAGACCAGGTAAGGTGGTGCTGCTATGCTATTTAAAAATAAGATAAACCACATCTAACCTTTCCTCTGTGTTGCTCTTTTGTTTTTATTTCTTTTAAATATTAGGTTAGGGCAATGTAAGTTACTTCAGTTTTAAACCACTGTCAGATGTATGTATAACAACTACTGCTGGAGCTGGAAAATTCTTTTGGTCTTTCTCACAGCTCCTTATACACTTGACAAAACTGAAGGCAATAGATAGTATATAAGTGATGTTCAGTTTTGGAAAGATATGCTAAGAAAAAGAACTTGGAAGACTGTTTAACAAGGCCACTGGTGACAACTGTCATAACAGTATATTTTGCTTTTTTTTTTTTTTTCTGGTTTATTCCACTAAACTGCATGACATTTCTATCTTATGTTCTGTCCCTTCAGACTGCTGGGATGAAGAGGATGGCTTTATGTTTTATATCACATTCCTGAAAATTTCCAACCTGGAGGAAAACAATAGTTGTGAGAGGTAGCTTTTATTGAACGGTTCTATTTTAGCCTAGTGGAATCCAGTTATATACAAATCTGTATTGTGTTACTTTAAACTGTTGTCACAATATTTACTGCATGCTATTACTATGCCTGTGTAATGGGATCCAGTCTTGGCATCCCTGTACTGTCAAGATTAGTTCTGAATTTGTTTTCCTTTTTGTCAAGCTCTTGATATCCGTAATTGAGATATAGCTTCCTACAGTCCTCTTTGCAGATCAGGAAAAATATGTTGTTAAACCAAACCAGGGTTCACAGATTCAGACATAAAAAACTGGAACTTGCTGTGTTAAAAGCCTGGGATGTAATCTCAATGCTTGACCTGTGCACTTTTAGTATGGAAAATATTTGAAATCCTTGCTTTGGATTTTATTTGACATGCTTTTTTTTTTTAACATCTAACATGCTATCAATATACACACTACAATTTTTAGTCAACATTCAAAGACCAATTCATTTACTAAGGAAGGAATGGTTATTGCATTTTTATTCATGTGCTATGAGTTAAAATTAAGCTTTAGGCATCAAACAAACTAGTAATAGATTGTGATAAATCCATAATTTAATCTTATTTTGTCCCCTCCCCCAAGTTGTATAATGTCAATACATAATTATCAGTGCTATCTTTCTAGGTAAATGTTATGGTGCTTGGAAAGACTACATTTTTAGAAGTTTTTACTATTTTAAAAAGAAAGATGTGACTTACTTTATAAAGTACATTGATTTCCATGTTATGCAAAATAAGAAAATTTTCAAGTAGGATTCTGTTACAATAATAATTAACCCTCTGGATTCTGGGAATGCATACTCTCCATTAATTCTCCTGAAAAGAAGCATGAAATATTCCTAGCAGCCAAAATGTGGAAAAAGTTATAAATTTATAAAAGTTCATGAGAGTTGCAAGGCTAAAACCCTAGGCACTGCTTTGAAAATTTAGGTAGTGGAGTAAGTGTATCGCTATCAGAAAAGCAGATCTTAAGGAGTACAGTAGAAAAAGTGAACATTCTGCATTATTCCTGTTCTGTGCTGTGACACACACAAATCAGATGCATCTTAGGTTAAATTTGATAGGGACTTTAGAAACAGAAGAATTGCATTGATCATATTGTGCATGCATGGCTTATAGATACAAAATACCAAGCTGAATATTTTCAGGGGCCAGATAACTCAGCTTATGTGTGAAGGAAAAACTTCTGTGACTCATCCATTATAAGTGCACTGGGAAATGCAGTATTTGCACATTACACCTTTATAAAACTACACTGCTCTGTCCTATCTCTAGAAAAATTATTGTAGAAGTTGCCCTTTGGTGTTCAGCAACTTAATTTTTATAGATTATATCAATATTTTGTCATGTGCATGTGTTGTGACCATGATTCATATTTATATACACTTAAGCGTAATTCAGTAAGGCATCTCAATTCCAGAAATCACTTAAACATGTATTTAACTTTGATTATATGTTTCCAAGTGATTTCCTGAATCTAAGCCTCCAAGTCTAATCCAATGCCAATCAAAAGTCAATGGGAGCCTTTTTGAACTGACTACAATAGGTCTTGCGTAGGGTTCTCATTTTTGCATCTTTGGACATAGTAAATAGACTAAATGCAGCATAAAAAATGAGCATCAAAAAACCGTGTCCACCTACACCAACCATATAAAAACAATTATTCCTTCCCACTAGTAAAAGAGAAATGCATTGTTTTTCTTTCTTTTTAAGTCATTCAAATATCAAACCAAAATGCAGAGGGTAATATTCTATGTTGTCTGTTAGCAATCTAGCATGGAATTCACAGTCCTGGAGAAGGTGACTTTATTGTGGGTACAAAAGTAATATATGTTCATATAATTTGACTGCAGTATAATATATACACTGCATGCAGGTATCAAAACAGATATTGGGCCTTCAGTTTGGGCACTTCCTAACTTTTCAGTACTTGACTTTATATTCTTGTTCTTTTAACATAGTTTAATAATAAGCAATTTTCGATTTTTTTTTAAGCAAAATGGGGAAAAAAGCAATCATGTGGACCATGTATATGGGTTACAAGCAGGAACCTTTAGATCTACAGCATGGACGGCTATCACTTGACCTTGGGTTTAATTCCATGTTTCAGTGGTTATAAACTGCTGCAGGAGAATCCTGTCTCCTACTCCATGTTGTACTTTACATTCCCAGAGCATGTTCTGTTGATATGCAGAGATGCTGCATGCAGAGTCCACTCAGCACATACGTACTATGAAGGGACCATAGAATCATAGAAACTGGAAGGAACCATGAGAGGTCATCGAGTCCATTCTCCTGCACTCATGGCAAGACCAGGTACACTCTTAAACCATCCCTGACAGGTGCTTGTCTAACTTGCTGATTCCACAACCTACCTAGAAAACTTATTCCAGTAGTTACTCACCCTGACAGACAGAAATTTTTTCTTTGTCCAACCTAAAATGTCCCTTGCCATAGTTTAAGCCCATTGCTTCTTGTTCTATCATGGGCAGTTAAGGAGAACAATTTTTGTCCCTCCTCCTCATGACAGCCTTTAAGGTACATGAAAACTGTTATCACGTCCCCTTCTCAGTCTCCTCTTTTCCAGACTAAACAAACCCAGCTCTTTCAGTCTTCCCTCATATGTTAAGTGTTCCAGACCTCTAATCATTCCTGTTGCTCTTTCTCTGGACTTTCTTAATTTGTCCCCATCTTTCCTGAAATGAGACCCCCAGAACTGGACACAATACTCCAGTTGATGCCTAATCCAGCTGAATAGAGTTTACTTAAAATATTCCTGCTAATGCATCCCAGCGTGGTGATTGCTTTTTTTGCAGCAGTGTTACACTGTTGACTCAACTTTATCTTGTGGTCCCTTGTGATACCCAGGTTCCTTTCCGCAGTGCTCCTTCCTAGGCAGTAATTGCCCGTTTTGTATATGGGCAATGGATTATTCTTGCCTAAGTGGAGTCCTTTGTATTTGTCTTTATTGAATTTCTGTTTACCTCAGACCATTTCACCAGTTTCTTCAAATCATTCTGAATTGTGATTCTATCCTCCAAAGCATTTGCAACCCCTCTGAGCAGGATGAAACATGCTCTGTGTAGCTTAAGTCTTTTGGGAATTTACCGGTAGCTGCCAAACAACAAGTTTCTGAAGAACATGTGCAAACTGCAGTATTTTTTTAGAACTTGGCCACTATTTAGTGGACTTTAATATTTTTTAGGGCCAGCCTCCTGCCAAATAATAAAGTCCCTACCCCAAGGTGATGTAACAGTTCTTTTTGTTTTTTAATGCAGGCAAACCAATTTGTTTTTCCCTCATCTTTTTCTCTGAAACAGCTGAACAAATATGTCTGAAAATTTAAAATGAGGTAATAGATTTTAAGATCAGAAAGAAGTGATCATTAGATACCTAGTCTGACCTCCTATGTGACACAGTCAATAGAATTTCACTAATAGCTTGTGCCTGACTGAACAGACAGAACAAAGAATTCTATCTTGATCTGAATAAATCAAGAGATGGAGTATACATCACTTCCCTTGACTGTTTGTTCTAATTTTTAATCTCCCTCACTGCACATTTTTAATACCTTATATGTAATTTCAGTCTGTCTGCTTTACTTTCTAGTCATGGTTCTTGTTACACCTTTCCTTGATAAATTAAGAAGCTCTTTAGGCTATGTCTACATCTGAAAGCTTAGTTCAGATTTACTTAGTCCAAATAGCAGTTCTGAATTAGTTCGAACTCAGCTTTGCTTAGTTCAGATTAAACAATTTTTTATTTTGAACTAGGCAAAGGCTAATGTAGACAGGGACCAAATTAGTCCAGATTAAACCTCCTTAATCCAGACTAATTTGCTAGTGTATACATAGCCTTAGTGTCTTCTATTTTTCTTCTCAGGCAAGTACTTACAAATGCCGATCAAGTCACATCTCAGCCTTCTTTTCTGATAAGCTAAATAGAATGAGCTTTGTTTAAAAAAGGAAATAAAAATAAACAATTTAATAAAAAAAGAAGAAAACAGCCTGAGGAAGAGATTTAGCATGGAGAACATCAATCTGAACTGTTAGTTAAACGGTATTATAATGAGAAGTGTCAGGCAACTGGTAACAACAAGTAGTGTGACCAGTTCTGCTAATAACTTGGCAAATAACATGATCTAATGAAATAACCTCAAAAGGCCGTATTTCAAAACATAAACACAAGGGGGGGGGTAGAGATGCCTTTGAGCTGTTAACTTCAGTACTTAATTTCCTGTCTTTTTGCCATTTACTTTTCCCACCATTAATGCTAGTTTTTGATATATCTCCAGCTCCCTCTGAGATTCTAAAACTGTAAGTAAGTCCACAAAGACTGAAACAATAAAAATTGTGCATGGATGTGGAAAAACTCACTGTCAGCATAACTATGTTCTGGCAGAGTGGTTCTCAAACATTGTGTTGTGGCACAAAAGTGTGTCTCAGAGCTGTTTTGCCAAAAATTGGTGTCATGCCACCCTTCTCCCTGCTGGAGCACCACTGCCGCCAGCTTGCCTTGTCCTGCTCTCAGGCTGAAGCAGAATGAGGGGAAGCCAGCAGCATGCAGCTTGGGTTGGGGGCAGTCCCAAGGCTGCAGGAATCTCCGCAGCCTTACGAGGCTCCCAGCACCGGTGCCTGCCCGCTCTCCTTGCCCTGCTCAGAACTGGGGCTAGAGGAGCCAGAAGCAGCACTGCTCAGGCTGGGGACAGTCTCCAGGTTGCAAGGGTCCCTGTAGCCATAAGAATCTCCCACCCCTAGTGCCTGCTGGCTTGCACCTGCCCCTCTCAGAAGTAGGGTGGCAGGGAACTGGCAGCACTCAGGCTAGGGGCAGTCCTGAACCTGCAAGGATCCCTGCAGCCCCGGGAGGTTCCCAGCCTTAGTACTGATGTAGGGCTGAAAACTGTGTTTCAGCAGATTTTTGTTACTGTCCAACCAAAATAACAAAATCTGTTGAAACACGGTTTTCAGCACTACATTGGAGCCCACACTGCTCAGTCCTGAAGCTGGGCAAGGGGAGTTTTAGCTGAGGGGGGAGTGGTGGGGCTTGGTGTATTGCACATAACTGGGAAGCCTCCCAACTGTGTTGTGACCCTGAAAAGGTTGAGAACCCCTGTTTTAGAAGACCAGGAAGGCTCCAGTTTCTCTCCTACAGACACAGTGGCATCTGCTAAACATGCATTCAATGTTCTGACTGCATGTGACAATAATGTGTAAGGCATTTTCTGTAGTGATGGTGGAGAAGGAGAATGTTAGCACTAGCATACAGTTGGGTCCCAGTCCTGTAAACGGTTCTACATGTACTTAACTTTATTCACATGAATAAACTTGAATCCTATAGAAGTCACTGGAATTACTTATGTGCTTAGATGTAAATGAGTACAGAATGGTATGCAGGTTTAAAGTCCTGCTTTGTAAAATAATGCCAATAAAATATGTTTTGTGACTATCAAGCAATAGATAGTGCTGAGCTTTAATGGCTTTGACTTAATTTTGTTTTCTAATTACTTAGTTCTTTGTCTTCAGGCTATCACCATACAAGAAGCCAGTGCTTAGTATTATAACTTCTATAAAATATGCATATAAAATAGACTTGTATGCAGCATATGCTTTTAAACAAAACAGAAGAAGAAATAACACGTCCACCCCCCACCCCCGTTCAACAGGTGGTATGCATTAACATTCTTCTGACCGTTTAGTAAATCAATTGATACTTTCTCTTAAAAACACTTCCTGCAGAGAAGAGTAGGCCATCTGTATATTCAAGCTTCTGAAACTAGCTCATTTCGAAACTACTGTAATGCTGCTGGGAAGCTGGAAAGAACATTTCATTGGGAACAGGTTCATCATTATTTAATTGGGACAGCTGATGAATGAGTCAGTATGAGATCTGATTATTGCACATACATTTAATTTTACTTTGTCACAAGCTGCACTGTTTGCAGAGTTGTGTGTCCTTATCCTTTGATGCAAAGTGAAGTGCTATAAACAGTCTTGTTTTGGAGGTAATATTTTAAGGAACTATTGCTTGTATAGGGGAAATTAAGAAGATTTTTATTTTTTCTAATATGCATGTTTAATTACATTATATCTCTATCAATTAGGGACTCTTAATGCATTTAATTGAATTATTACACTTTGCAATTTGCAGTGATTTACATTATTAAGGAAACATCTGAACCCAGTTCTGCACTCCTTGCAAATTCACACTCCTGTAGAGTTCCATCAATATCTTGGTTGTTTAATGACTGAAGACTAGGGTCCTCTGGGTTTCTCAGAGTGGCTCATACTTCATACCAATGGGCTACCACGTCTCCATTGTACATCAGTTATTGGGAACTTTCTTCAGATGCCAATGCTGATGCTGCAAAAAGGGTGTCTTCCCCTGCCCCTGGGACTTGGATGCTCCTTGGATGCTCCTTCACAAGAGCTCATAGGAGTCAGTACTCCATACAGGTTTGGTGAGGAATCACAAGTATTTTGGAGCACTGTCCCCTGAGGGCCTACTGTGTTTTCATAGAAATTTGATCAGTTAATAATGTAGCTCAAAGCTATATTAGCTTCCTGTGGGACCTAGCTCACATGTGAACCCAGTCAGTGGTAACATGACTCTGGCAGAAGTCACATTGTTAGTAGTAGCAGCAGCATCAAAGATACAAACATCTATGGGAATAGCTTCTGCTTTCACAGAGATAAGTGGGCCTGTTCCCACAGATCTTCTGAGTTTGTAGATTTGGGTAGCCTTGCTGTGTTCAAAATCAGCAGGACCCCAAATCTCTCTCTCTCTCTCTCTCTCTCTCTCTCTCTCCCTCGAGAGAGAGAGAGAGAGAGAGGGGAAGCTTCACAAGAAAACCTCATAGAATATTACTCTGGCCTCCTCTTGTAGGATACTCCTCAAGAATGGGGAGTTCAGTGCTGTTACCACTGCTCTATTTGGAGAAGCATACACCAATTTATAGTTAATAAACTAAGCCTTTTTTTGGGGGGTGGGGTACCAAAATTGTTATGCACTTGTTAATTAGGAATGGACTGGTGGAGTTTTTATTATTGGGTTGGTTGGTTTTGTTTTTTTTTTTCAATGTCCATTTAGTTTATTTTGCCAGATGGTGAAGGACCCCCTATGTGGACCCCTGGAAACAGGCCTCATAGGCCCATATGTTAATCCATCTATGTTTGGGAGGAGAGATCCTGACTGATAGATGTTTAGCATGTAAAACTGCTTGAACATGTGGTTAGAGAGATCTTTGGTTTAAATTCACACTATGTTGTTAATTCAGGCATTAGCTGAGTTTAGCTTTTTTTTTTTTTTTGGTAATCAATTCTGACATTCATTTGTAATTACTTAAAATTGATCTTTTTATAGTTAATAAATGTATTTTATTGCTTTATCTGAACCAGTGTGTTTGGACTAAAGTGTTTGGGGAACTCCATTTAGGATAACATCATTTGTACATATTATTTTCTACTAATATGATGATGGACTTTACATGAGCTTATAGGCTGTGTTCTCACACAGCCAGTTATTTCAAAACGGTTGTTTCGCAACAACCGTATATCGAAATAACGCTTATTCCGAAACAACTTATTTCGAATTAACAAAATGTTATTTCAAAATAAGAAAAAAAGCGGGAATCGAAATAACATGTCCACACAGTGGGCATGCTATTCCACCCCAGGGGCAGGGCACCATGGGAGGTGTGGCAACATGGCAGCCTCACTGGGCCATGTCGGCGGCCATGCTGCTAGCCAATCCCTTCCTGTACAGATTAGTAGTCTATGGCAGTGCAGGCCCCTTCCGCCCCTCCGGTCTGATGCCTGGCAAACCCCTGTAGCTTACACAGCCTGCCAGACCGGGACTCAGAGTCTGGACAGGGGCACAGGACGGCACGAAGGGGACCGTGTCCTCCTCCTGCCTGCCACCTGGGGACCGTTCCCCGGGGGGCACACATGCCGGTCGTGCCAGCAGGGGTGGGCTGGACTCGGTCACACCTCACCCTAGGGGGGCCTCCCACGGCTACCTGCCAGCGGTGTGGCCTGCATGCTGCCCACCCCACCCGGGATGCGGTCGCATCTCCGCCAGCCAGGCCCTGTCCACTGCCCCCAGGAGCACAGGCCCCTGTGCGCCCGGTGCCACCCGTCCCCATGGGCCCTGTGACCATGGGGGTGCCTTTGCACCCACCAACCCTGTGCCCTACCTGCCCTGGTACCCAGCCCTGGCCCCCTCGCTGCCTGGGGCCTGCTGGACAGGCCCAGCTCTTTGTGCCTCGGTGGGGGGGGGGGGTACTTACCAACAGGGGATCTGGCTGTCCGGCGTGATGTCCCTGGCTCTGTGTCCGACCCTGGGGCAGTGGTCGGCCCCTGGTCCTCCCCGGTGGTCTCCGGCTCGGGCCTGGCAAACAGCTCCGGGCTGCTGGCAGTGGCCTCTGCCACGGATGGTGGTGGCGCGGCCGGAGGCCCCCCCGACTGACACGTCGGAGCCCTGGGCCTCAGGGCCCGACAAGGGGCTCGGATGCCCTCCTGAGTCCAGAGCCTCAGAGGGGTGGCCGCTGGGCTCTGAAACCAGGAAGGCGTGGAGCTCGTCGAAGTAGGGGCAGGTGATGCTGCTCCCTGCCCCCTGGAGCTCCCGGGCCTCCCGGGTCCAAGCGTGGTCCTGCCAGAGCGTTTTGATTTTGCTCCGGACCTGCTCGAGGGTCCAGGGGTGGCCGGCGGCGGACATCTCCGCGGCTATGTCCGCGTATATGTCCCGGTTCCGGTGTGATGACCGGAACCGGGACATGATGTCTGGCCACTGCCAGACCCCCCAGGAGGCACAGGGTGTCCTCCCTGGTCCATACTGGGGCCCTGCGGTGCCCCCCAGCGGAGGAGCCTGCCTGGGTGGCCATGTGCCTGTCAGGCAGTGTGCACACTGGCTGACAGGCACACCCAGACCGGAATTCCTGTTTCCCAGGGTGCTGGGCACCCTGGGAGGAAGGTCCAACGGTTGTTTCGAAACAACGTTTTCGCACAGCGTTGTTTTGAAACAAGTCGTTTCGAAACAATGTTGTTTCGTCCCTGCATGGGGTTTATGTTGTTTCGAAACAACCGTGCGTCGTGTGAACAGCTGAATCCTTATTTCGAAACAACCTCCGTTGTTTCGAAATAAGGGGGCTGTGTGAACACAGCCATATTGACCAGGGAAGAGCAGGGCAGTACAAAAGGCACATTACTGGGAAGTTGCTTGGTATTACTCTGCAGTGTAAATCCAGAGTGGCTGGCACCAGCATGCATACAGTGAGAGTAACTTACTTTCTGGAGGCTGCATGGGAGCAGACCCAGAGAGGTAGCTCTCCAAGCAAAGCAGTATAAACATCACCCATTTTGGAGACCTGAGGGGACACAGCTGTTCATCAGTCCAGATTGTATCCTGTGTCACGACACAGAGACAAAAACTTGGTTACTACCCATTGTTCATATAACAAACCCTGTATACTGTTGGTTCCCACACTGGAGGAACAACAAGGTTATCTGGGGGTTGCAAGTTGTGAGCCCCAAGTCCAGCCATCAGAGCTATAAGCCACAAACCCTTCCAGCCTGGCTCCACCCCACCACTCAATTCCATTTCCAGCTCTACTCCACCTCCAATAAAGGGTGTTAAATCATCATTTTGATTTTTTCATAGGACCAACTGTGGGACTGAGACATTAGAGGTCTGATTCCTTAGCAGCTGAAAAAGTACTTTATTATTTAATAGACAGGCACATACTTTCTCCTGAAAATAATAGTCACTCTTCTACTGCTAAACCCACTAAAAAATGAAAATATCTTGAGTCTTACATTAAACATGGTTTCAGCAGCATCATTACCTCTATTATAGAAAAACCACAATGCATCATTTGATGCCAAGTTTTGTCTGTTGAATCGATGAAGCCATGCACACTGCAGCAATGTCTTGAAACTAGACGTCCTGAGCATAAAAATCAAAGCATGGCTTTTTTGAAATGCAGAAAAGAAGCAACAAAGAAAGCCAGGCTTCATGAAGATGGACATTTGGAGGCCCCTTATAATTTGTCTCTGTGAATCACCTGTACCAAAATGCTGCTTTCAATAGGTGGGGAGTATGTTTTGTTGGTGTGCAAAGATGTTGTGTTGCTTATTCTTGGCAATGATACTGCCAAAAAGCTTAAGATACTTTCCATGTTGAATGATATTGTGAAATTCAGCATATGTGAGTTTTCTGAAGGCATCAAAAACAAGTTGTGCACTAAATTAAACATTCTGCTTTCAGTATGTTCAGCCTACAACTTTATGACACTACTCATATTATTAATTGTTTACAGTTGATATTGTTTGTATGATATGTTCATGTGGGGGATGTTAAGAATGAGCTGTTCTTCTGTGAACAGCTTGAAACAAGCATAATGGCACTGGTTATTTTCAATGCCTTTTTCAGAAGCAATGGCACTGAGTGGAAACATCTTTGTGGTATCTGTCTCAACAATGCTCCTGCCATGATAAGGTACACAGTCTGGCTTTCAGCAGAAGGTAAAGTGCATGTCACCAAATGTGATTGTCACTCATTGTGGAATCAGTCATCAAGACCTAGGTGCAAAGACATCACCAATGTGTTTTAATGCTGTGGGGGAGTGCTGTTAGAAAAGCAGCGAATTATATTAAAGGATATGCACTGAACAGTCATCTCTTTCAAAAGCTCTGCAGTGAAATGGGTGGTGAATATAAAATTCTGCTTCTCCACACTCAAGTCCAATGGATTTCTAGGGGGATGCCTATTATAATGAGTTTGTATACTTCATGAAAGTATGGCAAAGAGTTTCCTGTGAAAAGAGAAACAAGAGCTGAACAAAAAGCTCAGTGCCAAAGAATGGCTGCTTTGCTTCGCATACCAGTAATTTATATGATTGATAACCTTAATAACATCAATTCTGTTGCTTCGAGGAAAATGTTCAACATAAATAAAACCAGAACCTTTTTGTCTCTGCAGTGCATGACTATGGACACAGATGGATACGGCTGTTTCCAACACTTTCCTCATTCAGTGAGGCGGAGGTCATCAAAACTGATAGTGCTTTCCAGTCAGTGACCATCTGAGACCCCTTCACAAAGAGTTCTTACATTACCTCCCAGCTCCCAGGAGCACTTCACTCCCTAGTGAATGCTTTCAGTGTGATGGCTGAGCAGTTACCTACTGAGCATAGTCACACACAAGTTTGTCGACATGAGCAGTAATGATGAATTGAAAGCAAAATTCACACAGCTGCCTCCAAACTAGTTCTGGTCCTCAGTTGCATGTGAATACCCACTGGTGTCTGAAATGAGCCTGCGAGCTCTTCTGCCATTTCCTATTACCTATGAATGCAAGAGTGGATTCTTCACCCTTCTCACAATAAAGACAAAATCATAAAAACTGCCAAGAATGATAACATCAAATGCGCCCTTTCTAAAATATCACCAAAAATAAAACTTCAGATGTCAACTAAACAGTATCATCCATCTCACTGATTTTGGCTGCTTCTGGTGATTATTGCTGGTATGGGGGGGGGAGCTACTTAAAAATAACTTTTCTGCATATAAAAATAATTCAGCAAAATTTTTGTCTTATTTTAAAAGCAGTGAGAAAAGGTAAATTCATTTTAAGCAACAGGGTTAAAATTTAGCATTTAACATGGTATTAAATATAAAAGGGGGTGGATTATTTTAAAAGTGAGTTGCACTCAGAGACTTGCTGTCTGAAGGATCACCAGCACAAAATGCTTGAGAACCCCTGATCTGTACTACCTACACAGGATTATCATTAATGCTCCACAGGCAGCACTTGAAAAACAGTAAGTCTTCTGGCACTTTTAAAGAGTAACAAATTTATTTATCACATTAGCTTTTGTGGGAGAGGTCTTGCTTTGTCAGACTCTTGCAAATGGAAAGAAAAATGTTGAGGGTTTTTTGTTTGATTGGGGGTTTTTGTTTTTGTTTTTTACTGTTTTTCCCCATTTTCAAGCTTCTGAAGTGAGATCTCTCACGTGAAAGCTCTTGTGATAAATAAATTTGCTAGCATTTAACAGTGCCACCAGACTTCTTGTTTGTTTTGCTGAATTAGACTAACGTGGCCACACCTTTGGAATTTAGCAACCAGAAGTTTACCTCCAAGTAACTTTCAAAGTTTCACTATTTTGAGGAATTTAATTGTTTTATAATAATATTTTTCCTCTTTTTATAAAATATTGTGTCTTTCCAGTTGTTTTATAATAGACCAACACAAACAGCCCAAAAAACCACAAACTCCAATACCAGGGTTTTCAAAAATAGCATCCTAGGGTTTGACTCCTCAAGTTGTGTTTTGGCATTTAAATTGCATTCAGTGGAAAGTACAAGGACTCAGCCCACCAGAAAATCAGGTCGCTTTTATTTAGGTGCTAAAACATGGATTTAGAGGTATGATGGCTCCCCTTAATGCTGTCAAATGTCAAGTGAAACACACTATAAAATAGAAAAAAATGTTTCCTCTGATCTTTGTTACAGTAAATTATTGGTGGTGCTTATACTAATAGACTATAAATAATACTTAGCCAGAACAATTTTTAAGTTGACATACATCCTTGACTATGAAGGGTGAACACTTTACCCATTCTCTGCTCCCCTTCATCATGTGTAAAAAGCACAGAGTAGCATAAAAGTCATAAAAACATTAATTTTACCTGGAAAAGAATTCTTGCAGCACAGTCACTTAGGAAGACAGTTGTAAGATTGCCTTCACAGAATCTCCTGGTGAGCCCGCCATAGGGAGTGCACTGGGGGAGGGAATGGATTCTGCACTGCAGTATTTCTAGATTGCTAGGACCTGTAGGATCACTCTCATAAGCTGTTGTGATTTAGACACCTTAGACCACAGCTGCCCCGCCCCTTCACCCCTCCAATAGTGGCAAGTTTTGTGCTGCCGCTGTTAGCAGGCCAGCACAGAGTCTTTACCTGATATCTTGTCAAGGATTGTTCAGAGTTTGTGATTTCTAGGCAAAATATTTATTTAACAGGTATAGAAACTCTTTCTGATAAAGAGCTTAGGTTATGTGATATTGTTTGAGGTACAACTTTGACCTGAAAATAAGGGCTGCCTTCTGTAATTTGTTGAATTATTATAACCTAATGCTGAAAGATTAAAACAGTTCTCTTCCAGTGGAATAAAAAAATGCAAAAAATGCAGTGTTGTTCTATATTAAAATGTGCAGCTATGACTACTGAAATTATATAATTTAAGTCTGTGTAGGAGTAATTGAATCTCTCTTAAAATCAGTGAAGAAATGTCATCTGTAACATGAAGTAAGTGATTACATACTTGCAACTAGCTGCAGGAAAAAGACTCCTTTAAATTAAATCAAATTTTAAAAATGTAGACCATGAGAAACTGCACATTCAGTACACAAAGTGAGAAACACAACAAAAAATTAAAAGAGATGTATTATATCTGAGCCTTGAAATGGGGCATGAGCAGATCAAGTTCTTAACCTATTGAAGTAGATAGTTATTTATATATGTGGAGCCTGACAATTTTAGATTGCCAAGCTGCATTAAGCAGTCTGTCTCTGCTCAGTGAACATCTAAATACTGTATGTTATAAAAGATGTGAGTTTCTTGAGATGCACCAGCTGAGAAAAGTAATCAGATTTACTGAATGGAGGGGGATGTTCCGAACAGTACCCTTTAGTGAGCTGCCTCAAGGCATTTTTTTGCCATGGATTCTTGAATGGAAGGTGTCAGATTTTTGATTTGTCCACCTAAATTAACAGTGCTGCCTACACACACGCTATGATGCCCATTCCAATGTCCACAGCTTTTGCAGAGGTCTCTGGTTTTATACCATGAGGTTTCAGGGAGTCATTGAATTAGAATGTGCAAATGAAATGTTAGACCTTTTTTTCCCCTTTTACTTTATAGCTGGTTTTAGTGTTAGTAGCCCCCCCCCCCCAGACTTGCAAAATAAAGGCAGGCAGAGGAGAAGGAAGGAGGAAAGAGTGAACTTCCACCTATGTAATCTTTTTCCTTTAAAAAATGAACATATCAGCAGAATGTAAATTTTTTTAAAAAGTGCAGTTTTGGAATACAGGTAGCAGATATCAATATGTACAAATATCACTATAAAATGAGTGTAAAAGAGGAAATATGCTAATACTTATTTACAGTTTTATGAATTGAACACACTGCAGTCTCTTCACCTGAAAGACATGACCTGAACATGTTAACTGATCTTTAATTTTGCTTTACTGCTGTTGACCTTTTTAAAAGGACAGATATAAACACAATGCTCCCTCTCTTCTATTCTAGGAAGAATAGTTTTGTATTCATAATGAGGGATCTAAATGTGATTTATTAAATCATTAAGACATTACACTGTTAGTTGTTAATATGTAATTTGCACACTCTAAGTACACCTGAGAGACTAATAAGTTCATTAAAATCTAGATAGACTGTTTATGATCTGTCCTGAGTAAGTGGCATCACACAGTTCTAGGTTTCATGAGGATTCCAAAAAAATTATTTGACTTGGAGGAGTACAAGCTGCATCCTCTTTCCCCCTTATTTGTTCCAATGAGTAAATATACCACACCATGACTATACCCAATTCGTCATGGGTCTCCTTGCATGCCAAAAGAGCTGTGTTGGTCAGCATATGAGTAGCAATGGTGCTGTCCTGTCCTCACTTTGTTCTGACTATGTGCTTGATAAATAGTGGGTCTAGAAAGACTACATCTCTTTCTCTAGTACAACTCAGACTAAGGATAGGCTGCACAAAAGGGTGTATGTTACACTAGCATATAGGTGGATGTTTGCTAACCCAATCTGGCTATTTTTTTTAATGATGTGTTTCTGGAAATATTTCCCTTACAAACTTTTTTGCAAAAATAGTTTTTGAGAGGAACACTTTTCTTATGTAAATTCCAGCATTCTTACTTGTTGTCAACCTGGTTCTGTTTCATTCTCTGGTGGAAATGTGTTAAGAGAAAACTGAACATAAAATAAAATTGGTTTGTTGCCTTATTATCATTTGCTATTCCTCACTCAGGGAGAAACCCAGCTGTGTTTAAAGTCCATGTAGGCAAAGCACTTTTCTTTTAGAAAATGGAAATCTAGTCTTAATGAAGCCTATAAAAAGGAGCATTGTCTATAACAAGATGGATATTAGGATATGTAAGATGGAATTCAAAGAATAACTAGTCAAATATATGTATTTTTAAAATTTCTTTTTAAATAGCTCAGAAACAGCAAGCCTGCAGAACAATCTGTAGGTATGCTACACTGTAAGGGAGTAAAAAGTGAAATTAAGAAGATAAGGACTTTTAGAACATCTGGCTCCACCACAGAGGGTGCTGAGAGGTACTTACCATTTTCAGTTAAAAAAAAGTGATGAGTCAAAAAACAAATGTTGAAACAAATTGATAGTGATATAGACTGGACTAAACCTTGTTGAAAGTTGGTGGGTTTTACAGCTGCCTTTCATTCAGGATACATGTAAAGAAGCCATTAAGCTCCTTTACGTAACCACATAGCTGAAACAACAGGAATATAACCCAAAACACAGGCACAAAAGTAGGCATGAGTAGAAGCCGAATCATGTGACTGAAAGATGTACCTGGGCAGGTCTCATGTAGCAAAGTCAGGGACTAGGGCTCTGAGTAGTTGGAGCTGTTTAGGGGCATCTGAGAAACAGCAAACATACCAGGGAAGCTAGGAGAGAAGACAGCAAGGGAAGTGCTAGCTAAAGTAAGAGACACCCTGGGAGCATGGTGCTGGGAAAAAAAGTTGATAGACTTTTTAAGCTGTGTGCTGACTGAAAGAGGCTTGGAGTTGTGAGTAGAAGAGTTTTCACCAGTCTGATTCCTACTGAATTCAGGGGAAAAAAAGACTTATTTTCTTTGTAAATAAAAAATAAAGAATATTTCACTATAGATGCCTGGATCCATAATTTCTCCTCTGTAGAAGCAACCCTCAAGGCCCTGAACTTTGCTAATTCTTAGAGATAAAAGGGGGGTAGCAAGGAACTTTGCTAAGCCTTTGTATATATGAGTTTGAAAGCCCTTAAGAATGAAGTTATTGAACCACAAATAAAAATATTCAGTGTCTCATTAAAATCAGCAGTTGAGCCAGCTGGTGGTTAACAAATGGTGTGTTTAGCTTAAGAAGAGCCTAGCAATGATCTAGAAAATGACATAAGTGAGCTTTATTGCAAGTAATTCTGTGAAACAGTAACATAAAACAGAATGATAATACACTGGAGGTGAAATACCGTCCCAGTGACATCAATGGCAAAATTCCCGTTGACTTCAGTGGGCCAAATTCTGATGAGATGCTAGTGGCTAACTAGCATTCTTATTAATCTACTAGGTTTTCTTGAGCATGTCAAAAATAACGAATAAGGGTGACACAGTTGATGTAGAAGAGTTAAACTTTCAGACAGCCTTTCACAAAGTGTCTCATCAGCTGCCTTCAAGGTTACTGAGTAATCAGGGGATGAGGGATAAAGTTCTGCTTGCAGAATCTGACTAAGAGGCAGAAAAAATTGATTCATTCAGGGGTTAAAGTAAGAGGGAACACAGTGGAATGCAGTTCTGGGGCCCCCTATTTTTAGGCAGGCAGCGTTCCAGGGTCCCTAAAAATAGAGGAATGCACCAGGACACTGTGTTCCGGGGCCTGCTAAAAATAGCACGAGCAGCCAGAATGCAGCATTCCAGTGGCTCCACCTTAAGCCCAGCCAGCAGAGAGATGCAGCAGGCCAGGAGTTTGTGAATCTCCCCATGCAGGGCAGAGCAGCTTGTGGCTGGAAGCAGCTTCCAGCCGGTCAGCCAGTCTGCAAACATCCAAGGTAAGGGCTTGAGCGGGGGTAGGGGGGCTGCTGAGGGTTTTGTGTGTGTGTATGGGTATTATGTGCCCCACCCATGCCAGGGGAGGGCACCCATGTGAGAGGGTTCCAGGGACCATCAAATTGTACTTTAACAGCTGGGGCCATCACCTAAAAAGTTAATAATGGCATGCCATAAGATTCTGTATTTTGAGGGTCTGGATATGTTTTAATTTAATTTCAATATAGTCCTTGGACTTTATCAGCGTAACCTGTTTTGTTTAGACTGATCCAGATTTTGTCTGGTTCTGCACTTAACAGTCAGTACTGTAAACAACTTGACCTGTATTTCATGGCTATTGTAACAGCTGATGAACGTTAACATACTTCTCTACATTATATCTCAGAATAGGGATACACCTTGTAAGCTCAATAATCACAATAGATCTAGGTGAGCAGTAAGAAGGCAAAACTGGCAGATAATACAAATTGAATTAGGTTAGTAAATTGTAGAAAAGATTGAGGAACTTCACATGAATCTAACAAAGCAAGGTAAATAAAGGAGGGTGTTGAGTTATATTCTACTGTAAGGAATTTTGATCCTTAGGTCATTCCACCCTAAATGGTGATAAAAGTGCTTTATCAGTTGGTCAGACCAGTTAGAAGTTGGTGAGCAATATGAATCTCCAAATTCACACTAAAAATATTCATACCATACTTTTGAGATGGATATTTATAAAATTATCAGTCAAGGTGGTGTAACTTAATTATGTTATTACTCTGAAGAACGAAAAAATGTAAATGTAAATTTTACCCATTCAATTTCTCCAATGAATTTCTGCTAATTTGCACATGAATTGGACCAGTAGGGATATTAGAGGTAATATGCACACACAAAAATAATCTTTTAGAATATTGCTGTGTTTTAGAATATTGGTGTGGCTTTTCTCCATTGAATTTCTACTAATTTGCACATTAATTGGACCAGAAGAGATATTGGAAGTGATTTGCACATATTGAAATAATGTTTTATAATATTTGTGTGTTTTTTGCTGTTGAATATGATGGGTTTTCGAGCTTTAGCATTCTGCCATGTTGCTTTCACAATTTGTAGAGTTGAGATTTTCCTGCAGGTGAGTAGATAAATCTGTCCATGGTTGCAGGGTGCAGTTTCTTACCCAGAGGGAGTAAAATGCACACAACCAAATTGCGGGGAGCAAATGCTGGGATGGGTTAGGGGAAGAAGAAAGGTATCTGCTTTAGAGTGGCATTTGTAGTTAGCTTTGCTTAGTACTTTCCTTGTTGTCCACACTACTCAGTAAACACTATGGGTATGTCTACACTGGAGACTTAGGTCAACTTAACCTTCCTTAAGTTGACTTCAGAAAAGCTCCATCCACACTGGCAATTTATTAAGTTGACTTAAGTGCTTCCTTAAATTGACTTAATAACTCCACCTCTTACTGTCAACTTAAGCCAGTGTAGATGAGGAGTAGGCCTTAAGTCAATTTAAGAAGGTTGACTTAAGCATTAAGTTGACCTAGCAGCTGCTGGTGTGGATGTGGGCACTCTACAGGAATTTTCAGTATGGATGCTCTAAGTCAACTTAAGAAGGGGTCAAATTTAAGTTGATTTAAAGTTGACCTTGTTAAGTTGGCTTAACAGAGCCTCCAGTGTAGAGAGACCCTACAAGAGGTAACATTATGGTGCTGGGGGGAAGGGTAGAAAATGCAAGGAGTCTGGTGGCACTTAAAGACTAAGATTTATTTATCACATGAGCTTTCGTAGGAGAAAAATCTCACTTCGTCAGATGCTTTGAAGAGCTTGGCATTATGTTGCAGCTGGATGAAAATAATTGGGGAGAGCTATTGTGTATTTAAAGAGTTGGTCCAGGAATTTGAAAAAAAATAAATGGATCAAGAGTTATTTAAAAGTAATGATGATGGGTTTGTTCTACTAAGTAAATAGTAACATTCTGATCAGAGCTGGACTGGGTCCTAAAAGAAGTAGCACAGCTGGTTGGGAAACTGAATTTGTATTCTGCACAAAATTATGACATTTTGATTTCTGCTTTTGTTCCACATAAAACAAAAAATCTGAAATGACAATTCTGACCAACTTTGATTTGGAACCCTCAAAATGTTTTAATAGTGCTGAATCATTTTGTCTCAATGTCAAAACTTTATAATACAATATAGTAAATAGAATTTATTATAAAAATATAATTGATATTTTAATATAATAGTTGAATAACATGGGGACGTGCATGCTTTGGATTTTATTGCGTTCCTTGAGTAGTGCTTAAATGCGTTGTGGTTTGAACTCTTATGTATCAGCCAGAAGTTCAACTGAAACTCTGCCAGGTATGCAGAGATTACTATAATCTCCCTGTTCTTCTCCCAAGCAGTCAGGTCCTGTTCTCTCCTGCTCATTTTTGAAGCATATATCCATTAATATCTTGCATATTGTGTTCCAGGAGCCCATGTGCATTCATGCAAACAGGAGATACTCCTTGTACAGCTGTACACAGACTGGCTAGTAGCTAATTCCTGGTGACTGCTAATTTGCTGTATTTAAATGACTTTTAGTATTTTGGGCATCCATATCCTGCTCATCAGAATGGTGATGCATGCCTGTGTGCATTCTGTACTGTAAGTATCAATTTCAATTAGAGCTAGTGAAGACCTCTGGTTTCATAGCAAAACAAAATTTTGTGAGCATATTTGAAACAGATATCTCTTTTTGCAACGTCACAGTGAAGTGAATCTTGGTGATCAATTCTTAAATTTCTTCATAAATCCTTAAAGAGTTGGTTCAATAAAACATGAAATAGACTGAATTCAATTTTTTTAAAAAATCATGTATACATCATGCAAACTTTGTATATAATTTTCCAACATTAAAAAACCTGGGTCAAATCTAATCCATTTTTTCATTTCAGACTGACTGAAAATTGTGTCAGTCTCAGCTTCTAAGGATTTGAAGTTTGTTTAAAAAAGAAAAGCATGAATTATTTTTCCATTTGTGAGAAAAGTGTTTTGCATTCACATTCTTTATAATCAAACCAGGCTGGTTGTGTTCTTTCTTTCTTTCTTTCTTTCTTTCTTTCTTTCTTTATGTATTTATGTATTTATTTTATTTGAAGACCATGCTGGTTGGTGGAAACCAAACAGAAAAATTCTGCAAGAAAGATGTAAGTTTCAGAATACAGAATGACAGAGAATAGTGGCTAAGGTTGCCTATCCAGTGAGATGCTCACTGAAGTCAGTGGGAGATATTTCATAGTATATTCCCCTTGAGCCTGGTGCTCAACATAAACCTTCATGCAATCTTAAATATAAAGAACCTTGACCACCACTGACTATAGAAATAAGAACATGGTACCAGACAGTAGTTTCCTATTTTTTAACAAACCACTGCTAGTTTAAGTATGCAGACAGACTTCAAATGTAGACTATTTTTCTTTTTCAATAGCTGGATTTGAAGAATTTGTGTTGCCATAAAGAAATTGATTTTTTTTTTTTCTGAACTAAATTCTGATTCTTTCTTAATTCCTCTTAGGGGAGATTCCAGTATTACAGCCTATGTCAGTATAATGTTTCTGTCATAAACAACACAAGCCAGGTAGGTTGTGCATTTGGCATTAGCCTATTTCTATAATTCAAATGTTATTTGGGAAGCAACAAACTTGTATTTCGATATTTTTACTTTTACTCTGTAGGTCTTCTTTTTACTAATTAGAAATAAAATAAAGAATATGTAAACATACAAAATTATGTCTCTAACGAGACCAAAGAGATCTTCTTTACAGTATGTTCCATATGAATCAAAATGAAACATAGTTCTGACTGGGAAAGTAATAAAAATGCATCTGAAATAAAATTCAGTGACATTTTTGTTTGACTGCCAGAAAAACCAGTTAAGTGGCCATTACTTAATGGTTTCCTCTCTGAGTGCACAAATTTTTAGATCCTTTCATAACTCCAGTGTTCCAAAAATAAGGATTTCAAGGTCAGATGATAGTTGCATTTGATAACTGCTTGCAATCACCATTAACAATCATATTGTCCACCTCAAGCATATAACTCACTATTATCTGGCTAAGATAGCAATACTTTGGAATGGAAATAGCAAAACTTGTTCTATTGAGTATTGTACTTTGACATTAATAATTAGGCCAAGGGATCATGTTTTATTGTTAACACCAGACATCACATATTTAACAGCATCTTTTAAAACCCATTTTTCACATAAAAAGTGAAATATATTGGAAATAAAGAAGTCATTGCTTTTCACTGAGGATGAGGCTATTATATGTATGTAAGCACGCTGTATGTTACAAGCCTTTGAATTCAAGTGGGAGGTTAACATTTAAGCAGTTCCTATGTGCTGCAAGTTCTTCCCACTGAGAGACTACAACTGCCATGATCTCTTGGGAAAAGGGAGAGAGACAAGAGGGTCTCCATTTTTGAGAGAGGAACACATGGTTGAATCTGGAAGCTGCTGGTGACTGCTCCTGGGGTTCCTGAGAGTGCTGGAGGCTGACTTGAGCAGGAAGCTTCAGAGGTTGATGGCCTTACTGAGCCCAAAGCAAGGCCTGGGTCTAGAGCTGGCTGAGCTGGATCTGCAGTGAGAGTGTGAGTGTCTGTCTCCCCTCCTCCAATTTGGAGCAGGGCTTATAAAGAAAGGGAATCTGCTGAGAGACTGATTGGACCTGAGAAGGCAAAATTAGGAGTACCTTTGAACCAGGGCCTAAACTACAGACATTTGGTTGGTCTCACTCCAGATCTTCAGCGTGGTTCTGACCAAATACACTGAACCAGCAAAGTGCTACTTCATTTCCTTCAAACGCCCCCACGCAAGTAAGGAGTTGGGGTTTTGAACTCTGGGAAGTGTGCCCTCTGGAAGTGGAGTAAAAGGGCTGTATAAATGCCAGTTAGATAAGTTTCCTGTAAACTGTATTCTGTGTCTGTTCACTGATTTATTTACTTGCCCCTGTGTGTTTAAATTAGTAGTAATATCCAATTTCATCTTGTTATGGTAAGTTTCTTTGTTCAGTAAAGGTTTGTTACATGCAATTTTAAGTACCTTGAATGTACTGTATATACAACTAGTAAATCTGAATTAGACCCATGCCACAGATTATTATTCTTAGCCTCATGGGGTTAGTCCTGGAGGCTCCCAAGGTACGCCACTGAGCGTGTACAGGATCCAACCAGGTGGAGGGACCACCAAGTTTAATTTCCTGTAAAGCAAAGGGACTGCAGTAGAGGGGTGGATAGTGTATTCCCACTATTCCAACATCACCACTGGGAAACTCAGGATCTCCTTGTCATCAGACTTAGGCACGTGTGCACATGTGAGCGTTGCCTTGTCCTAAGTAACCCAGAGAGAAAAGGGAGGGGTCTACATGTAAGTGAGTAGTCAGATGTTAATGGTAGTTTGCTATATCTGGAATTCCACTTCACACATTGCAGTTGTTGAAATGTTTCAAGCTTTCATTATAGTTAATTATATAGGTCAGAAAAGATAAAGATGGAAATCAGGTTACAAGACCTATACTACCACACTACCCATAAAGCATATGCTGTAGTCCGCAGTCCGATATGGGCATGATCCATTGCATTGAATGGATGGGTTTCCTTTGTCTTCAGTAGGTATTGAATAAGGACCTAAACATGGATTTAATTATGCTCATCACTGTAAAATCTCAGTGAAACAGACAGTTTCCTGTATTATTACTAGGCCAGATCCTCAACCAGTGTAAATTATCATAGCTCCATTGGATTCAGTGCAGCTCTGTCAATTTACGTCAGGTGAGAATTTGCCTCTATGTTTTCCAGAAGCTATCAGGCTGAACAAACAAACAAAAGTACCTTGGAAATTATTAGAAAGAGCAGCCTGATTTTGCTATTCAGGTTAATTTAAATGTAAAACAACCTTTATAAGAACATATTCAGTGTACACTAAATGGCACATAATCAGGAACAGGAAAAAAAAATAAAGTGATATCTAAATTCTGGTCCCACTTAAATCAGTGAAAAAACTCTTATGGACTTCAGTGCAGGATAGAGGTGGATTTTCCTTGGATGCTTCTCCCTTATTAGGTCCTATGAAGGTCCTAAATGAACTGTGTTATACAGTATGTATAGCTCTGATGTTGTTTGGGTAGAGCAGCTATTTGAGTGATTTCTGTTCTGTTTGTCTTAATTTCACCCTGTCAAAAAGTGTCTGATTGCTGAGTTGACTAATACACCTATTCTGTTACTCTAATTTCTCCATTCCACAATCCCACAAAATTTGAAATGTGTAGCTGTCATGTGTATCACCTTTTGCACTGAATAATACCAGATATTTTTTAGTCCTAAAAAACCCCTTTCTTGTCCAATGTTCTCAACTCCACCATGACATTGGGTGTGGGCTGCATATCTGTAGATGTGCTAGAACCCAAATCAGATACTTATCCACTATCAATAATGCAGAGAGTTACAGAGCAAATGATTAAAAAAAAATCTTTCCTAGTATTCCCATTTGTGGAAATTACAGAAGGTACCAAGATGAGCATTTCTGTAGCCTGCAATATAGCTCTGAGACTAAGAGTATGTTGCGGTTATATGTTGTGGTTATATGTTGTTAACTTAAATATACCTTAAACAATTATTTGGGAGAGCAAAATAAAAGGACTTTGGCATGTACTTCCTAATATAGTCTCATTGAAATGCTTACATATATGATAGTAAAAGGACAATGTGTTGATGGTATAAATGACTTATTAAATAAGAAGGATAAGTTATTGTTTAGACTTAGCACTGATATCAGAAAATGGAGGGTAGGAAGAAGAAGTGAACTTCTGCAAAAATTGATGTGGCAAACTTCCTATGTTTGTATATGCTATTGTTTAATGAGATGTTTACAAGGGTAGATCAATATTTCTAGGCAGGTATTCAGATCATTATCCAGAGTAGATAAAGACAAACACTTTTAAAAGGTACAGTTGAAGTTAAAATGATCATATGGTGGGGGGGATTGTAGTGTGGTGGCATTACATCTTCAAAGCTCGTACTAATTTCCTTATTTCCTATAAAGAAAGTGGATCTTTAAGGTTGCATTTATATGTCAACAGGTTAGCAATAATTGAGATCTGAATTCCAACCTACTGAATTTATTGAATAGTTAGTCTCTGGGACTCAGGATTTCCAGGTATTTACGAATGTATTCCAGACAAACTTATTAGGCTACATACAGTCTTTCTGCTGGAGCTATTGCAGTAGTGCATCCATCTGAATACCTCCATTCCGTCGTTTTGTCCCCTAAAATAGTGAATTATGTATTCTGTTGCAAATTTGCTCTCTCTAAGCAATGTGTGTCCTTGGAATTAAGTAGCCTTGTCTGTTTGTATGCAAGTAATTTAAGAGTTTCCTTTGAGAAGTGCTTCATCATGAGATCACAACAGATTTTCTTTCCTATTTTCATCTCAGCATTCATGTTTGCCAGAGTGAAACCACTTGATATTTAAGGTCATATTATGACTGCTCCAGTACAGATGTGCTTTGCTGGAGAGAGAACTCTGAGCTTCCTGTCTCCACAATAAAGGGGCATCTACAGTTTGGCTGCAGGTGCTGGAGTGTCTGGAATAAAGTGAAGCTGTTGGCTTCAGATGAGTGTATTTAGCAAAGACCCTGTTCTCTACCACTGCTGTTCTTGGGGCAAGGGAAGAGTGCTTCATATCTCTTGGAAAAACACCATAGGACCTTCCTCCCATTATGTTCCCTCGCTCGCCTCATTCCACAGCTCAACTGTGCATGTTATTCTTTAAAAGGCATAATGAACCTGATTTTCATATTATAGCACTGTAGCTATGTGGAATTAGATTAATGAAAATCAGCAATAAGCAAAAGGAAAATCTGGTTTAATTCCTCCTTTGATGGTTCATGCCCACACTCCCCTGCTTCAGCATGTCACAGCCTCTGCATAATTAGAAAAGAGCCCTTTAAGTCTATTTGGAAAATTCTTCACTCCCATCCAACCCGTCAGTTTCTACTGCACATTCAGTTTTAATTCTCTATGCAGTGGTTATGTTGATATCCATGGGGGTTCTGCAGATGGGCAGTGTGCAGAATGTGCAAGGAGTCTGTAATGCAGATCAGAGGCAAGATTATAATTACCTGCAGTGTTAATTAAAATTTTGCACCTGCATTCTCAGGGGCATAGTCATAGTATGTTTAGGACTTTGGCAATACAATTTCTTTTCATGTTAGTGAATTTTATAGCTGAGTGTCTCACATCAATTTAGGACTATGCTCCCCTCCACTGAGCTACACTCCAGCAACTATAGGCCACCCATGAGCAAAGCAACCCTAACCCAGAGAATTTCTTCTGTCCTAGAACCATAAAAAAAAAAAATAGGGCTGGAAAGGAAATGAGGAAGTCATGTCTAGCTCCCCGTGTTGAGGCTGGACAAAGTAAACATAGGCAATGCCTGATAGCTTCTTGTTTAAACAGTTCGTAAAAATCTCCAATGATGGAGATTCTACAAGCTGACTTGGAAAATTATTTCAGTAGCTAACTAGCCTTATAATTCAAAAGTCCCCATCCCCCATATCTAATTTAAATATCCCTTGCTGGAGATTAAGGTTATTATTTCTTGTCTTATCTTTAATGGACCTGGAGAACTATTGATTGTGGTCTTCTTTATAGTCAGCCCTTAACACTTTGAGGGCTGTTGTCAGATCTCCTCCTCAGTCTTCTTTACTCACGACTAAAAAGATTCAGATAAAAAAAAAAAAAACCACTTATAGGTCAAGCAGTGGTCAAAGTATAATTTGGTGGGCCCCAGAACCCTCCTAAATTTCCAGGCCCCCTCCATGGGGGTCTGGGCCCCTTTGATGCAGGTCCGGGCTCCCTTCAACTACCCCAGCTAATGCCCCCCCAAACGCCTACCCTCCACCCCCGCTACTGTCCCCTGAAATGCCTACCCCCCCATGAGACTCCTCTTTCCCTATGTCTTCCCCAGTCCACCACCCTGACGCCTTCTTCCCACACCCCCATGCCCTTTCCCCACCGGCTGCCTGACTGTCCCCCCTCCAGCCCCCTTACCCAGCAGGGCAGGGAATGGGTGCATGGGGACTCATGTCCACTGCTGAGGTGGCTGAGGATAGGGCTCAGTTGGCGCGGGAGGGAGGGAGGCTGCAGCTGCAGCATCGGCAAGCTGGTGAGAGGCAGCAGTGGCCCAAGACTTATTCTGGGTCACATGCACTGCCTGGGTCTGGCAGGTAGGAGTGGGGCCACCGCAGGCACTGAGAAATGGAGGGAGGGATGGCTAGGCTTGCTCTCATCCACAGTCCCTTGAACCAACCCTGGGGGAGTGCAGTGGAATGCTTCATTCCGGTGTCGTCTTCTATTTTGGGGGGCCAAGGAACGCTGGCCCCTAAAAATGGGTGCTGTCTTACTTTAACCCCTGACGTCAAGTTGTGTGAATGTTTTATTGCTTTCATTGCTCTCCTCTGGATTCCTTTTCTAGTCTCCCTAACAATGGTGTGAAGCAGGAGTCGTGTGGCACTTCAGGACTAACAGATTTATTTTTTGCATGAGCTTTCGTGGGAGAAAATCCCACTTTGTCAGATGCTTTGAAGATGGGTGAACTTACAGAATAAGTTCACCCATCTCCGAAGCATCTGATGAAGTGGGATTTTCTCCCACGAAAGCTCATGCGAAAAATAAATCTGTTAGTCTTGAAGTGCCACACGACTCCTGCTCTTTTTATTTTTTTTTTATTTTTTAATTTTTTTTTTTTTTTTGCTGGACTAGACTAACACAGCTATCCCTTTGGAAATGGTGTGAACCAACAATCAAAACTTTTTTTTTAAGTAGGAGATTTGTAAAACCTGACCATGTCCCATAAACAGTTTTGGTTTGAAGAAAATGACATTTTCAGGTGGGAGGAAAAAAGGCTGTGTTAGAATATTCCTGGACAGATCAATTTCCTTACCTCTCAAGGGCTGCCAAATGGCTGCTCTTCTCCCTTGTAGTTGCAGGGACTGGAATTTGGCCCAGCTGGTGCAGCCTTCCATAACTCTGCATACATGCCCCCTTTGAGCAAATACATTTGTCCTAGGATGGTTTGCCAAACTACGTTTCACCATGTTAATGGGAAGCAAAAATAATCTTTAAAAAAAAAAAAATAATGTGTCAAATTCAAGATTCATTTTTCTTTTTACTAAAATGAATCATTTATGTTTAATCTCAAATTCCAGCAATAAATTTTCATCTGAGAGTGCTAAAGGCAATGTTCACTTAATTCCAGTCTTGTATAACTCAAAACATGCAGTTACAGCATTATAAATCCACCCTAGAGATTGAACATTGGCATATTATTTACAAGGAATCCATTAGCGAGCATTCCAATTGATTTAGATTGCCCCTGTGAACTTGTTTTTAGCCTTTACTTTAGTCTCCTGAACGGATCAAGAAGGATGGTTATTGCTTAGACTCTGGAAATTACAAGTCTTTATAATTAAATTCAAAGGATTTTTTTTAAATTGAAATATGAAGTCCCAGTCACTAAATATGCCTTTGTCCATATGGAGACAGTACAGAAACTGCACAATTCCATTTATCCAAAGTGGGTCAGGGCTGAGGACACTCAAAGCCTTCAAATACAGAGCTTCAGTTAGGTAGGAGAAACCAGGCAGCTTTTCAGTCTACATTGTAAGGACCCAGTCTTCACTCTAGTGTGTAAACTGAGGCTTGGTCTACACGTCACAAGGTTTTCAGGAGCGGTCGAAGGGAGATATGCAAAATATATTAAATAACTTGCATATCTCCCTTTGACTGTCTAATGCCTACTTACCTTGATGTGTCTATTTCACTGAGTCGAAGGGAAATGTCCGCCTTTCAACTCAGTGCCACTATTCTTGGGGGTAGGAGTGGGGAGTGGATTTACAGCATTGACTTCTAGATTGATTGAGTAGATCTTCACTGACTGCTCAGTTGAACTGGAAAGATCAAACTGATGGTGGCAAATTTGCTGCTGTCAGTGTAGACTTCCCTCAAATGAGAAACAGATGACCAACAGAGGAACTTTGCAGCCAGAGAATTTATTAGAGCAGCTCTGAGATGCCAAGAGAGGAACAGCCCCACAGACATCATGAGAATGTGGGAAACACAAAGGTCACTTTTGATCCCTTTCCCTTCTTATAGCAAGTGGAGAAACATGGAATCAAAGTACAGGTCTCCCACAGAAGAATGTGATGAAGTACCAATTATTTGCATGTATGAGTGCTTCGTTTTATGTTCCCCTTTCCTTGCTTCTGTTACCGATATATCATTCAAACAATAGACACTCCCCTTTAACCCTTGGAGCACCTGATCTAGTCTCCATCACTGGCAACGTACCAACTCCTCTATAAATAACAGCATTTCATTACTAGAACAATCCTTAGTTTTTATTAAATAAAGGGATTTGTCATATGTGTAAAGCACCCTGTCTAATGAAGTTTTAACCTCAATGAGCCTTGTTCATTGAACTGGAAACCTCCTTCTTTTTGCAAGTGGCCATTGTGATGTTCAGTAATCATTCTGCACCCAGTGTTTAAAAGAAAACCTCTTTCTTTAGTGATCAGTTTCAACTGCCTGTGCATATTGGAATGTGGGCCACTTCAGTTCCCCTCCAGCATAATGCTTGCTTGGGAAGCTAAAACATTTAAAGGGACAGTTCCAAATACCACAAACATTTTATTTTAGACTAGAAGGTGCCCTTCATTAATATTTCAGTCTTTGATCGCTTTGTTTCAGATTCTGTTGTCAGAGTTCGTGTTGTTCCATTCAACATAGGTTCTTACTCTCCTCAGTGTGTACCTTCCTGTAATCCATTAAGTGGTCTGACTTACTCTGTGACATTATTGCATCCACACTCACAAACATTTTCAATCTAAATGTCTTTTTGTTTTTCTTCACTTAATCTTATCCCCGCAATCCTCTTAAACATAGGTAAGGGTCAGATCCTCAGCTGATGTAAACTGACTTCAGTTGACCTATGCTGACTTGTACAGCTGATGGCCTGGCCCTTTATAATCTTCTGAGAGGATGCTGTGTTTTCTTTTTTCTATAACGTGCTCACACTAACTTCATTTGAAAATAAAAACTCTCTTACACACAGACGGAATCTAGAAATCTGAAGTTGTAATGCAGAATGGGGGGGGAGGAAGCCCATAATAGTTAGCTAGCTACATGTACTACACATTGTAAGTTAGTTTTGAAAGTCTCAGGAGATATAATCAAACTTCAGTTAAATAAGAGTTTGTTCGACAGAATTTGGTTAAGTAGAGTTGCAATACATTTGTAACTCAGTGTGAAATGAATATAATTTTAATAACATTCCCACTTTTTGAAGTATGTCTTTAATTTTTTGCACGATTTCTGCTAGTTTGAACCGTCATCACATAAATGATGTAGATGTACTCACTTGGGAGTGCACAGCTCATGTTGGGGCTTGCCTTATTCACAAACACAGTTGGTGAGGTTGGAAATTAATCCCTAAGGCATGTTAATGTGCCTTTTGACATCTCTTATTAACAATAACAATGCATTTAAATTGCAGATACCCTGTTGAGAGAATATTCAAAAGGCACTTGACAGCCAAATGCCAGCATACCAGATGCTCTTTCCACTTTCAAGTACATCCTCATACTATAACTTCAGAATAGTTCATTCAGTCTGTAGGTGCCCTAGCCTCAAAGTTGAAAAGAACCACAATTTTTTCTTCAAAGAACAAAGGCAAATTATGTTAATTTGAAGAACTTAGAACAATATACCTCAATCAGAGCAGTTATGGGGTGACCATCATATGGCTTTTCTCCTTGTGCCTCTCCCTACCCAAGAAAACTAAATATGTGGAAAAGAGGGAGAAATCAGGCCTCTGTAATACCTGACTATATTACAGGTTGATCTGTCACCAGCTGCAAGTGCTGGGGTCCCATGTGGCAAAAAGAAAAAAATTTAGTCTCCAGAAGGAAAGTTAAGATGTAGTATATCTAATTTAGCATTGCTGTTGTAATAACAGCTAGAAACCTGTATCAGGTCAGGGCCACATAGTGCTAGGAATTGCACAAACAGATTCTGCCCCCAAAGAGTTTACATTCTAAAAGAAAAATTGTAACAAGCTGATGTGACAAATGTGGGTGGAGGAGCTAACAAAAATAGGATGGTTTAGTAGCAACTTAATCAATACCAGTTATCACAGTTTGCCTACTGTTACCCATTATCAGACATCAATTTCTCTCTTTTCATTGAACTGTCTTTCGTGATATGAAAAAAGACATCTGAAGATGAAAATTAGGAGTGGCAAAGACACTGTATAGGTCCTAGGTTACAGAATAATAAAAAAGGTTAAGCACATTTAAAGGTTAGAGATAGAACTTAAATATATGAGCAAAGGCACTTGAGATGGAGTGTATGGCTTACTGCATACAAAACACTTCTTTTAAGGGTCAAGTTCTTAAAAATGTTTTGACAGAATACAGCGATTAGTTTATAGCTGGGTAATTATAACTTGAATCAAATATGTAGCTGGTTTGGCCTGGGAACATAAAGAAAGAAAACAGAGAAAGGTAATTAACTACCAGCTGTTAGGAAGACAAGACAAGGAAGATGCTAGTGTAGACTCAGCGGGCTACCTTCATTTTCTTAAAATAAAAAATACCTCTGATCCATTCTTTCAGATCTTGTCCAGTTCAAGCGTTCTTCTGGTTCTTCACAATGAAGTTTCTTTTTCTTTTGCCTCTCCTTTCTGGAGCATTCTTCAGTTTGCTTCAAAGCCACAGAGTAAGTTATATTTTGTCTTTTCATCTGAGTTTTGTGAGTGTCTCTGTGCGGAAAATTGTGGTGCTTGAAATGAATGGTACTCTGCAAAAATGATGCTGTATAATAAGCATCACTTACCTCATTTTACAGCAGATTCACTGTTGACAGCTACTGTGTATGGTACTTTTCCTACACACCTTTGCAAACATTACACGTGATTTCACAGGCTTTGATTAAATTAAACATCATGGACCAAATGGGTTAAAGTAAACATCAGATAGTGTTAATTGATATAGCTTCACTAACATTAGTACCTGACATCAGATATGATCTGGCCCAGGTTTCTAAGAATGTTAAATCTCTAATATTCTAGTAATATAATATACTTACCATAGACTTTCTGGGAGGACAGTAAAAAAAATCCTGTCATGTCCATGTCAGGTAGGATTCATTTTATCTGTATGTTAGATCAGAAAATCAGCCTGTCATATGACAGGGCTTTGAAAGGTCCTCAGCTGTCCTCCAGCTCTGCAGAACACTGGCATAGCTTTTTGTTATTCTTACATACCAGAGTTTAACAAAAGCATGATCAATAAGAAGTAAATGCATAAAAGGAAAGCAGCCACATAGTGTATATCTATGCTGCAATAAAATACCTGCAGCTGGCCTGTATCAGTTTGCTTGGACTCAAAGAGCTCTGCATTATGGAATTTGGCTTGAGCTGGAGCTTGAGGCGCCTTCCCCAGTTGCCTCTGAGGCCTGGAGCTCAGGATCCAGCAGAAGCTCAAATGTCATCTATGCAACTTTATAGACCAACAGTCTAAATTAGCTCACACTGGCCAGCCACTGCTATTTTATTGCAGTGTAGAAATACTCAGAATGTACAGTACTTTCACTTCATGCTATTACTTATGACTTAGCACAAACACTGGGAAAACATAGTGAACTGAATTAAAGGTATTCATCATGGAGGCAAGGCTATCAAGGGGTAAATGCCCTAAGGCACAAATTCTTTGTTTTGAGGTGGAAGCCGCCAAGTTCTTGGATCTGTGGTCTACTTTTTTTTTTTTTTTTTTTAATCTACTGCCTTAGGAAGGTCCACATACACATTTTCCTCTAAAGAGAGAGTGAGAGAGATGACAGTAATGTTGATTAACTCACCTTACTGCTTAAGTCTTAAAACGGGAATGAAAATATTATTCACTGCACTGTTGGGCTATGTTAATGATGTGATAACATGTACTGTGTTATTACATTGTATCATTAGCTCCTAGCTTTGGCTGAAACAGTGATAATGAGATAGACACTAAAAATTTCAGAAACTAGGTTCAGATTATCAGCTAAAAGGTTGATGCTCATCTGAAGTGATTAAACCCTTTTACTCTGGTAATCAGTTTGTAAATCGGTTGTAAGCAGGCTTTTTTCTTATTAGATTTCTAGTATTTCTTAAGAATTTATGTCAGCTATTTGTCTAGAATGCTGTCTTCCATAGCATTTTTTTATTTAGATCATATCTATAATCAGGATATGCAAAAGTGTATGGCAATTTGAAAAAGATAACAGATTTCCTTCTCTAACCTTCACCTTACCCTCCCTCCAAAACAAACAAACAAACAAATGTGGTTTTAATGTGAGAGCACAAATCAAAGCCAGATCTTATTTATTTGCATTGGTATAGCCAATTCTGTTATTCTTTTAGGAATTTTGGAATAGCCAGTATAGATCAATTTGGAAGGCAAGAGTTCATAGTCCAGATTGACTACAGGTATGTTAATTAGATAGGACTTCTTCCCCAAAAACAAGCGGTCAAAGGAGTACTAAGATTAAGATTGTATAACAATTCTTTATTGCTAACCGCATACAGCAAATAATGAGTAAGAATAAAAATGAATACTATGTGAAATAAGTGGCAAAGATATACACCAGTGCACTTCTAAAACAACTGTAAATGGTATTGCTGCCAAGATTTCCTCTCTCTAAGATACAATCACAAAAGTTATACTCACACTCAAAATGAAGATAAGTTGAAGTCCTGAGCTAACAATACTAAACTGATTAACTAAAATAATATAAAGAAACCTAGCTAAAAGAAGTCAGGTAGAGTACTGCTGAAGGCCTGTGCAGTTTCCTCTCATGTTGTTCAAGTTCATCAGCTGGAATATGGAAGCTTCAACCCCTCTGAAAATTTCAGGGCTTTAAATACCCTTTTGAATAGCACTCCTCCAATAATAAATTGCATTATCTCATTCTTCCTGGCCCAAATATGGATGTTTTCCAGAAATTGCTGGGGGTACTTTCAGATTATTGATTCAGGAATCTTTTGACATCAAAATTCTAGCAATTTCTTCAATTTCTTGTTACTGGCTTGTGGGTTTTGTGGTGGGCTTGCAGAGATATTTTTCACCTGTTTATCTGCAGAACATGATCAAAAACCCAACTTGCCAAATTCTGCATGGCCTATGCTCACGATTTACCTACTTACCCTTCTTCTATTGCATAGATAGATACAAACCTCTGGTTTACAAAGGTTGCAAGATCTCATCCTATTGCATAGCAAACTTAGTTACAGTCTTTGCAAACTGATTCACACCTTTTGCAAAAATTTGCAGGATACATGCATTTCAGTTTACAGAAAGAACTAGCACCAAGCTCCTTATTATAAAACCAAGTTCCTAAATCTTATAAGAAAAGGAAAATATACCTATATATAAAATACATAGAGGATAATATATGCATACAAGCTCAATATCAGTATAGCCAAAGGCTACATTGGTTGGCAGTTTTTTATACTCTGATTAATCCAGCAATTGCTTTTGGGATTAGGAATTAAGCAGACTGGCTTCTCCACAGATCTCATTCTTCAGCAAATTCTACTTTTTGATATTTCGCATATGCTAAACTACTTGATATAATTTGATACAATTGCAGTTACCCTAGTGGAATAATGCTTACTAACCTAAATTTAAATCTAGTCCATTAAGTTTTTGCCTCCTTTCCCATTTCTCCATGTTCCCTCCATTTCACCCTTACACTAGACCAGCTAGATACTTTTCTCCAACACAACTCCATTCCTTTGCTGTGGACCCTAGCAGGTCTGGTATGTTAGAAATCCTCTTTGCAGGACAGTAGATGAGGATGACTATTAGTATGACATTGGATGGGAGATGAACTAGTGGTATTCCACTTATCCTCTGGCTCTCATAATGTATGTTGAAATGAGATTTTTTTGCAGTATATTTAGGCACCACTTAAGCAAATAAAGACATTCCTGCTAGATAACTTTAAACAGTAATTAACCTGCGAGTAAAGAGAGTAAAATCCCTACAGGAACATCCTATTTACAAAACAAACATAAAAATTGAAAACATCAGAAAATTAGTTTAAAAAAATTAAAATTTGAAATATCTTTGTCAATTCCATTGACTTTAATCATTTAGCAACGCTCTGAAAGAAATCACAAAATTGACATTCCCTTTCTATTCCACCACACTATGTTCAAACTCATTATTAGCCATATATGCCAGATAACTTGGAAACTACAAATAAATCAGGGATGAGTCAAAGTATTCATTATACATACATTCCTCAATCCATCAACTTGTCACCATGTAACCGCACATGTGATCTAGACTAGTGGTTCCCAACCTATGGGCTGGGGGCCAAAAGTGATCCTCTGGGGCTTTCAAAGAGGCCTGCAGCTCCCATCCCGCTGGCTGCAGAAGAGAGGTAATGCCTGAAGTTCCAAGTGGAGTGTGTTTCCATGGGGCTAAAAAACTGGCTCCTTGCTGCAAAGTGGTTTGAGATCAGCACTGCCCTCCCCTGGCTCCATTAGAAAGCAAAACTCTCTGCCTGGGTTCTTAGGTGCTGGGATTGCTGCTGGAGGAAGAGGGAGGGGAGCACTAATCATCCCTGTCTGCAGAGGGAAGTCACTGCCTAAGGGTCTGGGTGGAGCACACAGGGCTACAGGTCATGCTCAGCTTCAGTCAGGGAGAGGAAAGATCAGTAAGGAGAATGCCTCTGTCTGGCTTCACTGGGGCCGCTGGCAGAGACTGGTTTGACCTAGACTTTGTAACCACTGGTACCTTTGTTCTCCCTCCAATTTCTCTGCCATACTGTTTCTTATTCTTCCTCTGTCTTAAAATTAGCCTGTTAACTCTTCAGAGGTGGACACATTTCATGTTTATACAACACCTGACACAATTAAGATAGTCCTGATTGTGGCTTCTCATTGCTACTGTAATTGAAGTGGCAAAGTGTGACTGAGTCAAGCCTGATGGCTACAAGTGGAGGGCAGGTATATCAGCCTCAGGCTCAGCACAGCCCTGTGCCTGGGTAAGCAGAGCAAGACTGCTGTATGCCAATTAAGGAGCCTGGAGTCAGTTGGAAGACCTGACTTCAATTAATGGGGAGAAATTAAAAAGCCCCTCTTGCAGCCAGGCAGTGAGAGAGTTTTGAACATTTGGAGCTGGAGCTGGGAGTGTGGTTGTAGCAGAGCAGAGCAGAACAGAGTAGAGCTGGACAAAGCTAACCAGTAGCTATTGCTACCAGCACCTGGGAGACACAGGTAGCCAGAAGAAGCATGCCCAGAGGGGCCTTAGTGCCCCAGGCCCAGCAACCTGCGGCCTAGAAAAAACGGTCCCAAAACAGGAGGGATGAGGAAACTATAACTTTGAGGATTTGGAGGTGGGAAAGCTTGGCTCCAGCTGGTTACCAAGACAAAAAATGCAGGACCCACAGTGATGAGCTCCCACAGTTTGTCACAAAAGACTGAATAGTGAGTGATACAGTTATTGGCTTTATAACCATAGGTCATTCACATTAAAATGTCATGTGCAGTTTACAACAAAAAGATTTACTTGATAACTGGATTAGAAGAATGGTATGCTGAAACCAATCATTCCATAATGATCATTCTTTCTGAATCTCTCTTTCTCTCTCTTTCTCTTGGCCTTTGATCCTTTGAGAACTGGGGTATGCTCATGCCATTCCATGGTTTCATTTAGATAAGAAATGAATCCAGCCCAAAATGCACAGTTGTCATACACTGTTATCCCAGACACAATGGAGGGGTGGGGGGAGATGCTCAGAATGTGATTTAACTAAGCTAGTAGTTTGTTAAATAACACATCTGGGAAGCATCCAACAACAACTTGTCCAGTGGAGGTCATCCTTCCTTGGTAATTTCTTCAGCCTAGTAAAAGGACTGCTTTCAGGCCCCCTAGCACTCTATTCCATCTAATCACAGGATGTAAAGGTGTAGCCCCTGACTATACCTGTGTTTAGCTTGCATACATCTATTACTCTGTCTTATTTCACATATGTATATCTTTCTTTACAAGTTTAAGAAATCCTGGTTTTATAGTATTACACTTAGCATAAGTAGGCAAGTTAGCATGACTTTTGTATCAGGAGCTGCTGTGCAAGGGGCCTACAGGCCTTGCTGTAGAAATGACAAGTCTGTATGCAATAACTTTACAATAGGATGTAGGAGTAGCTGTGAAGAAGAAATGTTGGTCAAAGGTGAGCCTTTGTTTCACAATCTCTGATGAAAACCCTCAGATAAACTATTTTGGATTACAATATGTAGGTCAACAGGTGACTAACAACCCGAGGTGAAACCCTTGACATTTCTGTAGAACACCACAATACCTACAAAATTCATAAATAAGAACAGAGGAAAGGTAAACAGGAATAGTCTAGTAAGGAAAATGTGTCAATTATATGCATGAACCCCCACACCAATGACCTAAAGGTACCCCAGCAATTGTGAGGTCAGGACCCATATTTGGGTAAGGAAGAATGAGATAACTTAGTTTATTTTTAGAGGGGTATAGAGCTGGTTATGTGTAAGAAAGACATATTTAAGGCCTTAGGATTTGGGAGATAATTTGAAACTTCCATTTCATCAAGTCTGTGTTCAGTCTTCTCAAGAGAAGACCTTCAAAGACACACCTGCTTGCTTTCTCTTAGCTAATCTTTATTGTTTTATCTTAGTTAAGCATATCAGGGTTGCTAGATTCTGCACATGAATTGAAGCATCAAAATTCTTTCTTCAGGGGAGTGTAAGTATAAGCAGCTGTAACCAGTGAGCTATTTTACAGGAAACATAACTTGTTATCAACTGTACAGGATTTCCTAGATGCATTGATGGATACACTGTTATTTCATTGTACATTTATCAATTAGTATTCTTATCAATTATATGCTTTATACTGTTAAGAGTAAAGAATTGTTTTAAAATATCTTAGAATCTGTGTACCTCTGATCTTTCCCTGGGGAAGTCCATAGTAAATTGATTCCAATCTTGATTTGTCTGTGGTTAAATTCGGACTAGAACCCACGTTCTTTAAACCAGCTTGATAAAATCCATATTGGCTATTCAAAATTCAAAAGTAACCACAGAATTTGTCTACAAAGGAGTGAGAAGGGTGGGAGTATTCGGTTCAAGACTTTTGAGAGATCATAAAGCCCTTAAGGAAATTCTTTCATTCTGAAATAACCCATCTTGCAATGGTGCATAGAAAAAGAACAAAATGAAGTGGGAAAATAGCAGCACTAAAAAAGCAATTAAATAACATTGGCTATATGTTTCCATACTTCCAAATATCTAGACTTCTTTTAAGTTTAATCCTAACCTTAACTGTAGTTTCCTTGGTTTTCTAATCTTTCTGTTTTTTATAATTGAGGTGTTCTTGCATTTAGAACTCTCAGCATTTATTCTGCTTTAACACATTACTTTGTCTAGAAATATCTGTAGTCATTCTTTGTGTTTACAAGAAGCATTACATGACATTTACATTTGTGCAGGCAAGATATTTATGGTTTGTGACATTCTGCTCCCAGAATCTGGTCGGTATGCTGCTGTGACCCCCATTTTCCACTTCTGAACCCCAACTTACCCTGGTATGCCAGCTGACCGTTCACTCCTGAGTTAGTTCACACCAGCCTCCTGTGTGTGATTGGTCGCACATAGTGAGCATATGTTTCCCAGCCACCTAGGAAAAAACCCTCAGTGAGCACCCTGCAATGCACAGATGCTGTATCAGGAATTACCATCCTATAGGGATTGGGACTCTTGCCTCAATCACTGTTAGCCTCATGGGCTCCATTTCACTTGTTTGACAAAGAAATGAGAATTCTAAGAACTGCTTAATGACATCCTCAAAGTCCACATAGCTTTAGATAAACCAAATACTAGTTTATTGATTAGCATAAGATTTTAAGTGAATATATTGCAAAGCAATGCACAATCATTCAATAAAATAGTTGAGAGTTACCACAAGCAAATAAAATACAGAACACATGCTAATTTAACAACTCTACCTAATCTAACCTAATGGTCCAAGATTACTCACAAGATGTTTGTCTGACAAATGTTCTTACTGCCATTCTCTGCCTCTTACTGGGCAGGCCCTAGATCTTGTTTGAAGTTGGAGAATGTTTCAAGATGGAATTTCTCTGGCCAAAAGCCTCTGACCATTCAAATTGTTGGTATTTGTTTTCAGTCCCCTCCCCTCAATACCTTCTCTTCTTGGGCTGAGGTGAGTAAGATTCTTTTGTTTCTCCTGAGCCAAGAAGCTCAACTTGCATTGTTCTTGTCTTTTTCCTCAACAGCTTCTGTGCTGAGAGATAGCCCTGATGGTCTGAGCCATGTAACATGCTTAACATCTGTACACATACATAATGCTGCAGGAAACATGTTACAATAAATATAAGACAGAACATTCAAAAGGGAACTTAGCATGGCATAACTGGCATCAAACCATGCAATTACATTGTAAAAGTGAACAGAAAAGTTATATAGATCATAACCTAGGGATGCAAGGGAGTGCATCCTGTGACATGATTTATTAAATAGTAACTGAACCTGGAGAGCAAATCCAGCTGCCTTCATGTAGCTGAAGGAGAGTTGTGGCTCTGAAGAGCAGTGGCTGATTGTGGAGGAGCCTTGCAGTAGGCTGAATACCCTTCATCTGATATGAATCCCTGACTCATGCAAGCCCCTTAACATCAGAATAGAGAAGATATCATGAGTGAGACAGGCCAGGTGTTAGAAGATGCACCATTTTATGGATGCTCCTGTTGAGTCCCATGGGAGGAATTGTGTAGAGATCCTGGAATAGCCCCACCACAGAGCTTCTTGACAAGGTACTTGGGTCTGGATTTTCCATGAATAGCTCGCTGTGAGGTATTCTTTTTGCTTTTCTGTTATTTGCTCACTTATTTTCACAAAGTCTGTAGCTTTGCCATAGATCCCTGTGTTCAGAACCACTCACTGCTAGGGTGACACATCGTGAAGGCTCTGATGATTAGCTCCTTTCAGATGCTGCACCTTTCTCTCCACACATCATCTTCTCTCACCCTACAGTCCTGCATGCTCCCAGAGCTGCAGCTTCCTAGTCATGACTTGGCCCATTGCCCTTGGGCACTATGGCACACCCTTACAGGATATCAAAGTCTTTCAGGGCAAACTATCCCAGGCAGTTCACTCTCCACCATCTGGTCCAGAGCACTTCCTCAGTGGCTGGTAGGGTAACCTGGGACCACCCCCTGCTCTGGGTTCCAGCTGAGGGGCCTTCTAATCATTATTCAAGGCTGTCCTATCTATTCTATCCCACATCTAGCTGCCTTTTCCCTGCACCTTTCCTACCTTTCACATTCTGTCCCTTCTTTGGCTTTGCCAACTCAAAGTCCCTCTTCCCATGGAGTAACCATAGGTTAGCTATTGATACAGCCTCAAAACCAGGGACTGACTTTAGGCGACTTCCTGTGGAGCCCTATCCTGCTCTCAACTTTATATGGGCACCGCCTGTTCCTTATCAGCTGAGCTTCACATAATCAATATCTGCTTCCTGTATTCTCCCCTCACTGCAGCCTGGGGAGTTGATTGACCCATATGGCCACCTTGATCCCATCAAGATGTATACGGAGTGGGCACCCCATCACAATCTCCACTTTATTACTGTGAATGAGCTATTTTTCATCATTCCTTCAACCCCTTATTATAATGTGCCTTACAACAGTGTGCTGTCTAGCTTCCCCTAGTGGGTTTACCCAACGATCTGGTGTCTAATTTATGACTATTTTTTCCCATTAATGTGCCATGGAGATGTAAACTTCATATTTAATCCTGCCTGCATTTATTTTAATATGGTGAATAAACTTGGCTTCTCTACTTCATTCACTGTTTTTGAATCCTACCTCTTAGGTCAGAAGCAATGGAATGAATATGCTAAATAAATACAGGGTACCACACTTTCAAAGATTAATTGGCTAGTCTAAATCTCTATTTGTAGAAAGAATAACCACTGTTTGTATTATCTTGCAAAACTGTCTGTCAAATGTTAACTGAACTTTTTGCTGCTTGAACAAAAAAAATGTATTTTATAGAAATCTGCTCTCATAAAATCATAATGTTGTAGCAGTGCAAACACTCTTTTGTGGCGCATACTGATCCAGAACAGTGTTTATTTCATATACTATCCCAATGCTCTAGCATTATTTACTGCAAATCTACATGGTGTTTAGTAGCTATTTTTTCAAAGCAATCAAACTGCAAAAGTCAATTTATGTTGATATATATCAATAAGCAAGGCAATTTAGTATTTCCATAATAAATTAATATTATTGTTCACATTCATGTAATAATTTTTTAAAGCAGCACATACACAATGATTACTCTTCCCTACTCTAGTCATTTATCAGTGCCAACAAATACTGCATACTTTATAAGTGGTTCTGCATGATAGCACCAAAATCTGGGACCCTACATATAGAAGAAACCATGAGACACCCAGTCTCAGTTAGATACCAGCTGCATATGTAAAGGCATAGGAAAATATTGAGGCAATATTATGTATACATTTATTGCACTTCTCTTCTTCCAGTACCTTTGTTTGATTCTTCTGAGCGCAAGCTAGCATTCTGTCTCTTCAGGACATTTTTGGTGGTTTTACAGACTTAAACTAGAGGTCTCTCTTATGTAAAACCAGTAAATAGGTTTTAATAGTTCCAAATAAAGTTCAAAGACAGTACTGTACATTTTGAGTAAACAAATATTTAATGCACACACAAAACATGTAAATAGTTTTATTCAACAAAAACTGTTAGTAAATTCTCATACAAACTTCTGTACTTTCTTGCTACTACATAAGTACATATATAAACTTTCAAAATAACATTTAAATGCAAAAATACATTTTCATCTGATTTTCCTTCAGCAATGATTTCTCAGCCTTGATAATGTGACCATAATATGTTGTGTGTGTGTGTGTGTGTCACCTGAATGCTTCAGAGCTTGAGAAATAGCAGCTTCTGACTTCCCATCCCTTCCCCAAAAATTCTTTAGCACCCCCTCAGTAAACAGTTTTGGGGTTTCTGTGGCTAGTACCATTCCAGTCATTAGGCATAAAATAGACTTATATTCAGTTGCTGGTGAAACAGAAGTCTGTTGCCCATAT
The DNA here is from genome assembly GCA_007922195.1 of Podocnemis expansa. Lineage (NCBI taxonomy): Eukaryota > Metazoa > Chordata > Testudines > Podocnemididae > Podocnemis > Podocnemis expansa. The sequence goes on along the minus strand of ML682005.1, from coordinate 30,397,943 downwards.
CCAATATGTCCAGTTATTGAGATCATCATATAAAATGCCTCTTCCCTGGACTTCCATGAAGCTGTCGCTATACAAAGTACTATATTTCCCAATAAAATCATCTAAATCAGCTGAGAACATAAAAATCCTCCCTTCACTCAGCTCTGCTCCTGTTCTTTTTTTTTGTTTTTGTTTTTTTTGTTTTTAAATGAGATAGAATCCTGGTTTAAAGCAAGATCCAAAGGGTCTTATTAGTCTTGTTCAGCAAAACAAACAAGGAGTCCAATGGCACTTTTAAAGACAAACAGATTTATTTATTGCATGAGCTTTCATGGGAGAAAATCCCACTTCATCATATGCTTTGAAGATGAAAAAAATTACAGAATGGGGGCAAATAAATGCAGGGAAGTGAAAGTCATGAGAACAGGTCATACTGTAACAGCAAATCAAAGTAGGTCTTAAGATTCAAACACTGGGAAACAGCATACAGAGGAAGATGAGGTCAAATCACCTGTTGCAACACAAGGGGAAAAAAACAATGTACCAACTAAGAACTGAAGCAATGCAACCGAATTTACAAATGAATTCAATTTCCCTAGCTTCTCTTTGAAGCCTTAATTTAGTATTCATTTGTGTGAACACAGCAATTAACAAATGTGATTTATGCCATTTTGTGCCGGAAATGCCCCCACACTTTATACATTGGACAAACAGGACAGTCCCTATGCAGAAGAATAAATGCACACAGAACTGACATCAGAAATCACAACACAAAAAAATGGTTGCTGAGCACTTCCATTTTTCTAATCACTCCATTGATGATTTGTTAATGATGGTCCTCAGGAAAATCAATGGGACATCAAGACTTCAAAAAGAAACAGCTGACATTGAACTAATATGCAAATTAGATTGTGTGAAAGTAGGACTTAATCATGACTATGGATTCTTTTCACATTATAACAGGTAATTTGACTTCACTCTCCCTCTGTGTGCTGTTTCCTAGAGTTTGAATCATTACACATGCTCTGATTTGCTGTTGCAGCATGACCTGATCCCATGTCTTACACTCCCCTGCATTTATTTTCATTCCATTGTGTAAGTTCTCCCCCTTCAAAGTGTCTGACGAACTGGGATATTCTCCCACGAAAGCTCATGCGATAATAAACCTAGTTTTACTATGAAAGAAATCCACTCAAGAAAGTAAACTTGTATCTACCTAACTTCACCAAAGGTCAAATATTTCCCCCCTTTGTATCTATTTACCATTCTTGAGAAGCAATGGAACTCCTGAGATTCCTTTGCACAGGAGGAGAAGGGCATGGAGAGACCTGTCAGGTAGAACTGGCACCATGTGTTTTTCATAAGGCAGGGCTTTGTGATGTCTTGCTCCGACGGAGCACAGATAGCAGTAGCGTGGGGTACAGCATTAATCAAATGTTAATCTTGACCCCTAAGACCTCCATTCTCTCAATGTAAGGCACTCTCCCTGGGCATATTACTTCCAGGGTTCAGACTGATATGACCAGAAGCAAGGGGTTGCAGGTGCCCTCTCTAAGAATTTCCTCCCACCTGCCTCTATTAATTGGAGTGGATTTCAGCCCCTTGGGTGAAACCCACTCTTGGTACCTATTAGGACAAGTTCCAAGAAGGATAAAACATGCCCAGAAAAGGGTCATGTGGCACCTCTAAGAACTCCCAGTTAGCTTGGGTTTCACAGCCATAGGCCCACACGGGCGGGGAAAAAAAAAAGTACCCATCAGAGTAAGTATATCACAAGGGTCTATGCCAGCAACCTCAATCTCCAGCTTGCTGTTTGGTAGGATTACCCATGGAACCCATTGCTGTGTGGAAGAGGCTGTCTTGTTTCAGGACCATGTTTTTCATAAATTGTGGAAATGGTAAGAGGAAACATGGCCTTTTTTACTTCCTCCATGAGAACTATGGACTTCATTTGAGCTCTTTTGGTGCTTGGTCACCTTGAAGAAATGCTACATGAGCAATAATTCTGCTGAGGAGAAGAGGCTTGCCAAGGAGATCACTTTTGGTCAGCCATTGATGGATAGATCATAACTTGACATTGAGACCCAAGAGCTTGCAAGCCAAAGTAACAAGTTCAGTGGCTACTCACCACCCACTGCCATTGAGGAATATGAGCACAGCTGGAGTCACCATTTGGCAAGGTGAATGGAAAAGACCTTGCTTAGATAAATAAACTGAGAAGTGATGGTCAAAGGTAGAGGTGTAATGGGAGGAACCAGCCTGGTGCTGTGTAAATTTAAAAACAGGAACTTTCACTGTTTCTCTCCTGAAAAACCTCTTTTAACAGCTTGATGCTATCTTTTTAGAGCAGGGGTGACAAACTCACGGCCTGTGGGCTGGATCAGGCCCACCAAGGGTGCCAATTTGGCCTGCAGAGTGGCTGCCTGGGCTGTGCCTGGAAGCTGTCTGCAGTAGCGAACTCCAAAGACAGGCTCCCAGCACAGCAGGGCTTGCTTCTGACTCACTCACTCACTCACATGAACCAAGTCACAGGATAGGGGAAGAAAGGAACCACTCCAGCCAATCCTGCCTTAGCTGTGCTGTGCTGTGCTCCGCCAACCTATCAGAGTCTCAGTTATAGAAGGCTAGGTCAGCTCCTGAAAGCCACTGCACTATCCCACCCCAACTGTTCGCTGTCTAATTTGAGGGACAACGTATTGCAGGAATCACAAATAAAAAAGGAAAAAGTGGCTGGGGCCCACATGGGAACAAGCCAATCAAAGGCCAGCTAGGACTGAGCCAACCAGAGACCAACATTCTGAATGACCAACAGTGAGTGGGCTGGGAGCCCAGCCTGGCTCCCTGTGACTAAGACTGATATTTTTGCCTGCCACCCAGGAAGCGGGGGAAGGGGAAGGGGAAAGACAAGGGTCTCGGAGCCAGTGTGGGGACATGGAGCCCACGGAGCAGGAGAAAGGGAAGGTGTCAGAGAACATGCGGGGTTTGGGAGGGGAAAGGGGAGCCCACTCCACTCTGAACATGGGGTGCATCTACACTGGCAAGTTAATTTGAATTAAGGAGCCGTACTTCAAACTAACTTAGTCCCCATCCACCATAGACTTTCACTAATTTGAATTAAGGAATTCCTTAATTCAAACTAGTGAAAGCTTAGTTCAAATTAGTAACATCTGCATCTAGTTCAAACAAAATGCTTAATTCAATTCTTAGTTCAAACTAAGACAAGTGTAGACCAGGATTAAACCTTAATTAGAACTAAATAAGTTTGAATTAGGACAGTTAGTTCACATTAACAACGTGCACTAATTTGACTTAGCATTTAAGTTAAATTAGTGCACTTTGTTAATTCGACTTACTAAGGTTGGGTTTAGTTTGAATTAAGGTTGAACTTATTAGTCTGAATATGTTAATTCGAACTAACTTTTGTAGTGTAGGCGTAGCCACAGAGAGGGAAAGTGTTGGGGCCCCTAGCTGGCCAGGTGGCATGCAACAGATGTCCTGCCTTCTAGTGTGCCCCCCCCCACACACACTGAGTGAGTTTGACACCCCTGTTCTAGAGGTTTTGTGAAACTGCATGCTGGTATCTTGTGGGATAAATCTACCATACCTCAGGGTTTTTTTAGCTCATGCCTGAGACACAGATCTCAAGAGGAGACCCTGGATATGAACAAAAAAGAAGAATGAACAAGTTTGGACCCCATAATGGCTGGGGTCACGGGTCCAATTTTCACAGGCAGCTGTAAAATTATGTGTTAAGCCATATGATTTAAAAAAACTTATTTTAGCTTAAATTTGTTCCTGTGAATGTGTTCCCTCCATACTCGTATTAGTAAAAGACATTGCAACTAACTGTCCTGTCTACACAGGTGGCTCTGTTAAAGAAAATAAATTCCATAGAGGTGTAATATATCAGCTTCAGAGTGGTGATCCCTCTTTTCATCAAGCACCCAAAAAAACAGTACATATTTGAAGAGAAGATAGGTAGCAGGTTGGCTTTCAGACCAGACTTTAGATTAGATTAGATTAGACTCATAGCTTTACATAAAATATAAGCTTGAGTATATTTTAAAAGAAACGAAAGTTTCAGATGTGGGTATTCAGGGACAGCAGTCATGTTTAATGCATCTTAAGAGCAATAGATATTTTTTCTAACTATGTCTTGGCCTTAGGCCTAAAAGACAAGATGGGTAATGAACTATCCAAGGTCTTTAAAACTATTTTTAGTAAAGGTCGTATGCCTAAACAAATTACAAACCAATCCAGAAAAAGAAATTTTGAACAAACCTTTAAGCAAGTTGTTAAAGCAGCATGATGTTCACCATTTTGTTACTAAGACTGATATCAAACCTGGGGTTGTAGAGTAATTTAACAGAACATTAAATCTAAGATATGCAGTAATTTTAAATCTCAAAACACCTTTTCCTAAACATGTTATCTAAGTTTATAAAGAGCTACAACCAAAAACTTTCACAGAACTATACTCATATATTCTAAGGTCAGAAGGGACCAGTAAAATCATCTAGTCTGACCTCCTACACAATGCAGGCCTCAAAACCTCACCCACCCACTCGAGCAATAAGCCTCTAACCTATGAATGAGTTATTTACCCCCTCAAATCATGATTTAAGGACTTTAAGATACACAGAATTCACTGGTAGGTGAGCTATGCCTGTGCTATAGAGGAAGGAGGAAACCCCTCAGAGCCCTAGCTAATCTGTCATGGGGGAAAATTCTTTCCTGGCCCCAAATATGGTGAGCAGTTAAAACCTGAGCATGTGGGCAAGTCTCAACAACAGTGACCCAAGAAACAATTCTCTGTAATAATTCAGAACCTATCCCATCTACTGTCCCTTCTGAGGCCACTTGCATACCCACCACCAGTAGCCAAAGATCAGTCAATTTCCAAAGTAGGTCATTCCATCATACCATTCCCTCCATAAACTTATCAATCTCAGTTTTGAAAGCAGTTATGTTTTTTGTCCCTATGGCTCCCATTGGAAGTCTATTCCAGAACTTTACTCCTCTAATGTTTAGAACCTGTATCTAATTTCAAGCCTAAATTTCCTGATGGACAGTTTATATCCATTTACTCTAGGTTCTACAGTGATGCTGTACTCAATTAATGCCTCTCCCTCCCTAATATTTATCCCTCTGAGGTACTTACAGAGAGCAATCATATCACCCCTCAACCTTTTGGTTAGGCTAAACAAGCCAATCTCTGAGTCTCCTCTCATAAGGCAAGTTTTCCACTCCATGTACCATCCTTGTAGCCCTTCTCTGAACCTGTTCCAATTTGAATTCATCCTTTATAAACATGGGGGACCAGCACTGCATGCAGGATTCAAGGTGGGGATCTCACTAGTGCCTTTTACAGTGGAACTGTCGCCTCCCCGTCTCTGCTTGAAATACTCCTCCTGCTATATCCTAGAACTGCATTAGCTTTCTTCAAAGCCACAGTTCGTTAGTGACTCATAGCCATCCTATAATCAACCAGTACTCCCAGATCCCTCTCCTCCTCAATCCATTCCAACAGATTCATCCCCAACTTGTAGGAAAAGTTCTTATTTGACCCTAAATGCATATCAGATCTGTTGATGTTAACCCTTCAAATTATCTATAGATACGAAAAACAGTTTATAGAGGCAGTTTTGAAGTAAAACACATTTTTATGCCTTTTAGGAGCTTTTGGGAAAAGTTATGAACAGACTTTTGCTGGTGAGATATTCATTGTGGATGAAGCCTTAACCAAAAGGTAGCGACCTGTATAACAACAGATTAAATACCCAAAATCAAAGGTGCATCATAATGATGTTTTAAAAATAAAACAAAGAAAAGACCCCACACCTACATCCTGCATATGTCCCTAACTTACAGTTTAAACATTGGAATTAACTTAAAGAAATCAAAAACACATTTAAAAGCAAGTTTCAGAAATTTACATTACATCACAGGTTAAAAGGGTGCTTGTGCATGGGTATTCCATTTCCTCCCACATCTCCTTGGGCCTTTGGATTAAAGAAAAAGTAGAATTTTATTAGCATTCCCCAACTGCACAAATTCCCTATATAGCCTGTTTAACATCAGAGCTTTTTTGTTTGGTTGTTTTAAAGAAATTATTAAACATAATGCTACTTCAAATAGGTTTTATGTAGCCCGGATGAAATATAGTGTGAAGTTGCTGTCACCATGCTAAGCAGATCACACTGCAACAACTACTGGTGTCATTATTAGTAAAGACAGCATCTACAGAGAGTAAGAATATAACATATAGTCCAGCAGCAGCTATTCTGGTCAAGTTGCTTTCTGTCTTTGTTTTGTTTTTTAGTTTGAAATACTAATCTTCAGTGTCTGGAGCTAGCAGGTTAATTTGATCACTGCAGTGTTTAATTAATAGATACATAATTATATATAGTGTTCTATTTGTGGTCTATGGGTGAAAATTAAATTGCCTATACAATAGTGATGCTTTGGGTTATTTTTAGTTAAAATATGGGGTTTTTTGCTTTCAATTAAAAAGATCACTACAGGGACATCTTACAGTAGTAAACAGTAAATAACCATAAACAACAATTCTTAATACTACTGTATCCTTTCCTGAGGAAATTTGAAGATGTCTTAGGGGTTAGTTCATTTGTTTTTCTTTGTGTATTGTTTTTGCTTGTTTGTTTGTTTTTTAATTATAAATGTTTCCTTTGTGCTTAAAGTTCTCATTTGTTCTTCAATAAAAATGGACATAGCACAACCATAGTAAAGACTGCACAAAATCCCACTGCTTTTAAATGTTCAATTGTTCTTACAGCTTTTTTTTCTTTTTTTTCCTTTTTTTTTAAGATATGGTGGGAGCATGTGACACCTTGCAACATTTCAGTTTTCAGTTACGCTAGTGTTTATTTTTTAACATATATTGCTTTTAAACTCTTAATGGTGCTGAGTTCCTAGAAAGACAGGCTCGTACTGTTCTACAATCTCCTGTGTTTTTAATTTAATATTAATCAGTGATCGCTACCCCTCCTCCTCTTCCCTGGGTGAAACTCCATCAAACCTAATTACTGCTGTTTTTTACAAAATGGATCCAGGCTTAATAATTTTAATCCCAATGGAATGTTAAGGAAACAAGGATTACATTTGAAGGCAAGAGTTCCACACATGCATATAAAGTTAGAAATAATAAAAGATACTATGGTCCACGGAACAATATTTTTTTCAGTGTGTTTGTATAAAACAGTTTAATTCAGTGGGGTTGAGTCAGTTCTACTGTATTCAAACACATCTCAAACACCCGTGTTTTATTCAAAACATTTTGGTTATATTTTAAATATAGAGAATAGGTGTTTTGTTTTATTGTCCCTTGGGTGCATTCAGATTTTTGCTATAAATGGGTCTCCTTTCTTAAAGCCACAACAACAGGAATCCCCCCCCCCCCTTTATTGAGGGAAAAAAAAAAAAGTAAACAGCCCTTGAGCCTTTGAAGAGCGATGTGCTATCAAAACTTCATATTTAAAGATTTCGTAGACCCTGTAACAGAGACACACATAGCCACCATAGTTATTGCCAGTACATATCTTTTTTTTAAGAAAGCAAGTTTTGTTATATTTTATGTCATATTTGTCCTCTCACTGTTCTTAATCTGATCTGATTTCTTAGAAATGTCCTTTTTCCTAAGCAAGGTTCTGTAATTTTTTGAACAGATCAGACAGTCAACATAATGACTAAATTGGATACTGTTTGGTTTGATGATTTTTATTCGGGCCTCAAATGCTTTGCTCAGCGTTTACCAAGATCACTCTTTGTGCTATATTTTCTTGGGTTAAGCAAAGATTCTGTGCATTTTATAACCTATGGCAATAACTGAGTTAAAGAAGCTTTCCAAGCACAGGTCAGCATGCAGGGCCTGGAGTTTAGGGTTTATATCCTCTGTGAGATATTAAGGCCAGCTGACAGAGACAGCGTAAACGAAAGGAGGCATATAAGCCCCAGGATGTTGAAGGCTGTGTATCCTGGCGATTAACCAGGGTTACTGCAGGGAATTGGAAGCACCTGAGAGCAATCAGGGGCCAACCAGCTCCATAATAAGAGCCTCCCTGCTCCAAACAGAAGCTGCACAAGTTGGGGAAGGAGCAGGAGGATATTGCTGTGCTGCAGGAGGTATTGGAGAAAGAGTGAAAACAGACAAACAGAGGTAAAAGACAGAGAGCAGAAAACGAAGCCCAGCAGAAGGGGAGACTGGGTGAAAAACTGAAAACAGTCAGAGGAGGGGGAAAACAGCTGAGGGGAAAGAATTGAAGGACAGGGACTTGGTCAGCAGTGCATCACTGCATCTCTTAGGGCCCCTGGGCTCGGACCCAGAGTAGAGGGCAGAGCTGGGTCCCAAACCCCCTCCTCCTCCCTGTCCAGGAGTGGTGGCAGCGGGAACAAGGAGGACTGAGACCCCACCCCCCCATCCACTAGCTGGGCAGAGTGAGAGACCCACAACAAGAAAGGTACTGTTCTTTGCCATGCCTCAAAAGTTCAGTTCATACAATTGTGATGCTGTTGGCCTGCTGCTTCTACAAAATAGCCATCAGTCTTTGAAAAGCTTCTTGGTAAGACAGTGATTAAGGGCAGTATAAACAGAAAGGCACACAATAGACTGCATATTGCTTTTATGCTCATGATATGACACAGGCTCGGATAGTTCTATATGAACTTACTAAAGCCATCATCCTCATCCCACTCAGTATCCTTTTGAACAATTTTTCTCAGTGCTGAGCATATCCAGATTAGGCCTGATTCATATTTGCTCTCTGATTGATCACAGTTCAGAGATTCTGTGTCCTCTAAGAAGGTGTCATTGGGCTTTTAAAGAGATGTTCAAAAAAGGAAACCTCTAAATCCCCCTTCTCTAGATTTACATGATCCTAGGTTAGTTCCTCTCCAATTATGTCCCCCCATCCTTCACTGTCACTTCTTGTGATATATTATCTGACTATCATCTTTGTTCACCTTATCGAAGTAACACAGTTGAATAAGCTGTGGTCATCTTCCTCCATTGAGGTGATAGATGGAAGGCCATCAGACTTGTCAGTCTTGTGAGCACTTGGATCTCAGGGTGAGATTCTGGCTTACGCAACGGGTGGACTAATGGCTGTCTCATGGCAGCTTCTTCCTCATCCTCAGAAATGTCATTTATGTAACATTATCTTCTCAGGTGACTGAGTATCAATAGAGGTAAAATTAATTCCACACTTCTCACGGAGGTGATAAAGGAGGCCATGTTTCCTCAATTGTTCCATGGTTTCTGAAAAACATGCTATTGAAATAAAGCAGTCTCTTCCATGCAGCAATGAGGCTTCTCAGGGCAGTACTTTTGACTGGTAAATGATTGAGCTCCAAAGGTTGGAGATTCTGGCCTAGACCCATATTCTGATTGGTGTATGTTTCCATCTTGGGAGGTCCTAGAAGGGAAAACCCATGCTGATTGGTAGGGATCAGTGAGAAGAATTCTTAGAGGTGCCACATGCCACACTTTGTTTCTGGTCATGTGTCAGACTTGCTTCCAGAAGTAATATACCAGGGTGAAAGGCTTACAGTGATAGGTGGGTGAGGACTTAAGGACCAGGGTGGGGGTTGATGAGGTATTCCTAAACTAGTGGCAGAGGTGAGAAAGAGGTGGGGTCTTTTGACTGATGTCCCTCCAAAAGCCCATTACATCAGAAATAAGGAGCTTCTATTACCAGATGGGAAACCTCAAAGCTTGAGTTGCTGGATGCAAAATTCAATAATTCAGGCTTTATGGAGAGGGCAAGGGTTTGGTTCTGTTATTAATCCTGGGATACCAGCATATACAAACTCAAAGGGCCAGATTGTCTCCTGGTGTAAATTGGTGTAGCTCACTGACATCAATGAAGATGCAGCCATTTACATCATCAGATACTTGTCCTGTTATGCCCACCTAAGCATACATTTCTCCAGCATTATGGGCTAGAAAGGCATTCCAAGTGCTAATGCTCTTCAATGCAGAAAATCTACCTTTACATTTACAAATGTGTTCAATAGAAAATCTGTCTCCGTTGTCAATCCCTGAAAGGTTATCTCAGACCTATTGACTGAGACAGAAGAGCTTATTTGCTTGAAAAAATTGGATGTGTCTGAGAATTTTTATTTTATTAGGCTTCTGCATTAGGATGCCTTTCTGACAAACAGGAGAAGCCTGCATGAGAGGCAAGAGTCATAATCTTACATGCCTTTAATTTGTGAATCATGAACATGCTTGCCATTAAATGCTATGAATTTCCTGTTGCTTGTCAGTATTGGTTCAGCTGAATTGTCGGTCTCATTGAATGTTTCTTTTATAGGAATGGCATTATGATACATAACAAATGGCATTGCTTCCAATGACAGCTCAGAATAGATAGAATTTTGGTATTAAATTACCAACTCCAATTTCTCATTCAGCTTCTTAAACTAGCAGTGCTAGCAAGTGCTCATCAGCCAGCATTACCAGTCAGCAACTCTCTCTAGACAAATTTAAATGAATGCTCTAGACCCGTTTAACATGATCATCTTTTCTATTTATATTATAGAAACAATACTCAGATGAAATTGACAACACTGAAATACTTAAATTTCTGCAGGAAAAAAAGAAACACAAACAACCTTGGTAACATATTGTAAATTTAAAAACCTGTCTGTTTTTTTTTTCATTTCTCCTTCCACTCAGCTACCCAGCTGCCATTAACACATGTAACAGACAGAATTATCTGTCTTTTGCAGATACAATAAATCCAACAATTGTCATTAGTCTGTCTCTCTCTTCCAGTTCTGGCACCCTGACAAATCAGACAATATAATAAGGTTAAATATGAATAGCCCCAAATGCTAAGGGTTTGCAAGGACAATGAAATGGGACTATTTTTATTCTTATGAGTCTGCCTAAAGATATCTGTGTGCTTTGTATCAGAAGTCATCAATGAATCACAAAAGAACTAATCAGTATTCCTTCTCAGAGAAATATTGTTTTGGAGAATTAGAATTAATGTTAAAAATGAAATGGAATTGGAATTAAAATGAAACTGTCTGCTAAGTTTCTGTACCTCACAAACAACATTTAATTGAATAGAAGATAAGGTATTGTTAAATCTTTAATTGTAATTATGAGCACTGATGGAAATTCACTTAATATATATTTAATTTTTCAAGATATGGAAAGTGCATTGTGAACTAGTACAGATATGTGAATTGATTTAATTCCCATGGAAATGAGTATTTAAGATTTAAATGGAAGGGAGAGTTAGTAAAGTCAATATCAACATTCATTTGGTTTCATGTGGCATCTGCCTAATAGCATTTTCCCATCCAAATTTAAATTTCTTCACAAGTAGTTATTTTCCATTTTATTAATTTTGATTTTGATTATTATACAGTGAAGCTGTTACTTAGAATGAAGAAGGAGAGAGGAAATCTGGAAAGCAAATTAAGCAAAACAAGTAGGGTTAGGTCGTATGGTGGCAGAACAAGCTTTTTTTCTAGAAAATAAGCAGACGGATGCTGTTGGGTCTTGATGAAGTGCAGAGAGGCTTGTTGGAGGAAGGGTCATTGGAGAAGATTCACACTGAGTTCTTAGGAGTTATGTTCAGCTATAAGTTCTGTAATTTTTCAGTAACATTCAAGCAAAATGCTCTCCTTCTTTCCCTTTGCAGGAGTGTTAGTGCAAACTTTTATATTAGTCTAGTTATAATGAAAACACACTCTAGATTTTGGTGATTTCATAGAATATTTCTGCAGTATTTTAAATTCTTTCATTTTGTCATTTCCTTCACTGCTGCTTTATTTACACTTATTCAGAAGAACTGCCTGAGATAACCAATACACCTAAAATTCAGGATTATTTTTATTTTGAATTGGTTTGTTTTGTGTAAACTTATCAACTCCAGTTATTTGGCATATGGAATCTTGGGAAATAGAATATTGCATTAGGGTTCATCATTATCAATATTTTTCTAGCATTTTGGTAGAAACAGGACAATATCTGACACCGTTAAGTTGATTCTATTCTGCCACCTATTTGTTCATATACTTAAGGGCTGGAAAATTCATTTGATGGAATGTGATGGGGCAGTTATCCCACTCTATCCTGAAGGGGTTAAAAAGGGCTAAGAGCAGCAGCCAGTCAGGTGAGAGGGCTGGTATAAAAAGGGAGCTGTGTAAACAGTCAATCAGTTAGTTGGTCCTGTAGATCAGGGAAGGAAGGTTTTCTGCCTAGCTAGCTGGCTGGGGGAGCCAGCAGAGGGGACAGCTCACTGGGCAATACTGGGAGCTGTTAGCAGCCAGAGGTCCTGAAGATGCTGATGGCAGCAGAGTCTGGAGCAGTGATCCGGAGGCCAGGGTACCTGGAAGGATGGCAGCGGAGGCTCCAGAGGGGTACACAGGGAGTGGGCAGTCATGGTGTGGTCCTGAAGTAGAGATCTGCACAAGACTGGGGACTGCAAGGAAAGCAGCACAGGGAAGCTGACTGGTGGGAAATGGCATTGGTGCTGAGAGTGTGGCACATAGGGCCCCTGTGCTAGTGCCCAGAGAAGTAGGTGGGCCCGGGTCCCTCCTCATTACCCCAGAGTGCCAAGAGCAGCATTGAACTTGCTGGCCAGTGACTACTTAAAGTGACAGACACAGTGAGAGGGACTTTCCCCTACAAGGGGAGAATACATGGGCAAAGGAACTTAGCCTAAGGGCTGAGTAGCCTATGACACTCAGCTGGAGGACCAAATTGCGAGGAGTGACAGAGCACAAGTCATGGGTTAGAGCCAATTCCCCAGTAATACCACCACCAGGAGAAGCTCATCTAGTGGAGAGCATGCCACCCCGTCACATGGAGGATTCTATTTTTTTTATGAGTAATTGTAAAGTAAAGCTGTAACATTCATATACTACTTGTAATGTGTAAATATAGAGGGAATTTGTTAGTTTAAGTGTCTGGAGACCTCAAAAATTTGCTCTCTCCTTCCTTTTAATGTTGGCAGCAATGGATAGAAGAGGATATAAGCTAATTTAACTGAAGCAGTAAACTACATATTGGGGTTCTCACTTTATTTTTCCACTCAAATTTGCAGCAGACCAAAGAGACACGGAAATGTGAAACCAGAACCTCAGTTAGTGTAAGTGGGCATGAATCCATTGGCTTTAGTGGAGCTACATCAATTTAAACCAGGTAAAGATCTGACCTCTCAGTTTAAGCTATAATCTGTGGTGAGAAAAAAAGGAAAAGAGAAGGGTTTCCATTTGGTTGGTTGGTTTTTGTTTTGTTCTGTGCAGTCCTGAAATGTGTTCCCTCTCCCCCAAGTTGAAAAGTAAGTTCACATCCTCTTTATTAGCTTAGAGGTAAGATATACTAGGAATACCTGAGTCTGAAAGCTATAGATCTGTATAAAAAGAACTTCTCTAGCACTTTAACACATGGGGGTACATTTGATTTACACTTTCTGTACCGATAGACATAGACAAATTATTGTTATCACACTACTGTATCTGTTTAATTATGTGGCAGAACTTGTGAGAGAGACTTTCTGACAATAACAATGTAATTTCATGTGACAAGAATAAAATAAGGTGCATGTTTAGAAAATAATTGAGGCAGTTTCAGCTATTACAAGAATACTGTTTTTCAAACATGTGAGATACTGTTTTAATGGTTGTTTAGAGGACAAGATATCAAGACCTCATGTAGTGCCTGAACTCCTATTCAAGGATGGAGGCAGAGAAGAAAGGAAAAGTGGAATCTATAACATGTTGGAGATCATCCAGATCAGTAATGGGTTATATTACCAACAGTCCAGTCATCCTGGGGTGCCTTAATTCTATACTGCTATTCCTCAGATGCCTAACACCAGTATATTACCCACAAGCACAAGGTCTTACTCTGACTTCTGCCAGCTTATTTATTCTTTGCAGTGCAACACCAGTAGCTCTTGCAATTCCTAGCCTCCCCAAAACCATCATCCATGCATTGTTAACTGCTGGACACTACTGGACATTCCCCTCTAATTTGTCATCCCCAAAAGTATGAAACCAGCCTCCCAGTTATTAATTCACTTTGACATCCACATTTTCATATAGTTTGCAGACCCGAGACCTGCTTGGAGTAAAAACAAAAAAAAAGTTTTATAGAGAAGGAAAAAGAATTCAAATATGAGATAATAAGAGAGAGCCAACAGGTACAAGTTACACAGAAAATAAATACAAAAATGCACCCTTGGTCTTTATGCTTCCATATTAGATAAAATCCCTTTTGTAATACCTGTTACCTCTTGCATAGCTTCCTAGCTTACTTGTAGGTTTGCATAGCTTCCCATTATACCCTTTCTAGCCAGAGGGGGAGGATTCATCATTTTTAGACAACTATGCACCTTCAAAAGTGTTGTAAAATAATTTCTGGATGGATTTCACTTCAAAGCACTTCCTTTTAAAAAGGGTTTTCAGGGGTTTCCCCCTTCCTTCAGCTGTAGATGTTAAAAGTGGGGAAAAACCCCGTCCTTTCTTAGTGTTCAGAGAGTGAGTTTTACTTTTCAATTTCAATCTGTTCTCACTTTCTTTTATGGCTCCTCATCATTTTTTCCTGGACTGGACAATGGCTCAATGCTTAAATTCCCAAAGGGATAGCCGTGTTAGTCTAGTCCAGCAAAAAAAAAACCAAAACAAGGAGTCATGTGGCACTTTAAGACTAACAGATTTATTTTTCGCATGAGCTTTCATGGGAGAAAATCCCACTTCCTCAGATGCTTCGAAGATGGGTGAACTTACAGAAGGGAACGGAAATAAATGCAAGGGGGTGTAAAACATAGGATCAGATCACACAGTAACAGCAAATCAGAGCAGTTGTTAGGTTCAAACCATGGGAAACCTGAAGTCAAATTACCTTTTGTAATGGGGAAAAAAACCCATAGTCTCGATTAAGTCCTGCTTTCACAGAATTTAGCTTGCACCCCCTTGCATTTATTTTCATTCCTTTCTGTAAGTTCACCCATCTTCGAAACATCTGAGGAAGTGGGATTTTCTCCCACGAAAGCTCATGCAAAAAATAAATCTGTTAGTATTAAAGTGCCACACGACTCCTTGTTGTTTTCTTTCGATGCTTAAAGAACATCTTGTCCATTCGGGGAGGTAGTCCCTCTCCCTACATAAATGCTTCACTTACCTGTTGTGAGGTGATGCTCAGGCTGCACCACGGTAATAATTTTCTATATATGCACATCCATACATTCATAACCATAACCTTTATACATACTTGATTAATTGGTTCAACAGCTAAATGGGGGTAGGTGTAGGGGTATTAAACATTTTGTTCTCCTCTTGAGGTGTCTGGACTTTGTCACAGCATCTTTATACAGTGGAAAAAGGTCAGCTTCTGGAACAACACCACTGGACTGTTGGCAGTGGTATAAAGCAGAGCAACCCTCAAGACTAGTCAAACACAACAGTCCCAAGACCAAGTGAGTAACCTATTGGTGAAAGTGGTGTTACAAGGCCACCTCTTTGTACTTACAGGAGAATGGGAGTAGAAGGGACTCAAACTACAGTGGTGCTATGGCACCATTTTAAACCAGAAGGTTTTGATTTTCAGGCAAAACATTTTTGGGGGTGGTATTTTGATTAAATATTTAAATCTTCTATGGAAAAGATATATTTTTCACATGCAATTATATTTTGATGGAAAATTGGATTTCAGATTAATACCATGTTTCTTGCATTTCCTTCCATCCTACATAAGACACTTCCAGTTAACATTAGGCCTGATCCAAAGGCCATTGGAGCTAATGGAAGGATTCCCATCAATTTTAATAAAGTATGGATCCATAGCCATAGTCCACTGGCCTTTAAATAATAAGAACCTTATTAAATGACTGCCAGATATAAAGACAGTTTTTAAACAGGAAACTGATACCATCAGGTCTGAAGTTCAAGACAGATGCTTAGAAATCTTTGAATATATGATTAGTGTAGATATCACATAACTATTCTTCAGAAACTGAAGAAAATGAGCAGTGACCTAACAAAAACAGAGGACACAATCATTCTTTATGTATAAAGACAGAATAATAAAATAATCATCATAGAATTGTCATAAACATTGAGTTGAAGAACCTATAAACAAATTCAAGATAGTTGATTGAAGATGGTAAGGCTCCCCCATCCTGTCTCATTTCAATTCCCAGACACAGTTCACCGGAAACCAGTAGTTCAGAGTCCAATCTGCAGGCACTGCCTGAAGGATTTATTGAGGGTTACAATACCAAGCTTAAAATCATAACCATATTTCCATGCCCTTCACACCAGTCAGGCTTATTTTTCTATTTGCTGATAGTTTCCCTCACCCTCAATTATAGTTTTATATGCATATATACTATATACTCATTCTCTTTCCCTGACCATGGTTCTGTACATAGATGAACCCACCCCCTCCCCAGCCCCTACTTCTCCTTGATAGCCTTAATTATACCTGTAGGGCAAAACTACCCTTTCCACCCCTTCCAGTATATGGTCATATTTCGTTTTCATGGCTCTGGAGGCTTTGGTATAACCCCTTTTGTACACCATAGGCAGGGCAAGGAACAGGCTTACATCTTAGCCATAGTCAGTTATGGCTCTGTTTCTTTTTAACACTTCCCTTTTCCTCCCCCACTTTCACATTCAGTAGCTTGGCTTTGCTATGGCATTTCTCTTGAAGAGGAGTCAGAACTTTCTCTCACACGTGCATTTTTATATTACTACTTTACTATGCCTTGAAACATTTTAACTTCATCTCTTCTTTTCACAATAATACAGAAAAATCCATGTAATTGCCAACAGACAAAAGGTGCAAACTATGTCTTTGTTCTTTGCTAACGTGTAGCTCAGAGACTGTGATGTTTAAGCAGGCCCAGAATCCCATCTGAGGCCTAAATGTTTATGTAAATGCACGTTATATGTTTATATCCTAACAGAAGACATGGCTTTTTGTTGTTGTAGCTTCTCTCTTTAATCCACTAACTAATGTGCAGGATTTCCATGAGGCAAAGTTCCCAGAGATAAAGCACTATGGTCAGTCAAGAACCAATTAAGTACCACCCTAGAGAATAATTCCACTCTGATGAAAAGGGAATAGGACTTGATAATAGTTTCTTATAGTGTTAATAACTCACAGATTATTTACTGTGCCTACAACGTTCTGCGTCCCTTAGCTGCTGAACTTCATCTTCTGCCAACTAGAAATCAGGGACAATTTAGGCATCTTCTAATAAGAAGGCGAGTAAATGCAAGAGATGCATGATGGTAATGTGGAGAAGCACAAATAGTAGTCTGTAGTATTTAATATTGCACTAATGTAATAAGATCTCATCTTCATTTTTTGTATTGTGGAATTTATTTGCTTATTTTAATAACCTCTAGAACATAAACAATGTAAATAAAAATTAATAATCAAATGCAGCTAAAACCAAGAGGATTCATACTTACCAGGAGGTAGAACAATTATCTACTTGAATAACATCTCGACATTGCCAAAAATGAGTGTCGGGACATTCTCATCTAACATAAAGCTGTGTGGTTCTATTTAAGTCAATGGAGTCACATTGATTTACATTGACTGAGGATTTAGTCTATGGCTCTGACAACTTTTCTGAACGTTTGGCTCTAAATGTACTGCACCAGTCAAGATCTGAGGAGGTATGGTTGTTCTGTCAGGAAAAAAAGGTTCCTAGAGATCCGTCTACACAGGAAATGCAGGAAAATTAATCTGAATTAACTAAATATGTGAATTCAAAGTGGATTAATTAATGGCATTAAATCCCTGTGTAGACGCTCTTACTCAGAATTCATGTCTTAACTCAGGTTTAAATCCATGAATTAAGGTAAATCACAGTAAAGATGCTTTTACTTATAAATGAGAAGGTCCACACAGGGATTTAATGCAGTTTACTGAATCCACCTTGAATTCACATCTGAATTAATTTTCCCAGGTGTTCCTGAATTGATAACTCTATTTGTTTACTGTAAAGCACATTGATGGAATTATGTAAGAAAATTGTGGTGTTCATTCTTTTTCTTGGTGTTTCTACTACCCGTCCCAAGAATGAAATTAATTTTATTGGTGTCTGAGATTACTTTTTCTGAAATATTACATTTAGGCACTAGTGGCAGCTGATCAGTTTTGTCTGTGCTAGTGAGACAGATAATATCAAGTGTGTTGGTTGAATGCAAAGTATAAGCAATTTGAAAGTTTGAAACCTTGCCAAATCCTTTATACAAAACAAACAAATTTTATGCCAGGTTTGTTTGATTTTTGGGGAGTGAAGAACAAAAGCAGAAAGTATTGTTTATATAGCTTGGAGAACAGGACAATGAAAAAGAAACAAAGGAGTTCTGTCATCTTGCAAATGAGTACGTGGGCTCAATGGGAGCTTCATGTGTATGAGTTCAGAGTCCAAACTGCAAGAGTGAATATCCAAAGTAATGCATGTGCAATATCTTATATTTCTATATGTATCACATGGTTTTGTGTGTTTAAAAAAATCTTTTGGGTAATTTTTTTTAAAGTGTGTTTAAATTATATCACTATCTGTCTTGAAGTGCAATAACCTTGAACCGAATCATGAAATTACATGATTTTCAATAAATAGAACTTTTTTTCTACACGGTAAGTAGATGTGACAAAGAAAATTTGTCCATGACTGAAAACACCAGTGGATCCAAAACCATTATGTATACTCTCTATCTAAGCAATATCTACCTATATTCTCCCTAGTGATGCTATCTATCAGGCTTGGCCAAACTGCAGCTTGGGAGCCGCATGTGGCTCTTGAATGAAAAAGTGTGGCTTGTGGAACAACGTCAGCAAATCAGTTTAGTAGGTAAAAGCTATATGCCTCAGTGCGGCTCTTGAAGGTTTAATAATCAACTTGTGTGGCTCTTGAGTTCCATAAGTTTGACCACCCCTGCTAAAGTAAAAATGATAACCTGCAATACAGAATGTGTGGATAGCCTACAGAAACCATCTTGGACTTGGTGAATAGCCAACATTTATATCTGAGCATTAAAGACTGTTTTTCAAAACAGATTTTGACTAGCTTTGCTAAAATGAGATACTGTTGGCGTATCCAAAGACAGTGCCTCTGACCTACTTACTAAATCTCTTAAATTATTTAAAGGATAAAACTAAATGTGCATCATGTTTAATATTAGATTGTTAACCATCAAAATAAAACATTATATTAAAATCCCTATTCTAAGTAACCCAACCCAAATCCACTGAATCTTATGGGAGTAGGATTAGGCCATAACTCATCAGGCAATCCAATATTTCCCTATATGATTCTTGAACTGTGAGGAGAAAGATAAAAGGTAAATTCTAGATCAAAAGGTATTAAGTATTTAAATAGGATGCTGTAATTCTGAATGTCCATAGAATTTATTGTTCTATTAAACAAATTAGTTTATAACCATTTATTGGTATCAGATACACATAAAGACAGATTTAAAACTCACAGTAAAATGATATATGCTCAGTGAAGCATATCAAGGACAGTTAACTCAAAAACATACAAAGTTTTATTGTCACCGATGGCAATATCTGCCTGACATTTTGATACTTATCCCACTAATTCCCAAAGTAATTTTCTAAGAGAAGATGAATATAAATTATAGTTATGAGGTTATGATGCAGTGCTTATTTCTCCACTGGCTTCATTTGTTTTAAATTATTGTTTAAGATACTTTTTTCTTTTTCTGTATTGACTTAATGGAGATATTGACTGTGTGTGCATGAATTTTTCCTCCAGTTTTTTTATGCTCAACACTAGAAATATTATTGTTCCATATGTATTTATATATTCTAGCCTTCTGGGTATGAAATACGAATGAATTCTGATGGTGCAGCTCCTAAAGATCAGTTGTGTTGAGTTTAACTATTAGGGAATTCACATTACCATGATATCAACCAAGTGCCATCTGACTGGATGCATATCTTAAGTCCCTGAGAAATCTACAAAAAATATAACCGATAAATATTCAGGTTGACTGAACTTAATGATATGAACAAGGATTTTTTAATTTCTTCCGGTATTTATGAGGGGTGAAAAGAAGTTGCAAAATTACTTCAGATCCTACTGAAGAATGAGTTTAGTGCTGTTTATAGTCTAATCAGAACTCCTTGTTCTCCTTTACCACTTTATCTCCATGAGTGATATTTATTATTTGTGTAGAGGGCTAGTGGGAGATTATAGGCATCACTTGAAAATTAAATGGGACCTAATTGAAGGTTTGGTCCTGGTCTTGATGAGATGCTTTTGCCTGTGTGACATGGCAAGTTACTTAAACCTTCTGTGTCTCAGGCTATTTCAACACTACACAAAAATGTTGAGATATATTGACATTATTGTTGTGGGAAACAGCAGAGAGCGGTGTCTTCCCCCTTACAAGGCCTTCTAACTCTCTCCCACAAATGGCAAGGCCTAGCAAGCACTAAGCTTCCTTGCCCTCAGGTTTCAGACCCTGAATGAGGCATCTGTCAACCCTAGGTCTAGAGCAAAGAATAGTTCACACTCCACAGGTGAGTAAACCAACTAACTACGTTTATTAGAGGGGTGGGGGCAGTCCCCAACCCTAAGGAGTGCAAAATACAACACAGAACAGATACCCCAAAGCAAACTCAGGTGAAAGCATACAGAACCAACAACAAGCCTAAAATAAACCAGTGATCCTCCCTTAGCCCACAGAGTCCCTTCCAGAAGAATATTTACTTTTAGTCTTCACCCAGCTGGGCGCTATTCAAGACCACACAGTCCCTCAACAATCCTCGTCTGCTTCGGGGCCCAAGTCTGGCGTCCTTCCAGCGTGCACCATCTGCTTCTGGGCCGCTGGAGACCAGGTCTTGTAACAAGAGTCCCTTCACGCTCAAACAGAGTCCAGAGCAGGTCTTTGGGGTCTTCCTAGGTCCACAGCTCATCTGCTTCTGGATCCAGGTCCAAAGTCCTCCAGGCTTGGATTGTCCCCGTCTTCTTCTGGCCCCAATGGGCAGGCTCCTCCATGGCATAGTCCCAAAAGAGAGAGAGTCCAGCTAGAGCTCCCAGGCAGAGACAAAGCAAGCAAAGTACTGAGGAATCCAAGACTCAGGAGCCCTCCCTCCAACTCTCTCCAACCTCCCCAATCTCCGAAGAATCCTCCACCGACAACTCCCTTGAAGGCTCCTCCGATGATGATTCCTTCAAAGAGACCCCCTCCCTCAGAGGGATCTTCCTTAAAAGTCCCACAAATCGTCCAGTCAGCAGCCAGGATTTCTCCCGCCACCCAGGCTGTCCATCAACACGGCATTTTCCAGAAACTTGTGCACATGGTCCACAAACACTGCACGTCACTCAAGTGCTGCACTCAGCTATCAGGCAGACTCCAGTTCCTTGGCAACCTGCCAAGTGCCCCTGCACGATGTCAGTCGCACTATTGTGCCAACCAGCCAGTTACATAATGCATAAGTAAGGTGCCCACCTCTGGGGATGGGGAAACATAAACATAACAGATAGAAATATAACAACACCACAATTACAATAGAACCCAAATTTTTCCCCAACACTCTAGCCCAGTGGTTTGCAAACTTCAGGTTGCAACCCAGTACCTGGGCACAGACTCTCAGGTACTGGTTACAGTGCCCCTACTGCTGCCATCAAAAGACTGGAATACGTTGCTCAAAGACGTAGTTGTCATGTCACAGGTACAAATGATTTTTTTTCAGCTGTGGGAAAAAAAGTTTGAAGACCACTGCTTTAGCTCCTTGCTATAATTATAGCAGTGGCTGATGTCTTGGGTCAGTGGAGAGTCTCCTCCAAGCTGGTTCCCAGGGCTTGTCCCAGTCTCTGGTGGCTACCACAAGGGACCCAGGCAAGCCCCACATGGGTGCCACTCCTTCTGCAGCTTGGGACCCGGTAAGCCCACAGGGCAGTGAGCCTCAGTGGCTACCTCCCCACTGCTGCCCAGGATTTGGGTCAGGAAAGCCCCCAGTGGCTGCAGTATCACTACCAAGCTCTGAGCATCTGTCTCCCAACTCGTAAGCATGGGTGACTGCAGCTGCCCAGAATCCAGGAGAGCCAAGACAGTTCTGAGAATATCAGAACAAACACTAGGAGAGAAGAAGCACTATATCAGTAAAAGACTCAAATTATGTGCTTCTTTGTCACTGAATAGAATCATAGAACCATAGGGTTGGAAGGGACCTCATAGGTCATCTAGTCCAACCCCCTGCCAGAGGCAGGACCACTCCTACTAAACCATCCCAGTCATGGTTTTGTCCAGCCAGGCCTTAAACACCTCCAAAGATGGAGACTCCACCACCTCCCTTGGCAGCTCATTCCAAGACTTCACCACTCTCCTGGTAAAAAAGTTTTTTTCTAATATCCAGCCTAGACCTCCCTAACCGCAACTGGAGACCATTGCTCCTCGTTCTGTCCTCCGTTACTACCGAGAACAGTCGAGCTCCATCTTCCTTAGAGCATCCCTTCAAGTAGTTGAAGGTTGCTATCATATCCCCCCTCAATCTTCTCTTTTGCAGACTAAATAAGCCTAATGCTTCCAGTCTTTTCTCATAGGGCTTGTGCTCTAGCCCTTTAATCATTTTGGTTGCCCTCCTCTGAACTCTCTCTAGCATGTCCCTGTCCTTTTTGTAGTGGGGAGCCCAAAACTGAACACAATATTCTAGATGTGGCCTCACCAGTGCAGAATAGAGGGGAAAGATCACATCCCTTGATCTGCTGGTAACACTTCTTTTGATGCAGCCCAGTATGCCATTGGCCTTTTTGGCAGCAAGAGCACACTGCTGACTCATATCTAGCTTCCCATCCACCATGACCCCCAGGTCCTTTTCTACACTGCTGCTACTTAGCTGAATGTTTCCCAGCCTGTAGCAGTGCATAGGGTTTTTTTTGGTCCCAAATGCAGGATTTTACACTTATCCTTACTGAATCTCATAAGATTTCTATTGGCCCACTGTTCCAATTTATCTAGGTCTCCCTGAATCCTGTCCTTGCCCTCCAACGTGTCTACTGGTCCCCCCAGCTTGGTGTCATCCGCAAACTTACTGAGAATGCAGTCTATTCCATCATCCAGATCATTGATGAAAATGTTGAACAGAACTGGCCCCAGGACCGACCCCTGGGGCACACCACTCGTGACTGGTTGCCAGCTAGACATGGAACCATTGATTCCTACACGCTGAAACCGTTGATCTAGTCAGTTCTCTATCCACCTTATAGTCCACCTATCCAACCCATACTTCCTTAATTTGCCAATGAGAATGCTGTGGGAAACTGTATCAAAAGCCTTGCTAAAATCAAGGTATATCACATCAACGGTTCTTCCTGCATCTAGAAAACCAGTCATCTGCTCATAGAAGGAAATGAGATTGGTCAGACATGATTTACCCTTGGTAAATCCATGCTGACTGTTCCTGATCACTTTATTTTCCTCTAAGTGTGTGAGGATGGATTCTTTGAGAATCTGCTCCATAATTTTTCCAGGGATTGAGGTGAGGCTGACTGGTCTGTAATTCCCCAGATCCTCCTTTTTCCCTTTCTTGAAAATAGGCACTACATTTGCTTTTTTCCAGTCCTCTGGCACCTCCCCCGTTCTCCATGAGTTTTGAAAGATAACGGCCAGCGGTGTGGCTATTTCGTTGGCCAATTCCCTTAGCACCCTTGGATGCAGTTCGTCCGGCCCCATGGACTTGTGCACTTGCAGCTTCTTTAAGCAGTCCCTAACCTGACCTTCCATCACCAAGGGCCTGTCTTCTTCTCTCCCATCCGCCACACTCATGGTAGTGGGCTGGGAGCTGACCCTGCCTGTGAAAACTGAAGAAAAAAATGCATTGAGCACTTCAGCTTTTTCCTCATCCTCTGTCACAAGGATGCCTGCCCTATTCAGCAAGGGCCCTACACCATCCCTGATCCTCTTTTTGTTACTAACATACTTGTAGAACCACTTCTTGTTATCTTTTACATCCCTTGCTAGCCGCAGCTCCATTTGTCCTTTGGCCTGTTTGATTTTATCCCTGCAGTCCCTAGCAATATCTTTATATGCCTTTTTGGACATCTGACCAAGCTTCCACTTCCTATAAGCTTCCTTTTTATGTTTAAGCTCAGAGCAGAGTTCTCTGCTAAGCCATAGGGTTTATATGGAAAGTTATTCACCACATTACTTAAAGGGCATGGTGTGGAGTGAGTTAAAATTCTCAATTCTAAATGTAAGTATAGAAGCTTACACAGAATTTGGTTTTGCTTCTATTTAAAGAGATTATAATGCCTCAAATAAACACATCAAATGATAACCAAAGTTGATATGTACTTGCACCAGTATGAAACGCAGATGCAATTTTTTTAAAAATGGAAAAAAAAACCTGTAAAGACAGTTTCTGATGCTACTTCATTAAGTACTAAACCTTAGCCTTTCTCACTGCAAATCAATAACACTGGTAACTTCACAAGGGGGAAAAAAAGGTATTTTTCAGTTCTTTATGAAGGATATAATTGCCAGAAATAACTGTTCTTTTTTTAAAATTAAAATTCTGAATCAAAACTAAAGATAGGCATGCTAGATATTCCATGTAAATAAGATTTTCAAGTAATTAAACATTTTGTGATATCATAAATGCCTGGAAAAGCTTTATACATTTTTTAGCCCAAATTGCTTCCTAGAAACTGTTGTAATCTTTGACTATAATAAAAATAAGAATAAAAGCAACCTTTATGGATAATTGGCAAGAACATTTAGTTAAATAGTTCCTCTGCTACCTATAATGCTTTTTATTTTGCTATTCGTTTATATTGATCAGGATGGAGTTACTTATTTCCATTATAACTTACTTGCAAAACTTTTGCCAGACCATAATTTAGTGTCCATGGTATGTAAATTTTAAAAAAATCAAGATAGTCAAGTAACATACATTCATTAATTTCCCATTATTTCTGCCCAGTGCTGCTTCATGCATTTGTGTCTCGGAAGCAACTTAGTGATAGAATAGAAAAAATGATTATTCAATGGACTAGTTTACTTCCATATTTTAATAAACATCATTAAAGTTGGAAATATATTAAAACAGGCTATCAATAATTTCAGCCTCCAAAAAAAACCCTGAATTTTTAAAATCAAAATATGGCAGAATATATGTCATACTGCATGATCACAAATGGGAAAATGCACACCTGTGCAGAAGGCAAATACAAGTGTGAGCTTCTTAAATCCTTCAAAATAAATCTTAAATGGCACTTAAGAGGTGCACATGGAACTTATGCTGGCCATCTGCATAGGAGTATATTTTACCTTACATTCCTTATGGTCTGTTAGATGCATTGATTAATAAGTATTTTCAAAATTTTGGAAACTTATTCCAGCCTAGTGGCCTGAATTGTTTAGGAGACTTGTAGTGGTACAAGCTTCTTACAGCTGCCAAAGCTGAACCAGGTCATCTCTTTTCTTATTTCTTCGTACTTCCACTTTTATCTCTGCTCCTGCACTACCTGTTTCCTAATTTTGCCACTTTTCTTTAAACCTTTGTCTGTTTGTGTGGAAGTGTCTTTCTTTCCCTGTGCACCAAGTCATCTCCCTCTTTAGTTTTATTTTAAATCTCTTATTCTTTAAATTTTAAAAGCTTTCATTAATGACACCCTCAAGACTTCTTTCTTATACTATCCCCTGTATGTTTTATATATTTGTCTGAATTAGATGCAAAGCTCTTTGGGCAGGAATGACAGCTGTCTGCCTTCTGAATGTTCAGTTTACAGGAACAATGTAGCACTTGTAGAATGAATGTTGGGAAAAGACATGGAGTTCAAGCAAAATTATTTGTCCACTCAGACAGCAGATTAGACGTTCTCTTCATGGAGAAAAAGGCATCGCTTTAATGGTGCATTTGAAGAAACCTTTAATGATTCCCATAAAAACTAAGAGCCATAAAGGGTCTCATTCTGTAAGTATAATTCCCATTTATATAAATGGGAATTTCATGCATGAATTAAGGGCAGCATGTGGATCTAAAATGCTTGGTTGGTATCATAGCTGGTCACACAAATTAGTGTAGGCTATTAGATGATTTTTATCTCACATTATACACCAGATATTTCCTTGGAGGACACAGCATTCTTCTGTCACACACAGTTGCACATCTGAGACACACATTAGTCAGGCAATCATCTGCATGTGATCTTCTTAATACCTAGCTCTTTCCTTTTTATCTATTATATCACTGAAGCTTAGTATTGTGTTGAAGCATGAGAGAGATTGAGCTCAATTGTAAAAGGATACTAAAATAGCTATTGATAATAACAAGAGGTGAAGAACTTCCGTGTATTAGCTAATACGTTAGGCATAGTATATGCCACATTAATGTGTATTACATGCACAGTATGTGTGTGTGCGCTTGTGTATTGTGTTCTTGTGCATGTATCAAGAAGTTATATTAACAGAATGCATTATGTGCTGTCTACAATTCAGTTCACCTATGTCACATGTCCCACAGCAACTTGCAAGGCTGAAGTCAGCTTCAGCAGTAGGAAATAGAAAGCGTGGCTAAGCCAAGATATGTGAATAGCATGTTGTAATGCAGATTGGAGTGTGCCTCTATCCCCACCTGGTCTGAACTGTAGTGTGTAAAATAGAGGTAAGAAAAGTACTGAACAAATATAAGAAATTAAGGGTCTGTTTGAAACTGGTGAGGGTTGGCCTTTAGTGATATGGGAAGAGTTTTGTAATTTGTAAAATCATATAATAAATACTACCAACTGACCTACATATCCTTAAAGTATACCTTCTGTATATTTCAAAGTGTCAGTGCCACAGGAGCTGAAGGATGCTTGCTGGAAGTGATTGCAACTGGAGCAGTGGTCCACGAACAGTGTGGCCAAAAAAGTCACGCTAGAGCAGTTCATGTACATACTTGTGCGCTGGCTTTTGGATCCTCCAGCACTGGCCAAAGACTCTGTCCATGGCCGTTGCTTTGATAGAGGACTTCCTGTCTGATAATGTCCCAGTTGGACCAATAGCCTGGGTCCCACTCCCAAGACTGTGCCTCTCCAGCCCTGTCAAGAAGGTCAGGCCCAGAACTGAAGGCTGTACCAGATTTGGGGTCTGACCAGATACACTGTGGTGGCCCAGCACCCACACTCTGACAGTCACTAGGGCACCCTGACCAGAAAGCCCAGACAAAAGTTCCAGAAGTGAAGACCTGCTTCTCCTGCAGTAGTTTCAGACACCTTCAGTGGGATAGTCCTGTGATAGATTGCAGCTTCAGCTAAGTCTGCACGGGGAAGGCCTGTGCCTGCAAGCAGCTAGCTGCCAAGATCATAATCCCAGTGCTGGTCAATGAATACCAAACTCTTGCCTTCATTGACACTGGCCAGGGTCAGTCTGCCCACAGAGGTGCCCTAGGCAGTTGTCTGGGGTGCCCAGGGCTGGGCTGGAGCTGGGGCCAGTGAGCTTCCCAGCCTGCTTCGCTAGTGGGCAGGGAGCTGACCCTGGCTGGGGGAGTGAAGCTACCACCTCCATGAGGCCAGGGGCAGGGAGCCAATGCTGGCCCAGGGAGTGAAGCCACCTCCACAATTCGGCCCAGCAGCCCACGCAGCACCCACTTGCTACCTGGCCAGGCTTGGGGGGAGAGGCACCATCTGGCCTGGCCTGGCTGAGGCCATCCGAGGGTGCACCAAAATCTTAGGAACCTATGGTGCCAAAATACCTTGGGCCAGAAGTGACAGTGGCTGTGGCCAGATGTTGGTTTGTCCCACCTCAGAGTAATCCACCTACAGGGTGTTCATGGGGACTTGAAGCCCTATTCCAGCACATGGGGTGGGTTGACTGGTGACAGTGTGACTAGTACCTAAACTTGTCTACACCATAATCTTGGAAAGGGAGTGACTGGACTTATACTCCAGGGCCTGGGGAATCTACTGATACTGATGGCTTGAAGATGGATGACCATCTTGGCAGACTGGGGTCAGAGGCAGACCAGGACCCCAGCAACCATGGAAAGGAGAATGGGGCCCCTGCATGAGGCTATGTGTAGGACTCCACACTGACTGCCAGCTTAGCCAGGACACATGGTGGACCCCACACTCAGTCAAGTGCATAAGCAGCTTGCCTATGGTCTACCACCTCAACCAAGCCACTGAACCAAAGACCCTTGGACCCAGCTGATGGTCACCATTGGGCTATGTTGAAGCTAGCTGATGATGAACCCACAGCAGGTCACTTAGGACTCGAAGACTTGGTGTGAGTCCTGACATGGTTCTTTTGGCCCAGAGTACAATAGGAAGTTAGTAACTTCTACAGTTCCTGCCTGGTGTACCAGCACAGGTTCTGAAGACTCCCCTGGTCCCCTTGCTGATAATAGAACTTCCCTTCATACAGGTTGCCATGGGCCTCATGGAACACTTTCTGAGTAGTGTCAGCACCACCAATTTTCATAAACTATGTCACCAATTGAAGTGAAATAGTTCCACTGAAAAGCATCACAGCCCAGACTATTGCAGGGGAACTCCTGAAGAGCTTCACTCAGGTTGGACTACTTTGAGAAATACTCACCAACCAAGGCACTAACTTCACTTCCCAGCTACTCTGGCAGGTGTGTGAACTCTTAGGTGTTAAGCAATTACACATATCAGTCTACCATTCCCAGATCAGTGGATTAGTCATATATTTTAATGAGACCTTGAAGGGGATGATGAGCAAGTTCCATCCGAAGGATTGACTGGAGGGGCCATATGAGGTAATCTGGAGGGTGGGACCTATAACATGTGAGAGTTGTAGTCTGATCAGCAGAAGAAGAAACAATAGTACCATCTCAACTTTCTGAAGCAGTGGAAAGAACTGGAGGGTCTGCTGATGACCCACTCACCCCCTGAACCAGAACTGGGACATGGGGTCCCAAGAGAGGAATCACTGAGGAAAACAACTTTGCAGCAACCTCACCACAAAGCAGCTGAAACAAATCAAACATCTACTGGAGGCCTTCTAGAAGACCTTCACCACCTGACTGGGCAAAAACAACTTGGTCCATCATTCCACCCAAACCAAGTGCAGGGTGGTAGTCCTGAAGATGATGTGGCTCTTCCCGCAGCAAATGCAGGAGGTCACTGAAGAGGAGGTTCAGGCTAATATGGAACCAGGAGTCACCGAGCCTTCACAAAGCAAGTGGTGCAGCCCTGTGACATTAATGCTTAAACCTGATGGTATGACTGTTGATGGGTAACTGCAATCTCCAAATTCAGTGTCTGCCAAATGTCCTGCCTCAGTGAGCTATTCAAGCCCTTGAGAGAAGCCTGCTTTATCATCATCTTCAGCTTCAACAAGTGGTGTTGGCAAATCCTCCATGATTCAGGCTCAAAAGAAAAGATGACATTTGCCACTCCTACTGGGCTCCATCAGTTCACCAGGATTCCCTTTGCCTATGTAGGGCCATAGGAGCATTCCATAGACTATTGGACCACTTCCCATAGAAACACAATGATTATGCCACTGCATAAGTTGACAACATACAGTCATCAGTGGAAAGACCATTTGAACCAGTCATCCATGGTTTTGCAGACTTTGTAGGAAGCTAGCCTAATCGTCAATCCCAAGAAGTGTCTGATTGGATGGTAAGAGATGACCTATGTGGATTACACTGTAGGACAAGGACTGGAGGAGAGGCATGCCTTATCAATGAAAAAGTCAGGACTTGAATGTCCGTCCACGGCCCACCACAAAATGACAGCTACACCAGTGCACGGCTGGAAAGCTACTACTGATGATTTGTACCACAGTTCTTTGCTATGGTAGCCCCCCCAACAACATCCTAAGGACAGTCCACTGCACATACACTGGACTACAGACTGCGAGCAGACGTTCAGGACACTACAGATACAGCTCTATCAGGAGCCAATGCTATATAAACCTGACAATGTAAGACTTTGTCCTTCAGATGGAGGCCTTGGAGGCAGGACTCAGGACTGTCCTTTCTCAGGTGATTGATGTTGAAGACCACCCCTTCCTATATATCAGTCAGGAGTTATTCATTCTGAACTATGTTACTCTGTCATCAGGATAGAGGCCTTCATTATCAAGTAGGTTTCCAGTGCTCTCTGTTATTACTTTCTCAATGCACCCTTTCTGCTGGTAACACATCATATACCTCCAAGAAATGGCCGAACTCAATGAAGCGTACCAATGCTGGAGTCATGCTCTGGAACAATGTTCCCTCTAAGGTTTGGCGGCTTGTGTGCAAAATTTTCAACCCGTGTGCAAAACTTTTTCTGAATAAAATTTGTGTGCAAACTTGTGCAACAAAAATTATTGAAAAATCTAGACCAATGAAAAATTAATATAAACTATTTAAAGTCGTTTTTTACTACTAAAATCACCCAATTTATTTAAAATTTACCCAAATTGCTATACAATCAAAAGAAACTAATCCATGGCTTTCAAACAACCCAAGACCAAAGTTATATTCAATCCGGATCCTAGGTGTCACAATTTTGCCTAATACCCTCATCTCCTGTGTTCTACATGCAGAGTTACAGTTCACAGGGAAGCCAGCTAATTATCACTGACAGCATTTAAGATACACAAGGAGTCGTGTGGCACTTAAAGACTAAGATTTATTTTTCGCATGAGCTTTCGTGGGAGACTCCTTGTTTTGTTTGTTTTCCTGGAATGGACTAACATGGCTACCGCTTTGGAAATTGGCAGCATTTAAGATGTCTTGATGGTCCCAGAGGGGTAAAATCTATTGAAATTTTAAAAATCAAAAAAAGATTCCAGGCATCTCTTTTCAGGAAAATGCTGCTACAAGAAGGATGCTAAACACAGCTGAAATCAAAACAATGGGCTTCTAGCTGCTTTAAGATAAGGCTACAGTATTTCTTAAAAGCCTATTTTCAGTCCCTTGTATCTTTACCTGCCCCATCATTTTGGGGCTACATTTCAACTTAAGAGAAAATCTCTACTAAAATACTACATCCCTTTAATGCATTATGGTTTCTTCTGATGGACAGACTAGGGTGCATAGTGAAGAGAATAATCTCATGGCTCCTTTGATTCCCAGTCTTTTGGCTGTTACTATATTTAAAACAAGTACTTATCTGATATCTCCATTACATCTCTAAGATTTCTGTGAATTGTTCTTCAAAGCATCTGATGAAATGGGGTTTTCTCCCATGAAAGCTCATGCAATCAATATATTTGTTAGTCTTTAAGTACCACAAGAATCCTTGTTTGTTTTGTTATGAATTGTTGTGAGTTACAGGATTCTGGAGAAAACATCTTCCAGGTTCTTTGAAAGCACAGGGTTAGCATGGTCAAACACTCTCACTGTTCAGTCACTCCACTTAAGTAACATCCACACTAGCTTTCAGGAAATATACAACTGATTTTTAGATTTTTCACCTCCACAGCTTTATCTAGTTACAGAAGGGACATTTTGGCACCATGCACTCCCTTTTTCCCACTTGAGGAGTTTCAGACTTCAGGATATGAATGGCACTTACTCTTTGCCATGCCTCTTGTTTAAAAAGCTAAAGAATTGCCCCAATTCCGACTCCCTAAGCTCCCTGCCCCCATTCCAGCCCTCCTAAACCCCACCCCCAGCTCCACATCTTCATGCCACCTCTTTCAGCCCCCCCAAGCCCTCCCCAGCCCACCATCCTGACCCCTCCTCCCCCCTCCCCACACACCCTCCCTGCCCCCACGCTTTCTGTGCCAGCTGCCTGACCAACCCCCTCCCCCTCCCCCTCCCAGCCCTCTTTACTGGCCAAAGAGCTGGGCGGGGGGCAGGAGGCCACGGTGCTGGCCGGCAAGGAGGAGCCCGGGCTGGAGGCTGGGGCTGGCCACACGAATGGCCAGACCCCAGCTGGAAGAGGCGGAGTCTCCACAGTCTCCGAGGAGGGGAGGGGAGGGGAGGGAGGAGTGGCAGGGCTGGCTCAAGCCTGCAGACCCTCCCTTCCTCCGGCGGAGGGGCTGGACTGAGGCTCCTGCCCGGACGCAGCACTCTGGTGCGTCTCTCCTCTGCCACGCTGCCGCCCTGAACTGCCCCATGCGCAGGGGCAGGAAAATCCTGCGCGGCAGGCTTTTTTTAAGCGCGCGGCCGCGCTGCCGCGCGCCTTAGAGAGAACAGTGCTCTGGAACCTTGCCCTTCAGCACTCAACTTTACCATCCAGCTCCAAGCAGGCAGGCTACACCAATGCTGACTTTCTGTCCCAGTTAGGGGAGTTGCAAGACATCAAACCACAAATCTGGGAGCTGGATTTGAGGGAGGTTGGTATGTAGTGAGGTGGTGTGGTCTCCCAGGGTGGTAGAAATGACTGTCCAAACCCCTGATGGTTGGAGTCAGACCAACCTTGCCACTCCCACTTTTCACAAATAGTGAGGGAGACAGATGCTCCAGCTTGCTTCAGGCCACTGACCTTACTCCTGGCCCATCATGCCCTGCTCATTTGAGTTGTATCTACAGGTGAGCTGCCACGACTGCTGCTGGCCACCTACTCTGATGTAGATCATAGAATCATAGGGTTAGAATGGACGTCATGAGGTCATCTAGTTCAAAGCCCTGCCAAAAAAGCAGAACCACTCTCTCTAAATTATCCCAGCCAGGGTTTTGTCTAACCAAGCCTTAAATATCTCCAAAGATGTAGATTCTACCACTTCCTTTGGTAGCCCATTCCAATGCTTCACCACTCTCCTACTAAGAAAATTTTTTTCCTAATATCCAACCTCGACCTCCCCAGCTGCAACTTGAAATCATTGCTCCTTGTTCTGTTCCATGTTACTACTGAGAACAGCTGAGCTCCGTCCTCCTTGGAGCATCCCTTCAGGTAGTTGAAGGTTGCTATCAAATCCCCCCTCAGTCTTCTCTTCTGCAGGCTAAATAAGCCTAGTTCCTTCAGTCTTTCTTCATAGGTCTTGTGCTCCAGCCCCTTGATCATTTTTGTTGCCCTCCACTGGACTCTTTCTAATTTGTCCACGTCCTTTTTGTATTGGGGAGCTCAAAACTGGACACAGTATTCCAGATACAGCCTCACCAGTGCTGAATAGAGGGGAATGATCACATCCGTCGATATGCTGGCAACACTTCTACTGATGCAGCCCAGTAGGCCATTGGCCTTTTTGGCAGCAAGAGCACACAGCTGACTCATATCCAGCTTCCCAACCACCCTGACCCCCAGGTCCTTTTCTCCAGTGCTGCTACTTAGCTGATCGCTCCCCAGCCTGTAGCAGTGCATGGCGTTTTTGCATCCCAAGTGCAGGACTTTGCACTTATCCTTGTTGAACTTCGTGAGATTTCTATTGGCCCACTGCTCCAATTTGTCTAGGTTTTCCTGAATCCTGTCCCTGCCCTCCAGTGTGTCTACCATTCCCCCCAGCTTCGTGTCATCCACAAACTTACTGAGTGTGCAATCTATCCCATCATCCAGATCATTAAGGAAAATGTTGAACAGAACTGGCCCCAGGACCAACCCCTGGGGCACACAACTCATTACTGGTTGCCAACTAGATATGGAGCCATTGATTCCTTCTCGCTGAAACCATTGATCTAGACAGTTCTCTATCCACCTTACAGTCCACATATCCAACCCATACTTCCTTAACTTGCCGACGAGAATGCTGTGGGAAACAATATCAAAAGCCTTGCTAAAGTCATAGAATCATAGAATCATAGGGTTAGAAGGGACCCCACAAGGTCATCTAGTCCAACCCCCTGCCAAAAAAAGCAGGACCACTCCCATTAGATCATCCCAGTCAGTGTTTTGTCCAGCTGGGACTTGAACACCTCCAGAGATGGAGATTCCACCACCTCCCTAGGCAACTTATTCCACTGCTTCACCACTCGCCTAGTAAGGAAGTTTTTCCTAATATCCAGCCTGGACCGCCCCAGCTGTAACTTGAAACCATTGCTTCTCGTTCTGCCCTCTGTTACTACCGAGAACAGTCGAGCTCCCTCCTCCTTGGAGCAACCCTTCAAGTAGTTGAAGGTTGCTATCAAATCCCCCCTCAGTCTTCTCTTCTGCAGGCTAAATAAGCCTAGTTCCTTCAGTCTTTCTTCATAGGGCTTGTGCTCCAGCCCTTTGATCATTTTGGTTGCCCTCCTCTGGACTCTCTCTAATTTGTCCATGTCCTTTTTGTAGTGGGGAGCCCAAAACTGGACACAGTATTCCAGATGTGGCCTCACTAGTGCAGAATAGAGGGGAAAGATCACATCCCTCGATCTGCTGGTAACACTTCTTCTGATGCAGCCCAGTATGCCATTGGCCTTTTTGGCAGCAAGAGCACACTGCTGACTCATATCCAGCTTCCCATCCACCATGACTCCCAGGTCCTTTTCTCCAGTGCTGCTATTTAGCTGATCACTCCCCAGCCTGTAGCAGTACATGGGGTTTTTTTGTCCCAAGTGCAGGATTTTACACTTATCCTTGTTGAACCTCATGAGATTCCTCTTGGCCCACTGCTCCAGTTTGTCTAGGTCTCCCTGAATCCTGTCTCTGCCCTCTAGGGTGTCTACCGTTCCCCCCAGTTTGGTATCATCTGCAAACTTACTAAGTGTGCAATCTATCCCATCATCCAGATCATTAATGAAAACATTGAACAGAACTGGCCCCAGGACCGACCCCTGGGGTGCACCACTCGTTACTGCCTGCCAACTTGACATGGAGCCATTGATTCCTACACGCTGAAACCGTTGTTCTAGCCAGTTTTCTATCCACCTTACAGTCCATGCATCTAACCCATACTTCCTTAATTTGCCAATGAGAATGCTGTGGGAAACCGTATCAAAAGCCTTGCTAAAGTCAAGGTATATCACATCAACGGCTCTTCCCGCATCCACAAATCCAGTCATCTCATCATAGAAGGCGATGAGGTTGGTCAAGCATGATTTACCCTTGGTAAATCCATGCTGACTATTCCTGATTACTCTATTTTCCTCCAAGTGTTTCAGGATGGATTCTTTGAGAAGCTGCTCCATGATTTTTCCAGGGATTGAGGTGAGGCTGACAGGTCTGTAATTCCCTGGATCGTCCTTTTTGCCTTTCTTGAAGATAGGTACTATATTTGCTTTTTTCCAGTCCTCTGGCACCTCCCCCGTTCGCCACGAGTTTTCAAAGATAATGGCCAACGGTACTGCTATCTCATCAGCCAGCTCCCTCAGCACCCTCGGATGCAGTTCATCCGGCCCCATGGACTTGTGCACATCTAGTTTCTTTAAGCAGTCCCTAACCTGACCTACTGTCACCAAGGGCCTCTCTTCTTCTCCCCAGTCCCCCGTACCTAGTGTAGTGGGCTGGGAGCTGACCTTGCTTGTGAAAACTGAAGTAAAAAAAGCATTGAGCACTTCAGCTTTTTCCTCATCCTCTGTCACGAGGATGCCTGCCCCATTCAGTAAGGGACCTACACCATCCCTGATCCTCTTCTTGTTATTGATATACTTGTAGAACCCCTTCCTGTTATCCTTCACATCCCTTGCTAGTCGCAACTCCATTTGTCCTTTGGCCTTTCTGATTTTATCCCTGCAGTCCCAAGCAATGTCTTTATATGCCTCCTTAGTCATCTGTCCTAGCTTCCACTTCCTGTAAGCGTCCTTTTTATGCTTCAGCTCAGTGCAGAGCTCTCTGTTAAGCCACAGTGGGCGCCTTCCACATTTGCTGTGCTTTCTCCTTATCGGAATTGTATCTTGCTGTGCCCTTAGCAGGGTTTCTTTAAAATGCACCCAACTCTCTTGGACACCTTTCCCCTTCAGATCAGCCTCCCAAGGGATCCTGCCCATCAGTTCCCTGAGGGAGACAAAATCTGCTTTTCTGAAGTCCAGGGTCTGTGTTTTGCTTCTTTCCTTCTTTCCTTTAATCATCAACTTGAACTCAATCATTTCATGGTCACTGCTACCCAGGCTGCCATTGACCTCTACTTCCCTGATAAATTCTTCTCTATTTGTGAGCAGCAGATCGAGAGGTGCAAGGCCCCTCGTTGGTTGCTCTAGCATTTGTACCAGGAAGTTGTCCTCAACACTCTCCAGAAACTTCCTGGATTGCCTGTGCACTGCTGTATTGGCCTTCCAGCAGATGTCAGGGTAATTGAAGTCCCCCATGAGAACCAGGGCCTGTGCTCTAGAAACTTCTGTTAGTTGTACACAGAATGCCTCATCCACTTCCTCCTTCTGATCTGGTGGTCTGTAGCAGACACCTACCACAACATCCCCCTTGTTGCTCTCCCCTCTAAACTTAACCCACAGACTTTCAACTGGCTTGTTTCCACTTTCATAATGGAGCTCTGAGCAGTCATAGAGCTCCTTTACATATAGTGCTACTCCTCCCCCTTTCCTTCCCTGCCTGTCCTTCCTGAACAGTCTATACCCATCTATTGCAGAGCTCCAGTCATGCAAACTATTCCACCACGTCTCTGTTATCCCAATCATGTCATAGTTCTTTGTCTGCGCTAGTGCTACCAATTCCTCCTGCTTGTTTCCCAGGCTCCTTGCATTTGTGTATAGGCACCTAAGAGACCCAGCTGATTGCCCTACTTTCCCATTTTGACTTTCAATTCTATTGTATCTACCTCCCTGGATTTTCTTTTGGTGTTGACCTCCCCCACCTGCCTCAGGCATTAGGGCTTCATTAGAGCATCTAAGAAAGTTATTTGATTCCCCCCGTATGTTCCAACTATCCTCTCTTCTATCCCTGTAGTTACAGTCCCGGCACCCCCCAAGTTCCATCCCATCCCCCTGGTCTCCCACATAGTCACTTACCTGTGGGCTTTGGTCTCCTTCCCCCTTCAGACCTAGTTTAAAGCCCTCCTCACTAGGTCAGCCAGTCTGCGTCCAAATACGCTCTTCCCCTTCCTCGAAAGATGGAGTCCATCTCTGCCTAGCAGTCCTTCTTCCTGAAACAGCAACCCATGGTCGAGGAAGCCAAAGCCCTCCTGACGACACCATCTTCGCAGCCAAACGTTCATCTCCAGGATGCATCTGTCTCTGCTCAGGCCTCTACCCTTGACCGGAAGAATCGAGGAGAACACCACCTGTGCTCCAAACTCCTTCACCCACGCTCCCAGAGCCCTGAAGTCACCTTTGATCTGCCGAGGATCACCTCTCGCAGTATCATTGGTTCCTACATGGATGAGAAGCATGGGGTAGTAGTCAGAGGGGCGGATGATTCTCGACAATCCCTCCGTCACGTCTCGGATGCGGGCACCTGGCAGGCAGCATACCTCTCGAGAGATCTTGTCAGGGCGACAGACGGGTGCCTCCGTCCCCCTCAGAAGTGAGTCCCCAACCACCACAACTCTACGTTTCCTCCTAGCTGTGGTGGCTGTGATCCTCCCAGCCTCGGGGGTGCATGGCCTCTCCTCTTCCACCTCCTTCACCGTCTCTAGCACCGCATATCGATTCTTCACCACAACAGAGGGTGGGTTGTGGGCAGGGGTGGAGCACTGCCTACCGCCAGAGGTAACCAGCTGCCAGTGTCCTCCCCCTGCCACAGGCTCCCCATCCAGCTCCAGTGTTGTGGCAGTAGTCTCTGGTACCTGGTCAGTGCCCTCCATCTTGCACTTCTCCTCGTGGATGCTGTCAAGGTATATCACGTCAAGGTATATCACGTCAACGGCTCTTCCTGCATCCACACATCCAGTCATCTCAACATAGAAGGCAATGAGATTGGTCAAGTA
This sequence comes from Podocnemis expansa, assembly GCA_007922195.1. Lineage (NCBI taxonomy): Eukaryota > Metazoa > Chordata > Testudines > Podocnemididae > Podocnemis > Podocnemis expansa. Next base: position 30,360,308 of record ML682005.1, on the reverse strand, counting down.
TGATTTACCCTTGATGAATCCAGGCTGACTGTTCCTGATCACTATGTTTTCCTCCAAAAATGATGGATGTTGTCTATGGACCAAGCACTCCTTAAGGGAAGGCTTGAAAGCACCCTAGGGACAACCAACTGCACTTTGGCTGTGTTGGGCCCTAAGCCTCAGCTGTTACATTTCACGAAGTGGGATATTCTCCCATGAAAGCTCATGTAATAAATAAATCTGTTAGTCTTTAGGTGCCACAAAACTCCCCGCTTCTTTTGCTTTACTAGATTAACACGGCTGTCCTTTTGGAACTAGGCATAGACCCATGGAACCTCTGGTGGACTACTCTGCCACACTTAGGATCCTGGACTGGGAGCCAGTGGAATCAAGGTGTCTGGGTGTCCCTACTACCAATACCCCAGCCCTAGGTAGCAGCATCTATAGGCATCAATAGGACAAGGAGCCTGTGTTTGCTTCTCACCTACTTGAGTCAAAGTATCAGGCCCTGGACTGCTTGTTTCCTTTATGCTGTATGAGGTTTGGGCTAAAGACTGCTTACTTGCATTATGGTGCATTAGGGCCTGCAGCTGTAGACTGCATATTTGCCCTGCTCTGAGGGCAGGAGCTCCTTAGACTTGATTGGCTAATTACCCTGCTAATTCAGAGGCAAACTAGAGGCTGCAGTGCCATGGGGCGTCCCTCACTGGTAGGCCCCTTTGCCTGGGGCTGTGCCCCCTCCCAGAAGCCTATGGCCTTGACTCTTTGCAGTCAGGAGAGGTCTAGGGGGGCCCTGGAGCCAGAGGCCAATCTCATCCTGGCTGGCCGGTGCCCATGGGTGTTAGGGCCAACTGTTGTGCACCGTGCAGTTTCTGATGCAGCCTGAAGGCCATGCAGGAGGCCAAACTGCATAACAGCCAGCCCCTCCCCTGGAGCAGAGTGACTAGTTGTGCCACCTGTGTCACCCCCGGGGGCGAACCAGCCAGCCCAAGGTTGAGGTGGGAATGCAGAGCTGAGCCTAGGGGCTGGCCCACCCTGCCCCTTGGGGTGGACTAGCCAGCCCAGTGGCAGGGTGCAAGCATGGAGCCTGGCCACTGGGCCAGTCCCCTTGCCCCTCCCCAGTGCTGATAGGGCAGAGGGCCCCACATCATTGTTGGCCCCTGAGCACAAGTCCCATAGACCTATGTAATAATCCGTTCCTGCCTGCCATTAGACTGTAGTCCTAGTGACATAAAGAGGCAGCATGGGATTTCTCTGATCTAGATGGAGGGGGACAAGAGACATGCCGCTGTGCTCCTATAAGCTTCTTGAAAGGCCCCTGTAACAAAGGAGACTTTAGAAATGCAGGGAGTTGGGATAGGAGAGATCCCAACAGCCTTGTTAGAAATGAAAGTTGAGTATAACAGAAAGGACTGACAGTATGCCTTTTATTGATCCCCATTGTCACAATAGAAAATATAGACCTAGGAATTCAAATCCCAGGAAGCCTAAATAGAGAGAGGGCATCAAAATAGATTACCTTTTACTATTTACTTAGAAACACCAATGCTTTCATCAAATAATGCGGCTGAGACACGTCTTAAGGGTTTCCTGCCTCTGCTGCAGTCAATCCCTCCAAAATAAACAAGCAATTTTATTCCCGGAGACCTCAGTAGATGAACACGTGCTGTCATTACTATGATAAAGACCCTTGAGACAGTGCACAAACTAAATGTCATTCATCACCACTGATAGATATAAAACTTTTCTCTGGTAGAATCTTAAGATTTCTTTCGTGACTTGCTTGTATGGAGAGATTAAGGAAGGTTTTGGTTAGACCTGCTTTTAATAGGATATCATTTTTTAAATAGTGTAGCTTATTTGAGACCATGCTTACAAAACTGTTAGGATTTCAAACTGATTGAGGTATTTTATATTTATAAGAGGGCCCTGATCTTCATTTGATCTTTGGACTCCAAATATAGAAGGTTATCCAATGACCATTTATGTGTCTTTTCATCATCTCTCTTTAAGACTTGAGCGTATAAAACTTCTCCAATTTCTTCCCTTACAAGTGCAGAGGTGTTTCTATCTATCTTCTTTTTTGATGGGGATGTTTTCTAATATATGCTGGCTAGAATATATAATAATAATAATAATATCACCCCATATACATATTACTATGCATTAAGCACAAATAACATAAACCAGAAATATTATAGCAGTTGTAGAGCCTAAATTGGCCTACAACTTTTATCAAACCCTGATCACTTATGCTAAATATCTTACAATTTCTTGCATTCACTGAAGTTGTGACTTGAACAAATAGGGAAGCTGTCAAGCTCAGGACAGATGCATGCTTTACCATAGCAATAGAAAGGGCGTTATACTCCCTGACCTGTTCTCTTCCTTTGGGAGATTCCTACAGGAGTCACAGGGCATCTGATTGTTCTAATCCTGAACAAACCAAACGTAGGAAGTGCCTCCCAGCTCCAGTGCCCCGAATGCCTGGCATGCCCTCTGCCTCTCCCGACCCCATCCCTGGCCGGGTATCTGCGGCAACCACTGTCTTGCCCGTCCCCACCCAGGGACTGGAGGCGAGGCTGGCAGCGGCAGGAGCCCAGGGCCCTGACTCCAGACAGTGGCCAGGGGGCAGGATCCCAGGCCTGGGCCCTGGGTCTTTCCTCGGCACAGTGATGCTCCTGGCCTCCATACTCTTTGGTACTGAGAATGCATCTGAGAAGAAAGAATAAGAGGTAAACTGTTGTTTCAGAAAATCAAAATATAAAGCTAATAGTTTAAATCTAGTTAAAAGTGAGCTATCCAGTACATTTTATATATAGGGAATTTAAAGACAGCTTTATGGGCTGTAACTTTGGGTTCATATCTTCTGTGTAAGCTGAATGGAAGAATGTTGTATGAGACAATTTTGGGAACTGGTATTGTATAAGACTTCTGTCCTTTATTATATTATTGAATTAGAGCAATAAACCTGATTGACACTAGTTATTTGGTCTATTGAATATATTTTATATGGAAAAAAGGCATCAAGCAATTGATTATACAATTTATCAACACAGAAGACACCTTGCATAAGACTACAGTTAAACACAGTTTTAAATCCTACTTCAAGACAGATAGCGGAAGGGTTAGTCTTTTCCAATTCTAAACACTTTATACCAGACCTTCAGCTGATAGAAAGGAGCAGGGAATTTACTTCACCAATGCTCTGATTTATAATAACTGAAGGATCTCCCACTCCCATGTCAACTAGCATGCCCTTTGGGAAGGATTGTGAATTTTAGATTGCTGATAGCAGAGGATTTATCTAAAATGGGTTTACAGCCTCAGATCTCCAAGGCTATGAATCGATTTAACCAAACTGAAACAAAACTTGTTAGATTGATTCAAGTTGAATCAATTTAACAGGTCTGGACGAACAAAACGCAAATTGAACTAGCATGTCCAGACACTGGACTTGCTAGTTCACTTTGGGAGAGGGGCACTCTGGGAGGTGTTGCAACATGGCCCACTGCCAGGGCCATGTTGCTACTCAATCCCCTGCCTGGCTCTCACCTGGAGAGCCGGGCAAGGGAAAAAGCCCCCAGGGCAGGGATTCCCCTGCATTCTGCATCCCTGCAGTTGGCCCTACATCTGGGAAGGGACCACGGGGCACGTGGCTACCCTGCAACTGCCCAGCAGTGCTGGCAGACAGCCCACGCACTGCCGGGCTTCTCTGCAGCTGGCTGGGTGGCAGGTGCGGGAGCCAGCACCCTGCCAGGCTTCCCGGTAGCTAGCGGGGAGGCCGCTCAGGGAGCCAACTCACCCAGCTTGCCGAGCTTCATGGCAGCTAGTGGGGTGGCCAGTCGGGGACCCAGCTTGCCCTGCTTGCCGGGCTTGCCAGCTGCTGGCTGGACGGGGGGTAAAGGAGCCGGCATGCCTGACTGTCCCGGTTTTCCGGCTGCTAGCCAGATGGTGGGGTACGGGAGCCGGTGCACCTGGCTGCCCCAGCTTGCCACCTGGTGGCTGGGTGGTGGGAGTGGGAGCTGGCGCACCCAGCTTCCCCAGCTTGCCAGGTTCCACACCTGCTACCCGGCCAGCAGCTGGCAAGCCTGGTAAGCCGGCTATGCCGGCTCACTGCCTGGCTGCCCTGCTAGCTGCTGGGAAGCCCAGCACGCAGAGCAGCTGGCTCCCATTCCTTCTGCCCCACTAGCTACCAGGAAGCCCAGCAATTGGGGCGAGCCTGCTCCCACACCAGCCAGCCCATTAGCTGCTGGCAAGCCCGGCAAGCAGGGCGAATTGGCTCCTGCACTGGTGGCCCCACTAGCTGCTGGCAAGCAGGGTGAGCCGACTTCCCAGCTGGCTGCCCCAATAGCTGCTGGCAAGCCAGCCTGGCCAGCTGGCTCACACTCTGGCCACCCTGCTAGATGCCGGCAAGCCTGGCAGGCGGGGCCAGCCGGCTCCTGCACCGGCCACCCCGGTAGCTGCCGGCAGACAGGGTACGGCAAGTCCCCAACCCGCCACCCCCCTGCACGTCCTCTCCCTCCCTGGCCAGGGTGCTGAGGGGGTGTGGGACTTCCTTCCAGGGTACCACAATTTCAAAATAACCCTCATTTCAATATCAAACTTCGTTTTATTATATCAAAATGATTTTCCTTACTTCAATAGGGGAGCTCCTTATTTCAAAAAAAAAATGCCATTTGGACATAAACATTTTTAAATGAAAATAATGAGTGTTATTTTGATTTAAAACTTGCATGTGGACATGCCCTTAGAGTTGAAGGTAGCACCCAAAACAATACGCCAATTCCAGCAATCTGGAGTGTTGCATCCTGCAACCCAGTGAACTGGAATCTCAATCAGTGATATCTGTATACACATATTTGGCCGTGTTTGGGCTTGTGCCTATGCTTCTAAGAGTTTTGTAAATTATTCTTCACGTTCTTTATTGCCTTTTCTATCACACGTTTCTTCATCACTTTGCATGTGAATGTTTATAAACATGTACTCCAAACAGTGGATTAAGTTGGCAACTCTGCCTCAATTAGTTCTGCACTGCATCTTATTCAGCAGCATAGTATTGATTATGAAGACCACATTGTCAAGTCAGAAGCTGTTTTCATTAAACAGGCAGTGCTGGTCTAGCTGTACCAGCACTCTATTTTTCCATTATACTTCAATCATTTTTCATTTTCTATCCCAGTAAGAAGGATACTGTGGCCATAGACAATGTATATTTAAAAATAATCACACTATTTGAATGATTAGATAGTAAAGATCCAAAGCACTAAAAAACTCTTATCTATGAACATATTTAAATATTTAAAGAAACTATTAAGCATCTGTACCACTGAAACTGATACAAGGATTCAGAGCTCTATGGATATATTTCTGTCCATAAAAAAAGAACTCTGGACTGAAATCAATCAACTTCATTTTTGTAGGCTGGCTATCTTCAAGCCCACACATATATAATGGTATGTGATAATGATAACTGATGCAATTAATTTATGGCACTTCTAACTGTAAATTAAAATTCAATTGTTCTGTGTTTGCTTTATTAAATTAGTTTAAACTAGTAAGCAAGGTAATGTTGTAAAGCTTTGTTTTCCTATTATTTGCCATATTATCTAAATATGTTTGAATGATACTATGGATGACAGATTCTATATGCTTCAAACTATCATAGAAGTTTCTAATTTTAATGTTTAAAGAGGACAGACATAATCTGTTTTTAGGAGTGCAAAACTGTTATGCAGGAAAGACCCATGTTGTGACATTTGGCTCTTCAGGAGCTTTACCAAGAAGAAAAAAAAACGAGTAGTTTTCTATTATCTACTAAATCTGCATATAGATAAGCTTCTTCACTTTTTGAATAATAGATATCAATCATGCATGTTCATCAGTATCTCATACATATTCATTAAGACAAACTGTTACATGTGATTAAGGTTGTTATAAAGTGACAATATTGTATTTTGTTCTGTCCTCCAGCCCTGTATACTGAGAACTCTATAGGTAATTTCCATCTCATATTCTGACAGTACTGCCTGCAATCTACAAAGAAACAAAGCTCCATAGGTGCTTGTATTGATGCACACAGCAGATCTCAACTAACACTATGTGGCCTGGAGGGAGCCCTTCGTTTCTATTTTGTTTTCTTTCCCAGAAAGAGCTCAGTAATAGCCAGAGGAGTGCTTCATTTGAGCCGTGGCTTTGACAGTTCATAACCGTGGTACCATGTTTGCAGCATCATTGATGAGAGTTTAAAAAAAAAAGTGTTCAAATTCTGGCATCTAATTGTTTGAGCCCCAGCAGCTCTTTTAGTACAAATTAAACACTGATTCAGAGACATTGCTCCATGTAAATAGGAATTAACTAAAGTTCACTGGGATTAGGGAAAATTTTGTTTTGAAAATATAGAATGCTGTTGTTTGTCTGTTCTGAGATTTTTACAGATACCCAAATGCTTTGAGATTATTACATACTGCTTATATTACAGTAGTGCCTAAAGATCCCGAGTTGGGGATCCTAGCTTTATTGTACTAGAGTAGAAAAAGTCTGCCTTGGCGTTTACATTCTAGGGCTCAGTCTAGTGACTCACTGCGTAGGCAGTGCAGAACACAATTATGGAGGCTTGCTGAACTTAGTTAAGGGTATGTCTACCATGGCAAAGTCTGAGAAGAGGTTCCCTTAAGAACTAATATGAATCAATTTAGTGGTAGAAGTGAAAATAGCATGGCATGAATTTCAGCGCTGATAGCACAAGCTCAGCACAGACTCTGTATATGTATTTAGCTCTCTAGCCTGTTTTGAAGCCCATGCTGCATTGTTTTCATTCCTGTTGTTACTCAAACTAGATGGATTGAAGCTGACGGAGCCCTACTCTATACTTGCCACACTTTTTGGTGACAGATGATGGGAGGTATGCAAGATGTGTAAAATATCTTGCATATCTCCCAATGACTTACTAAGTACTTCCTACACACTATGCTAAACTGACCAGAAATGACTTTTGATTGGTTTACTGATAGGCCAGTTTCAGAGTTGGAGTTGCTGTGGTGATTTCCGGATGTCTACACAGACTGCTCGATTGACCCAAGAAGACCGTGCATAATCGCGGCCATCAGACTCAGCTACAGATAGGCTATCCAATGGCTTGCTTGAGCTTTGCCAGCATATCATTGGACTCTGGCCAAGTGCGAAAAGCTTGCAGGCTTGAGGCCAGATTTGTAAAAAGAGATAGCGATGGGAAATTATTTGGCATGAACCCCATGAAAGACACTTCTGTATGAAAACGTTTTCAAAAATCACTTGTTTTTTGCATCTTCACAAATATACAGTTAGTTAAAAATATTTTGCACAAAAATTTGCTGTGAGGTTTAATGAGTTATCCAGTTTTAATGAGCTGTCCAGTTTTTTTAGTCACATTCCAAATTCTAAAACTGATCAGTTTTAGATCTCCTTTGACTATTCAAAACTTGAATTTAGAACTGGATTCCAATCTGTGCTAAGCACAATGCTCAAACCACCGTTCCTGCAATGGTAAGCTAGTAGCCCCAGTCATTCCAGGTCTCTCCTCTCTTGAATGTTAACAGAAGAGCTTGAATGGGGGTTCCCCTCCATGGGATGAGAAGGGGAGTGGTAGTATTGTGCTTCTCCACTGCAGAAGGAGGCTGCCCCCCAGCTACTGGTCTTTCAGGGCCCCCTAACAAGTGGTCAGGAAAGGAGAGGAACCATTCTGCTGTTCATTTTAATGCCTGATGACTGCACTGCAGGAGGAGGTGGTCAAGGAGGATTACAGGAGACTTTGGGCAGAACGGGGCTATGTGAAAAAACAGGAATACATTATTTTTAACCTATAAGTCACAGCAGATGGTGCACAGCTGTGCAGGGCAGGAGAGGAGGATGGAATTGTTTGTTGACTATTACACCATCTTCCCTAGGTGACCATGTGTAACATCAGTATCCTGAGGTTAATGCCAATGAAAGGGAAAAGTTGCTGCAAGCAACAGGGGGCAGCCCTGGCCATTATGATGTTATGCTATGCGCCATGATTATCCCTCATGCTTTAATAGTAGAGTGGTTTGGTATCGTCTCCTATCGTGGTAGACAAGACAAGGCAGCCCTCCCCAGAAACATTCTCATAAGGTTTATGAAAGTTTCACAGAGATATCCCAGGAGGATTACCCCACATCAACTGTCTGTTCCTGCAGTCACCCCATGCAGAAGTTTGTCCATACATCCGCCCCAAAAGCACCCTCTTTCAAAAAATAATTGAATTAATGCTGCCGAAATGAGCATAACAGAATGATTCGGTCAAAGTACTTGCCAGATGTGCCTTCCCTTGCATATCAGTCACTGATGCCATCTTGTGATGGAATGAGCTGCCCTGGGGTGACAAACAGATCCTGCCTGTCTGGGAGAACTGATACCCCAATTCCCACTCCCTGTTTTCCTCCTCCTCCTCACTGATGGAGTCATTTATCCTGGATGCCTCCATGGGATCAATATTGCATGGTGGCATAGTGGTGGGATCACCACCGAGAATCACATGCAGCTCCTTATAAAAAAAAAAAACCACATCTTTAGTAAGGAGCCTGAATGGCTGTTCACCTCCCTAATCCATTGATATGCCTGCCGAACCTCTTTGATGTTAATGTGGCACTGTTATATGTCCCTGTTGTGCCCTCTCTGAAGCATACCATACAAATTTTTCTCATAAATATCACATATCTTTTGCTGGCTCAGAGCTGAGTGAGCAAGGACTCCTTGCACCACAGGCTGAGATCTAAGAGCTCTAGGTGATTCCAGCTGAAGTCGCTTTACTGCATGCAGATGCCATTACCGGCACAGCTACCAAGCTCTCCACACTGACCAAGAAAGAAATGAAATTTGAAAGTTCCTGGGGCTGCAGACAGGGGAGGAGTTATTTACTACTGACCTGGCCAAAGTGCAGCAAAGCAGGAACTCCAGAGCAGCAAGAACAGGGAACTTTGGAATATATCCTGGAGGCTAATTACTTTGATTTATGCTGCTCTCTGGCTACACTGACCTAAACTCAAAGTGCTGAATTCAACCTTGGTGCTATGCCACTTGTGGGTTGGTGTTATGAGGTTGAATTTCAGTGGTGGTTAATTCAAATTTACAATCATGCAAGTGGAGACACGTGCTGTAGAATATTGATGTAAGTAGTATTACATCCACCTGTGCTGTCAGTGTAAACCTGGCCTGTCTTTTGAGTCAGGTTCCCCCTCTTCTGGGAGTTTTGCAGTCCTGGCTTGGCTTTGGTCCATTGAATGGTTTGTCCAGAGTACTCCAAGCAGCAACTTTCCTTTTGGCCTTAGGCAGAAACTATAGTTCACTCTGTCCCCTCAAAGGACTCCATGGACATTGCAAAATGGTGTCAGAGCGTTCTGGTATCTATCTTCATTGCACTCCTTTTAGGAGTGGCCCTACATGGAATTATATAGCTTCTGTAGTGTCAGGAGCTAGTAAACAGCATGTAAGGGTTACTGATAATAAAAATGGCTGTTTCATTTTATACTGTCATGTTTTCTCTGCTTTGTTCTGAACTTCTGACAATAGCTACATTGATGAATCATGAACACTGATTGACCACCAGATCCAAGGTTTATAAATTCTGGTAGTTTTCTGCCTCAGTGTTAATGAAAGATTTAGAACCATGAATATGAAAAAGAAATTCTCCTAGGCTTAGCTGTGATGATTAATTCATGCTTTGTTTGCAGTGAGACAAACAAGCTGAGAGTTCACTGTGGGAGTTCATTCATGTTGGCTAAATAAGGGATGGAAGTATTTGGCTTGCAAATTGTGTGGAATCCAGTGAATCTTTCAAATGTTAGTAAAAGTGAGGTTCTAACCACTTACAGTCCTTAAAATCCTATCACACTTTTTCATAAGGATACTGACATTCGCCCTGGCATCCTGGCTAAATTTCATTCATACATTTCCCCTCCCCCAAATTTTACTGTTTATATTATTCCTCTCCTAAACTGACCAGTAAACTGTCCTATTTCTTCCTTAACTGTTTTGCAGTGTTGAATATACTCTGTTCACAAAGTTATGTTTCAACCCAGCTGCATTTCACTGATGGATGAAGTATTTCCTCTCACTGAATTCATCCAAATGTAATGGAATTCATTGGAAGGCATTTCACTATGAAAATGAATTATTATTATTTTTGGCTTAATTATTTTAGCTTTTTTAATCTCTTGATTTAATTTCTCTAGCTGAAATCTCTAGCATTAAGCACATCTGCAGACTTCACACCTAAAGATCTGCTGAAAGCTATTACCTGGCTACTCTTCAGTTTCATATTTTTGGACAGAGAAGGGAAAAGATCACCAACAAGGTTAACAAACTGTTACAAAACCATCCTTGTACAGATCATTCAGAATAAAATAAATGACAGTAACTGTTATGGTCTGGATGCCGATCATATCCCTGTTGGCTAAAGGCTAATACCTAGTTTGGATTTGTTTTGTCAGTGTTGTTTTCAGAGACAAAAATAAAAAACATATTGTCAGCTGGCATGACTTGATTGGAAACCTAATACTCATCTAGTGCTTTTCACAAAATGTCTTTAAAACAAATCATTATAAACTGAAACTTTAATTTGACAGTTAACAAAATTTAGAACTCTGGAAAATGTGCCAGGAGTTGTCTAGTATTGTAGTGTAAGAATGTAACTCTCTTGAGGCTTTAGCTTGCCCCATGTAAGTGACAGTTTTATTGGGTGAATAGTGGAAGGAATTGAAAATACAGCTTGAATAAACCACTCACAGCTTTTAGTTGCTTATATGAGTATTTCCAAACCTTTTTGAGGAATTCTTCTCTCACACATCAACTAACTAATCCATACTCATCTCTCTCCTACCTGACAGTCAGATTCTTCTCTTCTTCCCTAATGTCATCTGTCTTGCGTCCATTCATCACTCCTTATGTCTCCTGATCAAAATGTGTCAATGTATGGGCAAACTGGTCTAGGAGAATGTTGATGTATAAAAATTTTAAAAAACTTATTAATTCATTCTTAAAAATACACATTTTTTACAGTACAAATTGACTTCTTGAGTATTTAAACAAAGGGGGACATACCGAACTGGCAATCATGTTGAATTTCACTAGATATAAATGTAACTGTTTGCCCCATTGCCCCTTTTGCTCCTCTAACAAGTCAATGCTTAATCTAATTAGTAGCATCGTTTGAATGTATTCAATAAATGTGATCTAGGTGTCAACAAGGCCAGAGAAAGAGTTTTAGTACAGAAAAGGTTTTAGTACAGTGTGGATATATAAGGTGAGGGAGGAGCTGCAGAAGATGGATTTATTGGACATTAGGAAAAAGATGGTAGCTGAAGATATATAGTAATTTATATAAGGCTTTACATTAATAGCTTTCAAAGCACTTTTCAATAGAAGTCAGTATCATTATTATGATTTTACATATAGGGAAACAAAGACACAAAAAGGAGAAATGAATTGCACAAAACACCCAACAGATCAGAGTCCAAGTCCAGACGAAAACAAAGGTCTACTGTTCCAAAGGGGCAGCAATGTTAGCCTAGTAAAGCAAAAAAAAAAAAATGCAAGGCATCTTGTGGCACTTAAAGACTAAGGCTGTGTTCACACGGCACTTTTGTTTCGAAACAACCTCGTTGTTTCGAAACAAAAAAAACATGTTCACAAGACGCACAGTTGTTTCGAAACAAGTTAAACCCCATTTGGGGACGAAACAAACTTGTTTCGAAACCCTTGTTTTGAAACAAGGCGTGTGAACATGTTGTTTCGGAACAAAGTGTTCCGAAACAACAGTGGATCCTCAGCACCCTGGCCAGGGAACGCTCAGGACCTTGGCCAGGGTGCTGAGGGCTGTCCCTCAGCCCCAGAAAGGGGGCTGCAACCCCCAG